>JACBWV010000626.1:38491547-38716547 GCA_013435795.1 Chlamydomonas sp. ICE-L
GCGTTACTAACTCGCTTCGGTCAGCTCCATCGTTGCCACCTTTCGTTCCGTTGCCAACACACTCCACCAATTTTCCGTGTGACTTACTTGTCCTTAAAAATAACCCTGTGCATATGTGTGCATATGTGTGCAGATGTGTCAAGCGATGTGTGCATATGTGTGCAGATGTGTGCAGATGTGTGCAGATGTGTCAAGCGATGTGTGCAGATGTGTGCAGATGTGTGCAGATGTGTGCAGATGTGTGCAGATGTGTGCAGATGTGTGCCGGTGTGTGCAGGTGTGTGCAGATGTGTGCAGATGCGTGCAGGTGTGTGCAGATGTGTGCAGGTGTGTGCAGGTGTGTGCAGATGCGTGCAGATGCGTGCAGATGTGTGCAGGTGTGTGCAGATGTGTGCAGATGTGTGCATATGTGTGCAGATGTGTGCCGGTGTGTGCAGGTGTGTGCAGATGTGTGCCGGTGTGTGCAGGTGTGTGCAGATGTGTGCAGATGCGTGCAGGTGTGTGCAGATGTGTGCAGATGTGTGCATATGTGTGCAGATGTGTGCCGGTGTGTGCAGGTGTGTGCAGATGTGTGCAGATGCGTGCAGGTGTGTGCAGATGTGTGCAGGTGTGTGCAGGTGTGTGCAGATGCGTGCAGATGCGTGCAGATGTGTGCAGATGTGTGCAGATGTGTGCAGATGTGTGCAGATGTGTGCAGATGTGTCAAGCGATGTGTGCAGATGTGTGCAGATATGTCAAGCGATGTGTGCATATGTGTGCATATGTGTGCATATGTGTGCATATGTGTGCATATGTGTGCAGATGTGTGCAGATGTGTGCATATGTGTGCATATGTGTGCATATGTGTTCAGATGTGTGCAGATGTGTGCATATGTGTGCATATGTGTGCAGATGTGTGCAGATGTGTGCATATGTGTGCAGATGTGTGCAGATGTGTGCATATGTGTGCAGGTGTGTGCAAATGTGTGCAGGTGTGTGCAGATGTGTGCAGATGTGTGCAGATGTGTGCAGATGTGTGCAGATGTGTGCTTGAGCCCTCATTTGGCTTGGCTTCCCTCCCTTGTTAGGAGACCACTAGCCTTGTTGACATCAGCTCCTTGAGTGTTAGCCTACAAAACTCAACTCGTGTATTATTCACCGGTATGCTACTCTACTTCACTCGCATGTATTGAACCCTCATTTGGCTTGGCTTCCCTCCCTTGTTAGGAGACCACTAGCCTTGTTGACATCAGCTCCTTGAGTGTTAGCCTACAAAACTCAACTCGTGTATTATTCACCGGTATGCTACTCTACTTCACTCGCATGTATTGAACCCTCATTTGGCTTGGCTTCCCTCCCTTGTTAGGAGACCACTAGCCTTGTTGACATCAGCTCCTTGAGTTTTAGAGCCTACAAACTCAACTCGTGTATTATTCACCGGTATGCTACTCTACTTCCACTCGCATGTATTGAACCCTCATTTGGCTTGGCTTCCCTACCTTGTTAGGAGACCACTAGCCTTGTTGACATCAGCTCCTTGAGTTGTTAGCCTACAAAACTCAACTCGTGTATTATTCACTGGTATGCTACTCTACTACTCACTCGCATGTATTGAACCCTCATTTGGCTTGGCTTCCCTCCCTTGTTAGGAGAACCACTAGCCTTGTTGACATCAGCTCCTTGAGTGTTAGCCTACAAAACTCAACTCGTGTATTATTCACACGGTATGCTACTCTACTTCACTCGCATGTATTGACCCTCATTTGGCTTGGCTTCCCTCCCTTGTTAGGAGACCACTAGCCTTGTTGACATCAGCTCCTTGAGTGTTAGCCTACAAAACTCAACTCGTGTATTATTCACCGGTATGCTACTCTACTTCACTCGCATGTATTGAACCCTCATTTGGCTTGGCTTCCCTCCCTTGTTAGGAGACCACTAGCCTTGTTGACATCAGCTCCTTGAGTGTTAGCCTACAAAACTCAACTCGTGTATTATTCACCGGTATGCTACTCTACTTCACTCGCATGAATTGAACGCTTACCTCATTTGGCTTGGCTTCCCTCCCTTGTTAGGAGGCCGTTAGGCTCCGGGACGTCAGTTACTTGAGCGTCGGACTCAGTATGTGTGGCATTGATACAAGACAACCAGGCACATACCACGTCATATTTTCAGTGAGCAACAGCCGCGGGGTATCAGCGAGCAGGGTTGTTCGTAATGTGGTGGTTGGCAGTGCTTGTTCCTTTGGAACCCAGGCATCACTGGCAGGTGGGTGGCGTGTGGGGTGGGGGTGGGGTAGGGTGGGGTTGGGGTGGGAATGTGAAAGCCTGACAAATACCCTGTCACATTTTCAGTGAGCAACAGCCAAGGGGTATCAGCGAGCAGGGTTGTTTGCAATGTGGTGGTCGGCAGCAGGGTACTACTAAGCGTGCGCGGCAGCGCGGTGCCGCGCTGCCTTTTTGAGCCCCTCTGCGCGTTTTTTCACCCCCCTGTGGGCGCAACGCGCAGTTTTTGCGCTTTTTGCACTAAAAATAGCAATTTGACCAATTTGACCAATTTGACGTTTGTGCGCTTTGAGCGCTGACCAATTTGGCAAGAAGTAGTACCCTGGTCGGAAGTGCTTGTCCCTTTTGAACCCCAGGCATCACTAGCAGGTGGGTGGAGTGTGGGTTGGTGTGGTGTTGGAGTGTTGGTTGGGGTTGGGGTTGGGTTGGGTTGGGGGTGTGAGTGTTGTTGGGGGTGGGTGGCGTGGGAGTGTGAGTGTTGGTTGGGGTGGATGGCGTTGGGGGTGGGGTTGGGGTGAGTTGGGGGGGTGAAAGTTGGTGGGGATGGGTGTGAGTTGGAAGTGGGGGTGTTACAGCCAGTGGGTGGGGCTGGTGGTGCGAAAACTAGCACATACCCCGTCAAAGTTTCAGTGAGCAACAGCCAAGGGGTATCAGCGAGCACGGTTGTTTGCAATGTGGTGGTTGGCAGTGCTTGTTCCTTTGGAACCCAGGCATCACTAGCAGGTGGGTGGAGTGTCGGTTGGGGGTGGGGGTGGGGGTGGGTGGAGTGTGGGTTAGGATGTGAGTTTGTTTGGGGGGTGAGAGTTGGTGTGTGTGGGGTGGGTGTGGGGGTGTTACAGCCTGTTGGTGGGGGTTTGGGTGTGAAAATCCAGCACATACCCCATCACATTTTCAGTGAGCAACAGCTAAGGGGTATGAACGAGCGCTGTTGTTCGCAATGTGGTCGGCGGTAAGTGGAGTGGGGTTGCAGGTGGGGTGTGTGTATGGGTCTGGTCGGGTGCGTGGGTGGGGTTGGTGGTTGGACCCAGTGCAAGCAAACGGCTAGCCCCCTCAACTTCACGCCTCGTAAATAGGTGTACTATTTATTTATTTATTTATGTATTTATTTATTTATTTTGCCTGTTCGCAACGTGATGGTCGCAGTCACCACCACCACCAATACCACCACCACCGCCACATTCAATACCACCACCACCAACATTCGCAACATGATTGTCGTAAGTGTAAACCATGGTGGTAGTCGGACCACCAACACACTCACCAACACCAACACCACCATCACCAACCCAAGTACCCATCCCCCCCCCCCCCCCCCCCCCCCCCCCCCCCTCACACACACACTCACCAACACCAACACCAATCCAAGTACCCCCCCCCCCCCCCCCCCCCCCCCCCCCCCCACACACCCACACACACACACACATACACCACACACACCACCACCACCCGCCACCAGGTGATGCTGAAGGATGCGATGTTATGGGTCTGAGCCCCTGTCAGCAAATACCACCACCACCAACCCAAGTACCCACCGTACCCACCCCCCCCCCCCCCCCCCCCCCCCCCCCCCCCCTGACACACACACTCACCAACACCAACACCAATCCAAGTACCCCCCCCCCCCCACCCACCCACCCACACCCACCCACCCACCCACATACACACCCACATACACACACACCACCACCACCAGATGATGCTGAAGGATGCGATGTTATGGAGTCTGAGCCCCTGTCAGCAAATACCACCACCAACAACCCAAGTACCCTCCCCCCCCCCCCCCCTCACACACACACTCACCAACACCAACACCAATCCAAGTACCCACACCCACCCACCCACCCACACACCCACACCCACACCACCACCGCCGCCACCAGGTGATCCTGAAGGATGCGATGTCATGGAGTCTGAGCCCCTATCAGCCGAAGCCCTGCTGGACCGTCTGTCGGCCCCCCCTGCTGCACTCCAACCAAAGATCACCCTGATAGAAACTGCATCACTGGGGACGGTGGTGCAAATCAAAAAGGTGGGTCTGTCAGATGGGAGCTCGTTTTGTGATGGGCATCTGATGGACATAAGCATGTGGTGCACATGTAATGGACATGTGATGCACATGTAATGGACATGTGATGCACATGTAATGGACATGTGATGGGCCAACCCGTTTGCTTGCACTAGGGCCAACCACCAATGTGTCAAAATATATGATCCTCTGCAGTTCAGTGTCTTTTTTTCACTTCTTCACCAGTTCGAATCTCGGTGACGTACAATAGTACACTGGTACAATGGTTGCGCTTATGCACCGCACCCAACACTTGCAGGCAGTACAGCCCTCCCATGCAGTCAAACCACTGTGTGCACCCAACACTTGCAGGCAGTACAGCCCTCCCATGCAGTCAAACCACTGTGTGCACCCAACACTTGCAGGCAGTACAGCCCTCCCATGCAGTCAAACCACTGTGTGGGCAAGAAATATCATATTAGCACACCATGCAGTCAAACCACTGTGTGGGCAAGAAATATCATATTAGCACACCATGCAGTCAAACCACTGTGTGGGCAAGAAATATCATATTAGCACACCATGTATGTATGTTACAGTCCAGGGGTAGGCCAAAGAGGCTAAGGGGACTTGCCCAACCATAGCAGGAAGGGCTAATAAAAAAAGGCATTGATGAACTGAGCCTCATGCAGAACTGCAGCCTATGCAATCCAACCGCTGTTTAGGCAAGAACCATCATATCAGCACATCATGCATGTATGTTACAGTCCAGGGGTAGGCCAAAGAGGCTAAGGGGACTTGCCCAACCATAGCAGGAAGGGCTAATAAAAAAAGGCATTGATGTACTGAGCCTCATGCAGAACTGCAGCCTATGCAATCCAACCGCTGTTTAGGCAAGAAACATCATATTAGCACATCATGCATGTATGTTACAGTCCAGGGGTAGGCCAAAGAGGCTAAGGGGACTTGCCCAACCATAGCAGGAAGGGCTAATAAGGAAAGGCATTGATGAACTGAGCCTCATGCAGAACTGCAGCCTATGCAATCCAACCGCTGTTTAGGCAAGAAACATCATATCAGCACATCATGCATGTATGTTACAGTCGAGGGGTAGGCCAAAGAGGCTAAGGGGACTTGCCCAACCATGGCAGGAAGTGCTAATAAGGAAAGGCATTAATGAACTGAGCCTCGTGCAGTACAGCCAGCCCATGCAGTCCAACCGCTGTTTAGGCAAGAAACATCATATCAGCACATCATGCATGTATGTTACAGTCGAGGGGTAGGCCAAAGAGGCTAAGGGGACTTGCCCAACCATGGCAGGAAGGGCTAATAAGAAAAATAATTGATGAACTGAGCCTCATGCAGTACAGCCAGCCCATGCAGCCAGCTCATGCAGAACTGCAGCCCATGCAATCCAACCACTGCTTAGACAAGAAACATCATATTAGCACATCTTGTATGTTACAGTCGAGGGGTAATATTAGTCATTTTATAGTCATATTAGTCATATTAGCACATCTTGTATTTATGTTACAGTCGAGGTGTAGGCCAAGTAGGGCAAATGGGCTTGCCCAACCATGACAGGAGGGGCTATAAAGAAAGAAATACTGATGAACTGAACCCTATACAATGAATCGTGTGTTTCATCATGATTTATGTGATGCGATCATAACTCATAAGCTATGTGGAATTGTTTTGCTGTAGGGTGCGGAGTTTGCAAAGTGTGTGGAGGGCTCCATTGACCCTGCGCCATGCGTGCTAGGAGCGACAGCTATGTCATGGGATGGAAGAGATCTAAGTTACAAGGTAGGCACCTTGCACTGTTATTATTTGGGCTGGGCGTAGTAGCTTCTTGGCAGCTCCCTTTCCCTGTCCTGGAGAATGCAACATGTGAGGAGGGCCCCATTGACTATAATTATTGTGAGCTAGGAGTGACAGCCAAGCCATGGGATGGAAGAGATATAAGTTACCGATGAAGGCAAGAAATCAAGAAAATATTTACACCAACATATCTCACATCCGCTATGATCACGCGTCTGTACAGATTGTCCAGTTTGGCTTGTTGCAGCTTGTGGTTATTAAGATCTGTCGCCTTTGTAGTCACCTTTACATCTCCAAAGTCGCGCTCTTGCTCAATTCAAGCTTGCAACGTTTAAATTAATTGGTGCAATAATGTGCAATGTGCAGCTCATGGAAGTACAAGGGAGGCACCACGGTGTCTTTGGTTTGATGCGTCGCAAATTGAGCGATTCGGTGTGACTCCAGTGGGCTGCGCTGCCTCCCGAAGCCTGCGTAGCACGAAGTGCGGCCATTTCTGGCTAGGTTAGCCAGACACATGTGCTTCCATGCAGTGACGGAATGCAGCTCCCTTTCCCTGTCCTGGAGTATGCAAAATGTGAGGAGGACTCCATTGACCCTAATTCATGTGCAACAGGTACTGTTTCTTTTCAGGGCTGCTCATGGCAGCTAAAGGTAATGATAACGCCTGGTGGGGCGTGGTGTTAAGGGAGCCCGTCGTACGCAGGTGGGGAGCGGTCTCCTACCTCAACTGGACAAGCTACCATCGCGGTTGACAACGACCTGCAACGCCAAGAGCGACCGAAGGGGGAGTCGAACCCCCGACTCTTCATCCTCAAGCGATCTGGTCTACCACTAGACCATTGTATATCACTGAAAGGGGCTATGGCAGCTACATCCCTGTGCACTCTCTGTCTGCCTTTGAGATTCTGGCCATGATTTGAATTTCTTGCATTGATTGGCGGAGCCCCCCCTTCTGGGGGGCGGGAGCCCCCAGGGTTACCTTGTTGTCCGTTTGTGCATCCGACTGTCCGTCTGACTGGCTGATAAAAAAATTGAAGCCTGACCCTTCAGCCAACTGTCTCACAACTAACTGGCTTCAGTCAGCTCCATCGTTGCCACCTGTCGTTCTGTAGCCAACACACTCCGCCAATTTTCCGCGTCGCTTGCGACGCTGCAGAGGACTTGTCAGCTTCGTTTCAGGGTCCCGTTTCGTAGATATCTCCCTAATTTCTCCACCAGGAGCTCGGATAGAGTCGGTTGTAAATGCGCTACCAACGTGTTCGCATTATCTGAGCTGTCACCAGAGCTATCTCACCGCGTACCCTAGGCCCCCTACTGTAGGCCTAGGTCACCCTTGCATGGGTACTTCATGGGTATGTTCATGGGTATGAACTGCTCGCAATGATGTCACATTGTTGTTGTGCTCTCTGGCGGTGAACTCCAATGGTATGATCTCTTTCCTTGTGCCCTCTCCTGCCTCAGATTTTGGCTTGTCCTCCAGAAGACTGCTGGCTGCATGGGGGCCATGGCTATGAGTATGCTGAAGTAGACCTCGCCCCCTGTGGTCTCTAATTATAATCTGATTTTACTCTGTCGGTGCAGTTTCAGGCGGTGAACTCCAATGGTCTGATCTCTTTCCTTGTGCCCTCTCCTGCCGGAGGTTTTGGCTTGTCCACCAGAAGACTGCTGGCTGCGTGGGTGCAAAGGCTACGAGTATGCTAAAGTGGGCCTCGCCCCCTGTGACCTAAGCACAGCCATGGCCAAGGCAGAGGTCGGCGAGACCCTGCGCATGCGCTTTGTTGTGTATGGGGATGCCTGGCCACCCGAGGCCGAGAGCGTTGAACGCTTGCTTGTGGTGGTGGGCGGATGCAGAGAGCTTGAGATGTACCTGTGCAACGGAGTGTGTAGTGAGGTGAGTGTGTTCTGTCAGGATGCCTGGCCACCCCAGGTCGAGAGCGATGAATGATTACTTGTGGTGGTGGACGGATGCAGCAAACTTGAGATATACCTGTGTGGTGGAGTGTGTTGTGAGTCGAGTGTGCCCTGTCAGGATGCCTGGCCACCCCAGGTCGAGAGCGATGAATGATTACTTGTGGTGGTGGACGGATGCAGCAAACTTGAGATATACCTGTGTGGTGGTGTGTGTAATGAGTTGAGTGTGTTCAGCCATGAACTCGTTGGCCGCTAGAACTGGCTATATTGATTGACCCTTTGGACTGCCTTCCAACGAGGCTATTAGGTTGGGAAACGGTATGAGGTGTATTTAATTTTGGTTGTAGACTGTATAAAAGGTGGAAAGCGTTAAACAAGTGCTTGCATACCCATACCCCTCCCGTACCCCCCCCCCCCCCCCCCCCCCCCCCCCCCCCCCAACCCCCAACCCCCAACCCCCAACCCCCAACCCCCATACTCATACCCCTCCATACCCATACGCTCCCTGCCCCCCCCATATACAACCCCATACCCATACCCAATACCCATACCCATCCCCCCCCCCAACCCAACTCATACCCCCATCCCCCCCCATATCCATCCTCCCCCATCCCCATCCCCATCCCCCCCCATACTCATCCCCCCCTCCTGTACATACCCATACCCCCCCTGAACCCCCCTTATGCCCCCCATACCCATACCCATACCCCCCCACACTCATACCCGTCTCTCCCCCCCCCCCCCCCCCCCCCCCCCCAAACCCACACATACCCACACATACAAAAAACCAGACACATAACCTCCATACTCATACCCATTTCCCCCATAACCCATACCCATACCCGTACCCACTCCCATATCCCCCCCAATACACATACCCTTACCCATGCCCCCCCCCCCCCCCCCCCCCCCCCCCCTGCCCCTCAATTCCCTTACACACACCCGTACCCAATCCCATATCCCCCCATACATACACCCTTACCCATAACCCCCCCCATTCCCATATCCCTCCCATACATATACCCTTACCCATGCCCCCCCCCATTCCTATACACATACCCGTACCCACTCCCATATCCCCCCATACATATACCCTTACCCATGCCCCCCCCATTCCTATACACATACCCGTACCCACTCCCATATCCCCCCATACATATACCCTTACCCATGCCCCCCCCCACCCCCCATTGCTATACACATACCCGTACCCACTCCCATATCCCCCCATACATATACCCTTACCCATGCCCCCCCCCCCCCCCCCATTGCTATACACATACCCGTACCCACTCCATATCCCCCCCATACATATACCCTTACCCATGCCCCCCCCCATTGCTATACACATACCCGTACCCACTCCCATATCCCCCCCATACATATACCCTTACCCATGCCCCCCCCCATTGCTATAACACATACCCGTACCCACTCCCATATCCCCCCCATACATATACCCTTACCCATGCCCCCCCCCATTGCTATACACATACCCGTACCCACTCCCATATCCCCCCCATACATATACCCTTACCCACTATCCCATATCCCCCCCATACACATACTCTTACACATACCCCCCCTCCCCCCCATTCCCATACACGTACCCGTACCCACTCCCATATCTCACCCATACAATTACACTTGCCCATGCCCCCTTCCCTTATTCCCATACCCGTACACGCACCCACTTCCATATCCCCCAATACACATACCCTTAAACATACCATACCCCCCCATACACATACCCCCCCCCCCCCCCCCCCCCCCCCCCCCACACACACACACACCCATTCTCATACACATACCCGTACCCACTCCCATATCCCCCCCACTCCCATACACACACACCCCATACTCACTCCTACATGTAGGTATCATGTGCAGTGCGCTCCTTGCTGCCTCTTACCAAGATCATCCCTCCGACCACAATGCCGCCCACAATTTTGCTCCTGTACAAGGAGGTCCTTGAGGTGAGTTCTATGTTTAATCATGTCCTTGGCAGCAGGGGCAGTACACACCTTACGCTAGCAGTAAACACCTTATGCTAGCAGTACAAACCTTGGTCTAGCAGTTCATACCTTATTATGCTAGCAGTACACACCTTGGTCTAGCAGTACACACCTTATGCTAGCAGTACAAACCTTGGTCTAGCAGTTCACACATTGTTATGCTAGCAGTACACACCTTATGCTAGCAGTACACACCTTGGTCTAGCAGTTCATACCTTATTATGCTAGCAGTACACACCTTGGTCTAGCAGTTCACACCTTTTTATGCTATCAGTACACACCTTGGTCTAGCAGTTCATACTTTATTATGCTAGCAGTACACACCTTGGTCTAGCAGTTCACACCTTGTTATGCTAGCAGTACACATCTTGGTCTAGCAGTTCACACCTTGTTATGCTAGCAGTACACACCTTGGTCTAGCAGTTCATACCTTATTATGCTAGCAGTACACACCTTGGTCTAGCAGTACACACCTTATGCTAGCAGTACAAACCTTGGTCTAGCAGTTCACACCTTGTTATGCTAGCAGTACACACCTTATGGTAGCAGTACACACCTTGGTCTAGCAGTTCATACCTTATTATGCTAGCAGTACACACCTTATGCTAGCAGTACACAACTTGGTCTAGCAGTTCATACCTTATTATGCTAGCAGTACACACCTTATGCTAGCAGTACACACCTTATGCTAGCAGTACACACCTTGGTCTAGCAGTTCACACCTTGTTATGCTAGCAGTATACACCTTATGCTAGCAGTACACACCTTGGTCTAGCAGTTCATACCTTGTTATGCTAGCAGTACACACCTTGGTCTAGCAGTTCATACCTTATTATGCTAGCAGTACACACCTTGGGGAGTATGTGTCACATCTTAGGGACTGCAAGATGGGCTAGGAGGGACTTCCTCACTTATTGCACAATTTATTCATTGATTACATTTATGTATTTAATTAATTATATGTATGGTTTAATTAATGATTTACATGGGGCACAGGCCCCCACCACCTTCCCCACCACCTGCACCCCATCACCCCACCATGCCCCCATCTACATCTTCCCCCCCCACCCCGTCTACCTCTCGCAGAACATGGGAGCTCCATGGCCCACACCACCTTCCCCACCACCTGTACCCGCATCACCCCACCACCCCCACCTCTACATCTTCCCCCCCCCCAACCCGTTTACCTCTCGCAGAACATGGCAACTACAAACGGCCGCATCTTTGTCCCACTTGATAGAACCCTAGCAGCACTGGCACACACCACCTTCCCCACCCCCCCCACCCCCACCTGTCGTCCCCTTCCCCACCCCGTGCCCCCCCCCGCCTCCCCCCCCACCTACTCCCCTTCACTACACCCCCCTTTACCCCCACCTCTACATCTTCCCCACCACCTGTGCATCTTCCCCTCCACCTCTACATCTTCCCCCCCCCACCCGCCTACCTGCTGCGGAACATGGGAGCCCCATGGCCCACACCACCTTCCCCACCACCTGTGCATCTTCCCCCCCACCTCTACATTTTTCCCCCCCCACCCGCCTACCTGCTGCGGAACATGGGAGCCCCATGGCCCACACCACCTTCCCCACCACCTGTGCATCTTCCCCCCCACCTCTACATCTTTCCCCCCCCACCCGCCTACCTGCTGCGGAACATGGGAGCCCCATGGCCCACACCACCTTCCCCACCACCTGTACCCGCATCACCCCACCGCTACATCTCCCCCCCCCACCCCGCCTACCTACTGCAGAACATGGGAGCCCCATGGCCAAAAAGATACGGCCGCATCTTTGTCCCACTTGACAGTCCCACATCAGCACAGGCCAGCACCAGCAATGGGGCTGCCTCCAGGCACCTTCAATACCTTAGCACTGGACAGGCACAGGCTGCCTCCAGGCACCTTCAAGACCTTAGCACTGGACTGGCACAGGCTGCCTCCAGGCACCTTCAAGACCTTAGCACTGGACAAGCACAGGCTGCCTCCAGAACCCTACATGATCTAAGCATTGGACTAGGCTTGGGATCGGGGGCACACCTTGGCGATCTTAGCACTGGACAGGCACAGGCTGCCTCCAGGCAACGTCAAGATCTTCGCATTGGACAGGGCTCAGGACCCGGGGCATACATTGCAGATTTCAGCTCTGGGAAGGGATCAGGGCTGGGGGACCACCTTGGCGATCTTAGTACTGGACAGGCACAGGCTGCCACCAGGCAACGTCAAGATCTTCGCATTGGACAGGGCTCAGGACCCGGGGCATACATTCAAGATCTTAAGCTTGGACAAGACTCAGGGCCGGGAGCAAGTATTGAAGACCTTCGCATTGGACAGGGTTCGGGACCCGGGGCAAATATTGGAGATATTTTCATTGGACAGGGCTCAGGGTCCAGGGCAGAGCTTCAAGAGCTCAGCACAGGAGAGGAACAGGCTCCCCCCAGACACCGTCAAGATCTTAGTATAGGACAGGGCTCAGGGCCCAACGCACACCTTCAAGGTATCAGCACTATGAGAAGCCCAGGGCCAAGGGCGCTGGGAAGGCGGTTGTTGCAAGGGAGGGGGACAGTGGGCTACCCTCAAGGTCTTGTCACTGAGCTGGATGGCACAACCATCTATGCAGCCTATGGGCAGCCCCTGCCCGTGGCCCTGAGCAGGTGCACATCATCAGAGTTACAGCCAGGTAATCTCAAAATTCAATAGTTGGTGGGTTGGATTGGGCTGGTCAGTATTTCATTTTTAGACGCGTCGCCATTCCGTCGCCATTTGGTTGAATGCTACACCCCCCGGACCCCCCGATATCGTGACGCGCTGCCCCCCGACCCCCCCAGGCTCCGCGCTTTGCGCTCCGCCATACGATGGCTACGCAACTATCCTGAAATCAGGGTTGAGTAGCCCAACTAGCTACTCAACCTGGACTACAGAAATCTGAAATAAAAAGCACTAGTGGCGGCAGGGAGGTGGGATGGGTGGTAGGTTGGGCTGGTAGCGGTAGTGAGCCGTGGCCCTGAGCAAGTGCACCTCATCAGAGTTACAGCCAGGTAATCTTGAAATTCAATTGTTAGTGTGTTGGGCTAGTTGGGTGGGTGGTTGGTGGCAGTAGGGAGGGGGTTGGGCTGGTTGGTGGGTTTCCCCTTGTTTTCCCCTTTCTCCATTCCATCCTTCCTTCTTCTTACCCGTCCCACCCATCCTTCCTACTTCCTATTTCCTACCCATTCTACCCATCCTTCCCAACCTTCCTTCTTCCTACCCATCCTACCCATCCTTCCTCATTCCTACCCATCCTTCCTTCTTCCTACCCATCCTTCCTTCTTCCTACCCATTCTTCCTACTTCCTACCCATCCTATCCATCCTTCCTACTTCCTACCTATCCAACCCATCCTTCCTCATTCCTACCCATCCTACCCATTCATCCTACCCATCCTTCCTTCTTCCAACCCATCCTACTAATCCTACCCATCCTTCCTCCTTCCTATATATCCAACCCATCCTACCCATCCTTCCTTCTTCCTACCCATCCTATCCATCCTTCCTGCTTCCTACCTATCCGACCCATCCTTCCTTTTTCCTACCTATCCTACTCATCCTTCCTTCTTCCACCCAATCCTACCCATCCTACCTATTCATTCTACTCATCCTATCATCTTACCCATCCTTCCTACTTCCTACATATCCAACCCATTCTTCCTTATTCCTACCTGTTCCTACCCATATTCCCATTCATCCTACCCATCCTTCCTTATTCCAACCCATCCTACCCATCCTACACATTCGTCCTACCCATCCTACCCATCCTTCCTACTTCCTACCTATCCTTCCCATCCTTCCTACCCATCCTACCAATCCTTCCTACTTTCTACATATCCTACCCATCCTACCTTCTTCATACCCATCCTACCCTTCTTCCCACCCATGCTTCCCTACCCCCTCCCTCTCCTAAACATATATACATACACTCAGCTGGAACATGTGGAGTGAGCGCGGCAGACTCGGATGGAGAGGATATTTCAGCATCAGTGATGGCTCCGGCTGTGAAGGCATTTGTGAATCCCCTGAGTCCTATTGACCCAGACACAGTCATCCCCTCGTGTGACCCCCTCTCAGGTAAAATTGTTTTGCATTATAAAACGTGCAACATGCGTTTGGTATGTATGTTTGTATGTATGTATGTATGTATGTATGTATGTATGTATGTATGTATGTATGTATGTATGTATGTATGTATGTACTAGTACAGTAGCCCGTGTGGCCGGTGGTCACACCTACACTCCCTCTCCCCCCACACTCTTAGACGCACACCTCTTCTCTCTACCTTTTCCCCTTCTACTTCAGCTGTGGCCTGCCCCCCTGTCATACACGTATTCCCCTCCCCCCCCCCCCCCCCCCCCCCCCTCTTCCTACCCAATCCGCACACACTCTCTTTCTCTCACCATCGCCCCCAAAAAGCCTCCCTTCCCCCAACCACCAACACGCACACACACTCTCCTCCTCCCTACCTCATACCCTTCACTCCGGATGTGGGATTTAATCTTGCAGAAAGAGGGGAAAGTGCAGACCAACATCTTGGGAACGCTCAGATCCCGATAACCCCAAGAACACAGGACCAGTGCAATTTCAAAGCTACAAACTTGCAGTTTCATCTTCTCGTGCAGTGCCCCAGTTGATACTCAGTCAACTCTTGGAACAGCACAAATCGTATTTCACGATATTCGATACAACGAAAAGAGCTTTCAGATATGGGATGGGAGGTGCAAGCGTGAGAGTCTGCAGAGGGACGGAATAGCCGTGGCGATCTGAACAAAGTCGAATTAATCGCAACAACCAGCCAACCATGACGAAGGCGATGCGATGGCATGGCGAAAGTGCGCATGCGTGAGATGAACGGTGGCAACGCTCGCAGGCGGAGAAAAAAAGCAAGACGATCTGAAGGTCTGGCTTGATTGTGAGTCTGGCGTAACTCCTGAGGTTGGAAAGCAAAGTCTTCACGCCTGGCTTGGTTAAGAGCAGCTTAGCAGCTTCGCGTTCATCCTGAGGCATGGGTTCGCGTTGTTCACGTCCGGCTTCATTATGAGCCTGGCGTAACTCCTCGGGTCGGGCAGCGTGGGCATCACGTCGACTCTTGTTGGCTCTGCTCGGCTCTGTCCAGTTCTTCCTTGCTCATGCAAGCTCGCTTTGAGCGCTGGCTGGCGGTGTTGCGGGCCCTCCTGTCCATTAGGACCGTTGGCATGCATCATGGCCGCATGCTCCCTGAAGAAGCAATGAACTGAAACGATTATTCTGAGCGTCATGCAAAGCGAGGGTCAGCAGATGACCTTCGAGGAGAGGATCTTCTGGATCTAAATGGCTAGCAGTCATAGCATGGGAGGCAAATGTGGGGATGAAATGAGCGCGCGCACTTAGCTTTGCGCATCTCCAGTTTCGGTATTTGAACATATCGCTGGGCGGGGTGTTGCGAGTTGGGTTTGACGGAAAGTCGGTTGCAAGTCGGTTACACTTCGCACGCCCATGGCACTTGGGTACGCGATGATGACACCACCACGACCACGACCACGACCGCGACCACGACCATGATTTCTTTATATATATAGATGTATGTTACAGTCTAAAGGTAGCCAACTTTCGACTCCCTTCCTCCCTCTGTCTCCCTCTCCCTCCCTATCCCTCCCTCTCCCTTCCTCTCCCTCTGAACCATCCTCACTCACTCTCACCATCCCTCCCTCCCCCACTCCCTCCCTACCCCTCCCTCCTCTCCCTCCCTCCCTCCCTCCCCCCCTCCATCCCTTAGTCGGCAAGGGCACGTGTCTGCCGGGGATCTACAACCTGAGCTTTGCTGTGTGGGATAAGGACATGCGCAAGGCCTCCATGTCCCAACTCGCTGTGGTGGAAGGCCGCATTGAGGTGGAGCTATGGGTACAGGTTTCTCGGGCGTGTGACAACAGCAATGGGCCGGCTGGTGGTGGGGCTGGTAGTGGGGCCGCCTCTGTGCCCTCCCTCCAACAACTGCAGGACTCATTGCCATCCGACCAGAGCTTCCTTGAAGGCTTGGTGTTTGGGGTCCTGCCCAAACTGGGTCTGGACTCCTTGTCGGTGCGCTGGGGCCAGCTAGAGGCTGTGAGTGTTGAGTCTGTACCAGCAGACACCACCGTATGCCTTGTGAATGCCAGCCTGGTACTGGAAATGGGCTGTGTTCCCCTGATCAGTATCTCGTCGGACACTGTCATCGAACACTGCCCCTGCCCTGTGTTGAGCGTCGCCACCCCCATCCCCGCAGCTCCTTCTAGTGGGGGCAAGCCTACCCGTGTGTCTGTAGCCTCCCCTTGCAAGTCAACGACCCCGCAGGTGGATCAACAAGAGTTGTTGAACTCTGAGGTCACAGCTCTCCTGCTCAACTCAGGCATCCTGAACCCACGTGTAGGTATGGGGTGGGGGGTGGGGGGGGAGTGAGTGTTAAACTCTGAGGTCATAGCTCTCCAAACCCACAGGTAGGTATGTGTGTGTGTGTGTGTGTGTGTGTGTGTGTGTGTGGGGGGGGGGGGGGGGGGAGGGAGTGTTAAACTCTGAGGTCATAGCTCTCTGAACCCACAGATAGGTATGGTTCCACCTGCGGTTTAGGGTTTGTGGGAGGGGGAGGGGGGGGGGCATCCTGAACCCACAGGTGGGTATGGTTCCACCTGCGGTATAGGGTTTGTGTGTGTGGGGGGGGGGCATCCTGAACCCACAGGTGGGTATGGTTCCATCTGAGGTTTAGGGTTTTGGGAGGGGGGGGGGGGGGGGGGGGGGGGGGGGGGGGGCATCCTAAACCCACAGGTAGGTATATGGGTGTGTGGGTGGGGGCATGTTAGGAAGCCTAGGCAGGTAGGTATGGGGGAGGGGGGTGGGGGTGGGGTAGTTAGGAAGCCTTGGGAAGTAGGTGGGCAGGCTACTTGTGGACACGTCGAAGTTGTTACTTGTTTTTTTAATTGGGTTTGCTGGGGTAAATAGCATTGAGCAGGCGGGAAGGGAGAGTTGGGCTGGGCATGTCACTTACATATCGCACACACAACTCAGGCATCCTGAACCCACAGGTAGGTATGGGGGTGGGTGGGTGGGGGGGAGGAGGTCGAGTTACGAAGCCTTGGTAGGCAAGTGGGCAGGCCATTTGTGGACATGTATAGGTTGTTACATGTTATTTGGGTTGATTTTACTGGGGTTAATCACATAATGGGCACACATCACAAGCACACACGCCTAGGCAGGTAGCTGGGCAGGATTTGTGTCATCTTTGAGGCTCTTATCTGCCAGTGATTTTTTTTTCAAATCTGAAAGTGGGTTTCTCCTAGCTTTATGGTTATAGGCCTCCTCCAGGGACTCCGTTTTGGTGCTTTCTATAGCTTTTTGTAGCTTTTTGGGGCAATTTTTTTTTTTTTTTTACTTTTTTACAGCGATAATTTCTCCAAAACGGGGTCAAAACTAGCGATCGCTATATATAACGGAAATAAAAATCCCTGTTGTCTGCTGGTGGACCCGTACCTTATGTCTGCAGATAACACACCAGGCCTTACTGATACAAGCACCTTTAAATCATATCTAGCTGTAAATAAAGTCTGGGGACAAACTGAAGAGGCATGGCGACTCCTTCATTCGGGCACATATCTGCTTGGTTCGTTCTGCTTGTTGCACGGCCTTATCTTGCTTGCAACCTGGCAAGAAAATGTAAATGTATCCCCCAGCTGTAATGTAAATGTAAATTTTTCCCCCGGCTGTAAAGTAAATGTAAATGTAAATGTATCCCCCAGCTGTGTAGAGCGGACTAGTCTTGGGTCAACAATGTTTTTTGTTCTTACCTTTTAATTGGTTATTGATCCCATCGTCTGGCTGCCGTTAAAAGTACTCAACAAGCAACTGCAAAGCACCCAGTGATTTTGTTTTCAAATCTGAAAGTGGGTTTCTCCTAGCTTTATGGTTGTAGGTCTCTTCGAGGGACACCGTTTTGGTGCTTTTTATAGCTTTTGGTAGCTTTTGGGGGCCATTTGGAGCACACACAAAAAAAAAACTTTTTTGCAGCGATAATTTCTCCAAAACGGGGTCAAAATAGTAGGGTGCCGGTGGTCGGCCCAAGGGTTGAACTGAGCGAAGACAGGCGGGCAGGCAGTTCGCAGAACCTAGGCAAGGGCAGCCATGTCGCAATCGGGAAAGGGAGGGGAGTCGAAGGTCGCAAGACGCAGGATGAAAAAAAATAGACGCCAGATTGGGCTTCTAGGAATTCGACGTTTATGCCCTTCAATCATTCAGCGCTTGCATCTAAGTCAGACCTAAGGACTTCATATCGACCAGCAACTTTCACGCCGGCGGCAACAGTCACGGGTTGGTTGTATGGTTTGACCAGCTTTGACGGACCGAATCAAACTGAATTCCTGACCGTTTCAACGGACTGTTCACCCACCTCAGGCTTTATGTTCAACCGTTCTAACAGGCAATATAACTAACAATCTCGATCGCCGACCGTTTCTCAGTGATTTTCGACCGTCCCAACCGTTTTTACGACCAATTGACGGTTATGTAACCAACATTGCGACCAATTTCTCCAATTTCTACAATTTTTGGTTGATTAACCAACATTGCGACCAATTATCTCAGTTCCTATTACGTAGGTCAGCAGCCTACGGGCCGACCAACTAGCGATTGCTATATATAGCGGAAATAATATCCCTGAAAGCACCCTTGGTTGCTATTAACACCAACGGTGTTAATAACACCTCCTTTAGTAACCCTATAGGTTGGACCGCCAGGCAGTCTATGGGATGTCCGCGACAAGTTACTGTTTGCATGCATGTTGTTGATGTCCAGGGGTCAGAAGAACAACCCCCATCCCATCCCACTGAATCCTACTCCCCACTCCACCCACATGGCTTCAACACACCACCAGTGCATGTGTATTTTTATAGCTTTTGGTCAAAATAGTAGGGTGCCCTAAGGGCCCCTGCGGTGGTCGGCCCAAGGGTTGAACTGAGCGAAGACAGGCGGGCAGGCAGTTCGCAGAACCTAGGCACCCACATGGCTTCGACTCACCACCAGTGCATGTGTATGCTGTTAATGAATGTTGTTGCAGTTCAGGGGTAGCTAAAATAGGCTAAAGGGACAGTTTAGGCTATATAGATTGTTGCAGTTCAGGGGTAGCCAAAATAGGCTAAAGGGACAGTTCAGGGGTAGCCAGAATAGGCTAAAGGGACAACCATGGTATCAGGAGGGGCTTAACAGAAAAAACACCGATGAACTGACCCCCAAACAATCGCTTTACTGATGGAGGCCCTGAGTTTATGCTTCTTTGATCAATTATGTGTGTGATTCTCATCGAACCTACCGGTGTGTGTGTGTGTGTGTGTGTGTGTGTGTGTGTGGTTAACAGTCCAGCCGGTTAAGGCGTAGCCAAACAGGCTAAATAGACTTGCCCAACCTCAAAATTGGGAAGGGCTTTGTACAAAACAAGCCCTGCTGAACTGACCCCCAACAAAATGAACAGGTAAATCTGTTTCTAGACAGCCTGAAAAACTCCATCGGGATGCTTGACGACTATGCTGAGCAGTTCGCCGATTTGTTGGCATACCAGAGGCAGGTGGCTGCTGCCGTGAGCGAGGAGTCCCGACAAGAAATGTTGGTGTGCATGCAGTTGGGCGCCTCATGCGAGGGCTCAGACAAGCAGTTTTCCTTCTCCTTCTTGGGGGACCAGCTTGGAGGGGGTATACCAACCAGCTTCACGGCTGCACTGACATCACTCTTACAGGTGGGGCACTGGTAATGACTGCACTGACATCACTCTTACAGGTGGGGCACTGGTAATGGCTGCACTGACATCACTCTTACAGGTGGGGCACTGGTAATGACTGCACTGACATCACTCTTACAGGTGGGGCACTGGTAATGGCTGCACTGACATCACTCTTACAGGTGGGGCACTGGTAATGGCTGCACTGAAATCACTCTTTCAGGTGGGGCACTGGTAATGACTGCACTGACATCACTCTTACAGGTGGGGCACTGGTAATGGCTGCACTGACATCACTCTTACAGGTGGGGCACTGGTAATGGCTGCACTGACATCACTCTTACAGGTGGGGCACTGGTAATGGCTGCACTGACATCACTCTTACAGGTGGGGCACTGGTAATGACTGCACTGACATCACTCTTACAGGTGGGGCACTGGTAATGACTGCACTGACATCACTCTTACAGGTGGGGCACTGGTAATGGCTGCACTGACATCACTCTCACAGGTGGGGCACTGGTAATGGCTGCACTTGCATCACTCTTACAGGTGGGGCACTGGTAATGACTGCACTGACATCACTCTTACAGGTGGGGCACTGGTAATGACTGCACTGACATCACTGTTACAGGTGGGGCACTGGTAATGACTGCACTGACATCACTCTTACAGGTGGGGCACTGGTAATGACTGCACTGACATCACTGTTACAGGTGGGGCACTGGTAATGACTGCACTGACATCATTCTTACAGGTGGGGCACTGGTAATGACCAGTGTTTTTTATTTCAGATTTATGTAGTCCAGGTTGAGTAGCTACTTGGACTACACAACCCTGATTTCAGGATATTTGCGTAGCCATCGCATGGCGGAGCGCTAAGCAAGGAGCCTGGTCGGGTTGGGGGGCAGGGTGTCCCGATATCGGGGGGTCCGGGGGGTGTAGCATTTGACGGGGTGTTGTATTTGACTATACCGGGGTGTAGTATTTGACTATACCCAAACCCTGAACCACCTAAACCTAAACCACCTTCAACCAAGTGCTTACCAGCTAAGTGCTGACCAGGTTTCCCCTTTTCCTTTTTCCAGGGGGACTCAGAGGCAAGCTCTTGTAGCCAACAGCGACTGCCCCAACCATGTGTGTGTGTGTGGGGTGTGTGTGGGGTGGGGGGTGGGGGTGGGGGGTGGAACCATGTGCGTGTGTGTGTGTGGGTGGGTGGGTGGGTGTGGGTGTGGGGGGTGGGTGGGGGGGGCGACCATGTGTGTGAACTTAGCCTCTGCATTCATCCATTACCTGGGGGCACAGGCTAAGTGCTGACCAGGTTTCCCCTTCTCCTTTTTCCAGGGGGACTCAGAGGCAAGCTCTTGTAGACAACAGCGACTGCCCCAAGCCAGGTTTGTCTTCACTGTCGGCTCTCCAGAAGGAAGTGCTAGCATCCCCAAGAGTAGTAACTTGGGGGGGCTGCTAGCAAAGGACATCCCGCCACGGCGAGTTGTGGGGGTCACAAACAACCAGGTGTGAAACTGGTGTTCTATGGTATCCACCAAATGGAAAATGATGCCCCCCACCCCACCCCAAACCACCCCAAACCACCCTAAACCACTTCAGACGTAACAAAAGCAAGCTAACTCAAACCACACCACAACATTATAAACAAAGCAAAAGCAATCTAACTCAAACCACACAACACCATTTCAAACCAAACGACAGCAAGCTAACTCAAACACACACCACATCACATCACCAGATCATCACATCACACTGATGATCACAACAGATCACACACCACATCACCAGATCATCACATCACACCGATGATCACAACACATCACACTCCACATCACCAGATCATCGGTGGGCTGTTCCTGCACCAGACCCGGCGCTCAATGGGCTCGTCAGCAGATTTCGCCTCAGACCCATGGGGCTCCTGCTCCGGCTCGTCACAGTTTGCCAAGGCCTACACCACCGCCTGCCAGTTGGAAGTTCCTGCCAAGGGAGACGGCTTGGAAGAAGGCATGGTGCGTGGCAGGGGTGTGGGACCTACCATGCAGCCCAAGTCAAGCATCTTCTACAAGGGAGCCTACAATCAGCCAGAAGCGTGGTACAACACAACTGCACCCAACCCGCACGTGAGCGACAAGGGCACAGTTTGGGGCTTCGAAACGGTGCCTCTGCAGGTAGGCGGAAGCTAGTCCGGGGGTGACCAGTTGATCCTAAACCCCCTAAGCCCTAACCCCCTTAACCCCTAGACCTCCACCCCAAAATGGAACCTCTGCTGGTAGGCGAAAGCTAGTCCGGGGATGTCCAGTTAACCCTAACCCCCCTAAAACCTAAAACATAAACCCCTAGACCCCCACCCCGAAATGGAACCTCTGCAGGTAGGCGGAAGCTAGTCCGGAAGTAGCCAATCCGGGGGTGACCGGTTAACCCTAACCCCCTGGAGCCCCCTCAACCCCTAAACCCTAAACCTGTAAACCCCATCCCGAAATGGAACCTCTGCAAATAGGCGGAAGCTAGTCTGGGTGTGACCAGTTAACCCTAACCCCCCTAAGCCCTAACCCCTTAAACCCCTAGACCTCCACCCCAAAATGGAACCTCTGCAGGTAGGTGAAAGCTAGTCCAGGGATGACCAGTTAATCCTAACCCCCCTAAGCCCCCTAAAACCTACAAACTAACCCCCTAACCCCCCACCCCGAAAAGAAAAAAAATGAAAATTTGAACATCCAAGAATTGCCACAGAATGACCTCTAAGGACGTGCCCAATGGGTATTAAGGGAACCGCCTCGTAAGTATGCGATGGGCGGGCTTACATCACACCTAGAGTCCAGTTACCATGCCGGTCGACGACCCTCCGGGTGGGCCCAGATGACCTCGTTGAGGTTCGAACCAGAGACCTGATAGGACCCCGCATCTGCTTCGTCCGGCCCGGGATAGCTCTACGATAGAGCCATCCCGTTCCGAACGGGGTCCCACCCGAAATAGTACCTCTGCAGGTAGGGGAAGCTAGTCCGGGGGTAGCCAGTCCAGGGGTGACCAGTTAACCCTAAACCCCTTAAGCCCACTAAACCCTGAACCCCTAACCCCCCACCCCGAAATGGTACCTCTGCAGGGACTCCCAGATGGCTTTCCCTTCGCCATGACTGTTAGCGTGAAGGAAGGCAGGCTCAAGCAGATGATGGCGTACCTCAAGGATGGTCGCTACCTGGACACGAGAGACACAAGCTCCCTCAAGGCGCAGGTGACTTATTTGTTTGTCTTTTTTTTTTTAAGTTGTGAAAGGACTCTCTCCCCAGGAGGTGGGTCTCTCGCCACAAACCAGCGACACGGAGGATTCGGTTCAAATG
The DNA here is from genome assembly GCA_013435795.1 of Chlamydomonas sp. ICE-L. Taxonomy (NCBI): domain Eukaryota; kingdom Viridiplantae; phylum Chlorophyta; class Chlorophyceae; order Chlamydomonadales; family Chlamydomonadaceae; genus Chlamydomonas; species Chlamydomonas sp. ICE-L. Next base: position 38,514,639 of record JACBWV010000626.1, read on the forward strand.
GTGTTGCCCCTCCTACAATATGCAAAGTAGGTGCACTTTGGGTTGGTGAGAGATACCAACCCTCGACCAAACGAACATTCACCACTACCCCTGCTGACCACGGCACGGTTGTCGAACTTGTGTTTCCTCTCCTTGAGGTGAAATGGGCGTGAAGGAGGTGAAATGAGCGTGAATGAACTTGAGCTTGAACTAGATTACATGGCTTCTGCCAGCAATTTGGCTGCTCACCGTCTTTGGCAGTAAAAAAATCCCGGGAGATGTAAACGGTGAACTAGCGTGAACAAATCATCCCCCCCCCCCCCCCCCCCCCCCCCCCCCCCCCCCCCCCCCCCCCCTTTTTGTCTCCTTCTGAACGTAATGTGCATGAATGAATCAACTATGTTTAGCTGTTTTCTGGTTTCCTTTATGCTTATTCGGCCTGCCCCTGGACTGTAACAACATACAGGCTTTTTTCTGGTTTCCATTCAGCTTATATGGCCTACTCCTGGACTGTAACAACATGCAGGCCTTTTTCTGGGTCCATTCAGCTTATATGGCCTACTCCTGGACTGTAACAACATACAGGCCTTTTCATGGTTTTCATTCAGCTTGTATGGCCTACCCCTGGAATGTAACAACATACAGGCCTTTTTCTGTTTTCCATTCAGCTTATATGGCCTACTCCTGGACTGTAACAACATACAGGCCTTTTTCTGGTTTCCATTAAGCTTATTTAATCTACCTCTGGATTGTTACAACATACAGGCTTTTTCTGGTAATATGCAAAAATTGTAACATTAGGTAGACTACTACTTCTCTAAATCACTTCTGGCATCGTTATAGCCATTCAGCGGATGATTTGGATTTGGGTTTTCAAATCTCTTCGTTGGTTGTAGTTTGAACCTTGAACTTTATAGTTTTGCCTGAGAATTCTGTCATTTTGGCCTGAGAATCGAGAATTCTGAGAATTATGGGGAATTTGGCCTGAAAACAAACTACTAACTACAAGACGCATATCTAAATCATCCACTGCTATAATATAAACTGTATATCGAGTATGCTGTATATTTACGTTAATTGTAATTCTTATTTCAGGTTGCCACATTCAATCCAGAGCTCAGAGCATATGGTCTGTTCAAGGCTGTCTGGACTTGGGGCACCAATGGGGCCATCACAGCCCGGTTCGATGTGGTCGACTTGGCCTACCACTCCTTTAAATTTGAGGCGAACTCGAAGCCGGCTTTTGTTTGTGACTCTCTACTCATGCTAGCAACTGCGGCGTTCTCTATGCTCTGGCTCTTAGAGGCTTCCCCCCTGCTAGCAATCTGGTGGAAGCTTGCCATGCTTAACCTCATGCCCGTGCCTCGCACCGCCAGGAACAGCGGCGGTAGAAATGCAAGTGCTACAACCAGTGGCGACAGAGAATCAAAAGGTCAAGCATTGTCAGGATTGGGCAACAGACCTCCTCATAAAACTAACGCCTTGGACCCCCTTAAAGATGCCGGTACTAAGGGCATTGGTACCGAAGGCAGGACGAGTATCAGGGACTCCGGTACCAAGGGCAGTACCAAGGGCAGTACCAGTATCAGGGACTCCGGTACCAAGGGCAGCAGTGCCCATGCCACTTGCATGGACATGACTGAGGGCTCCTGTCCAGTAGTCAGCTTCCCTGTTGATGCCCCATCCCACTTGATGGCCCCCTGTCAGCTCATGACCCCACCACCTCAAACATCACCTGCTCACCTTCACCACCCCCATGGCAAAATCATCCATGTGGTCAAGGATGCACAACCTAGATCATCCTCCACCCGCTCCATGGAAGCAGTTACTGAGGGGGTTGAGAGCGACGTCATTTTGCCTTTCAGTGGATCTCTTGGAAGGCAAGGCTCGGCTGCATCCCGTAGGCATGGAGTTGCTGAGGGGGTTGAGAGCGACGTCATTTTGCCTTTCAGTAGATCTCTTGGAAGGCAAGGCTCGGCTGCATCCAGCGGGCATACAGTTGCTGATGGGGGTGAGAGCGAAGCAAAGCCACGTGGCTCGACTCGATCTCTGTTTGGCATGATGTCTAGTGGAAGGCAAATCTCAGTTGCAACACACGAGCATACAGTTGCTGATGGGGGTGAGAGCGAGGCAAAGCCACGTGGCTCGACTCGATCTCTGTTTGGCATGATGTCTAGTGGAAGGCAAATCTCAGTTGCAACACACGAGCATACAGTTGCTGATGGGGGTGAGAGCGAGGCAAAGCCACGTGGCTCGACTCGATCTCTGTTTGGCATGATGTCTAGTGGAAGGCAAATCTCAGTTGCAACACACGAGCATACAGTTGCCGATGGGGGTGAGAGCGAGGCAAAGCCAAGTGGCTTGTCCCATTCTCTTTTAGGCATGATGTCTCATGGCAGGCAAGCCTCGGTTGCATCCCTCAAGCATCAGGATGTTCATATCAGATTGTATGACAAAGGAAGGCCAGGTGGCTTGGCCCAAACTCTGGATGCTATGAAAAGGAATACAAGCGATGGAAGTAAGCTATCTCACACCAACCCAAGCCAAGCAGAAGTCAAGCAGTCAACCAAGCCAAGCCAAGGCAAGCCAAAGTCAAGCAGTCAACCAACCAAGCCAAGCCAAGCCAAACCCAAGACAAGCAGAAGTAAGCTTTCTCACACCAACCCAAGCCAAGCAGAAGGCAGTCCTCTGAGCAGAGACAAGGCCCTCTCCACTTCAGAGAGTGAGCCTGATGACACAGTAAAGACAATTCGCTTGTCCCAAACACTGGAGGACATGACAAGAGAGTTCAGCGATCCAAGAAGCAAGCTATCGCCTAGTAATGCAAGCCAAGAGGCAAGCAGTCTTCAGATCAGAGACAAGGCCCTCTCGACTTTAGAGAGTGAGCCTGATGACACAGTAAAGACAATTCGCTTGTCCGAAACACTGGATGACATGACAAGAAAGTTAAGCGATCCAAGAAGCAAGCTATCGCCTAGTAATGCAAGCCAAGAGGCAAGCAGTCTTCAGATCAGAGACAAGGCCCTTACCACTTCAGAGAGTGAGCCTGATGACACAGTAAAGACAATTCGCTTGTCCGAAACACTGGATGACATGACAAGAGAGTTCAGCAATCCAAGAAGCAAGCTATCGCCTAGTAATGCAAGCCAAGAGGCAAGCAGTCTTCAGAGCAGAGACAAGGCCCTCTCGACTTTAGAGAGTGAGCCTGATGACACAGTAAAGACAATTCGCTTGTCCCAAACTCTAGAGGACATAACAAGAGAGTTAAGCAATCCGAGAAGCAAGCTATCGCCTAGTAACGCAAGCCAAGGGGCAAGCAGTCCTCATAGCAGAGACACGTCCTTTTCCATTGCAAGCCAAGGAGAAGGAAGTCATCTGAACAGAGGCAAGGCCCTTTCCGATCCAAAACAAGGAGCAGGCAGTCCTCATAGCAGAGACAAGGCCCTTTCCGATCCTAACCAAGGACAAGGCAGTCATCTGAACAGAGACAAGGACCTTACTTATTCCGAGGGCGAACCTGAGTTCAGCCCAAACCTATTAGTAGAGGGGTCAAAAGTTGTGTGGTTCATCTATGATGCCTGCATTGTGCTGTTTATGGCCGCAGCATTGGCCACGTTGTTGTTATACCATGCGAATTTCAACTCAGAGAACTTGCCCAGGGAGGGCACCTTCGATGTCTATGATGCGGATCAGCATGCACCCTCGCATTACTTGATGCTGAAGAGGAAGGTGGATGCAACAGTTGACTTGTTGAGTGGTGAACAGGCTGTGCCACTCCCTGGAAATCCTCTCAGGTGGACTCTTCCAGAGGATCGATCAGGCATGGAGGGACTGTCTGGAACATACCAGTACCTTGACAAGGCTTCAAACATTTGGGTAGGTTCAGTTTTTTTCTTCGTATTTCTGTAGGCCAGGTTGAGTAGCTACTTGGGCTATTAAAGCCTGATTTCAGGATTGCTGCATAACCATTGCATGGCGAAGCGCGGAGCCCGGGGGGATTGGGAGGCAGTGCCAAACCCATGCATTTCCAGGCAACAACAGAATGCCCTCTCGGTTACCCATCCTACACATCCTACACATCCTTCCTTCCTCTTGATTCTCGTCATTGACCTATACCCTGCTACAGTGCATCATCTTGCTGTTACTGTGTGTCTGCTTTAATCTGTGGGTGCGATTGGGATGGGGGTTCATCAGTTGGTTCCCCCTTTCCTCTCTCCGACCCATCCCACCCACCTCACCCCAATTCACCCCTGATTCTCGCAGTTGATCTACACCCTGCTACAGAGCATCATCTTGCTGCTAATGCTCATCCGTATCATCAGCTTGCTCGTCTTCTACCCTACTCTGGCCATCATCCCCTTCACACTTATCCAAGCCTGTCCAGACCTGCTGCATCTCGCCATTGCCCTCATGGTGGTGGTGGTCATGTACGCTATGTTGCTCACCACCTGCATGGGGGCGAGCGTCGAGGTCTTCAGTGTAAGTGTGCGACAAAACATGGCTTTTCTTTTTGGCATTTCTTAGCAACTTCTTGGCAGCTACCTGAGCCAGCCAGGTTTCTAAAACCAAATATGTCTAGGGAACGGCAACTAATATTAGTGTTTGATGAACTGATATTACTATTATTATAGTGTCACAATAATATGAGTTTTTCAAATAAATTCGAAATTCTGGTGAGACGGCTCTTCCGACTAGTATTATATAATATTACATAATATTATTTATTCACTAATATTAGATAACATAGCCAACCCCTAGTTGTCAGTGGTGCCTAGAAGCAGTTTGTTTTCAAATCTTGAAGTGGGTTTTTCCTAGCTTCATGGTTTACACCTCCTCCAGGGACAGCCTTTATATGGCTTTTTATGTCCAATAAAGGCCATTTCTTTTGTTATAGCGGAAATTTGGGCCAAAATGGGGTCAAAAGTACCGATCGCTGTACATAGTGGAAGCAAATCCCTGCCTAGAAGCTTATGCTTGTAGCCGAAAAGAAATGCTGGGGGATGACACAGTGTTTCCTCTTTGCTTCAGGGCTGAGTTTATAAAAATAATAAATAAATAGTATGCCTTGTTACAAGGCAAGGTTGTGGGAGCCAGCCCGTTTGCTAGCACTGGGGCAAACCACCAAATGGCTGATTTCACCCTCCTCATCCTCCTCACCATCGGCATCCCCCTTACCATCCACACCATCCACTCCATCCGCACCATCCTCACCCTTCTCACTCTCCTCCCCATCCCCACCATTCGCACCAACCCCACCATCTTCACCCTCCCCACCCTACTCACCCTGACACCCTACTCACCATCCGCACATTCCCCCCATCCCCACCCTCCTCACCATCCGCACCAACCCCATCCTCCTCACCCTCCTCACCATCCGCACATTCCCCCCATCCCCACCCTCCTCACCATCTGCACCAACCCCATCCTCCTCACCCTCCTCACCATCCGCACATTCCCCCCATCCCCACCCTCTTCACCATCTGCACCAACCCCATCCTCCTCACCCTCCTCACCATCTGCACCAACCCCATCCTCCTCACCCTCCTCACCATCCGCGCATCCACACATTCCCCCCATCCCCACCACCCGCACCATCTCCCCATCCTCACCTCCTCACTCTCCTCACCATCCCCCCATCCTCATCACAGGGCCTGGACAAATCCATGTACCTCACAACCAGCTTCATTGTGGTTGTCGACACGCTGGATCTATTACAGGGCGGGATACTACCACTACCGCTCCATCTGCAGCTACTCCACCCTCCTGACCATCTGCACCCTCCTCACCCTCCTGACCATCTTCACCATTAACTCCATCCGCACCATCCGCACCATCTGCACCACCCCCACCCTCCTCACCCCCCTCACCATCCGTACATCCACCCATTCCCCCCATCCCCACCCTCCTCACCAACCCCACCCTCCTCATCCTCCTCATCATCCACACATCTTCACCATCCCCCCATCCTCACCATCCCCCCATCCTCATCACAGGACCTGGACAAATCCATGTACCTCACGACCAGCTCCATCGTGGTCGGCGGCGCACTGGATCTGTTTCAAGGATGCTACCACTACCTCCAACAGACCTCCTCAACTGCGGCGATGTTCACCGTACCTCCAGTGGCCTATGCTGGCTCCCTCTTCCTCATTGTGATCGCAAACTCTTTCATTCTTGCGATTCTTTCAATGGTGTTCAAGGTCCTGAAAGCTGTAGCCATGGCCCAGGCATGGAGCTACAGCACACTCGCTGCAGAAGGGACACAGCAAAGTATGTTTGTTTTTTTGCAGTCAGTTTTTTACAGTTAGTACAGTCAGCTTTTACAGTCAGTACAGTCAGTATTTGTGCAGTCAGCACAGTCAGCTTTTACAGTCAGTATTTTTAGAGTCAGTGCAATAAGTACAGTCAGTATTTGTGCAGTCAGTACAGTCAGCTTGTTCAGTTAGTACAGTCAGCTTTTACAGTCAGAATTTTTACAGTCAGAACAATAAGTACAGTCAGTATTTGTGCATTCAGTACAGTCATCTTGTTTAGTTAGGACAGTCAGCTTTTACAGTCAGTATTTTTACAGTCAGTTTTTTTACAGTCAGTACAGTCAGCATGTGCAGTCAGTATTTGTATAGTTAGTACAGTCAGTATTTGTACAATCGGTATATTTACAGTACAGTCACCTTGTATATTATTTATCATTATTTCGCAGTGAGTTTTTTTACAGTCAGTACAGTCAGTATTTGTGCAGTCAGTTGTGAGCAGTAAGGATTTTTGTTTGTTTTTAGTTTCACCAACACTATCAACACCAACACCCGATTACAAAGCTTTTTATACTTGCCACAGCCACCACCACCACCACCAAAACCAACACCAACAACACCAACAACACCAACAACACCAACACCAACACCAACAACACCAACATAAACACCAACAACAACACCACCACCAACAACGACAGTGCGTTGGAGATTAGAGTCGCTCTTCCGTGGAGCACCTTCTAATGATCACCTTGAGCGGATGATTGGTGCAATGTTGGCTGCTCGGGCAAGACGAATGTTAAGAGCTAGTGTCCACTCCGTTGTTGCCCTCAACAAACTGGCCAAAGCAGCACCACACCACCAGCTCCACGCCACCAGCACTACAAGCCTACCTCCGTGCTCAGAAGGAGGGGGACATCAAGGGGAGGGGGGGCAGGGAGGCCATCAAAGAGGGGGGGGGGCTAGCGATGGGCAGGGGGGCCATGGACAGGGGGGCCATCAAGGAGGAGGGAGGCCTAGCGATGGACATAGTAATGTGCATAGATCCCCCTTGACTCTGTCAGGCCGAGCACGGCGAATATTCAGAGCGGATGTAGACTCCATTGTCGCATTTGACAAGCAGACATTGGGAGATGACCGGGAGGCCCAACTCCCCTTCGGCAAGAAAAGCTTATCTGTTTTGACCTCACGGCCACCCTCCACCAATCAGACAGTGGCACGCTTGGAGGGACGTGGCCTAGCCCATCAAGGAAGGGGGGAGCCTACTGAGCCTACGTTGGGTTCTCTAGCCTATTTTGGCAGCAAGGCGCAGTTACTTCGCACGTTGTCCACCAAGTTACTGGACCAATCCCCAGGCCATAGCTTGCCTCGCATTTACACTTCACTAGCGTCCAAGTTATCCGCCCAATCAAGCGCCCTGAGCGTATCTTGCAAACATATCTCTATGAGCTTTCAGAAGTCAATAGAAGCCCGCATGGTGACGAGTGGAGTGGCGGGGAGTGATCCAGCCCAGCCGCCAGAGAGTAAAGGATCGTCCAAGGTGTGGGGGCGTGTGCGTCATGCTTACCAAATGGCACCACACTTCGGTGCCAGCAGTAAGAGCATCACCACAGGACGGAGCAAGAAGTTGAATATGCTTTCTATCAGCAGTTATGAACTACCATTGCTGCAAGCAGATTTGCAGTCACCCAGCCGGAGTGCAGTGACACCCATACACCCCTTCCTGCTGATATGACCATAGACGATGCCAAAGTAAAAGGTAAGTGACAGGGATTTTTTTTTCCGGAATACATTCCGATCGGGGAATACGAGACCCCGTTTTTGCCAAAATTGCCGGAATAAGAAACTTTTTTTTGTTTTACTGAAATTGACAAAAATGACCCAAATCGACCAAAATCGGAATAAAGATGCTGTTTTGGGAGGAAAATAGGGAGGAGTCAAATGACAAGGAATAAGATTTCCTCTTTTTGATTTGAAAAAAAATCCCTGGTAAGTGAAAGCTCACTGTCAGGGAAAGGCTTAGTTAGTTAATATTAGTGAATGAATAATATAAGTGAATATTAGTTAATATTAGCTTGACAAGCCGTCTCACCAGAATTTTGAATTTATTTGAAAAACTTATATTATTGTGACACTAAAATAATATTAGTTAATATTAGTTTTTCAAACACTTATATTAGTTGCCGTTAGTGTTTCATTTTTTGACGACGCGTCGCCATTCCGTTGCCATTCGGTTGAATGCTACACCCCCCGGACCCCCCGATATCGTGACGCGCTGCCCCCCGTCCCCCCTCCCCAGGCTTCGCGCTTTGCGCTCCGCCATACGATGGCTACGCAACTATCCTGAAATCAGGGTTGAGTAGCCCAAGTAGCTACTCAACCTGGACTACAGAAATCCGAAATAAATAACACTGGTTGCCGTTTCCTACTCAGTGTGCATATCTAGACTGTTATTTTGCATTCCTGCTAGTTGCAATGTCTTCTTTAGCTTGGTGCTACCCCGGGGTGCCCCCCCCCCCCCCCCCCCACACACACACACACACACACACACACACACAAAATGTCCGCGTTTACATTTTTCCTGGTAAAAAAAGGAGATCGATGACATAGTGACCTGTATGGGATGAAAATCACGTTTACATTTTCCTATATATAATATATAGATAAGTCATGCATATGGAGTAGGTACGATGCAAATCAGCTAGCCTGCGTAGAAGGTGGGATCTGTCTTCAAGTCTCAACCTGGACAGCGGACAACAGTCAGCCACTGATAACAGCAGGCAATCAACGGCACGTGCCGCAGCACTTGCTCATGTCCCTCTAGCTGTTCAAGGAGGCAGTTTTTCTCTATGAATTGTTTCCTTCAACCCTGACGGCAGACAGCCGACAGCAACCAACAACAGCAGACAGCAACCAACAGCAACCGACAACCGACTGCAGCCAACAGCAACCGACAACAGCAGACAACCGACAGGTGACCTGGCTGCCCAAGGAGGGGATGCACTCCCCACATCTCTACGCACGGTTGGTAGGAGACTTCCCCGACGAGGCTATTCTTCCCTAGGTCAGCTGATGCCTGATGCTGTCAGCACCAGTTTGGGCACCCATCAACGAGGAAGCTCGACTCAGCAGTACCTCGGTATGATGGACGATGAGCTCCCCGTTCAATTCCTGAATTACTCTCCCAAGAGCTCCATGGCTGCGAGAAGCCCGCGGGGCCAAGCCACCCCAGCACACTTGTCTGACAACTTTGACTTGGCCACACGGAACTCCACGGCCCGAGGGTTTAGTATGCCGGGATCCCCAAGAATCAGCCGCATGCAGGCCTGTTCCCTAAATAATTCGAGCGCTTTATCCAAACTGGATCAAGGCATGTGTCAACATGTATCCAACTTGGATCAAGGCATGTGTCAGCCAGCATCCAACTTGGATCAAGGCCTGGTTCAAGCTGCACCATGGCGCACCAGCTCTCATGCTTCCCCTCGCCTGACATCCCCTCCCTCAGAGGTTTCTCTGGATCCTCCTCAGGATTTGATGATTGACGTGCAGGCACTTGATCCAGGTGCGCACACACACACATGTAGACCAAGACCACATGCTCATCCCACAGACCACAGACCACAGACAAAGGACCCAACCAACCCACGCACCCACCGATCCATCCACAGACCACAGACCACGGACCAAGGACCTAGCTATCATCTGTCCCCACCCATCACCATAACCACATACATACAGCCATGCCATGCTTCCCTCCCCCCTCCCCTGCCTCTCTCCATACCCCAAAACCAATGCATCTCTCCCTCCACAACTACGCAACATACATACACACAAACCATGCCAAATGCATGCTCCCCACTCTCACCAGAACCTCCCCTCCTTGCACCACTCGGGCACCTCCAGGCAACCGCCGGCCGAACAGGACCGCTCGCACGTCCCACAGACCAAGGACACCTGTCCTGCCATTACCAGATGGCCGTTGGCAGACCAAGGCCGCTCGCACAGACCAAAGACCACGGACACATATCTTGGCAGGCATGCCCACGCGCACGCTTCCAGAGCTACCAGGAACGCACACTCGGCATGCCCACGCGCGCACTGCTAGAGCTACCAGGAACTCTCGGAGGATGTCTAAATTGTCCGACATTACCCAAGACAAAGAGTACAAAGAGCTGTTCCTTGAGCTGCCAAACTCAGCTCATGCTCCGGTGAGAGGGGCGCGTACTGCCAGAGCTGCCAGGAACGCACGGAGGATTTCTCAATTGACCGACATTACCCAAGTCAAGGACTACAAAGACTTCCTTGAGCTGCCAAACTCCGCGCATGCTCCTGCGACAGGGGCGCGTACCGCCAGAGGTACTAGGAACGCACGGAGGATGTCTCAATTGACCGACATTACCCAAGTCAGGGACTACAAATACTTCCTCGAGCTGCCAAACTCAGCTCGTGCTCCTACACCTGTGGGATGGGTGTCGCGAAGGACTTCTTCCAGAGGTAGGTTAACGATTTGCTCTGATAATTCTGGGGGGCGATGACAGGGGGTCGTGGGCAAGTTCTATGCAGCGTTGCATGCGAAGCTAAAAATTTGCGGAGAGTGATCGCGACGGAGCGACAGGTGGCAACGGAAGCGAGTTAGTTGCCCCTTCAAGAGGGGGCTCCGCCAAAAACTTGCTCATGTACCGCACAATTCGAGGTATAAAAGGGTCGTAAGCCGTTGTAAGCCCCCGTACCATAAATCGCAAATTGAATGATTCGGTGCGACCCCTGTGCGACGCGCTGCCCCCCTAAAGCCACGGAGCGCAGAGCACGGAGCCCGGGATGAGTGGTTTATGGGGCATTTCTGACTAGTTTAGCCGGACCCTGGCATCGCCATACAGCGACGGAATGACGTGTCGCAAAAAAATCAGTAAACAGCACAGGCCTTGAACTGAGCTTCAGTGACTTCGACAGCGTTATTTGCAGCTTGACACAGTTGTTGCAAGTATATGCAACAAATGTCATCCATATGCTGAAGGGTAGTTTCCTACATTCCGCCCCCCCCCCACCCCCACCCCCCACCCCCCACCCTACACACACACACCAAAAAATCCCCCTAAAAAGAAACTGTGCTTGGCGCTAAATAACGTTACCAGGACGCTGTCTCTTGAGGAGGCGTACGACCAAAAAGCTACAAGGTAAACCACTGTCTGAACTGAAGACAAAGCTATGGTCTAGGCTGGTCTAGGTCTAAAATTTACGACCTCTCCAATAAGGGGGGTGATATTATGAACTTGCATTACAGTAAATCGCTCTATAGCTAAATCAAAAGCTATGCTGAGTTCCAGAACTTTATATAATTACATGCGAAACCCTAATTTAAAACGCTATCAACACAGGTCAAACTAACATGTCCTAGGCAGCGTTGCAAGCAACGCGGAATATTGGCGGAGAGTGTTGGCAATGGAACCAGGGTACTACTTTTGGCCAAATTGACCAGCGCTTAAGCGCACAGCTCCAAAATAAAACTGCGCGGTGAGCTCACAGCCCCCAAAAACTACAGCGCGGTGAAAAAAAAGCGCTCCTAAAAAAAAACTGCGCTTTCTTCACTCTTCTGATATATTTTTTCTGCGCTTCTTGTGCGCTATTTTCTGCGCTCTGGAGTAGAGGACTGGAACGATCGGATCAGGAGTTTAGGATAGCGCGTAGTAGGCAGAAACGACTCGAGAAACTGCGTCGAATCGCATAGGCTGACGCTCGGTTCACGGTATACGAGACAGTTAAGCCGACTATGGAGACAGCATCCAGGCAGAGGCAAAAGTTAGTGGTGGAGCACGCCGGTCTTCGGGTCTTTTTCGATAACTTCATTTTACTTCAAAAACCCAGTAGGGGTCCTTCCGATAGTCCCTCCGCACGAATTATATCTCGGAGGATGTCCGGTAGATTTTCCCGTGCAATACCGTGGCAGCAGTACCGTGATTTTGCATGGATGATTCGCCTAAGATTCGGGAGCTGACGCGACCATCACTGCGTGTCGGGAGCTGACGCGACCATCACTGCGTGTCGGGAGCTGACGCGATTCGCCTAAGATTCGAGAGCTGACGTGTGTCCCGCGAATAGATAAGAAAAAATACGAAAAAATACGACAAAATACGATTCATTACACTTTGTTACACCTTTCTACTCTCCGTGTAGGATGCGACTGATATACCGGTTACCGTTTCGCCCCCGCTACTCGCAGGAGGAGGAATGGAGGAAGTCAAGAGGGAGTCAAGAGGAAGTCAAGAGGAAGTCATGAGCGAAGCGACTGACTGTTGGTTAGCGATTCGCCCGAAGGGCTCATATGCGAAGCATGTGACGCCGCTGTTACTCAGCAAACCGTTTGGGCTTTCGCACTGTTCTTTTTGCTTTTGGTTCGTCCTTCTTATCAAGAGCAGTAACAATCTCGTCATAGGAATTAAATGCCTTTGACCTTTGCATCCTTCTGATTTGATTGTCTTCTGTTTGTGGTTCCAGTCTATCTTTCACGTTTGTAACAATGTTCATTTCGCTTGGTCTGTATAGACGTTTGACTCCTTTGAGCTTGAATCTGTATCCTCTATGTTCTTCAATGGTGTAAATCTCTGTGGAAAACGTGGCTTTCTCCTTTTCAAAGGTCTTCTGTAACATTACACGCACTCTGTCCCCTACTTTCATGGTCACTTTGTCGTTCATCTTCTGATTTTTTTTGAATTGAGCTTCATATAGCTTTTGAGAATAATCGAGATCGTCATACACCTCTGTTGGGCGAAGCATCATTCATTTTTTTTTGAATTGAGCTTCATTTAGCTTTTGAGAATAATCGAGATCGTCATACAATTTTTTTTTGAATTGAGCTTCATATAGCTTTTGAGAATAATCGAGATCGTCATACACCTCTGTTGGGCGAAGCATCATTCAACCCAGAATGAGGGGAGTCGTTATACAGTTCAACGATTTCACCAAGTGCGTCTACCCATTTTTTAGTCTTGTTCTCTAGTGAGTATTTCTTTATCAGACCCTTCAGTGTCCTAGTAAATCTGTCAACGATTCCCAGCTTGTTCCCCATCGGAGTAATGTGGTCTTCTTTTGCAACGTCCGTATATACCTTTATATTTAGTTCTGTATTGAAAGACTCAAATATTGAAGATGCAAAAAAATTATCTCCTGATACACTGTTGATATTTTCGTCTACATCGCCTATAAATTCCTGATAGGCATCTAAAACGTCATCCATCTTACCGCTTTTCAGTGGGTAGCAATAAGATTTGCGAGAAATGATATCAATACACATAAGAATTTGATTGATATTGTTATTTACCCGCTTGCTCGACAATGGCATAATTGCCACATCAATCTGGAATGATCTGGGTTGTGCAGTGATCTTGAATTTGAATTTAGTGTTTTGTGGTCTTTGGTAAATTTGTGTTAGCTCTCGTGGATTGAAGTAATCTTCGATATCTCGTTTGGTAATCCCGTCGTCTTTTAATCTAGTAAATAGCTTTGCCTTGGACAGCAATTTTAGATTTGGATTAGCTTTCAAAATGGATTCAAGATTCATTATATATATTATGAATGTTTATGGAGGGGGAGGATCAATCAGTATTTTTTTGGTTCGCTCTGTTGCATTGCAGGCAACACAGATGGCAATTCGATTTTATATGATGTAGGTCGTTGTCCTCTCTGTCTACAGTACATTGGTTTTTTGAATGTTTTTCAACTCCCATATATTGTTGGCATTTTCTGCAAATTCTATTATTTTCCTTTTTGTAAAGCTCTATGCACCAATCAATAGTGATGTAATTGTTGCAAGGCACGAAGTTTTTGTCTCGTTTCCTGTCTTGTTTCTTGTAGCCGCAAATCTTCCCGTTGAAGAACTCTATCAAGCTCAAATCCTTCAAGTTAAAGTCCAGGAAATACACGTCAGATAGCCTGACACACCTTGAGACGGCGCAATAGGCCCAGCGGATGTCTGTTATAATTTTCATGTCGCAAATGACAAATTTCTCATCAATACAAGCACCTTGTTCCGAATGGCAAGTGTTGGCGTGTGATAGTTTGAAATGTTCGACAATCATGTCATGGGGGATATCGACTCTAAGTTCTTTGTCTTGAACATCTTGCAAAGTGAAATGTTTATTGGTTTGTCCAACAATAGTGTATCTGTAATTGGGTCGCATTTTTATCTTATTGCTCTTGATCTTAGGCGAATCCTTGGTCTTGGGAGAATTCTTTACCACTCTGTTTATTGTTGTCTTGCAGATCAGTTCCTGATTGTAGTGATATTTGATTCCATTGTCCAGTGTCTTGAGTTTATCAGCTTTCTCTATCTTTTTCTTGTCAATCAGACTGTCTAGATATTTGTTGACACTATTAGAACTGGTATCTCGATGTGTGATCGCTTTATTAATACCCAGTTCTTTGAGGTCTTTCAATGATTTCAATATCTTTTTTGGGAAATGCTTCAAGATAGTTTTATAAACACCCAAATCAGAATCAAATAGGTCATTGAAAAATTCAAACATTTTCAATTTATCTTCATCTGTTTCCAATCGATGATTCTGTGTTAGCGTCATTTTCCATTTGAACATTTTGGTGATATACCCTGTCTTTTCATCAGTGCTTACGTCATCTCCAATGGATTCCAGTTGATGAGAGTCTCCGTTAGCCAGTATGTCTAGTTTTTTATTCTGCATAAACTTGTACACGTCAACCAGGTTGCGTCTTGTTAGCAACATTATTTCCTCAAATATGACGCATTTAATTCCTTCCATCGAATGACAACCTAGTGTTTTATTCCCATTATGATCAAATACCATGAGGCTGTGAAATGTGCATGCGTTGATACCTGAGTTTTTCTTGAGAGCTTCTCTAACTTGTGAATTCCAGGGAGCGACAACCAGTATCTGGTTTGGTTCAAAATTCTTTAATGCATATACAATTGTAGTGTAAGACTTTCCACAACCAGCTAGACCGTTAACAAATGTTCTATTTTTTACCTCTTTTGTGATTGTTGGATTTACACGGGATTGTAATATATATTCGTCTAGATTGGTTTGAAGGTATTGTTTGATCTCCTTTGTACTGAGTTTACTAACGTCTATTTGTTGTGTATTTTGATTCTCTGTTATAGAGTTATTATGTGGGCGAAAATCATAACCAATAGGATGATTTGGTGGCATTGATTTCTCCCATTTCAATTGACCCAGTCCGTCTCCAATACGGCGCTCAATGCAACTGAAATCGTTTCCTTCTTTCAAAACATATACAGCATCGGTTTTGACGGCTTTAACCTCAATGTTCGATTTAGCCAATGTTTCTATCAGTTCGTTTACTTGAAATCTTGCCCTATTGATAATAGCTATTCTCATTGGTAAAAATCCGCTTGTTAGTTCTGTTTTTTCCGTTAAATTCACAATGTGTAAATCTTCGGATAGTGAGATCACACAAGATGACTTGCCGCTTTTTCTTTTTTTTAGCAAGTAATTACAAGCGTCATCTTTTTTTGTGAATATAGTCGAGTGTGTTTTGGTATTAAATTTTTTACCCAAAATCCCAGACAACTTGTTGGGTATACCCTTTCGAAGTTTTAATGGGATATCTTCGTTTTGTTCATCAAAACACGATGCCACTATGTCTCCCAATTCTTCGCATTTTACCCATAGAACTTCTAAATATGACAATACGCTATATTCGACGTTCATTGATTCCAGTTGTAACAATTCGTATCCGTATATGAGCATACGTTCTTTGCTGTAAATTTTGTGTCTTTTAGTTATTTTCACAACATACAAGAACTTACTGTTGATAGGTCTGTTTTCATTGGCTTGGAATGTATCCCATAGATGGACAATTGGAAAACCAAATGTTATCAAAATATGTATCAAGCATGAAGCATAGTGTTTGTTAAAATCTATTCCTACGTATTCATCGCGCATGCGAAGATAGAGATCTTCGTCAGCAAGTTTACCATTAGGGATAGACTCCGAATACCAGTTAAATACATTTGCAACTAGAGGGTTGTACGTGGAGAGGTTCTTTTTGTTAAGGAAAGATTTCAAGACAGTTGATTCTAGTATGATAAACTTTTTATAAATATCTATGTCATCAATCACACAATCGATGCATCCAACTATCTTAACGGCGGATTGAATCGAAATCTTAACAGATTCCAAGTGATTCAAATATATACCAGTTATTGTCGAGACTCCTTGCGTGGTAATTGCTGGGGTCACACCTTCGATACACACTAATTTTTCAAGAATAAGTGCCAAGTTGCCATTATAAATGATTTCAATGTTTTTATTTTTAGCAAGGATTTGTTCCTTGATTAATGGAAATATCTCCTCTACAGAACTTGCTACTGCAATAGGGTATGTCTTTTTTCCCTTCTCATTTGGTAACTTGAATTCAGACGATGGATGTTCCAATACAGTGTCGTGCGATGACGCATTGAATTCCTTTTTTTTGTCAATGATAGAGAGATGTCCGTTCCAGTAGATCGCTTTAGTTATGGCTTCAATAGCAGGATGTAATTTTTCTGGTGTACATCCTGCCAGATATTGGTTCTCATTGTCGTATATCATGCATCCAAAATTGTTTTTATCAAACCATTTGAGAAATAGTTCTATCGTGACAACGTCTTCATCAGTGTGTTCGGTAGATTCTTTGTTGAAAAAATCTCTGTACAATGACTCATAGCTCATCGGTGGCCTGGGATCACAAACCAGATTTGTGTAATGCTTGTCATACGATTTCTTCAAAGATTGTAGAATAACCTGGAAGGCGCATGTATTGGGTGGGAGATCTAATAGCATGGATTGTTTGATAGAATCTCGTAGTGTGTCGTTCCCTTCAACGTCAATATCCCGTTTCAAGTATTTGTTATCGCAACACATTGTAGCAGTGTTTTGTACAATTCTGTGTTTGAAGGGAATTATGATGTCTTGTGTGCTTGATTCGTTTGAAATAATTTGAATAAAATTTGTATTGTAAAAGATGTCTAACATGTATTTCGCAGCATCCGGATCATCCTGTAAGATGCGGTGAATGAAGTCATTATAATCAGGAAACATTTTGTAGTCTGTTCCTTGTAGATTTGTGAGCAGTTCATAGTATCTTGATGTTTTAGGAATTATGAAGCCTTCAAGGCTGTCAATATGCAAGAATTTGCCTGATGGAAAGTCTTTGACGGGATTCCAAGCTTTTGAGAATGACGTTATTTCATGGGCATACATATGGTGTGTTATGCCGGTTTCTTGTTGTTTTTTGGATGCTGTGTCAAAACTATAACACATCATTCGTACAACACGTTTCTCGTATTTACTCTCCTCTAAAACCCTCCTTCTCTCCAAATAGCGTTCCTTATCATATTCTGCCTTTTTTTCCCTCCTAACATTTTTTATTTCTTCTTCCATATAGTTCTTGTACCATTCCACAGCATTATAGAAATCTTCTAGTGATTCGTGACCCTGTTCGATCACATACTTT
Source organism: Chlamydomonas sp. ICE-L (assembly GCA_013435795.1). Classification (NCBI taxonomy): domain Eukaryota; kingdom Viridiplantae; phylum Chlorophyta; class Chlorophyceae; order Chlamydomonadales; family Chlamydomonadaceae; genus Chlamydomonas; species Chlamydomonas sp. ICE-L. Next base: position 38,532,353 of record JACBWV010000626.1, read on the forward strand.
TTAGTAATCCTGCGTGGAGTCTCTCCTGTTACCAAATTCTTTTTGTACCATTTTGCCAAAGTTTGTTGCGATGTCATTATACTTGTGTAATATATTAATATGTGAACAATCTCTTAAGCGTTTTACTTAAAATACCCAAAAAAATAATGTGCATTTCAATTTTTTGAATGAAACACTATACTGCGACAGTTTCTGCCAATAATAACACTTTTTTTCTTCTCTTTTTTTTGCATGATATAGTCTTGCGCGTTCATTTCGTTTTTCGCGAAATTCAGGATCATTTTGGTACCTGTTCCTGGTATATGCTTGTCGCCTCTCACGATATGCCTCATCTGTTTGATACCGTTTTACAGTTGCAAGTCTGGCGAGATTATTTACATGAGCACGATATTCAGGGTCTTCTTTCATTTTCGTCTTGTGGATTTCACTAGAATACGTGTGAACTTTGATGCAAGATTCGCCCATCTTATTATACTTATAGTATATAATATGCTCAAGGTTCTTAAGCATGATTCAATTTTATTTTTAATTCACTTACACAGACTCTGCCTTCAACATAGCCTTCCGTTCCGTTCCTTTTTTGCATTATAAATCTGCGAACGTTCATTTCGTTGTGCACGGTATTCTGGGTCATTCTTATACCGTCCATTCTTCAATTGTTTGCTTAGGTCATCAACCTCGACTGATAAAGCCCTTATTGCACCAATTAGATGTGGTACAAGGGAGTTGTAATTGAGACCCAATCTCTCTTTTTCTGAGTCTAGGAATCTCACAGCTTCTGGACAAACGCCTATCACTTCTTGGGCATACAGCCCAATTTCCACTGCATTTTTAGCATCTCCCTTGAACGTGTATTTTGCCGGCTGCAAAGATTTGATCGCCTTCAATGACTCCTCAGGGTTGAGGTATTCAATATGATTTTTATATGACTTGTCAGAAAGGTTAATGTATGATCCCGTCTGGTCAATCCTAGCTTTGGTCATGAATTCGAAGAGGAAATTGAATGATTCACTACCCCCATCGCTCAAGAAAGATATGCTCCCATTAATCTCCGACCCTGTGTCTGCAAAGTGAATCAAACCAGGCCCATTGGCTCCAGTCTGCGTTGGTAGTTCAAGACGACTCACCTTCACTCCGGGACCAATAGCAACAAAAGCGTTTTGTACATTCAATTGGTCTGTAAGATCATTGTAAGACCCTGAAAATAAGGGGGGCTTGTTTATAAGTGCGTTATAGTCTCCTGAAAAACTGTCGGTGATCTTTTTGGTGTCTCTGGGCTGAGCAAATATATACTGAGAGGTGTTGTACATTAATTTATAACATAATTTAAACCATGAGGTCCAGAAAAAATGTGGGGAAAACAAAAACAAAAACAAAAACAAATACAATCAAACAAAGAGGGAATACTACAAACCAAAGAGCAACAACAATTAGTGTTAAATTACCTGCTGATAGGACACTCCCTCGAATGATGGGATTCAACCCTTATGCATATGTAATAGAGATCCCAAAACAACCCCATCAAAATATGATAGCTCAGGCTGTAAATGGGGTATCTGCTGTAGAACAGCTTGCTAGATCTGCGAGGGCTGCCATGACTCAACAAAACACTGCACCACAAAATGTGTTTCAAGGAACTAGGACGTATATAGACCACTTACCTAGACCACCTTCCTCTCGACCATCTCCGTCTAATGCCAATTATGCAGCACCTAAAAAACGGTATGATTTGAGGCGGTCACTAGATAGATTTGACTTCAGGCACGCATCACCAGATTCAAGTGGCCAATCTAAGAGGGAGGTGCTTGCAATTGCAACCGAATACCAAGAACGTTCTAATGAGCCTGGATTACAAAGACTACTTGACAAACGGAGAACCAAAAATCATTATATAGATATCTATAATTATCTGAAAAATAAACTTTGATTATTATCAAAATATCGAGTATATAAGCTACATGTCTGCATACCCAAAAAACCTCCAGTACATTACAAAACGGATCTCTAACTATAGTCGAGCAACTAAACGGCTGTCCACCCTTAATAGTACTTCTGCAACCAACAATGGTGTGATTACAGTCGACATGCCTTCCAACACTTTGATAGATACTGATAGCCTGATAATGAGTTTCAAAGCAATCACAGATACTGGGGGCATGCCAAGGAACATTGAATCAATCATACAAAGGTGCGACTTGGAAGTGAATGGGCAAGTGATAGGAGGGTTCTCCAATTATAATCAGCTTTTTAATATTATTGCTGATACATCCTTTGGTGCAGATTGCCACAACAGACGTAAGATTGTTCAATCGGGAGGTGATGGTTCAGCTATTCCCATCGGTATTCCAAAAAATTATTGCATTTGTAATTGGCTGACTCTCAATAGCTTTTAGCCCAGCATATTGGATACCAAACTCCTAGGGCAGGTTCGCCTTAGGATACAGCTAGATGGATCCAATTGTCTAATTGGGGGAGGACAATTTATTCTATCAGACATTTCATTCAGTGTTGATACTATCTCAATAGATGATGGGCTCTTTGATGCCGCACACAATGCCTTTCTGCAAAATGGAGGTGTGTATGAAATCATGTTCAAGAACTATTTTTCATTTTCATCAGCTGCATCAAGTTATAGCCAGTCCACCAAATTTAGTGTGTCGTCCCAGTCGGTTAATCGAGCTTGGGGAATGTTTGTAGATCAATCACCTACTGGAGCATTGGATGCAGTGACCAAAAACTGTAACACGTTCGTCAGGAAAGCGACTGGGATGGAAAGTGCTCAGTTCACTATCAATGGGACTTATTATCCAGATTTTAGGGCCAATGTTGGACAGTGTTTTTCGTTAACACAAAGTTCTTACAACCAATTGCAGGACACCCTAGGAGGGTCAAGTCCCCTTTGTGATTCATTTGCAAGCTGGCGTGATAAATTATTTGTTCTCTCATGCAAGTTCTGCCACAATGATGATGAGTTCATGTCGGGCATTGACACAAGAGGGAGCAGTTCGATTGGAGCATTCGAGTCTCAAGCCGTTAGTGGAGCAGCAGGCTCAGCCAACTTGACTGCAATGGTGTTTATTGAGTGTAGTAGCATGATCCGTGTGGGAGCGGGGAGGATGCTCGAATTAGTTCTATAAATACAAATAATTATAAATGTAACAATAATATAAATGAGTGCACTTCCTCAAAACATTACTAAAATCCATAGAATTGAGCCAATAGGAACAAAAACAGGTTTCCCCCAAACACATACCGTGTTTGAAATGACTGATGGCATTTGGGATTTATCCAGTGTCAAGCTTTTGTTCACTTTTAATTCGGATGGTGTTGCACCCAGGGGAATAGATTGCTTAATCAGTTCATTATCAGTTTCGTTTGATGACGTTGAGGTCCAGTCCATCAACAATTATCATCACCTCACAAGACTAATGGCTGTTCATAACACCCCTGCGACTTCCTCCAATATGTTGGGTAATGCTCAGGCTGTGGATTTAATTTCCATGTCAGATGATGAGCCATATGTTATTGACCGTTTCCATGGTATCTTAGGTACCAAGGACTGTGTAATCAAAGGCAGGGTTCGAATCTGTATTGTTTGGGCAGATGCTGCAGTATTGTTGAGAGACAATGATTCAACAAGCTATGAGATTTCCGATCTACACCTTATTGTTCGAAGTGAAATTCAAGACAATGTCACAGAACGTGTTGAATTTGACAACTTCTCATCCATGTTTCAACTCAATGAAAACGAAAACCAACAAACTAATATATACATTGCTTCCAGGGATATTGAGTATGCTATTGCAACGTTCATGACAGAAGATTTTCACTCCAAGACTTCAACCCAAGACTATAACGGGACAAGCTACTATTTTTCACAAGGCATTCCAAGTATTATAACAAATGATGCTCCAGTTTATGTTGGTATTAGTGTCAACAATATACCTGTTGCAGACCACCCAATAAACTATTTCAGGGCAAATGAATACTTGGACATGATTTTTGACAATGACAACAGATCAATGGAACACATGACTACATTGACAAAGGATGGTACCCTATTAATACGAAGTGCAAGTACTCTAGCAACTCGTCAGTGGGCCCTGGGTCTACCAATAGATGTAATGGATGAAGAAACAAAACAACCAGCTACAAACTATGTAGGTAGGAGAATGATCCGACAACCGTTACATGAGACTGAGTTGCTGTGGGGTCGTCCTTTACCCAACAAGCCCAAAGCCATACACATCCTGAGGACATCTCCTGTGGTTCCAAAATTCCAGTGATCATTTGTAAATTCCAGTAATTTTTTCTATTATTTTTTAACTTGAAATTATATATGGAGGATATTGAACAACTCAGTAACAATTTGGAGGATGTGGAAGTGATTCAACCCAAAGCAAAGAGGGTCATGTCTCAGAAACAGAAAGATGTATTAACAAGAGCACGAGAAAAAGCTTGGGCCAAGAGAAAAGAATTAGGAGAAATCAGTAGACAAGAGAAACAGCTCCAGAAACAGGAGAAACAAGTAAAGCAACAAGAAAAGGCTACTGAGATGAAACTTCGTAAGAAGGCAGTCAATAAGAAACTGAAGACAACTATTGTTGTTAGTGATGATGACTCTGACGAAGACGAACAGGTGATAACAGATGATTCCCAGCCAGAATCAGAAGAAGTTGAAGTGAAACAGATGTCAAGACAAATTAAAAAACGCTTGAACGTTACAAAAGTTCCAAAAATAAGCCAGGAGGAAACTGTTGAACTGTTTAGACAGAAAATCATGAATGATGGGAAACGACTGGCTTATCAATCACTCTTCCCTGGGTCACAATGCCCTTTTTAGTAAAATATTATGTCCTGTAAAAATAGATGAATATCACAGAAAACGCAGTCAGTAATTTTATTCATAAAAAACTCGTTTATAAGCCAAACACCTACCCACAATGTTTAAACACGTCCCTGCCACGCAACTATTTTGTAGCCCTTTTCATTGGGAGCCGAGGGACTGGTAAAACATATTCTGTTTGCCAATTATTGAAACAATATGAGCTTGCGGGTTTTGATAAAAACCAAGCTATGAGAGTTATTGTTTTTAGCCCCACGCATGATGCAAATCCAGTATTCAATTGTCTGAAGATTGATCCTTCTGATATTGTAAATGATTACAGTGACTCCAAGCTTTTAGAAGTTATAGAAGACATCAAACAAGAAAAACAAAACACTGCAGAATACAAGAAAGATTTGCAAGTTTGGTCAAAGTTTTTCAATGGAAAAATATATGCATTGACATTTGATGAGATAGATTTTCTTGAGAGAACTGCATACCAAAAGCCTACTTGTAGATACCCAAACGGTGCAATAAATTATTTTGTATTGGATGATCTGGTGGGTAGTAGTGCATTCAAAAGTGTGGGTAAATCAGTATTGACAAACTTGGTTTTGAAGAACAGGCATTTGGGTATAAACATCATGATTTGCTCACAGAATTTGAAAGCTATACCCAAGAGCATCAGAACCAATACTTCATTGTTCGTTTTATTCAAGTTTGCATCAACCAAAATATTGGTAGATCTTCATGATGAAGTCAGCTCTACTCTCACCTTGAAGAAGTTTGAGAGGCTGCATATACATGCAACACAGGATGAGCATGACTCTCTTGTTATAGATTTCACAGGAGACAAACTAAATAGGTTCAAGAAAAACTTTGATATTGTTCTGAACCTGCAATAAGACATTTTATTTTTCTAACTGATTGTTAAAGAATGGCCTCTTTGACACAAGAATACAAGCAAACGAATGAATACAAAAACTTCAGAGCTGCAATTTTAGACATGTCTCCTGGTCTACCTGAATACTTGGTAGATGTAGCTATTTCTGTACATATCAATAAACCATTGTTGTATAGGGACAAGAAAGCTATCAGGAAAGACTTGCTGAATAAAATTAAACCTGTTTCTGGTACTGAGGTTTTAGATGGCTTGGTTACAATACAAAATGTTACAGTATAATATATCCCATATTATAAAATGTCTCCACCTGTCTTGAAAACACAATTGTTGTACATATCAAGCACGTTTCGAACAAGTGGAACGCCTGACAATTTCACAACATCATTGCCTGCAGGAGTCCTGCAAAATCCCTATGGAGGGAGGACGAAAGTCACAGTTGCAGATGTCATCATCAACAGGTGTTTTTATTCGATTAGAGCAAGTAACAATGACTTTATTGTTAACAACAATGGTACCAAGACATCAATCAGAATTCCAATTGGGAACTATACCCTTGATTCTTGGCTGACAGAATTGGGTGTGTTGCTTACGGGATGGACACTAACCCATAATGAAACAAACGGGCTTTGTATATTCAACCCTCCTGGGCCAGGGTATTCATTCGAATTCAAAGATAAAAGTAGTTATTTGTTTGGGTTTCTGCCTCACGAAACACCTGGTGGTGCTCCCATTATTAGCTCCTTTCCATTGCGTTTAAATCTTGAAAGTTTCCTAACAATCCATCATTCGCTCCCAAAGATAACCAACTCGGCTGTGAATAATTTCAGACAGAATAACATGCAAGAATCAGATGTATTAATCAGACTACCCGTGAATGTTGAGAGTTTTGCCAACATCATTTATCAGAACACAGCAGACGACTTTTCTTTCTATACAAGCGCCTCACATGTGTCAGAACTGAGTTTGAGCATTAAAGATGAACATAAAGACTCTATAGGACCTTTTCCCTACGACTGGAGCATCACTCTCAGAATAGATTATGAGAGTGATACTGATCCTATGAATTCTATTTTATCAATTTTGAAATCCATAGACCAGAAATTGCTTTTACTTTCCATCAAATAATATCAAAGAGTATATTAATGGGATTCTTTAATACTCTCAAATCTGGCGTTGGTAAGGCTGTAGGCACTTTCGGGAATGTGGTTAGGAAGGTAGCTGATTTCGGTGGAGGTGTAGCTCGGAAGGTGGGACAATTTGCGGGACCAGTGTCCAATGCGGCAGCCTCCATTGCTGACTTGTTGGGACAGGGAGGGGTAGCGGACGGAATAAGGGGCGTAGGAAGCGCGTTACAGCAGTTCAGTCCAGAAGTTGAAAAAATACTATCCAAAGCTAGTGGGGTAGGTCGTATTGCTCAAGGGCTAGCAAAAGTCATCAAGTAGTGAGTAGCAGCAGCTCCCGCCACGCAGTGATGAGTCGCGGGCTGAACGGGAACCTGGAGACAGTCGGGTCCTGCCGCGGCTCGCGGCTCCTGACTTCCTCTTGACTTCCTCGGCTTCGTCTCACGGCTGAATCGGCAGACGGTTGCAGTTGGTTCCTGTCGGGGAGAGTAGAAAGGTGTAACAAAGTGTAATGAATCGTATTTTGTCGTATTTTGTCGTATTTTGTCGTATTTTGTCGTATTTTGATTGATGCTTCGCATCCATTAACCGTTAGGCTAATCGTATTTTTTCTTATCTATTCGCGGGACACACGTCAGCTCTCGAATCTTAGGCGAATCGCGTCAGCTCCCGACACGCAGTGATGGTCGCGTCAGCTCCCGAATCTTAGGCGAATCATCCATGCAAAATCACGGTACTGCTGCCACGGTATTGCACGGGAAAATCTACCGGACATCCTCCGAGATATAATTCGTGCGGAGGGACTATCGGAAGGACCCCTACTGGTTTTTTGAAGTAAAATGAAGTTATCGAAAAAGACCCGAAGACCGGCGTGCTCCACCACTAACTGGCAAAGCGTGGTCGCATGCCCCCCCCCCCCCCCCCCCCCCCCCCCTCTCCCTACCCGCCGGACATCACATGCGCCCCGGCCTGTCCCACCCCTTCATCCAGCTTCCTTCTCGGTTCGATTCCACGCGGGCAACAACGAACGAGAGCAAATGAGCAAAAGGCGAGTGCAAACAAGGAACGTGGAACGGGAGGCCAGAGGGCATTCATCATGAGGAGGAGGAGGAGGAGGAGCGCGGAGGAGGAGCGAGGAGGAGCAGCAGGCGATGGAGGAGGATTGGGAGGAGGACTGCACAGGGGAAAAGGAGTAGTTTAGAAACTTGAAGTTTTCAGCAATTCGGCAGGTTTGACTACTCGACTGGTCGATTCAGAAGCAAACAAACTTTCGTTTGGTGCGGGGGGAGGAGACTTTCAGACTAGAGCAGTGACGAAATGGCGACAGCAGGGGCGGGGCAGGGCTGGGGCAGGGGCGGGGCTTAGGGTGGATTTCCATAGGCCGTGGATGGGTCTGGATGGGTCGAAAAGTACGAACAACCGACGATCCATCCAGGCCTTACATTTCCACAGAGCCCCTGGATGATTCGTATTTGTACGGATTGTACCGACGAAACACCCATCCACGAGACCCATCCAGATGGCAAAATCCATCCATGCCTTCGACCGAGGGGTGGATTGGATGAGTCTGGATGAGTCGCAAACTTTCCGGCGCATCCCGGCGCCGGTCGTGCTAGCGACCTGCCTCTACCCCTGTGGCCTATACCAGTTCTCTCTGCTAGTTTGACCTCCCGAAATCTGCGACCTTCCTCAGTCTGACCTCCCGAAATCTGCGGCCTCCCTCAGCTAATTTCAATTCCACCTTCTGGTTTGACCTCTCGAAATCTGTGACCTCCCTCTGCTAGTTTCAATTCCCGAGATTTCGAATTGCGTCAGATCTGGTTCGAGGAACAGAAAACCCGAGACATTCTTCTTCCTTACATTCTTCGGCATTTAAGCCACAGTGGATGGCCAGGCGATCATTCCCCTGACGACAAGTTGCCGTGCAGCAATAGCTCCAGCGCAAGTTATGGCACCCGGCCATTGCGGAACCATCCATGTCGCATTTCCACTGGCGGGAACTGGATGGTCGACTGCGTACGGATGCACGAATCATCCATGACCCATCCACGAGGTGTAACCGAAAGTAAACCGATTTAGCGACCCATCCAGTACTTCACCCATCCACGCCCTATGGAAATCCACCCTTAGGAGCGTTAGCGCTGAATGATCCCTCGAGAAGGGATGAGGGACTTGAAGACGTTAGAACTGCTTCCACAGAGCCTACAGGTTCAGTTATCAGGATGTCTGTTCGGTTGTTTCTGTTAGTGTTCAAATTCGACGGCCTGAGAGTCCCCCTACCTGGCAGCTTCCATGGCGATAACCGATGGTCATTGGCTGTCACACAATTTAAATCCCAGAGGGCAATCCAGCCCTTGAGTCATTCAATGACTCACACTCAAAAAATGAGAAAGCGCACGTGGGGACAGCGGTTTCTGCGCTTTTCTGCGCTTTCTCTGAGTGAGTGAAAATAGGAAAGCGCTGTGATATTCAAAAAAGCAGCGATCATAGGGGTTGATAAAAACTGCGCGAAACGCGCAGATGGGCTCAAAAAGGCAGCGCGGGCCGCGCTCACCGCGCGCGCTTAGTAGCACCCTGAATGGAACGACAGGTGGCAACGGAATGGAGCGGACCGAAGGCAGTTAGTTACAAGACAGTCGCACGGGAAAAAAGCAGCGATGTTCAAAGCTGTTGACGTTCAAAGCAGGGCACGCTTTTTTATCCCCACTGCGCGTTTTGCGCAGTTTTTCAACCCCCTGTGGGCGCAGCGCGCAGTTTCTGCTACTAAAACGCGCTGACCAATTTCACGTTTGCGCGCTTTAAGCGCTGACCAATTTGACAAAATGAAGTACCCTGGTTCAAAGCCTTCTCAAATTGCTTTTCCTGTTTAAGAGGTAGAGCAAGTCTTTTTAACCTAACTGTGGATATCGCTATGATAAAATATAACTGAACAACGAGCGTAATGATATTACATAACCGGCCACCACCAGGACTAAAACAACATGGTGGCCACCAGGACTAAAACAACATGGCGGCCACCAGGACTAGAACAACAATGATATTACATAACCGGCCACCACCAGGACTAAAACAAACGGCATTATGGCTGTATGCGTGCTGTAGTGGCGAGGGTGCCCCCCCCAGCCCAAGTATACCTCATACGACTTGGGTAGTATACTTGGGCAACAGGGGGGGGCAGCAGAGGTACCACGAAGCAGCAACCATAGCACCAGTTTTGTTTCCAACGACACGTCGCCACTACGTCGCCTTTCGATCGTTGCATGGCGATGCATGAACCCCCGGCTTTGAGCTCAGCCATGTGATGGCTACGCAACATTCCTGAAATCCGGCTTGAGAAGCCCAAGTAGCCACTCAACCTGACTTACTCAACCTGACTTACTCAACCTTCCAATTCCCTCTTTTAATCCCTCCTGCTTCAACTTCTGCCTGATTGGCCTCCTGCGAATTCTGCCTTATGCAACCTTCGCCTCCTGTGTATTATACCTGTTACGCATCCCGCCCGATTTCTCCTTTTCCCGCCTGAGTTCATCCACCTGATTTCGGTAGCGCTACAGTTCGTCTTCCTACAAGCTTTTCCCCCTGCATCTGTGCAAGACCTTTCCCTTGCGTCAAGAGACCTGTCGCTGCGCACAACGGGAGGTGACGTGGTGAGTCAGCCGACCTGTCAGAAATGTCTGAATCGCATCCATCCCATGTCACAAACTTGACTGCAAATTCTTCCCACTGCATTGAGAAACATGCCGCTCCGCATCGGTATATTTACAGTACAGTCACCTTGTATATTATTTATCATTATTTCGCAGTGAGTTTTTTTACAGTCAGTACAGTCAGTATTTGTGCAGTCAGTTGTGAACAGTAAGGATTTTTGTTTGTTTTTAGTTTCACCAACACTATCAACACCAACACCCGATTACAAAGCTTTTTATACTTGCCACAGCCACCACCACCACCACCAAAACCAACACCAACAACACCAACAACACCAACAACACCAACACCAACACCAACAACACCAACATAAACACCAACAACAACACCACCACCAACAACGACAGTGCGTTGGAGATTAGAGTCGCTCTTCCGTGGAGCACCTTCTAATGATCACCTTGAGCGGATGATTGGTGCAATGTTGGCTGCTCGGGCAAGACGAATGTTAAGAGCTAGTGTCCACTCCGTTGTTGCCCTCAACAAACTGGCCAAAGCAGCACCACACCACCAGCTCCACGCCACCAGCACTACAAGCCTACCTCCGTGCTCAGAAGGAGGGGGACATCAAGGGGAGGGGGGGCAGGGAGGCCATCAAAGAGGGGGGGGGGCTAGCGATGGGCAGGGGGGCCATGGACAGGGGGGCCATCAAGGAGGAGGGAGGCCTAGCGATGGACATAGTAATGTGCATAGATCCCCCTTGACTCTGTCAGGCCGAGCACGGCGAATATTCAGAGCGGATGTAGACTCCATTGTCGCATTTGACAAGCAGACATTGGGAGATGACCGGGAGGCCCAACTCCCCTTCGGCAAGAAAAGCTTATCTGTTTTGACCTCACGGCCACCCTCCACCAATCAGACAGTGGCACGCTTGGAGGGACGTGGCCTAGCCCATCAAGGAAGGGGGGAGCCTACTGAGCCTACGTTGGGTTCTCTAGCCTATTTTGGCAGCAAGGCGCAGTTACTTCGCACGTTGTCCACCAAGTTACTGGACCAATCCCCAGGTCATAGCTTGCCTCGCATTTACACTTCACTAGCGTCCAAGTTATCCGCCCAATCAAGTGCCCTGAGCGTATCTCGCAAACATATCTCTATGAGCTTTCAGAAGTCAATAGAAGCCCGCATGGTGACGAGTGGAGTGGCGGGGAGTGATCCAGCCCAGCCGCCAGAGAGTAAAGGATCGTCCAAGGTGTGGGGGCGTGTGCGTCATGCTTACCAAATGGCACCACACTTCGGTGCCAGCAGTAAGAGCATCACCACCGGACGGAGCAAGAAGTTGAATATGCTTTCTATCAGCAGTTATGAACTACCATTGCTGCAAGCAGATTTGCAGTCACCCAGCCGGAGTGCAGTGACACCCATACACCCCTTCCTGCTGATATGACCATGGACGATGCCAAAGTAAAAGGTAAGTGACAGGGATTTTTTTTTCCGGAATACATTCCGATCGGGGAATACGAGACCCCGTTTTTGCCAAAATTGCCGGAATAAGAAACTTTTTTTTGTTTTACTGAAATTGACAAAAATGACCCAAATCGACCAAAATCGGAATAAAGATGCTGTTTTGGGAGGAAAATAGGGAGGAATCAAATGACAAGGAATAAGATTTCCTCTTTTTGATTTGAAAAAAAATCCCTGGTAAGTGAAAGCTCACTGTCAGGGAAAGGCTTAGTTAGTTAATATTAGTGAATGAATAATATAAGTGAATATTAGTTAATATTAGCTTGACAAGCCGTCTCACCAGAATTTTGAATTTATTTGAAAAACTTATATTATTGTGACACTAAAATAATATTAGTTAATATTAGTTTTTCAAACACTTATATTAGTTGCCGTTAGTGTTTCATTTTTTGACGACGCGTCGCCATTCCGTTGCCATTCGGTTGAATGCTACACCCCCCGGACCCCCCGATATCGTGACGCGCTGCCCCCCGTCCCCCCCCCCCCAGGCTTCGCGCTTTGCGCTCCGCCATACGATGGCTACGCAACTATCCTGAAATCAGGGTTGAGTAGCCCAAGTAGCTACTCAACCTGGACTACAGAAATCCGAAATAAATAACACTGGTTGCCGTTTCCTACTCAGTGTGCATATCTAGACTGTTATTTTGCATTCCTGCTAGTTGCAATGTCTTCTTTAGCTTGGTGCTACCCCGGGGTGCCCCCCCCCCCCCCCCCCCCCCCCCCCCCCACACACACACACACACACACACACACACACACACAAAATGTCCGCGTTTACATTTTTCCTGGTAAAAAAGGAGATCGATGACATAGTGACCTGTATGGGGGGAAAATCACGTTTACATTTTCCTATATATAATATATAGATAAGTCATGCATATGGAGTAGGTACGATGCAAATCAGCTAGCCTGCGTAGAAGGTGGGATCTGATACACATTACCCTACTTTGGACGTGCCTTGACGTACATTTTCCTAGTAAATTATTTTTCATTGCCGGAGACGGTGGGCAGCCAAGTTGCTGGGTGAAGCTATGTAGCTTAGTTCAAGGTGAAGCACGTTTAGGGATCGGCATATCATATGACGTAGCCAATGGTGAGTATGATATCATATGACGTAGCCAATGGTGAGTATGACATCATTCGATATCATAAAAATTGCATCATATGATATTGTAATTAAATGGTAACTTTGGCCTAGTCAGACTGCTGGCATCATATGATATCATATGATGACAGGATATCATATGAATATATGATGCCTTGTTGCCGTTCCCTAAGTACGGAACAGCTTGTTGTGCATTACCGGGCTTTTGTTTCTCAGTCCAGCTATTTTTTCTATAGCTTCAGCTTTTTTCTCTCTTTAGATTTTCTGTAGCTTCTTCTTTCTTTAGATTTCTTTTGCTTTTTTCTTTCTTTAGCAATTTATTCTTTAGCTTGGTGCTACCCAACTATTTTGGTCTGCTATTAAATTCCTGTATAGACTGTGACATACATACACACATGATATGTAGGGACCCGCAAATCATATGATGTTGACCAAAGGCGAGAATGGTATCTTACAAATTGCATCATATGATATTGTACATAAATGGTCAATTTAGCCTAGCCAGAACGCCGCCGCCATGGTATGATTTCATATAATGACAGGATATCATATTGCCGTTCCCTAATGGTACGCCCCTCTGCTTCATGTGCAGTTGACTCCGAGATCCTTCAGAGTGACTCTTGGAGCTCCCCAGATCAGAGCCACTCAGATCAGAGCGTAAGCCAAGGCCCAGGCCATGCAAGCCCACGGGGAAAGGCCAGATTACAGGGTGATCACATCGTCCCTGAACACCCCAATTCAGCACCCCAATTCGAGCCCCCCAATCCAACACCTTCCTACCGCTCAATATTGGGCAGGGTGGCCGGCGTTGACCAGGGGAGCGGCTTTATAAGGGATGAATCTCCCAGGCCTGGAAATGAGAGCTCTCCTTCTTTTCCACAGGGTGGTCCGATTCTTCTCCCCCCCCCCGCAAGCAGGTAATGCCAGCAACCTTGAATTATCCCTGGGCCACCTCGCCACCAGACACACTCAGGGTTTGGTAAGCGATTCCAGGAGATCGGGCAGTCACCTCAGTAGGTCACCCAGGGGCAGTCAGGTTGTCCCCTCACCGGATTCAAATTGCAGCTCCCCCCTCCCCCCTGGTCCTACATGGTCCGTTGCAGTACCTACCCAGCACCTCCGCCCTAGTATCTCCTTGCCATCGATAACTTCGGGACCTTCCAGGCTGTCCATGCAGACTGTTCCCGAGGAGCCTGGGCCGATTGAAGAACCACTCATGAGCGCAATGCACATAGATGAAATGCATGACATAGCTGGTGCCTCGTCCCATATCAAGAAGGCCTTGGTGGCAGAGGTATCCCCAGGTTTGCATGGTGCTGTACCAGCCCCTGCTGAAGCAAGACGGGAGTCATTTGGGACAGACAGTGGTCGGAATGCCTTCGCCAATGCTTCCGACATCACTTATTCAAGAAGCCCGAGCTCTTCGGGGCGCACTCAAGGCTCCTTTGGGGTAGATACAGGTTTAAGTATGAGAAGACTATTTCGTAAGAAGACCTCTCAGGACAGGGCCACACTGGGCAGCCATCCTTCTCTAAACTCCACAATGAGTGCTCAGCTACCTCCAGCTTTCCGAGCCTCCCTCCCTGGAGAGTCTGATCCGTGGGCTATGCCCTCTCGAGCTCAAAGCATGGCTGTTAGATTTTCCCGTAACTTACGACTTGCCCGGCAAGGCGCTGCGTCTTCAAGTCTCAACCTGGACAGCGGACAAGAGTCAGCCACTGATAACAGCAGGCAATCAACGGCACGTGCCGCAGCACTTGCTCATGTCCCTCTAGCTGTTCAAGGAGGCAGTTTTTCTCTATGAATTGTTTCCTTCAACCCTGACGGCAGACAGCCGACAGCAACCAACAACAGCAGACAGCAACCAACAGCAACCGACAACCGACTGCAGCCAACAGCAACCGACAACAGCAGACAACCGACAGGTGACCTGGCTGCCCAAGGAGGGGATGCACTCCCCACATCTCTACGCACGGTTGGTAGGAGACTTCCCCGACGAGGCTATTCTTCCCTAGGTCAGCTGATGCCTGATGCTGTCAGCACCAGTTTGGGCACCCATCAACGAGGAAGCTCGACTCAGCAGTACCTCGGTATGATGGACGATGAGCTCCCCGTTAAATTCCTGAATTACTCTTCCAAGAGCTCCATGGCTGCGAGAAGCCCGCGGGGCCAAGCCACCCCAGCACACTTGTCTGACAACTTTGACTTGGCCACACGGAACTCCACGGCCCGAGGGTTTAGTATGCCGGGATCCCCAAGAATCAGCCGCATGCAGGCCTGTTCCCTAAATAATTCGAGCGCTTTATCCAAACTGGATCAAGGCATGTGTCAACATGTATCCAACTTGGATCAAGGCATGTGTCAGCCAGCATCCAACTTGGATCAAGGCCTGGTTCAAGCTGCACCATGGCGCACCAGCTCTCATGCTTCCCCTCGCCTGACATCCCCTCCCTCAGAGGTTTCTCTGGATCCTCCTCAGGATTTGATGATTGACGTGCAGGCACTTGATCCAGGTGCGCACACACACACATGTAGACCAAGACCACATGCTCATCCCACAGACCACAGACCACAGACAAAGGACCCAACCAACCCACGCACCCACCGATCCATCCACAGACCACAGACCACGGACCAAGGACCTAGCTATCATCTGTCCCCACCCATCACCATAACCACATACATACAGCCATGCCATGCTTCCCTCCCCCCTCCCCTGCCTCTCTCCATACCCCAAAACCAATGCATCTCTCCCTCCACAACTACGCAACATACATACACACAAACCATGCCAAATGCATGCTCCCCACTCTCACCAGAACCTCCCCTCCTTGCACCACTCGGGCACCTCCAGGCAACCGCCGGCCGAACAGGACCGCTCGCACGTCCCACAGACCAAGGACACCTGTCCTGCCATTACCAGATGGCCGTTGGCAGACCAAGGCCGCTCGCACAGACCAAAGACCACGGACACATATCTTGGCAGGCATGCCCACGCGCACGCTTCCAGAGCTACCAGGAACGCACACTCGGCATGCCCACGCGCGCACTGCTAGAGCTACCAGGAACTCTCGGAGGATGTCTAAATTGTCCGACATTACCCAAGACAAAGAGTACAAAGAGCTGTTCCTTGAGCTGCCAAACTCAGCTCATGCTCCGGTGAGAGGGGCGCGTACTGCCAGAGCTGCCAGGAACGCACGGAGGATTTCTCAATTGACCGACATTACCCAAGTCAAGGACTACAAAGACTTCCTTGAGCTGCCAAACTCCGCGCATGCTCCTGCGACAGGGGCGCGTACCGCCAGAGGTACTAGGAACGCACGGAGGATGTCTCAATTGACCGACATTACCCAAGTCAGGGACTACAAATACTTCCTCGAGCTGCCAAACTCAGCTCGTGCTCCTACACCTGTGGGATGGGTGTCGCGAAGGACTTCTTCCAGAGGTAGGTTAACGATTTGCTCTGATAATTCTGGGGGGCGATGACAGGGGGTCGTGGGCAAGTTCTATGCAGCGTCGCATGCGAAGCTAAAAATTTGCGGAGAGTGATCGCGACGGAGCGACAGGTGGCAACGGAAGCGAGTTAGTTGCCCCTTCAAGAGGGGGCTCCGCCAAAAACTTGCTTATGTACCGCACAATTCGAGGTATAAAAGGGTCGTAAGCCGTCGTAAGCCCCCGTACCATAAATCGCAAATTGAATGATTCGGTGCGACCCCTGTGCGACGCGCTGCCCCCCTAAAGCCACGGAGCGCAGAGCACGGAGCCCGGGATGAGTGGTTTATGGGGCATTTCTGACTAGTTTAGCCGGACCCTGGAATGACGTGTCGCAAAAAAATCAGTAAACAGCACAGGCCTTGAACTGAGCTTCAGTGACTTCGACAGCGTTATTTGCAGCTTGACACAGTTGTTGCAAGTATATGCAACAAATGTCATCCATATGCTGAAGGGTAGTTTCCTACATTCCCCCCCCCCCACCACCCCCACCCCCCACCCCCCACCCTACACACACACACCAAAAAATCCCCCTAAAAAGAAACTGTGCTTGGCGCTAAATAACGTTACCAGGACGCTGTCTCTTGAGGAGGCGTACGACCAAAAAGCTACAAGGTAAACCACTGTCTGAACTGAAGACAAAGCTATGGTCTAGGCTGGTCTAGGTCTAAAATTTACGACCTCTCCAATAAGGGGGGTGATATTATGAACTTGCATTACAGTAAATAATAGCTAAATCAAAAGCTATGCTGAGTTCCAGAACTTTATATAATTACATGCGAAACCCTAATTTAAAACGCTATCAACACAGGTCAAACTAACATGTCCTAGGCAGCGTTGCAAGCAACGCGGAATATTGGCGGAGAGTGTTGGCAATGGAACCAGGGTACTACTTTTGGCCAAATTGACCAGCGCTTAAGCGCACAGCTCCAAAATAAAACTGCGCGGTGAGCTCACAGCCCCCAAAAACTACAGCGCGGTGAAAAAAAAGCGCTCCTAAAAAAAACTGCGCTTTCTTCACTCTTCTGATATTTTTTTTTCTGCGCTTCTTGTGCGCTATTTTCTGCGCTCTGGAGTAGAGGACTGGAACGATCGGATCAGGAGTTTAGGATAGCGCGTAGTAGGCAGAAACGACTCGAGAAACTGCGTCGAATCGCATAGGCTGACGCTCGGTTCACGGTATACGAGACAGTTAAGCCGACTATGGAGACAGCATCCAGGCAGAGGCAAAGCGTGGTCGCATGCCCCCCCCCCCCCCCCCCCCCCCCCTACCCGCCGGCCATCACATGCGCCCCGGCCTGTCCCACCCCTTCATCCAGCTTCCTTCTCGGTTCGATTCCACGCGGGCAACAACGAACGAGAGCAAATGAGCAAAAGGCGAGTGCAAACAAGGAACGTGGAACGGGAGGCCAGAGGGCATTCATCATGAGGAGGAGGAGGAGGAGGAGCGCGGAGGAGGAGCGAGGAGGAGCAGCAGGCGATGGAGGAGGATTGGGAGGAGGACTGCACAGGGGAAAAGGAGTAGTTTAGAAACTTGAAGTTTTCAGCAATTCGGCAGGTTTGACTACTCAACTGGTCGATTCAGAAGCAAACAAACTTTCGTTTGGTGCGGGGGGAGGAGACTTTCAGACTAGAGCAGTGACGAAATGGCGACAGCAGGGGCGGGGCAGGGCTGGGGCAGGGGCGGGGCTTAGGGTGGATTTCCATAGGCCGTGGATGGGTCTGGATGGGTCGAAAAGTACGAACAACCGACGATCCATCCAGGCCTTACATTTCCACAGAGCCCCTGGATGATTCGTATTTGTACGGATTGTACCGACGAAACACCCATCCACGAGACCCATCCAGATGGCAAAATCCATCCATGCCTTCGACCGAGGGGTGGATTGGATGAGTCTGGATGAGTCGCAAACTTTCCGGCGCATCCCGGCGCAGGCCGGCGCCGGTCGTGCTAGCGACCTGCCTCTACCCCTGTGGCCTATACCAGTTCTCTCTGCTAGTTTGACCTCCCGAAATCTGCGACCTTCCTCAGTCTGACCTCCCGAAATCTGCGGCCTCCCTCAGCTAATTTCAATTCCACCTTCTGGTTTGACCTCTCGAAATCTGTGACCTCCCTCTGCTAGTTTCAATTCCCGAGATTTCGAATTGCGTCAGATCTGGTTCGAGGAACAGAAAACCCGAGACATTCTTCTTCCTTACATTCTTCGGCATTTAAGCCACAGTGGATGGCCAGGCGATCATTCCCCTGACGACAAGTTGCCGTGCAGCAATAGCTCCAGCGCAAGTTATGGCACCCGGCCATTGCGGAACCATCCATGTCGCATTTCCACTGGCGGGAACTGGATGGTCGACTGCGTACGGATGCACGAATCATCCATGACCCATCCACGAGGTGTAACCGAAAGTAAACCGATTTAGCGACCCATCCAGTACTTCACCCATCCACGCCCTATGGAAATCCACCCTTAGGAGCGTTAGCGCTGAATGATCCCTCGAGAAGGGATGAGGGACTTGAAGACGTTAGAACTGCTTCCACAGAGCCTACAGGTTCAGTTATCAGGATGTCTGTTCGGTTGTTTCTGTTAGTGTTCAAATTCGACGGCCTGAGAGTCCCCCTACCTGGCAGCTTCCATGGCGATAACCGATGGTCATTGGCTGTCACACAATTTAAATCCCAGAGGGCAATCCAGCCCTTGAGTCATTCAATGACTCACACTCAAAAAATGAGAAAGCGCACGTGGGGACAGCGGTTTCTGCGCTTTTCTGCGCTTTCTCTGAGTGAGTGAAAATAGGAAAGCGCTGTGATATTCAAAAAAGCAGCGCGCTCCGCGCACAGGGGTTGATAAAAACTGCGCGAAACGCGCAGATGGGCTCAAAAAGGCAGCGCGGGCCGCGCTCACCGCGCGCGCTTAGTAGCACCCTGAATGGAACGACAGGTGGCAACGGAATGGAGCGGACCGAAGGCAGTTAGTTACAAGACAGTCGCACGGGAAAAAAGCAGTGATGTTCAAAGCTGTTGACGTTCAAAGCAGGGCACGCTTTTTTATCCCCACTGCGCGTTTTGCGCAGTTTTTCAACCCCCTGTGGGCGCAGCGCGCAGTTTCTGCTACTAAAACGCGCTGACCAATTTCACGTTTGCGCGCTTTAAGCGCTGACCAATTTGACAAAATGAAGTACCCTGGTTCAAAGCCTTCTCAAATTGCTTTTCCTGTTTAAGAGGTAGAGCAAGTCTTTTTAACCTAACTGTGGATATCGCTATGATAAAATATAACTGAACAACGAGCGTAATGATATTACATAACCGGCCACCACCAGGACTAAAACAACATGGTGGCCACCAGGACTAAAACAACATGGCGGCCACCAGGACTAAAACAACAATGATATTACATAACCGGCCACCACCAAGACTAAAACAAACGGCATTATGGCTGTATGCCTGCTGTAGTGGCGAGGGTGCCCCCCCCCAGCCCAAGTATACCTCATACGACTTGGGTAGTATACTTGGGCAACAGGGGGGGGGCAGCAGAGGGACCACGAAGCAGCAACCATAGCACCAGTTTTGTTTCCAACGACACGTCGCCACTACGTCGCCTTTCGATCGTTGCATGGCGATGCATGAACCCCCGGCTTTGAGCCATGTGATGGCTACGCAACATTCCTGAAATCCGGCTTGAGAAGCCCAAGTAGCCACTCAACCTGACTTACTCAACCTGACTTACTCAACCTTCCAATTCCCTCTTTTAATCCCTCCTGCTTTAACTTCTGCCTGATTGGCCTCCTGCGAATTCTGCCTTATGCAACCTTCGCCTCCTGTGTATTATACCTGTTACGCATCCCGCCCGATTTCTCCTTTTCCCGCCTGAGTTCATCCACCTGATTTCGGTAGCGCTACAGTTCGTCTTCCTACAAGCTTTTCCCCCTGCATCTGTGCAAGACCTTTCCCTTGCGTCAAGAGACCTGTCGCTGCGCACAACGGGAGGTGACGTGGTGAGTCAGCCGACCTGTCAGAAATGTCTGAATCGCATCCATCCCATGTCACAAACTTGACTGCAAATTCTTCCCACTGCATTGAGAAACATGCCGCTCCGCATCGGTATATTTACAGTACAGTCACCTTGTATATTATTTATCATTATTTCGCAGTGAGTTTTTTTACAGTCAGTACAGTCAGTATTTGTGCAGTCAGTTGTGAACAGTAAGGATTTTTGTTTGTTTTTAGTTTCACCAACACTATCAACACCAACACCCGATTACAAAGCTTTTTATACTTGCCACAGCCACCACCACCACCACCAAAACCAACACCAACAACACCAACAACAACAACAACACCAACACCAACACCAACAACACCAACATAAACACCAACAACAACACCACCACCAACAACGACAGTGCGTTGGAGATTAGAGTCGCTCTTCCGTGGAGCACCTTCTAATGATCACCTTGAGCGGATGATTGGTGCAATGTTGGCTGCTCGGGCAAGACGAATGTTAAGAGCTAGTGTCCACTCCGTTGTTGCCCTCAACAAACTGGCCAAAGCAGCACCACACCACCAGCTCCACGCCACCAGCACTACAAGCCTACCTCCGTGCTCAGAAGGAGGGGGACATCAAGGGGAGGGGGGGCAGGGAGGCCATCAAAGAGGGGGGGGGGCTAGCGATGGGCAGGGGGGCCATGGACAGGGGGGCCATCAAGGAGGAGGGAGGCCTAGCGATGGACATAGTAATGTGCATAGATCCCCCTTGACTCTGTCAGGCCGAGCACGGCGAATATTCAGAGCGGATGTAGACTCCATTGTCGCATTTGACAAGCAGACATTGGGAGATGACCGGGAGGCCCAACTCCCCTTCGGCAAGAAAAGCTTATCTGTTTTGACCTCACGGCCACCCTCCACCAATCAGACAGTGGCACGCTTGGAGGGACGTGGCCTAGCCCATCAAGGAAGGGGGGAGCCTACTGAGCCTACGTTGGGTTCTCTAGCCTATTTTGGCAGCAAGGCGCAGTTACTTCGCACGTTGTCCACCAAGTTACTGGACCAATCCCCAGGTCATAGCTTGCCTCGCATTTACACTTCACTAGCGTCCAAGTTATCCGCCCAATCAAGTGCCCTGAGCGTATCTCGCAAACATATCTCTATGAGCTTTCAGAAGTCAATAGAAGCCCGCATGGTGACGAGTGGAGTGGCGGGGAGTGATCCAGCCCAGCCGCCAGAGAGTAAAGGATCGTCCAAGGTGTGGGGGCGTGTGCGTCATGCTTACCAAATGGCACCACACTTCGGTGCCAGCAGTAAGAGCATCACCACCGGACGGAGCAATAAGTTGAATATGCTTTCTATCAGCAGTTATGAACTACCATTGCTGCAAGCAGATTTGCAGTCACCCAGCCGGAGTGCAGTGACACCCATACACCCCTTCCTGCTGATATGACCATGGACGATGCCAAAGTAAAAGGTAAGTGACAGGGATTTTTTTTTCCGGAATACATTCCGATCGGGGAATACGAGACCCCGTTTTTGCCAAAATTGCCGGGATAAGAAACTTTTTTTTGTTTTACTGAAATTGACAAAAATGACCCAAATCGACCAAAATCGGAATAAAGATGCTGTTTTGGGAGGAAAATAGGGAGGAATCAAATGACAAGGAATAAGATTTCCTCTTTTTGATTTGAAAAAAAATCCCTGGTAAGTGAAAGCTCACTGTCAGGGAAAGGCTTAGTTAGTTAATATTAGTGAATGAATAATATAAGTGAATATTAGTTAATATTAGCTTGACAAGCCGTCTCACCAGAATTTTGAATTTATTTGAAAAACTTATATTATTGTGACACTAAAATAATATTAGTTAATATTAGTTTTTCAAACACTTATATTAGTTGCCGTTAGTGTTTCATTTTTTGACGACGCGTCGCCATTCCGTTGCCATTCGGTTGAATGCTACACCCCCCGGACCCCCCGATATCGTGACGCGCTGCCCCCCGTCCCCCCCCCCCCAGGCTTCGCGCTTTGCGCTCCGCCATACGATGGCTACGCAACTATCCTGAAATCAGGGTCGAGTAGCCCAAGTAGCTACTCAACCTGGACTACAGAAATCCGAAATAAATAACACTGGTTGCCGTTTCCTACTCAGTGTGCATATCTAGACTGTTATTTTGCATTCCTGCTAGTTGCAATGTCTTCTTTAGCTTGGTGCTACCCCGGGGTGCCCCCCCCCCCCCCCCCCCACCCACACACACACACACACACACACACACACACACACACAAAATGTCCGCGTTTACATTTTTCCTGGTAAAAAAGGAGATCGATGACAAAGTGACCTGTATGGGGGGAAAATCACGTTTACATTTTCCTATATATAATATATAGATAAGTCATGCATATGGAGTAGGTACGATGCAAATCAGCTAGCCTGCGTAGAAGGTGGGATCTGATACACATTACCCTACTTTGGACGTGCCTTGACGTACATTTTCCTAGTAAATTATTTTTCATTGCCGGAGACGGTGGGCAGCCAAGTTGCTGGGTGAAGCTATGTAGCTTAGTTCAAGGTGAAGCACGTTTAGGGATCGGCATATCATATGACGTAGCCAATGGTGAGTATGATATCATATGACGTAGCCAATGGTGAGTATGACATCATTCGATATCATAAAAATTGCATCATATGATATTGTAATTAAATGGTAACTTTGGCCTAGTCAGACTGCTGGCATCATATGATATCATATGATGACAGGATATCATATGAATATATGATGCCTTGTTGCCGTTCCCTAAGTACGGAACAGCTTGTTGTGCATTACCGGGCCTTTGTTTCTCAGTCCAGCTATTTTTTCTATAGCTTCAGCTTTTTTCTCTCTTTAGATTTTCTGTAGCTTCTTCTTTCTTTAGATTTCTTTTGCTTTTTTCTTTCTTTAGCAATTTATTCTTTAGCTTGGTGCTACCCAACTATTTTGGTCTGCTATTAAATTCCTGTATAGACTGTGACATACATACACACATGATATGTAGGGACCCGCAAATCATATGATGTTGACCAAAGGCGAGAATGGTATCTTACAAATTGCATCATATGATATTGTACATAAATGGTCAATTTAGCCTAGCCAGAACGCCGCCGCCATGGTATGATTTCATATAATGACAGGATATCATATTGCCGTTCCCTAATGGTACGCCCCTCTGCTTCATGTGCAGTTGACTCCGAGATCCTTCAGAGTGACTCTTGGAGCTCCCCAGATCAGAGCCACTCAGATCAGAGCGTAAGCCAAGGCCCAGGCCATGCAAGCCCACGGGGAAAGGCCAGATTACAGGGTGATCACATCGTCCCTGAACACCCCAATTCAGCACCCCAATTCGAGCCCCCCAATCCAACACCTTCCTACCGCTCAATATTGGGCAGGGTGGCCGGCGTTGACCAGGGGAGCGGCTTTATAAGGGATGAATCTCCCAGGCCTGGAAATGAGAGCTCTCCTTCTTTTCCACAGGGTGGTCCGATTCTTCTCCCCCCCCCCGCAAGCAGGTAATGCCAGCAACCTTGAATTATCCCTGGGCCACCTCGCCACCAGACACACTCAGGGTTTGGTAAGCGATTCCAGGAGATCGGGCAGTCACCTCAGTAGGTCACCCAGGGGCAGTCAGGTTGTCCCCTCACCGGATTCAAATTGCAGCTCCCCCCTCCCCCCTGGTCCTACATGGTCCGTTGCAGTACCTACCCAGCACCTCCGCCCTAGTATCTCCTTGCCATCGATAACTTCGGGACCTTCCAGGCTGTCCATGCAGACTGTTCCCGAGGAGCCTGGGCCGATTGAAGAACCACTCATGAGCGCAATGCACATAGATGAAATGCATGACATAGCTGGTGCCTCGTCCCATATCAAGAAGGCCTTGGTGGCAGAGGTATCCCCAGGTTTGCATGGTGCTGTACCAGCCCCTGCTGAAGCAAGACGGGAGTCATTTGGGACAGACAGTGGTCGGAATGCCTTCGCCAATGCTTCCGACATCACTTATTCAAGAAGCCCGAGCTCTTCGGGGCGCACTCAAGGCTCCTTTGGGGTAGATACAGGTTTAAGTATGAGAAGACTATTTCGTAAGAAGACCTCTCAGGACAGGGCCACACTGGGCAGCCATCCTTCTCTAAACTCCACAATGAGTGCTCAGCTACCTCCAGCTTTCCGAGCCTTCCTCCCTGGAGAGTCTGATCCGTGGGCTATGCCCTCTCGAGCTCAAAGCATGGCTGTTAGATTTTCCCGTAACTTACGACTTGCCCGGCAAGGCGCTGCGTCTTCAAGTCTCAACCTGGACAGCGGACAACAGTCAGCCACTGATAACAGCAGGCAATCAACGGCACGTGCCGCAGCACTTGCTCATGTCCCTCTAGCTGTTCAAGGAGGCAGTTTTTCTCTATGAATTGTTTCCTTCAACCCTGACGGCAGACAGCCGACAGCAACCAACAACAGCAGACAGCAACCAACAGCAACCGACAACCGACTGCAGCCAACAGCAACCGACAACAGCAGACAACCGACAGGTGACCTGGCTGCCCAAGGAGGGGATGCACTCCCCACATCTCTACGCACGGTTGGTAGGAGACTTCCCCGACGAGGCTATTCTTCCCTAGGTCAGCTGATGCCTGATGCTGTCAGCACCAGTTTGGGCACCCATCAACGAGGAAGCTCGACTCAGCAGTACCTCGGTATGATGGACGATGAGCTCCCCGTTCAATTCCTGAATTACTCTCCCAAGAGCTCCATGGCTGCGAGAAGCCCGCGGGGCCAAGCCACCCCAGCACACTTGTCTGACAACTTTGACTTGGCCACACGGAACTCCACGGCCCGAGGGTTTAGTATGCCGGGATCCCCAAGAATCAGCCGCATGCAGGCCTGTTCCCTAAATAATTCGAGCGCTTTATCCAAACTGGATCAAGGCATGTGTCAACATGTATCCAACTTGGATCAAGGCATGTGTCAGCCAGCATCCAACTTGGATCAAGGCCTGGTTCAAGCTGCACCATGGCGCACCAGCTCTCATGCTTCCCCTCGCCTGACATCCCCTCCCTCAGAGGTTTCTCTGGATCCTCCTCAGGATTTGATGATTGACGTGCAGGCACTTGATCCAGGTGCGCACACACACACATGTAGACCAAGACCACATGCTCATCCCACAGACCACAGACCACAGACAAAGGACCCAACCAACCCACGCACCCACCGATCCATCCACAGACCACAGACCACGGACCAAGGACCTAGCTATCATCTGTCCCCACCCATCACCATAACCACATACATACAGCCATGCCATGCTTCCCTCCCCCCTCCCCTGCCTCTCTCCATACCCCAAAACCAATGCATCTCTCCCTCCACAACTACGCAACATACATACACACAAACCATGCCAAATGCATGCTCCCCACTCTCACCAGAACCTCCCCTCCTTGCACCACTCGGGCACCTCCAGGCAACCGCCGGCCGAACAGGACCGCTCGCACGTCCCACAGACCAAGGACACCTGTCCTGCCATTACCAGATGGCCGTTGGCAGACCAAGGCCGCTCGCACAGACCAAAGACCACGGACACATATCTTGGCAGGCATGCCCACGCGCACGCTTCCAGAGCTACCAGGAACGCACACTCGGCATGCCCACGCGCGCACTGCTAGAGCTACCAGGAACTCTCGGAGGATGTCTAAATTGTCCGACATTACCCAAGACAAAGAGTACAAAGAGCTGTTCCTTGAGCTGCCAAACTCAGCTCATGCTCCGGTGAGAGGGGCGCGTACTGCCAGAGCTGCCAGGAACGCACGGAGGATTTCTCAATTGACCGACATTACCCAAGTCAAGGACTACAAAGACTTCCTTGAGCTGCCAAACTCCGCGCATGCTCCTGCGACAGGGGCGCGTACCGCCAGAGGTACTAGGAACGCACGGAGGATGTCTCAATTGACCGACATTACCCAAGTCAGGGACTACAAATACTTCCTCGAGCTGCCAAACTCAGCTCGTGCTCCTACACCTGTGGGATGGGTGTCGCGAAGGACTTCTTCCAGAGGTAGGTTAACGATTTGCTCTGATAATTCTGGGGGGCGATGACAGGGGGTCGTGGGCAAGTTCTATGCAGCGTCGCATGCGAAGCTAAAAATTTGCGGAGAGTGATCGCGACGGAGCGACAGGTGGCAACGGAAGCGAGTTAGTTGCCCCTTCAAGAGGGGGCTCCGCCAAAAACTTGCTCATGTACCGCACAATTCGAGGTATAAAAGGGTCGTAAGCCGTCGTAAGCCCCCGTACCATAAATCGCAAATTGAATGATTCGGTGCGACCCCTGTGCGACGCGCTGCCCCCCTAAAGCCACGGAGCGCAGAGCACGGAGCCCGGGATGAGTGGTTTATGGGGCATTTCTGACTAGTTTAGCCGGACCCTGGAATGACGTGTCGCAAAAAAATCAGTAAACAGCACAGGCCTTGAACTGAGCTTCAGTGACTTCGACAGCGTTATTTGCAGCTTGACACAGTTGTTGCAAGTATATGCAACAAATGTCATCCATATGCTGAAGGGTAGTTTCCTACATTCCCCCCCCCCACCCCCCCACCCCCACCCCCCACCCCCCACCCTACACACACACACCAAAAAATCCCCCTAAAAAGAAACTGTGCTTGGCGCTAAATAACGTTACCAGGACGCTGTCTCTTGAGGAGGCGTACGACCAAAAAGCTACAAGGTAAACCACTGTCTGAACTGAAGACAAAGCTATGGTCTAGGCTGGTCTAGGTCTAAATTTACGACCTCTCCAATAAGGGGGGTGATATTATGAACTTGCATTACAGTAAATCGCTCTATAGCTAAATCAAAAGCTATGCTGAGTTCCAGAACTTTATATAATTACATGCGAAACCCTAATTTAAAACGCTATCAACACAGGTCAAACTAACATGTCCTAGGCAGCGTTGCAAGCAACGCGGAATATTGGCGGAGAGTGTTGGCAATGGAACCAGGGTACTACTTTTGGCCAAATTGACCAGCGCTTAGGCGCACAGCTCCAAAATAAAACTGCGCGGTGAGCTCACAGCCCCCAAAAACTACAGTGCGGTGAAAAAAAAGCGCTCCTAAAAAAAAACTGCGCTTTCTTCACTCTTCTGATATTTTTTTTCTGCGCTTCTTGTGCGCTATTTTCTGCGCTCTGGAGTAGAGGACTGGAACGATCGGATCAGGAGTTTAGGATAGCGCGTAGTAGGCAGAAACGACTCGAGAAACTGCGTCGAATCGCATAGGCTGACGCTCGGTTCACGGTATACGAGACAGTTAAGCCGACTATGGAGACAGCATCCAGGCAGAGGCAAAGCGTGGTCGCATGCCCCCCCCCCCCCCCCCCCCCCCCCCTACCCGCCGGCCATCACATGCGCCCCGGCCTGTCCCACCCCTTCATCCAGCTTCCTTCTCGGTTCGATTCCACGCGGGCAACAACGAACGAGAGCAAATGAGCAAAAGGCGAGTGCAAACAAGGAACGTGGAACGGGAGGCCAGAGGGCATTCATCATGAGGAGGAGGAGGAGGAGGAGCGCGGAGGAGGAGCGAGGAGGAGCAGCAGGCGATGGAGGAGGATTGGGAGGAGGACTGCACAGGGGAAAAGGAGTAGTTTAGAAACTTGAAGTTTTCAGCAATTCGGCAGGTTTGACTACTCGACTGGTCGATTCAGAAGCAAACAAACTTTCGTTTGGTGCGGGGGGAGGAGACTTTCAGACTAGAGCAGTGACGAAATGGCGACAGCAGGGGCGGGGCAGGGCTGGGGCAGGGGCGGGGCTTAGGGTGGATTTCCATAGGCCGTGGATGGGTCTGGATGGGTCGAAAAGTACGAACAACCGACGATCCATCCAGGCCTTACATTTCCACAGAGCCCCTGGATGATTCGTATTTGTACGGATTGTACCGACGAAACACCCATCCACGAGACCCATCCAGATGGCAAAATCCATCCATGCCTTCGACCGAGGGGTGGATTGGATGAGTCTGGATGAGTCGCAAACTTTCCGGCGCATCCCGGCGCAGGCCGGCGCCGGTCGTGCTAGCGACCTGCCTCTACCCCTGTGGCCTATACCAGTTCTCTCTGCTAGTTTGACCTCCCGAAATCTGCGACCTTCCTCAGTCTGACCTCCCGAAATCTGCGGCCTCCCTCAGCTAATTTCAATTCCACCTTCTGGTTTGACCTCTCGAAATCTGTGACCTCCCTCTGCTAGTTGCAATTCCCGAGATTTCGAATTGCGTCAGATCTGGTTCGAGGAACAGAAAACCCGAGACATTCTTCTTCCTTACATTCTTCGGCATTTAAGCCACAGTGGATGGCCAGGCGATCATTCCCCTGACGACAAGTTGCCGTGCAGCAATAGCTCCAGCGCAAGTTATGGCACCCGGCCATTGCGGAACCATCCATGTCGCATTTCCACTGGCGGGAACTGGATGGTCGACTGCGTACGGATGCACGAATCATCCATGACCCATCCACGAGGTGTAACCGAAAGTAAACCGATTTAGCGACCCATCCAGTACTTCACCCATCCACGCCCTATGGAAATCCACCCTTAGGAGCGTTAGCGCTGAATGATCCCTCGAGAAGGGATGAGGGACTTGAAGACGTTAGAACTGCTTCCACAGAGCCTACAGGTTCAGTTATCAGGATGTCTGTTCGGTTGTTTCTGTTAGTGTTCAAATTCGACGGCCTGAGAGTCCCCCTACCTGGCAGCTTCCATGGCGATAACCGATGGTCATTGGCTGTCACACAATTTAAATCCCAGAGGGCAATCCAGCCCTTGAGTCATTCAATGACTCACACTCAAAAAATGAGAAAGCGCACGTGGGGACAGCGGTTTCTGCGCTTTTCTGCGCTTTCTCTGAGTGAGTGAAAATAGGAAAGCGCTGTGATATTCAAAAAAGCAGCGCGCTCCGCGCACAGGGGTTGATAAAAACTGCGCGAAACGCGCAGATGGGCTCAAAAAGGCAGCGCGGGCCGCGCTCACCGCGCGCGCTTAGTAGCACCCTGAATGGAACGACAGGTGGCAACGGAATGGAGCGGACCGAAGGCAGTTAGTTACAAGACAGTCGCACGGGAAAAAAGCAGTGATGTTCAAAGCTGTTGACGTTCAAAGCAGGGTACGCTTTTTTATCCCCACTGCGCGTTTTGCGCAGTTTTTCAACCCCCTGTGGGCGCAGCGCGCAGTTTCTGCTACTAAAACGCGCTGACCAATTTCACGTTTGCGCGCTTTAAGCGCTGACCAATTTGACAAAATGAAGTACCCTGGTTCAAAGCCTTCTCAAATTGCTTTTCCTGTTTAAGAGGTAGAGCAAGTCTTTTTAACCTAACTGTGGATATCGCTATGATAAAATATAACTGAACAACGAGCGTAATGATATTACATAACCGGCCACCACCAGGACTAAAACAACATGGTGGCCACCAGGACTAAAACAACATGGCGGCCACCAGGACTAAAACAACAATGATATTACATAACCGGCCACCACCAGGACTAAAACAAACGGCATTATGGCTGTATGCCTGCTGTAGTGGCGAGGGTGCCCCCCCCAGCCCAAGTATACCTCATACGACTTGGGTAGTATACTTGGGCAACAGGGGGGGGCAGCAGAGGTACCACGAAGCAGCAACCATAGCACCAGTTTTGTTTCCAACGACACGTCGCCACTACGTCGCCTTTCGATCGTTGCATGGCGATGCATGAACCCCCGGCTTTGAGCTCAGCCATGTGATGGCTACGCAACATTCCTGAAATCCGGCTTGAGAAGCCCAAGTAGCCACTCAACCTGACTTACTCAACCTGACTTACTCAACCTTCCAATTCCCTCTTTTAATCCCTCCTGCTTCAACTTCTGCCTGATTGGCCTCCTGCGAATTCTGCCTTATGCAACCTTCGCCTCCTGTGTATTATACCTGTTACGCATCCCGCCCGATTTCTCCTTTTCCCGCCTGAGTTCATCCACCTGATTTCGGTAGCGCTACAGTTCGTCTTCCTACAAGCTTTTCCCCCTGCATCTGTGCAAGACCTTTCCCTTGCGTCAAGAGACCTGTCGCTGCGCACAACGGGAGGTGACGTGGTGAGTCAGCCGACCTGTCAGAAATGTCTGAATCGCATCCATCCCATGTCACAAACTTGACTGCAAATTCTTCCCACTGCATTGAGAAACATGCCGCTCCGCATTGTGCCATAGCAAGTACGCATCAAAGTTGACCGATGGAAAATCTCGCTGAGCATTCTCGCCCTAACTTGACCGAACATCTCAAATCAGCAGCTTGACTGCAACTTCTTCCCACTGCATCGAGAAACATGTCGTCGCTGTGCATCGTGCTATAGCGAGCACGCGGCAAAGTTGAATGGATGAACCCAGCGATGTTTCCAAGTCGCAGATCGAGTTGACTTCCGGAGCAGTTCCGGTGAACAGGATTGTTCTCCGGCTGAACTGAATACATGCTCGCTAAGAAGAAGCTTTAGTTATGTAAAGGTTGCGATTGCGCAGGTTCAGCTTTTTCAGTGGGGTCGACTATCGATCACAGCTGAGGTGGCATGGAAGCAGGTCCGATGCTTTTAGCGGAGTTGGATGATGCGCAAACGTTGGCGATGCTCTTCGTCCCGTTTGCCTTTCAGCTATGGCAAAGACCACAGCTGAAGTGGAAGAAGGCAGATATGGAGTGTGTGTGCTGGTGGGTGCGTGCGTGTAGGAGGGATGAGAGTGGGGAGAGGGTGGGGGCTGGTGGGATGGCTGGGGTGGGGGAAGGGATGGAGTCAGGAAATATGTCAGGAAGAGTAAGGGAGTATGTTTGTGGGCAGGGGTACATGGTTGGGTGGGTGGGGGGGGGTGGAGATAACTGGGGGGGGGGGGGGGGGGGGGGGGGGGGTACGGTGGTGTTTGTGTGCTTGTGGGTGCACAAGGGAGACCAATGCAAGGGATATGCATCCGTCAATGTTTTAAGTTGCATGCACTGCAGAGAAAACCGTTTTGCAACCCAGCCCAAAACAGCTGTGGCCAAAGGGAGGGAAGGGGGGAGGGGGCGGATAATGGTTTGGTAGTGGTGGTGTGTGAATGGGGGGGGGGGGGGGGCTTCAAGTGTAAACCATTATGTAACCAGCCCCAAATAGATGTGGCCAAAGGCCAAACGGGCACTGTACTATGATTGGGGGGGGGGGGGGGGGGGGGGGGGGGGGGGGGGGGGGGGGGGTATTCGTGAGAGTAGGTGTGGCCACCGGCCACACGGGCTACCGTACTAGTACATACATACATACATACATACATACATACATACATACATACATACATACTTACATACATACATACATACATACATACATGCATACATACATACATACATACATACATACATACATACATACATACATACATACATACATACATACATCTACATATATGTAGACATACATCGATTTCCGCGATGGCCCGACCTGGCTCTAGCTGGCTTTCGAACTTAATTAGCGAGTTACTAATAGCGAATCACCCAAGTACCCACCCTGGCTGTCGGCTGAATTTGCGGGTTAGTAATAGCGTTTCTTGACTGAGCCGACTCTTGAGCGCACAAAATTCAAATTCCCAGTTGAGTCTTCAGCATGCATCAAGATTACACCTACGCGCCATCGCCCTCTCCGCCTTTTAGACTGAGCCGAATACCCATCCAAATCCCTACCCAGATTTCGAAAAATGACAGAGCAGATGAATGCGAAGCGATAATCTATTCCGCATTCGGTCTGAGCGTTAAAACCAGTAATGGCGTCAGACTTATTTTCTATCATCTATTGCTCCTCGATGCCATGAATGCGCACAATCAACAAGATGTAGGCAGACGGGCGACGAATACAGCCAGCCAGCGAGCTCTTCACAGCAAAAGGCGAGCTCTACATGGCGAAGAGCATAGGAGCGATGCAAATTAGAGACGGCGTTTGGACAAATGCTGTAGGTCAGCCTGGACGAGCTGGGATTCTGGGAATGGAAATAGATACTCGCAACTTTCTCGCAACCCCGGAACTTCAAATCTCTTTCCCCAATCATACGCAATTCTTTCTCACCAGCGATCTTTGTGCCTACGCATCCATACCTCCCTCCCCTGTTTCTCATTTAGACACTCGTATGAAGAGCCAGGGGCATTCGAATTCTCAAAATACATTCTGAGTTCTCATCAGGCGCCCATTCTATCCTCAGCGCTCTTCCGCCTGCGAGCGTTGCCACCATTCACTTCACGCATGCGCACTTTCACCATGCCTGTGCATCTGTTGTATCACGGTTGGCAGCCAGTGGATGCGAGCAGCCATTTCCTTCCCATTTCTCACACTTGGACTGCTGGATTCAGAAATGTGTGGAGGCTGTGGGTCTGGCTTGGGTTGAGTTGGAATGGTATGTGTGTGATCCATCTGGGTAGGGGGGGTACATACAAGGACGTAACCCGATATGTTACCCAGGTCCTGGGGGCTGGGGGTGGGGGGGGTATATTTTTAGTAAGGAAAGGAAGTGGGCATGTGTTAAATATTTTGCCAAGGGGGACATACCTTGACTTTGTGCATGTGAGTAGGGGGGGGGGGGGGGGGGGGGGGGGGGGGGGCGGGAGGGTGTACGTTCAAGGGCAATGCACGTTATGTAACCCAGGCCAGAACAGGACCCAAGACCTGGGTGGGTGGTGTGGCGGGTGGCCTCGGCCACACGGGCAATGTACTAGTACATGCATACATACATACATACATACATACATACGTACATACATACATGTTCTTCTTCAGATTCTTCTCTCGTGACCAAGGCCTGTTCTTCTGTGGTACATCTGACAGTGTCAGCTACAGAGCTTATGCAGGATCTTCAGGTAGGGGATTTGGCTGGGATTTGGATTTGGATTTGGCTGAGGGTTGAATTTTGATTGGAATTTTGCTAGGATTTGGACTGGAATTTGGCTGGGGATTGAATTTGGATTGGAATTTGGCTGGGATTTGGAATTTTGGATTTGGATTGGAATTTGGCTGGGATTTGGATTTGGATTTGGATTGGAATTTGGCTGGGATTTGGATTTGGATTGGAATTTGGCTGGGATTTGAATTTATATTAGAATTTGGCTGGGATTTGGATTTGGATTGGAGTTTGGCTAGGATTTGGATTGGAATTTGGCTGGGATTTGAATTGGGATTTGAATTTGGCTAGGATTTGAATTTCGATTGGAATTTGGCTGGGATTTGAATTTCGATTGGAATTTGGCTAGGATTTGGATTTGGATTGGAATTTGGCTGGGATTTGGATTGGAGCTGTTTAGTTGTTACTTGCTTAACATGTTCGTCTACCCCTGGACTGTACAAATACAAACCCTAAACCCTACAATCCCTAAACTCTAAACTTTTGTTGGCTGTTGAAAACTGTTGAAAGCTGTTGAAAGTTATTATGTTTAAATCTGTTAAAAGCTGTTGAAATCTGTTGAAATGTGTTAAAAGCTGTTGACAGCTGTTCTGTTGAAAGCTGTTGAAAGCTGTTCTGTAAAAGGCTGTTGAAAGGTGTCAAATGCTGTTGAAAGCTGTTGTGTTGAAAGCTGTTAAAAGGTATTGAAAGCTGTTCTGTTGAAAGCTGCTGAAATATGTTGAAAGCTGTTGAAAGCTGTTCTGTTGAAAGCTGCTGAAAGCTGTTGAAAGCTGCTCTGTTGAAAGCTGTTGAAAGCTGTTATGTTGAAAGCTGCTGAAATATGTTGAAAGCTGTTGAAAGTTGTTATGTTGAAAGCTGTTGAAAGCTGTTCTGTTGAAAGCTGTTGAAAGCCAGTGACACTGTGCTGTAGATGATACTTTACTACACGTAGGGCAATGTACTGCTTCTGACAAACTGCAGATGATAATTACCTACATGGTGCTTCTCTCACGGTGACTATAGCTAGCTCCGGCCTACGCTATGGTGTCCTTAACTTCACGTCCGGTGAGTAACGGTTCTACACGGATGTAACAATTTCAATTTCAAATGGTGCTTCTCTCATGGCCTGCCATCCTGTCACTGTTGCTTCCCTTTGGAGGATTTGTTGGAAGACTCCTCTCTGATGTTGTGGAGTGGGCTTGTTTTGGACCAACAACGACCTGTTGATGACAATGTAATTTAATGTAATGTTATGTAAATTGGCTCCCGGTGGTGCAAGAAATCAGCCATCTATATTTTGTTCCTGGCTGTGCTTGCAGGCTGCTCGCCTTTCCTTGAGTGCCATGGCAACCCAAATGGAGATCCTGGTGCAGAAGAAACGCCTTCAGCAAAATTTGAAACAGGAAATCAAAGCAGGCCAAAGCAGCAGGAAGATGCATCCGTTCCAAGCTGATCTGAGCCACACTGGGATGCACCCATTCCAAGCAAGATAAGAAGCATGATAATGGCAAGGGACAAGACTATGGACTGGCATAGCATATGATGCCGACCAAAGGCGAGTATGATATCATATGATATCATACAAACTGCATCATATGATATTGTGTCTTGAAGGTAACTTTGGCCTAGTCAGACTCATGCATCATATGATATGATTTTGCCGTTCCCTAGACAAAACAAGTGCATCCTTGCTCATGGATAATGAAGCATTACAGATGGCACATGGATGTAGGTACCGGTTTCCCTTACAGCATGCCAGGAACGGATACGAAGCATGCATGACCGGATGTTGAGAAACGGAATGTTGCGAGCAAGCACATCCGCCTGCAGCAGTAGGCCCAGGAGAGCTAGCTGGCTTGGGTATGTAGTAGGGTGAGAGTATTAGGCATGCATGTTTGGTTGGATGTCCGCCCAGTGATTTTGATTAGGAAGTGTTGGGCCTAAATGGAGGGCCATGTGTGTGGGCAGTATTGCATGGAAGCTGCTGGCTGGATCGAAACTAAGCATGGGAATGCGAGAAGAAGACGCATGAAGGAAGCGCTGAAGGATATCGGCAGAAGAAAGGGGCTGTCGTCGAACGATGATGAGCACAAGAGCCAGGGTTTTTGTGGAGCCGGCGAGCAGTCAGTTAGGCCACGCCACCCGGGATCGCTGATTGGCCGCTGATGAAAGTCAACGGATTGCGGTTGAGTTAAAACGCCCCTTTTGGCCGGTCTCGGTCTCACTCCATTCCTGTTTTCTCCCTCGCTGCTGCACGCCCTGTCCTCTCCTTTGTCCCACCTGGATTCTGTTAGGCTTGTGCGTCTTTTAGGCCCTTTTTTGCGCGGATGCGCCGGGAGCCCCCGGTGGGCGGCCCTGGGGCTCACCGGGGGTTGACAGACCAAGACCCAACAAAAGTTGTGCGTTTAGCGCCACAGGCGCGGAATTTTTCGGCCATATGCCCGCTCGCGGGCATTCGGGCATAATCTGAGGCATAATCTCGGGCATGATCGAAGCTGGGACGCTATAGTCTTGGGACGCCGGGGAGAACCGTTTTTGTCGGGATGCCATATTTGACGCCTGTCACCCTCTATCAGCATGTTTCTATATATAGTAATCTGCTGTTAGTATATAACCACGTAACCAGGTTGCGGTTATGGGTAACCCCGCAAACTGTAGTGCGGCAATACTAGTAACCCGTTTTCTAGCCAGCTGCCTGTCGCGTAACCCCGGTGTACAACTTCGTGTTTCCGATTGTCCCTGAAATCTGGGTTATGGGGAAATCTGGGTTATGTGATCGTTAAATCAGTTGTTCGACCGCGTAGAAGCGTTTGAATATTTATTCGACAGATTTCCCAGAAATTCCGAATATAGGAAGATACGCCTTTATGAGCTGAAAATGCAGAGAGATCTGTACCAGTTGCGTTGCTCGTCAGGTTGGTAGGGTGCTCGTTGATGCCCCCATGCTGCCTCTGCTTGATTAGCAAACCTTGACCTGACGAATCCATGGCGGTGAGCGTCAGAGATTCTGAGAAATTGAAGGGATCGCGTGTGACTGCGCGATCTACAAAATTGCAGCGCTCGCGCTCATCTCCACATTATGGCCGCAAGTGACCGCTGCGTCGGTCAAAGTGCCAGCGTGGAACCAAGGTGGATCGGGGTACGCTTAACCGTGGGGGGGGGGGGGGGGGGGGGGGGGGCACGGTTCAAGGTAACCCCGATCAACCCCGGCTCGTCATTAAATTTTGCCGTAAACTGGTGTACAAGTCGGCCGAGCGAAGTACAGGTTTTGAGTTTTTCCGATTGCGGTTACCGACCAACCACTTTTGGGCCCACCACCACTGGTTACCCCATCAACCACAACCCAAGTTATGCATAGTTACCCAACACATGTAGTGCATGGTTACCCACCACCCGTTACGCATAGTTACGCATCACAATTTAGACTTATGCTCTGTAACCCCGCATAACCCTCAATTGGAAATATGCTGTATGCCTAACTTCTGTCTCCCCACCTGTGGACATGGACAAGTCTTCAAACGATATAATCAGCCTTGTTTGCTCCCTGCTGGTTTCCGTGCGGTGGGCACTTGGAACTGGAAGACAGTGAGCAGCCCAGAGTTGGCTGGAGCCATGACACCAAGTTGAAGTTGGTTGAAAAAACATGCGACAATCCAATCCAATCTCCTCGCCTTCTCCCACTCTTTCTTGACATTCTGGCATGCAAACTCTTATCTGGCAGCACCTCATGAGAGACATGTGATGGGATGTCAGGTTTTCCGGCAGGAAGGGGTCTGGAATGTCTGATATGTCTCGGGAAGTTCTGTTTGGTAAAGTTCTATCTACTATTTACTGCGAGAAGTTATGTCTAGTATTTCGTGAAGGGGTCTAGGATGTCTGGTGATTCCGGGGAATTTTTCTTTGATAAATGTTAAATCTCTTTAGTGTGCTCCCTGGTTTCCGTGTCTCACGTGGGGGGCTTGGGAATTGGATGATGGCGAGTAGCCCAGAGTTGGCCGGGAAAACATGTAACAATCAAGTCTAATTCAATCCCCCCACCTCCCTCTCTTTATTCACTGTGTAACGTATGAAATACGTATTAGCTTGCTGCGAATTATCAGGGAAGAAAGTGAATGATCCTCTCTGTTGTCCGGCCTAAGACGCTTAAGCTCGAGCTTAAGTGTCGTCACGTTTCCCCGTGGTTTGCGATAAACCCGTTGATTCGTATTCACCTTCTAGGTATTCGAACAGCCTGAAGGATACGCGTATGGAGCGGCCGAGTTTAGCGGTTCTAACCGTTAAGGCCATTCCCCTTCCTCGCCACCTCGAGGTAGCGCAAGGGACGGATAGTTATCTGTCACACACTGCCTGCCCTGCAAGCCCTTAGCTTCCCGCACCTCATTCATGAGATACATCAGCAGCACACTCCTCGTACATCATCATCCCTCGTGTAAATCAATTTTTAAATGGGGCTGTCGAAAGTACAATATTGTTTCAATTGTCGCACGGTATTGTGTTCCCCTTTTCTATGAAAATCAGTCTGGGATCAAGAGGATATTACAGGTTACAGCCTTTACATGTCCATACAGAAAAATCAAGTCAAATGAACCAGTCCGAAAGAATTTATAAAAGTCGATAACATCGTGCACTGTTACAGTACGATATAGGGCGATACACTGAATTCCCATGCCCATGCCTAAACCATTGCAAGGGACGGAATTCCAGGCTGAAGTACTCCTGGCGAGAATCGAACCGCTGACCTCCGAATCTATCAATATGTAACAGTATCCTCTCTCTCTCGGTCTTCCTGTCGAACAAAATGAACCCTCTCTCTCTCTCGTGTCGGTTGTTAGGCTTGGTGCTCTTGATTTACAGAAATAATCAATGGTGAATAGCGAAAGAAGCTGCTGCACGTAGCCTTTCCGCCTCTAGTTTGTTTCCTTTTTTTGACTGACATAGTTTGTTTTTCAGGTTTGTGGGGGTTCCTTTAAACCCCTCGTGCTCCCAGTTATACAATTGGATGGTCGGCAGGCCGTGCTGCTGTTCTGCCTCGGCAGTGGTTTGCTGAGTTTATGTAACGAATCCTCTCCCATGTAGCCAAAAACAATGTGCCTGGCCTCCTGCCATGAGTTGCTCTACATTTACAGCCAACGCCATGAGTGCGCCTACTCTTTTGTAGGAGTGGCAACGCCATTCAAAATGAATCCTCGGTGTCGCTGGTTTCTGTAGGGAGACCTACCTTCTGGGGTAAAAGTCCTTTCACAACTAAGACAAACGGGGCCTCCAGCATTTGGCCAATGGTCCCCCCAAATGCATCCGCTTTGATATCACAGAAATCATATTACTGCCATAATATATCTAGACACCCGACCGCATGGATGGGCGAATCACAAGTATTTGTTTGCGTACCGTTCACACTTGCTGCATAAAAACAGAGGGGGGGGGGGGGCAGCATCCAACTAGGAGCCTAACCTGTGCATCTACAGTGATGGCATCATATGTAGGGACCAGCCTATCATTTGATGTTGACCATAGGCAAGTATGATATCAAATGATATCATACAAGTTGCATCATATAATATTGTATATACATGGTAACTTTAGCCCAGTCAGACTGCCGGCATCATATGATATGATATGATGACATGATATCATATGATATCATGTTGCCGTTCCATAATCATACGCCGCAGCTTCAGCTATATCCACATGCATATGTACATATGTGCAATGAGTATCACAACATTATTCACCTACTATATATACATCTTCCTTAGTCCTTCACATAGTAGCACATCTGTGCTCCAGAATCACTAGCCTGAGGAGTTGCCTAGAAGCTGCTAAGCATCGCTGAAAACATAAACAGTGACCGGATTCACCTTCAGCAATACCCGCATGCATATATACATACGTGCAATTAGTAACAAAACATTTTTCACCCGGTATTTATTAAGGGCGCCTGGAGGCGCGTCCCGAATGAAATGATTCGAAACTTTAATTCAATGCATTTTAATTAATTTAATTGAATTGTATTTAATGTTGTGTTATTTTAATTCGATTTATTCCTTACCTTTCCATTTAATTGAATTATATGAGTAGCACAACATTATTCACCCGGTATGTATACATCTTCTCTAGTCCTTCACACAGTAGCACAACATTATTCACCCGGTATGTATACATCTTCTCTAGTCCTTCACACAGTAGCACAACATTATTCACCCGGTATATACATACCATACCATGTAAGCACAGAGTCTCATACAACCTCGCGGTGTCAAGTAGACTTTAACATGTAATGTAATGTAATGTAATGTAATGTAATGCAATGCAATGCAATGCAATGTAATGTAATGTAATGTAATGTAATGTAATGTAATGTTATGTAACATCTTTTCTAGTCCCTTACATAGTAGCACTCCTCTGTTCCTGCATCAGAAATATGATATATATGCTGTATGCTTAACATTTTCAATTTTCGAGTTTCAAATTTTTTATGCTGTGTGCTTCATGCAGCCATATTTACCACCTTCACGTACAGTGAAAGATTTTCAGTCAGACCTGCCGTCACAGTTTGTCTTCGTTTGGGCATATGAAATGGAGAAGACGCAGCCACCAATGTTATCACCTCCACGGTCCTTTGCGGCATACGCAGTGTAGCCAGATTGTAAAGGGCAGCTTCCATGAGTGCCGAGTGCAAAGTTCACTACTCCATATCCTGCGCAAGTTTTGCAGGTGGCCACAGATCCATCAGTCTTTGAATTCCATGCATTGTTGACAATGTCAGAGCTCAAGTCTGCATTGCTTCGTTCAGAGTAGCTTGACACATAGCTAGCCAGCTGCGGATGCATACACGCACACCTGATGCATCTGCGCAAGTGTGTGTGTGTGAGAGGGAGTAAGAGTGTGTGTACATGTGAGGGTGTGTGTGTAATTTAGTGTGTGTGGAGGTGTGTATGTATTTGTAAACCTACAAGGACAGTAACCTACAACAACAATGACCTACACCTGCTGCATCTGTGTATGTGTGTGTGTGTGTGTGTGAGGGTGTGTGTGTGTTAGTGCGTGTGGGGGTGGGTGTATGACTGTATGCATTTGTGAACTTACAAGAACAGTGACCTACATGCGCCGCATGGTGTCAAGCTAAGCTGGACCATCTTTAGAAATTGCCTTTCCACCACGTCCACAAGGTAAGTCATTAAGCTGCTAGTTTCTGGCATGCTCGGGTAGCCCACAACTTACAGGAAGGCTGGCTTCACCATTTGTACCTTGGGTGTGTGTCATGAAGGGGGGTGATTCTGGGTTAGAGGTGGAGTGTTAGTGTGTATGTGTGTGTGGTTTTTGTGCGTGTGTGTGTGTTTGTGTGTGTACCCACCAACCACCAACAATCACCTATATCCTCCTATGATCAAGCCAGTCATGTGTGCATGTTTGTGTGTACCCACCAATAACCAACCACAACAACCACCTAAACCCACCTATGTATGACCAAGCCACTCATGTATGCATGTGTGTGTGTGTGTGTACCCACCAACAACCAACCACAACAACCACCTATACCCACCTATGACCAAGCCACTCATGTATGCATGTGTGTGTGTGTACCCACCAACAACCAACCACAACAACCACCTATATATACCCACCTATGACTAAGCCACTCGTGTATGCATGTGTGTGTGTTTGTGTGTGTGCCCACCAACAACCACAACAACCACCTATATCCACCTATGATCAAGCCAGTCATGTATGCATGTGTGCATGTGTGTATGTGTGAGTGTGTGTACCCACCACCAACCACCACCAACCACCTATACCCTCATATGATCAAGCCACTCATGTATGCATGTGTGTGTGTCACCACAAATAACCAACTACCAACAACCACCTATACCCAACAATGATCAAGCCACTCATGTATGCATGTGTGTGTGTGTGTACCCACCAACAACCACAACAACCACCTATACCCAACTATGATCAAACCATTCGTGTATGCATGTGTGCGTGTGTGTGTGTACGTACCCACCAACAACCAACCACAACCACCTATACCCAACTATGATCAAGCCACTCATGTATGCATGTGTGTGTGTGTACCCACCAATAACCATGACAGGTAGTCCATCAAGGGAAGTCTAAGTCAAATACCAATACCCACCAATACCCACCGTTACACACAAAACCTGAAAAATACTTCATTAATCCAGTCCTTTTAACCTATTCAGCTACCCTTGACTGTACAAATACAAACATTGACCACCAATACACACCAACACCCACCGATACCCCACACCCAATACCTACCAACACCCAGCAAAACCCAAACACTTCCAACACCCACCAATACCCCACACCCAACACCTTCCAACACCCACTAATACCCCAAAACAAACACCCACTCACCTATGTGTAGGGATCGGCTATCTTATATAATATTAGTGAACAAATAATATAATATAATATTATATTATATTAGTCGGACGAGCCGTCTCACCAGAATTTTGAATGCATGAAAAACGAATATTATTGTGACACTGTATTAATATTAGTTAATATTAGATTCCCAAACACTTATATTAGTTGCTGTTCCCTACCTATGTGTGCGCCACTCATGTATGCCGTGACAAGGCCAACCGCAGAGACAGGAACTCCATAATGAGACATCTCAATCCCCGGTGATGTTTGAGGGGCAAACATACCAGTGCTCCACTCGCGTCCTGCAGTGGGGTGTTTGTGGGTGCATGTGTTTTTGTGGTGTGTGGTGCCGCTATAATAATACTGTGTGTAAACCAGGGCGGAGAAGCTAAGTGGACAGGGATATATGTGTAGTGCACTGGTTCCCAACTTCAATTGATTCTGCTGAGAGAGAGAGAGAGAGAGAGAGAGAGAGAGAGAGACTCACCCTGCTTTGTGTAGAAGCACATGTTGTTTGATCCCACAATGGGTGCGCTGACGCTTTTCAGGCAGCCCCAAGATCCACCATCATAAGTAATAATAACGCCTGGTGGGGCGTGATATTAAAGGAACCCGTCGTACGCGGGCAGAGAACTATCTACCACCTCCACTGGACAAGCTACCATCACGGTTGACAACGACCTGCAATGCTCAGGGCGACCGTAGGGGGAATCGAACCCCCGACCCTGCTTCGTTTCAGCAATTTGGTGTACCACGATACCAATCTATATCACTGAAACGGGCTCCACCACCTTAGATATTGAAAAGGATGTGTCAAGTAGGGTCCTGCACCCACTGCTTTCAAAGTGGAGTACAGGAGTTCCAAGGTACCTTTGTCCCCTCAATGGTGCGTTCATGTCTAGGGTTGTCAAGTACAATATCGTTTATATATCGACAATATCATATTATCTGTCGTACGATATATCAATGTAGCTTACGATATCGTACATCGTATATCGTACGATAATCTTGGGGACCAGTGTGCTGGCGCTTTTCAGGCAGCCCCAAGCTCCATCATCATAGATATTGAAGAAGAAAAAAAGATAACGCCTGGAGGGGCAAGGTGATGAGCAGGGTACTACAAAGCGCGCGCGACAGTGCGATTTTGTGCACACTCTTGAGCCCCACAGCGCGTTTCGCGCAGTTTTTCAACCCCCTGCCTATGGGCGCAGCGCGCAGTTTTTGCGCTTTTTGCACTACAAAGCGCTGACCAATTTGAAGTTTGTGTGTTTTAAGCGCTGACCAATTTGACAAAATGTAGTATCCTGGTCACCTGGTGATGAAGGGACCCTGCCATACGCCACAGCTGGGAAAAGTCACCATGGCAGACATAGTAAGTGTCACCCTCCAGATACAGATATTGAAGGATGTTCCAGAAGGGCTGTATGTATGTTACAGTCCAGGGGTAGGCCAAATAGGCTAAAGGGACTTGCCCAACCATATATGAAGGGCTTAAAAAGAAAAAGCACTGATGAACTGAACCTCAAACAGTTGTTTAACCAACGGAGGCCCTGAGTCCAGAAGGGCTGCTGTCACACTGCGACTTCATAGATGCATGTGTCACTGGGATTTGGATGCAGCCATTGATGCCATCCCCTCCATGCACTCGGGGAAGAGCGAAAACCGCGAAATGTAGGAGAAAGGCCCGATTTACAGCGGAACAGCAATACCATATGGTCCATATTGAAAGATGTGCATGGTACTGCTGTTCCGCTCAGCGCTCGAGTCAAAAGTGCCAGGTCATTAACTCACTATGACTAAATCACGCCTCCGATGACGTTTCGCGTGCGTTCCACTGCGGTCGCCGACCTTTCACAGTTTTCGCTCTTCCCCGAGTGATGGTCCAAATTGAAAGATGTGCATGAAGGGATGCATGCACCTCTCGTGCTAGGCAGAAAAGAAAAGAAAAGCAATATGCCAAGTCGGCGTGACTTAAGGAAGCAGTCCAAAGGGGTCCTCGGACAACACCGTTGGGGTGGGGTGGGGTGGGGGGGGAGGGGGGTTTAAGGGGGGCGGAAGGTAGTGTTTAGACACTTGCAACACACCATCCTTTATATAGACGTCACAATTTGATGAGGCTTGCAGGTAGTCCACATTACTCTTAAGGATACACTTGGGGCGAGGGAAGTTATCAGGAAAGTAATCCACAGCCACACACCCCTAAAAGAGGGTTGGATGATGGGGGTTGGAGCTCAATATTCTTGAGTGCATCATCACCCGAACCAACCTAACTCAGACACGACACGACACGACACGACATGACACGACACGACACGACACGACACGACATGACACGACACGACACGACACAGTCAGACTATAACATCCCCCCCAATCCCTAGTATCCTTTGTACACAAGAATTATAGGGATTATTAGCGAAAGAGGGGCAAAAGGAAATATGTGGAAATACACACGGAAATATGGAAATACACACGGAAATACGGAAATACGGAAATACACACGGAAATACGGAAATACACACGGAAACATTTAACTAGGTAGTTCTGACCTGTTAGGAGTTTATAATAATTATTCCAATCAGGACAGGGGGAGAATAAGTGTAAAGTCTCACTCAGTGGCTAAAGTGGCTGAAGTGGTTACCTTAGTGGGGTCATTCTTGAGATCAGTGGAAATTGTTGAGCAGGCTGGAGTGGGTCGGCAAACGTCAGCAAGGTAGAGGCCATGCTGCTTGGTGCAAATCAGTACGTACCTGCTTGGGGGCAGAGTTGTTGGTGATAGAGAAGACTGCAGCAGCCTTTGTCAGAGTCACTTGCAGCCCAGGGCATGCTTGGGTAGCTGCATGGACACTCAGGATATTGCAGGTGGTCTTGGG
This sequence comes from Chlamydomonas sp. ICE-L, assembly GCA_013435795.1. Lineage (NCBI taxonomy): Eukaryota > Viridiplantae > Chlorophyta > Chlorophyceae > Chlamydomonadales > Chlamydomonadaceae > Chlamydomonas > Chlamydomonas sp. ICE-L. Next base: position 38,577,123 of record JACBWV010000626.1, read on the forward strand.
GGGTGCTAGAAGCACATCATTCAGGATGATCAGTGACCCTCCGTGGCCCTTGAGGTAGGCCTTGCCTTTCTGGAAGCAGATGATGGGGGGTGTTCGTTCAGATGCCAGTTGTAGGTGGACAGGTAGAAGGAGGTCCTGAAGATAAGTCAGATTTCTGGGGTTACTGGTGACATGAAAAGTGGCACCAGAGTCACAGCACCACTTGCGTTTTGGTGCTTCACTGACATGGATATTTGAACTGGGGGTAGGGGTGTCTTGGCAGTCATCGGTGAGGTCATCATCATAATTTGTGTCCAAACTTGGCATGTTAGCATCATCAGAATCTGTGTCCAAACTTGGGATGTCAGCATCATCATAATCTGTGTCCAAACTTGGCATGTCAGCATCATCATAATCTGTGTCCAAACTCGGCATGTCAGCATCATCATAATCTGTGTCCAAACTTGGCATGTCAGCATCATCATAATTTGTGTCATAATTGGGCATGTCAGCATCATCATAATCTGTGTCCAAACTTGGCATGTCAGCATCATCATAATCTGTGTCCCAACTTGGCATGTCAGCATCATCATAATCTGTGTCCAAACTTGGCATGTCAGCATCATCATAATCTGTGTCCAAACTTGGCATGTCAGCATCATCATAATCTGTGTCCCAACTTGGCATGTCAGCATCATCATAATCTGTGTCCAAACTTGGCTTGTCAGCATCATCATAATCTGTGTCCAAACTCGGCATGTTAGCATCATCATAATCTGTGTCCAAACTTGGCATGTCAGCATCATCATAATCTGTGTCCAAACTTGGCATGTCAGCATCATCATAATCTGTGTCCAAACTTGGCATGTCAGCATCATCATAATCTGTGTCCAAACTCGGCATGTCAGCATCATCAACATGTGTACACATGAAAGCAATGTTCTCGAGAGGAACAAAAGACACTGACTTGCCTTTGTCATCGGCAAACCTCATGGGGCAAGGTGTGTCAGTCTCAGGAGCCGTGGTGAGAGCCATGAAGTTATGCTCCATGTTGTTCTCCTCATCATCATCTGAGGAGTCAGAGGTGGAGCATTCTCCGTCAGCAAGGTTGGCATGGCAGCTTTTGTACATGAACTTGCGTTTCAGGGTATTCTTCCCATATCTGTCTTTAGGGGGAGACTTGGAGCCCCTCCCTGGAGACCTGGGGGATAATCTGCCTGAGCTCCTCCTCATGTCTGGGGACTTGGAGCCATGGGTGGCAGAGGTGGAGGGATGGTCTAAAGGCTTGAAGGCTCCTCGGGTGGTGGGACTGGGGCAGCTGGTGCTGGAGTGTCCATAGCCACCACAATTGTGGCAGGTCATCTCAGGATCATCTCTGTCTCTTATGGTCTAGTGGTAGACCAGATCGCTTGAGGATGAAGAGTCGGGGGGTCGACTCCCCCTTCAGTCGCTCATAGCGTTGCAGGTCGTTGTCAATCGCGATTGTAGCTTGTCCAGTTGAGGTAGGAGACCGCTCCCCACCCGCGTACGACGGGCTCCCTTAACACCACGCCACACCAGGCGTTATCATTAATTACCATTATCTTTGTCTCATGCATATGCAGCAGCAGCCAGGTTCAGGGGTGCATGGCAGAGGAGGCACCATTCATGGAGGCCTCGGTCATGTTGGTCACTTGAGCAAAGTGCTTGAGTGCTACAGAGAGAGCTAGGAAATCAGGGAAGTGAGAGTTGTGGTAGGACTTAATAGAGCCAGCATATTCTGTCCTTGGCAGCAAGCCTTTCACCACAACTTTGTGGAATGTGTAGGGATCGGCAATATGATATCATATGATATCATGTCATCATATTATATCATATGATGCCGGCGGTCTGACTAGGTAAGTAGGTAACTTTGGCCTGGGGCATCATATAATATGATATTAAATCATATGATTTCTGTATGATTTCATATGATATCATACTCGTCTTTGGTCAACATCATATGATTTTCCGTTCCCTGGGAAAGTGGCTTGGGACTTGTTGGACACTCCATTTCTGGAAGGGATCTGGGCATACATATCTTGGCATCTGATCAAGTAAGCAGTGAGTGGCTCATCCATTCCAATAATAGTGCTGTAAATGGCATGGAAGGATGTACTCCATATCACCAGCAACAGTACCATATTGCTGCTTGAGGAGCCTCATGGCCTTGGCCGCAACATCTATTCTGGCAGCTAGGGCACGTTGGATAGAGGGGGACAGGGAGTTCATGATGATCATGAAGGCGGCAAAGTTCTTCTGTGTTGTAATCCGAGTAGGAGTAAGAACAGCAGCCAGGGCCGCGTTACCATTGCCAGGATCAAGCTAAACGAAGTCAACAGTGGGGTACTCACCACCTGTGGCTGGTTCATCTTGGGGTGCAACATCAAGCTCGGCGTCGATGGCGACGAAGTAGCATCCTTGAGTTGACTTGAGGATGAGAAGAAGCATCTTGTGGTGGTCACCATAGGTGTGACCTCCATTGTAGATGGGAATCTTGACGTGCTGCATGGCGGTGGTGTGCAAGCTTCCTTTGCAACGGTTAATAGGCCCTCCCTCAGCCATTTTGAGTGCACAAGTGATGAGGGATCTTGGGTAGAAGGGCAGTGACGATTCGGAGGGGAGAGATTTGTGGGGAGTGGCGAAGGGTTTGGGTCTCGGATGGGGGGTGGAGAAGGTGGACAGGTAGCAAACGGTGATCTGAAGGAATCCAGTGCGTGAGCTGATGATGGTCTAGCGGGTGATGCGGGCACTCACAGGGCAGCGGCAAGGTTGGCTAGAAGTCGGTTTTCACTTTCCAGAGTCTGGGATAGAGGAACGAAGAGGCATAGCTTACAGTAGAATTCGTGCAACAGGACGGAGCGGACAGATGAAGGAAGCGACAGAACTGCATATCGGTACTGCTCAGTAGGGCACGGGGCCATAGCTGGCCAACGGCACTGCAGAGGGCACGGCAGGCAGTGAGGCCTACGTGCTCTATTGTCACTCTAGAGAAGGCATGAAAGGAGAACAATAACATCGGTGGCTGGGGTTGTCACCTTCCGATATGGCAACAGTCACTGAGTGATAACTGCTGCACGAGCTTTGGAATGGCTCGTCTGACGCTTGTGTTTCTGATAAGATGGCAGGGAATCCTCCACTTAAGTTGTTGCGTAAACGATGCGGGAAACTCTTTCATTCGTAGTTGTTACACAGTTTAGGCTCAATGGGAGAAGATGTCTATTAAGCGCAATAGAGCGCTATATAGGAAATATCAGAAGCGTACTGGAGGGTACTGCAGGTGCGTGCAGGCCATAGATAGCTAGCCTATGGCCTGGCGGCAGGCAACACGGGTCCTGGAGGGAACAGGGAACAGTGTGCACTTTGCCAACTCAGTAGCCGACGTGGAAGTCGGTCAATAACAGACTCTGGTTAGGCAATAGTGATGTAGGCACTTACAGGCAGCGGCAAAGCGAGCGATCCATTGTGCAGCGGTAAAGTTTACTGTTCCAGATCTCTAGATTGGCAGTGGTCAGGTCCTCGTGTTAGCGATTGGATGGATGCGCATAACCTGTATTTTTCTGTAGACGACCCTGTCAGTGCATATGTTTACAACAGTGTTGAGATAACAATAGTAGCAGATAGAAGAGCGATAGATAAAGAGATCTAATGCGTACTGCATAGTACTGCATAGCGGCGCGCAGGCCATAGCTGGCACAGGCGCCTGTCGGCAGACGGCACGTGCCCACGATGGGACTCAGTCAAGTGCGTACTCTGCCTACTATAATAGAGATGACATAAAGTCAGACTATAGCACTAGGCGACAAATTGGTAGAGAGTGTTGGCTATCGGAGCGAGAGGTGGAGTAGGAGGGCAGAAGATGCCCAATTAACTATTAAGGGCTAAAGGGCGCCTTGAGGCGCGTCCCGAATGAAATTATGAGAGTTCTTAATTGAAAATACGTTACTTGATTTTTATTTAATTTTATTTAATGTTGTGTTTTTAAATTCAATTTAATGTCATCAAATCGAATTGCGATGCTCATATGTGCTCTGGTGAGAATTTCTCTGGTATATATAAGTCTTATAATTGTTCTAAAACATAGAATGTTCGAATTCTTTTATGTTTTTCATGAAGCCTGAGAATGTTGTTTTGTGACTAACGGACTAACGGACGGACTTTTAAATTGGTGTTATCCCTTCTCAGGCTTTATACTACCTTTTAACTTGGACCTCCAAATGGCATTCCGAGACCACAATTGACTTTGTTTTGACAAGTGCAGCTCATTGGCACCATTTAAGACCCAGGGTGGATGTATCTTTTAGGCATGGGGTAGAGTTTCCTTTTTTTTTACTCAAGACGCTAACCTAAATAAACCGTGTAAAGTAATGGACCCCTGAAATCCCCTGCTCGGAATGACGTGGCAATTCCGATTGGCGACTGCAGTCGTGTCGGGTAGAAGGACTGGTACCCCAGCCCAGGCTGGTATCCTGACTGCGATCTAGACTGTCGGCGCATTCAACCGTTGAGCTCACCGGCTGAGCCGGGCTGAGCTGTCAGAAGCGCCAAGCCAAGCCACGGACGCCCTTACTTACCCTCCTTCTTTCCGTGCTTGTCCTCTGCTTCGTCTCCAAACGCTCTGTCACAGGCCGCTCATACCTTTTACAGCGCTTTCCAAACTCGAAGTGTCCCAATCAAACATCCCGAATGACAACCTCGATAAGCCAGTCCAGGAGGTCCTCAACAACCAGGAAATGATCGTCGAAGCCAAACCTCCTGCTACTTCATTTCTTTATGTCTAGAGGCGCAAATACTACCAAGCTATGTTATTAACCCGTGCAAGGCCAATGAAGAGCGTTTACAGCCCTGCTCTTGCTCCGAAGCCCTATGGCACCAGGCTGGGCGCCTGCCGTTACCACATGTACCCGCAGACTCGGCTACTCAGGTGAACACTGGCCGGCATGGGTTCTTGATCCTCTTCTCAATTCAGAGCTGTGGTCACTTGCAGCAAATGATGACATTGCCACCCCCTCAAGGGTGTAAATGATGGGGGGCAAGGGAAGATGAGGTGGCACATGAGGTGGAGCAGCAAGGGGCACTTGAGGGGGTCCAAAAGGTGGCTCATGAGGGGGAGTAGAAATGGGCACGTATGGGGGCACATGGGGGGGGGGGGGGGGGGGGGGGGGCAGGGAGGTGGCACATGAGGGGGAGCATAAATGGGCTCATAGGGGGCACATGGGGATCCAGGAGGTGGCACATGAGGGGGAGCATAAATGGGCACATGGGGGAGCACATGGGGAGGGTCCAGGAGGTAGAACATGAGGGGAGGAGAAGAAAGGGGCACATGGGGGAGCACATGGGGGGGTCCAGGAGGTAGAACATGAGGGGGAGGAGAAAGGGGCACATGGGGGAGCACATGGGGGGGTCCAGGAGGTGGCACATGAGGGGAGCAGAAAGGAGCACATTGGGGTGAGCACATGGGAGGGTCCAGGAGGTAGAAAATGAGGGGGAGGAGAAAGGGGCACTGGGGGAGCACATGGGGGGGTCCAGGAGCGGTGGCACATGAGGGGGAGCAGAAAGGAGCACATGGGGGAGCACATGGGGAGGGTCCAGGAGGTAGAACATGAGGGGGAGGAGAAAGGGGCACATGGGGGAGCACATGGGGGGGTCCAGGAGGTGCACACGAGGGGGAGCAGAAAGGAGCACATAGGGGAGCACCATGGGGAGGGTCCAGGAGGTAGAACATGAGGGGGAGGAGAAAGGGGCTCATGAGGGAGCACATGGGGGGGTCCAAGGAGAGTGGCACATGAGGGGGAGCAGAAAGGAGCACATAGGGGAGCACATGGGGGGGGGGTCCAGGAGGTGGAACATGAGGGGGAGGAGAAAGGGGCACATGGGAGAGCACGTGGGGGGGGGTCCAGGAGGTGGGTGGAACATGAGGGGGAGCAGAGAGGGGCACATGGGGGAGCACATGGGGGGGTCCAGGAGGTGGAACATGAGGGGAATAGAGAGGGGGCATGTGGGGGGCACATGGAACAGCATGGGGTGTGTGTGTGTGTGGGGGGGGGGGGGGGGGCTCATGGGACCTCAAGGGGCACATGGAACAGCATGGGGTGGGGTGGGTGGGGGGGTGGGGGGGGGTGGGGGGGGCACATGGGACCTTCAAGGGGGCACATGAGGGGGTCCAGGAGATGAAAGACAGAATGGCAACGCAGTGGCGGCGTGTCGTCGAAAGAAAACAACTGCCTATGCCTATGCCTAGGGTTGTCAAGTAAGATATTGTGGATACATTGAAATTGAAATTGAAATTGAAATTGTTACATCCGTGTAATACCGTTACTCACAGAATGTGAAGTTAAGGACACCCTAGCGTAAGCCGGAGCTAGCTATAGATTGTGGATACATATTGTACAATGTATTGTGCAGTATCATACTACCAGTATATATTCTGCAATATCGTACGATTTATCAATATATCATACAATATATTGTATGATATCATATGATATATTGCTCAATAATCTTGGAATCATGACGATATTGCGAACCCTACATACGTGTGTAGGGGCCGGCGTATCATATGATGTTGACCAAAGGCGACTATGATATCATATGATATCATACAAATTGCATCATAGGATTTTGTATGTAAATGGTAGCTTTGGTCTAGCCAGACTACCGCCATCATATGATATTATGTGATGACATGATTTCATATGATGTCATATTGCCGTTCACTATATATGTGGCTACGTGTGTACCCAGTCACCCTCAGTGTTTTTCTTTTCAGCTACAAGCAGCAGCTTCTAGGCAGCTCCCCTGACTGGCTATTCGGCCGAACCTGGTACAATCTCTAGCACCTTGATGCTGTCATAATCAGCTGTCCAGAAGTGCTGAAATGGTTCAGTGTAGCCTAGTGGCTGCCTCAGGTAACTTCTTAGAATCTGCTGAACATGTCAGTGTAGCCTAGTGCTGCCTCGGGACTGCCTGAAGCTGCTGAAATAGTGTCAGTTGTAGCCTATGGCGGCCTCAGGGAACTGCCAAGAAGCTGCTGAATAGTTCAGTGTAGCCTAGTGGCGCCTCGGGAACTGCCTATTTAGCTGCTAGAAATAGTTCAGTGTATTCCTGTGGCTGCCTCAGGAACTGCCATAGAATATGCTAGAAAAATAGTTCAGTGTAGCCTGTGGCTGCCTCATGGGAACTGCCTAGAAAGCTGCTGAAATAAGTTCAGTGTAGCCGCTAGTCGAGCTTCCTCAGGGAACTGCCTAGAAGCTGCTGAAATAGTTCAGTGTAGCCTAGTGGCTGCCTCAGGGAACTGCCTAGAAGCTGCTGAAATAGTTCAGTGTAGCCTAGTGGCTGCCTCAGGGAACTGCCTAGAAGCTGCTGAAATAGTTCAGTGTAGCCTAGTGGCTGCCTCAGGGAACTGCCCAGAACTGCGAAAGTAGTTCAGTGTAGCCTGAGTGGCTCGCACTCAGGGAACTGCCTAGAACGTCTGTAATAGTTCAGTGTGGCCTAGTGGCTCCTCAGGGAACTGCCCTAGAAGCTGCTGAAATAGTTCAGTGTAGCCTAGTGGCTGCCTCAGGGAACTGCCTAGAAGCTGCTGAAATAGTTCAGTGTAGCCTAGTGGCTGCCTCAGGGAACTGCCTAGAAGCTGCTGAAATAGTTCAGTGCAGCCAATTGGCAGGCTCAGCGAGCTGCCTAGGAGCTGCGATGAAAAAGCCAAAAAGAAAAAACATGTTCACCCTAACCCCACATGATCAGGGATTTTTATTTCCGCTAGACATAGCGATCGCTTGTTTTGACACCGTTTTAGCGAAATTATCGCTATACAAAAGTCCCCCCCCCCCCCCCCCTCATTGGCCCTAAAAAGCTACAAAAAGCTACAGGCAGCACTAAAACGCTGTCCCTGGAGGAGGCCTAAAACCATATAGCTAGAAGAAACCCACTTTCAGATTTGAAAAAAATTACTGCACATGATATGTGCCCATTCATCCTCATGGGCCCTCGTGTTTGTTGATGTGAACCCAACTGTCCTTGTGTGTCCCTTAAGTGACATCTTTATAGCAATTCAGCTGATGATTTAGATTCGGGTATTGTAGTTCCTAGTTCATAGTTTGTACCTTTCCTTTTTCGGCAGTTTTCTTACTTTCGAAGACGCCCTGCCAATGTGTTGCCATTCCGTCTTTCATCTCCTGGACCCCCTCATGTGCCCCCTTGAGGTCCCATGTGCCCCCCCACCCCCCACCCCACCCCATGCTGCTCCATGTGCCCCCTTGAGGTCCCATGTGCCCCCCCACCCCCCACCCCATGCTGGTCCATGTGCCCCCTTGAGGTCCCATGTGCCCCCCCACCCACCCCCACCCCCCCCCCCACCCCCATGCTGTTCCATGTGCCCCCCACACGCCCCTCTCTATTCCCCCTAATGTGTCACCTGGACCCACCCATGTGCTCCCCCATGTGCCCCTGGATTCGGGTGTCGTAGTTCCTAGATCATAGTTCGTACCTCCCCTTTTTCAGGACAAAAAAAGGTAATGATGACGCCTGGTGTGGTGTGGTGTTAAGGGAGCCCGTCGTACACGGGTGGGGAGCGGTCTCCTTCCTCAACTGGACAAGCTACCATCGTAGTTGACGACGACCTGCAACGCCAAGAGCGACCGATTTTTCTGGCCAAAGTACCGAAAATGATCAGAATGATCAAAATTCTCTATTCGCACGCCAAGATGAATTATCAGGCCAAAATGTAATTATCAGGCCAAAATGAATTATCAGGCCAAAATGTAATTATCAGGCCAAAATGAATTATCAGGCCAAAATGAATTATCAGGCCAAAATGAATTATCAGGCCAAAATGAATTATCAGGCCAAAATGTAATTATCAGGCCAAAATGAATTATCAGGCCAAAATGAATTATCAGGCCAAAATGAATTATCAGGCCAAAATGTAATTATCAGGCCAAAATGAATTATCAGGCCAAAATGTAAATATCAGGCCAAAATGAATTATCAGGCCAAAATGAATTATCAGGCCAAAATGAATTATCAGGCCAAAATGTAATTATCAGGCCAAAATGAATTATCAGGCCAAAATGAATTATCAGGCCAAAATGAATTATCAGGCCAAAATGTAATTATCAGGCCAAAATGAATTATCAGGCCAAAATGAATTATCAGGCCAAAATGAATTATCAGGCCAAAATGAATTATCAGGCCAAAATGTAATTATCAGGCCAAAATGAATTATCAGGCCAAAATTCTTGAGTTCGAGGTACAAACTACCAAATGCAACGTGTTTTGGTAACCCAAATCCAAATCATCCGCTGAATGGCTATAATTTAGGGTGAGGGCTGAGCGCACGCTTGTGGCAGCTTCTCCAAATGTGAACCCAACTGTCCTTGTGTTCCCATTTCTGATCTTTGTGATTCAGGGTGGGGGCTGAGCCCATGCTCTTGGCTGCTGCAACCTCTCCTGATGTGAGATATCCTGAGGCTGGAGTTGATTTGTTTGTGGAATCGAGACAAGGTGCTACCTTCCCAGAGCATGAAGTGCATGCAGCCGGAGTGCCTGATGGTAAGTCCCAGAAGCTTCAAGAGAAAGGACTGTCCTCTGCTAAAAGCCGGATATGGGATCTTAACTTGGATGATGACCTGGAAGCTGACCTGGAAGCTGACCTGGCAGATGATCTGGCAGATGACCTGGAAGTTGATTTGGTAGACGACCTGGAAGCTGACCTTGATGCTGATGTTGATCCGGTAGACGCTGATCTGGACGAGCAGATTAGTCAGCGCCGTGCCAGCTCACAGCTTGCTTCCAGCTCAGCGCCAGCATCAGCACATGCAGGACGTGCAGGCGAGCCGGCGCGTCTGGCCCATGTAAAGCAGAAGCAAGCCAAGCCAAATAAAGCTAGTGAACAGCCTTTGGCTGAACCCAGAGGCAAGGCAAGGCCAAGCAACTCCCCAAGAGGCGAAGCCAGGCCAACGCAAGGTAGGGCACACCCTCTGGGGGAACCCAGCGGCCAGACAAGTCCAAGCATCCCCCCAAGAGGTGCAAAAGTTAACGCTCGATTGCTGACCACAATCATATGTGCATGCCGGACGCTGAATGAGCTGGAGGGAGTCCTGGATGCCCACAGCAAGCAATTCAATCATCTGCATGTGGCATGCATGATTGGTCGAATACCCAAGGTGAGGCTGACGATGGTGGAAATTGAAATTGAAATTGTTACATCCGTGTAATGCAGTCACTCACAGGACGTGAAATTAAGGACACCACTGCATAAGCCGGAGAGGATGGTGGATAGGTATATGCCCTGGACTTGCAGAGAGAGAGAGAGAGAGAGAGAGAGAGAGAGAGAGAGAGTCTATTGTGAACTGATGGAGAGGATGAAGAGAATGAGGTGGTGGAGGTGGAGGAGGCGGAGGTGTTGGAGGAGGAGGGGTGAGGGAGATGGTGAGGGTAAGGGTGAGAATGAGGATGGTGTTGAGGGTAAGGGTGAGCGTGACCGTGAGGATGACAGTGACCTTAAGGATAAGGATACGGATGATGATATTACTATTGTAGGATGCGTATCTGCCCTCCTGATTGCGCCTGCACCCTGAACCAGCGTCCGCAAATCTCCTTCAGCCACATCAACTAAAAACGTCAATAGCACGCCTTATTACGAGGCGTGAGGTTGAGGGGGCCAACCTGTTTGCTTGCACTGGGGCTAACAACTGAGCCCTGTGTATGTGTATGTATGTTATAGTCCAGGGGTAGCCAAATAGGTGAGTCCCGTGTAATAAATACATAAATAGTACCTCGAATAGTACACCTTATTACCAGGCGTGATCCCCGTGTAATAAATAAATAAATAAATAAGCAAATAGATAAATAAATACATAAATAGATATAACGCCTTATTACCAGGCGTGAGGTTGAGGGGGCCAGCTTGTTTGCTTGCACTGGGGCCAACCACCAATATCAACCACATCCTAACACAAAACAAAAATTGCACACTGCTAGGTTTCTCTCCCCTCGCCTGGCTCCCCATCAGGGGGCATCCTCGCCACTATGCTCCACTTCTTGGACTCTGCCTTTCTGAAGCATCTAGAGACATACACCGCGAGAGAAGTGTCAAACGTGGTGTGGGCATGGGCCAAGTTAGCACACGTACCCGGACCTGAGGTGTGGGGGGCCACGCTGAGGGCTATTAGCAGGTGCACATACATGGAGGAAAACAGCGCTGCTGATGGCTCTGGTAGCCCTGGTGGCTCTGAGCGCTTTGGCAACACTGGGGGTTCTGTCAGGGGTAGCACTGGGGATAGCAGAAGTGGGAGGCTGAGTATTAGCGGCCATGACAGCAGTAGTGGCATCCGCAGCATTGAGCCAGGGGGGGGTAGTCCTGGCGGGCCAGGGGAGGTTAGTCATGGCGGGCCAGGGGAGGTTAGTCATGGCAGGCCAGGGGAGGTTAGTCATGGCAGGCTGAGCATGAAAGGATCCAACAGCCCTGGTGATGATAGGAATGGGCGGCCAGAGGTTGTGGACAGTAGCAGCAGCAGCAGCAGCAGTATAAATTTAGGCGGGAGCAGTGTGGGCAGCAGCACAAGCAGCGGCAATAGCAGCAGCAGCATCACCACCACCATTGCCAGTAGTACCAGCAGGAGCGATAATGGTGTTCTCAGACACAGCATAAATGACATGCTTGGTGACCCTAGCCACTCAACCGATAGCCACGGCGCGAGTGACATGCATCCCGACCACGGCCACTCGTCCTTCAAGTACATGGGCCCACACCCCACATCCTTCAACCAGGAGGAGCACGGCCACCCAACTGATAGCCATGGTGCGAGTGACATGCATCCCGACCACGGCCACTCGTCCTTCAAGCATGGGGCCCCACGCCCCGCATCCTTCATCCATGAGGAGCACGGCCTCTCCTCCTCAAAGCATGAGAACCAAGAGCGCTCATCATGGAAGCTCTACCACCACACATCCAGCAAACGGCATTACCCTCTGCTCTACTCCGCGACTCCGCAAGCTATCGTGAGCCTGGCCTGGGGGCTCGCCACCATGAACTGCAATGATGAGGCAGTATGGGATGCCCTGTCTCATGCCACCCGTCACAAGCTAACTACATTCATAGCCCGCGACGTAGCCCAGGTGGCTTGGTCTTTCGCAACAATGGGCAGGCATGACGTCATCCTGTTTGCTGACCTGGCTGAATGGTCTGTGGAGCACATGGAGGATATGATACCTCAGGTGGGTAGGGGGCTCATTTATTTTGTGATTGTTCCCTACTTTGGCGAATCTGGCTCATTCATTTTTGTGATTGTTCCCTACTTTGGCGAATCTGGCTCATTCATTTGTGTTATTGTGATCTAGTTTGACGAATCTGGATCATTCATTTGTGTGATTGTTACCTAATTTGGCGAATCTAGCACACACCATTTTGAGGTTGTTAACTTTTCTGACGAATCTGACTCACACAATTTGAGGTGCTTCTGTTGTGTTGTGTTGTTTGTAGGGTTTTCAAGGTGTTGTTTGTTTGTAGGGTTCTCAAGTACGATATCGTAGATACGGTATACATGCAAGATGCAAATATGCATGTTGTGTGGGATATTATATGATACATCATATGATATCTTCCAACATAGAGTGCAATATTGTATGATATATCATATGGTATAGTCCGATATATTGTACGATATGGTTTGATATATCATAAAATATGGTCCAATATATGGTACGATATGGTATGATGTATCATGCGATTTTTTGGAATCAGGACAGCATGGACAAGCTAAGTTGTTTATATCAGGGGGATGACAGCCCCACCCCCCCACACACACACACCCTATTTGTGACTAGGCTAAAGTTACCATGTATGTACAAGATATACAATATATATACAGAATATACAATTTGAGGGTGTGAACATAGGCTTGAAGAGACTTGCCCAACTTAGATTGACATCAGGAGGCTGACAGCCCCCCCCCCCCCCCCCCCCCCCCCCCCCCCCCCCCCCCCCCTCCCCCCTATTTGTGGTTGGCCCCAGTGCAGTCAAACAGGCTGGCTCCCTCAACCTCACGCCTCATAATAAGGTGTACTATGTATTTATTGTAGAACACTTGGAGGATAACTCAGAGAGAGAGAGAGAGAGAGAGAGAGAGAGAGAGAGAGAGAGAGAGAGAGAGAGAGAGAGTAAACAGATTATAAGCAGAGAGTTGCAGGTATATTATTGATGAGTAAGCCATTCAGCAGATGATTTGGGTTCAAGGTTTCTGAAGAACCCGGACTTCGTACATGAAATCGAGAAAATGGCCTGGAAATCTGATAATTCTCGCGATAATTCTCGATAATTGGCCTGAGATTCTGAGAACCAAGTCCGAAGTACGAAGTGTGCTTCCCAAATCATCTCCTGAATGGCTATAAGTACTGTTTCTTTTTGGGAGTACGCATGGCAACTTCCAGCCAGGTCTATCAGCCATCCTCTGGGACAATTCCTTAGCCTACAATTGCTTTGGAATGCACGTCACGTCAGCTTTCAGGCATACTAGCTAGCTTCAAGGCCCAAGGGTGGGAAAAGGCAGCTGTCAAGAAGCTGCCATGTGTAGGCCTAAAAGGAAACAGTGTCATGAAGCCCTCTAATTTGATTATGCATCCGATGACATGAAAAGGAAGCTGCCAAGAAGCTGCTACGCTTAGCTGTTAAAAGAAACAGTGTCACAAAGCACTCTAATTTGATTCTGCATCCGATGACATGAAAAGGAAGCTGCCATGAAGCTGCTACGCATAGCTGTCAAAAGAAACAGTGTCACAAAGCCCTCTTATTTGATTATGCATCTGATGACATGAAAAGGAAGCTGCCAAGAAGCTGCTACGCATAGCTGTCAAAAGAAACAGTGTCACAAAGCCCTCTAATTTGATTATGCATCTGATGACATGAAAAGGAAGCTGCCAAGAAGCTGCTATGCATAGCTGTAAAAAGAAACAGTTTCAAGGAGCCCTCTAATTTGATTCTTCATCTGATGACATGAAAAGGAAGCTGCCATGAAGCTGCTACGCATAGCTGTCAAAAGTAACAGTGTCACAAAGCCCTCTAATTCGATTCTGCATCTGATGACATGAAAAGGAAGCTGCCAAGAAGCTGCTACGCCTACCTGTAAAAAGAAACAGTGTCACAAAGCCCTCTAATTCGATTCTGCATCCGAAGACAGGAAAAGGAAGCTGCCAAGAAGCTGCTACGCCTACCTGTAAAAAGAAACAGTTTCAAGGAGCCCTCTAATTTGATTCTTCTTGATTCACCCAATTTTGCAGGACCTATCCAACATTCAAGGCCCTCGGATGGAAAAATAAGCTATCAAGGAGCTGCTCTATGTAGCCGGAAAAGAAAAAGTGTCATGAAGCCCTCTAATTTGATTCTGCTCCCAATTTTGCAAGACCTATCCAACATCCTTTGGGCCTTCGCCACCTTGGGTAGTATAACGAACAGTTGGCTGCCCAGGCTCCCCCCCCCACCACACACACACACACCCAGAGGCAGAGGCGTGATGTTGCAACACAGACTGCAGTCCCAGTACAACGAACAGTAGGCTGCCCAGGCCCCCCCCCACCACACACACACAACCAAAGGCAGAGGAGTGATGTTGCAACACAGACTGCAGTCCCAGTACAACGAACAGTTGGCTGCCCAGGCTCCCCACTCACCCACCCACCCACCCACCCACCCACAGGCAGAGGCGTGATGTTGCAACACAGACTGCAGTCCCAGTACAACGAACAGTTGGCTGCCCAGGCTCCCCCCCCCCCCCCACACCCACACACCCACACACCCATACCCACCCATAGGCAGAGGCGTGATGTTGCAACACAGACTGCTGTCCAAATACAATGAACGTTTGGCTGCCCAGCCCCCCCCTCTCACACACCACCACAACCACCGCCCCCCCCACCACCACCACCACCACCACCACCACCACCACCGCCCCCACCCCCACACCACACCACACCACCCACATTTCGCAGGACCTATCCAACATCCTTTGGGCCTTCGCCACCTTGGGTGTCCGTCAAAGCACTTTGTTCAATGCCGCAGTGCCAGCTATCACCACCACTCTCAGTGGCTTCACTGCTCAGGTGAATATTAGCCTCAAATGGCAGAGCCCCCTTGGATTGGGGCAGGCACTTATTGTTTTTTGTGCGACATGTCGCAAATTGAGCAACTCGGTGCGACCCCAGTGCGACGCACTGCCCCCTGAACCTCGCAGAGCGCGAAGGCAGAGCCCGGGGGGGGCGGGGGGGGGGGGGGGGGGGGGGGGGGGGGGGGGGGGGGGGGGCATTTCTGACTAGTTAAGACGGGCCCATGCGTCTCCATGCAGGGACGGAATGGCGACGCGTCGCACCAAAACAAAGTAGGGGCAGGAGCCGCCTTGTTCTTCCGTTTGCCTATCTGATTGTCTGTCCGTTTGTCTCTCCTGCCTGCCAGTCTGCCAGTTAGCCTGTCTATCTGCCTTCCTGTCTGCCTGCCTATCTGCCTGCCTGCCTGCCTGCCTGCCTGCCTGCCTGAATATTCGTCTGCCTGCCTGCCTGCCTGCCTGCCTGCCTGCCTATTTGTCTGCCTGTCTCCTGCTTGCTTGTCTGCCTGCCTGCCTGCTTGCCTGCTTGCCTGCCTGCCTGCCTGCCTGCCTGTTTGCCTGCCTGTCTGCCTACCCGCCCCCCAGCCCGCCTGCCTGTCTGTCTTGTTCTCTCCTGGCTCTAGCTTCACCACTCATGTCTTGGACGACCTGCTGAGGGACCTGCTGCCTCAGCAGGTCAACCCTTCCTGGTGTCACTCCCCTGATATCAACACCAACCTGCTTGCTTTGCTTCGCCACAACATGTACCTGATGTTGGTGTTTGGGTGTTGGTGTCTTGGTGTTGGTGTTTGGATGTTTGGGTGTTGTTTTTTCTGTGTTGTTTTGGGTGTTTGGGTGTTGGTGTTTCTGTATTGTTTTGGGGGGCGATTGGGGTGCCCTAATATCAACACCAACTGGCTGGTGTCACTCCCATGTGTTTGTCAGCTCTCAGTTTTTTTTATCCTTACAAGCATTGGGTCCAAGCAGTTATATAATTAGGGGTATCCGTCTCTTACGATTTGATGGGGTTCAGCTAACTAGTGCTTGTTTTTTTGAACTGCCTTTCCTATTTTAAGGTTAGGCAAGTCCCTTTAGCCTATTTGGCACTACTATTAGGCACTACTATTTGACACCCATGGACTAGACTAGACTAGACTATTAGGCACTACTATTAAGCACTACTATTAGGCACCCCTAGACTGTAAAAATACATACACACTGCTTACCCTCCCCTGAACTGTAAAAATACGTAAGGTTGCCCTGACGGCATGTGGTAATGATAACGCCTGGTAATGCATGGTATTAAGGGAGCCCTGTCTTACGGCGGTAGGGTACGAGCTGCTACTTTACCTGGACAAAGCTACCAAGGCGGTTGACAGCGTCCGCGAACACTGAAGCGCGCTCGTAGGAATTCGAACCCCGCACCTTCATCATTTTAACGAGCTCTACCATTGAGCCATTCAACAAAACAGGATAAGGCATGTGGTAGTTTTGTGGGACCCTTAGCTTTTATTTTCAGCTACGAGCAACAGCTTCTAGGCAGCTCCCTCGACTGTGTAATCAGCCAAACCGAATGCAAATTAGTGCACCTTAAAGCTGACACAATCAGCTGTCAAGAACTGCTGAAATATTGGGGGTTGGCTCATTTTCTAGCTCAAGGAGCTGCCTAGAAGCTCCTCTGCGTAGCTGAAAAGGAAAACTCTGGTGCGACCAGCCTAACTATAAGGGGGTGGCGCTTAGCGCCGCACACTACAAAATTCGGTGGCTACTCAACTTTGAAATCAGGCTTGAGTAGCCCAACCAGCTACACAACCTTGCCTACAGAAATCTGAAATAATAAAAAAAGTGTGTGACCCTTGTACATCATCACATGCGCTGCCTTTTCACCATGACTAACCCGATGCACTTGTTGATCACATGTAGGGTTTATCAAATACCCTAGTACATCATCACATGCGCTGCCTATTCACCATGACTAACCCGATGCACTTGTTGATCACATGTAGGGTTTATCAAATACCCTAGTACATCATCACATGCGCTGCCTATTCACCATGACTAACCCGATGCACTTGTTGATCACATGTAGGGTTTATCAAATACACTAGTACATCATCACATGCGCTGCCTATTCACCATGACTAACCCGATGCACTTGTTGATCACATTTAGGGTTTATCAAATACACTAGTACATCGTCACATGCGCTGCCTATTCACCATGACTAACCCGATGCACTTGTTGATCACATGTAGGGTTTATCCAATACCGTTTGGTCCTACGCCTCAGTGTGGCATGCCTCCCCAGAACTATTTGAGCGGGTGGCAAAGCAAGCATCACGCAAACTGCACACATTCAATTCCCAGAATCTGGCCATGACCGCCTGGGCGTTCGCACGCATGGGCTGCCTCACACCAGACCTAGCTGCTAGCCTGTGCAGCACCTCCCTGGTCAACCTGCAGAGCTTCAACACCCAGGAGCTGACCATCTTGCTGTGGGGCCTAGCCCGCGCCAGGCACAAGAACGAAAGGCTGCTCATCCAGCTAGCGCAACCATTGACTGAGCGACTGAGCAAGGGTGCGTTTTTTTAATGTAACAGCTTTTTTCAGGGGGGCCCTTATTTCAGGGGACCCCTTATGCCAAGGGGCTTCTTATTTCAGGGGACCCCTTATTTCAGCGACTGAGCGACTGAGCAAGGGTACGATTGTTTTTAACGGAACAGTTATTTTCAGACGAAACCACTCTGTTCTATGTCTCAGTCTGTGTTTCTGTCTGTGTGTTTCTCAATTCATGTAAGTGGGTGTGGGGTGGGAAGCTGGGTGGAAGCTGGATGTTAGCTCGAGATAAATTGGGACTTAGCAGGGGTACAAATTGTTTATGATGCAACAGATATTTTCAGGGGACCCCTTATGTGAGGGGACCCCTATTTTCAGGGGACCCCTTATGTGAGGGGACCCCTATTTTCAAAGGACCCCTTATGTCAGGGGACCCCTATTTTCAGGGGACCCCTTATGTCAGGGGACCCTATTTTCAGGGGACCCCTTATGTGAGGGGACCCCTATTTTCAGGGGACCCCTTATGTCAGGGGACAAAAGCACTCTAGCGCAAGATAATAGGGGCTTTGCTAGACTAGTGGTTGGGTGACTGGGTGGTTGGGTGAAGGATAGTGATTATGCTTTGCCCCAATTTTAGAGAGTTGAGTTTCTTTTCAGTGTAAATTATCAACAAATTTCTAAAACAATGTTTTCAACGATTTCTTAACTAATTTAGGTATCTTCAACGCTCAAGACGTCACTTGCACTCTGTGGGCATACGCCGTTCTGGACCACTATGACGAGCAGCTTTTCTCCTCTCTCTCCGCCCTACTGGTTACCCACCTAACAAAGTTCTGCACCAGCCCAACAGCTGTGGCCGCTACCATGTGGGCGCTGTCGTCTGCTCGGCACTACGACGAGGAGCTGTACAGCGCAGCCGCCCGGTTCTTGACCACGCAGTGTGCCAGCCTGGCAGCGCCAGCTAAGACGCTTCCCAGCAGGACAGACCTGAACCTGAAGCAAGCCGGTATGGTCCTGTATGCCCTAGCTCATATGCAGCACGGCGTGGGCAGCCAGGAGACAGCTAGCGCTTGTACAGCCGTGTCTGCTGCTGTCACGTGGTCGCTCCAAAACGCGAAGCAAGACGGCATGCCAGGATTCACCCACCTGACCAAGTGCATGTGGGCGTTTGCCACTTTGGGTCATCAGGACCTGCAGTTCTACTCCCTAGCACTTAGGCACTTGTCCAGGGTTGTGGAGCAAGTAGGAATCTGCTTATCGCAGTACCCCTCCCAAAATGGGGGCCGGGGACGAAGGAGGGTGGCCTCAGGGGGCGTACTGCCTGATGACCTGGTGCAGGACCCCGGAGGTACAGAGAGGTACAGTGTTGCAGGCACAGGGGCGCTGGTCCCACACCAAGGAGAGGGACAGGGACAGGGACAGGAGATGGGCGGGCACCAGGGCCGGGGGATGGACCCCCTGTCTGGTGTGATAGAGTACCGAGATTCTCCTTGGCTGGCTGAGAGCATGCAGCTTCTGCAATCGGTTTTGTGGCTGCACGACTTGTGTCCTAAGACCAAACAGGTCAAGGCGGTGCTGGCCAGAAGGCCCAAGGCATTGCATGCAGGTGGGTGGGTGGGTGGGTGGGGGTAAGTGGGTAGGCAGATCAAGGTGGTGTTTGCCAGAAGGCCCAGGGCACTGCATGCAGGTGGGTGGGTGGGTGGGTGGGTGGGTGTGGGTAAGTGGGTAGGCAGATCAAGGTGGTGTTTGCCTGAAGGCCCAAGGCACTGCATGCAGGTGGGTGGGTGGGTGTGGGTAAGTGGGTAGGCAGATCAAGGTGGTGTTTGCCTGAAATCCCAAGGCACTGCATGCAGGTGGGTGGGTGGGTGGGTGGGTGTGGGTAAGTGGGTAGGCAGATCAAGGTGGTGTTTGCCTGAAATCCCAAGGCACTGCATGCGGGTGGGTGGGTGGGGTGGGGGGTGGGGTGGGGGGGGGGGGTGGGTAGGTGGGTAGGCAGGTCAAGGTGGTGTTTGCCTGAAGGCCCAAGGCACTGCATGCAGGTGGGTGGGTGGGTGGGTGGGTGTGGGTAAGTGGGTAGGCAGATCAAGGTGGTGTTTGCCTGAAGGCCCAGGGCACTGCATGCAGGTGGGTGGGTGGGTGGGTGGGTGTGGGTAAGTGGGTAGGCAGATCAAGGTGGTGTTTGCCAGAAGGCCCAGGGCACTGCATGCAGGTGGGTGGGTGGGTGGGTGGGTGTGGGTAAGTGGGTAGGCAGATCAAGGTGGTGTTTGCCTGAAAGCCCAAGGCACTGCATGCAGGTGGGTGGGTGGGGTGGGTGGGTGTGGGTAAGTGGGTAGGCAGATCAAGGTGGTGTTTGCCTGAAGGCCCAGGGCACTGCATGCGGGTGGGTGGGTGGGGTGGGTGGGTGTGGGTAAGTGGGTAGGCAGATCAAGGTGGTGTTTGCCTGAAATCCCAAGGCACTGCATGCAGGTGGGTGGGTGGGGTGGGGGGTGGGGGTGGGGTAGGTGGGTAGGCAGGTCAAGGTGGTGTTTGCCTGAAGGCCCAGGGCACTGCATGCAGGTGGGTGGGTGGGTGGGTGGGTGTGGGTAAGTGGGTAGGCAGATCAAGGTGGTGTTTGCCTGAAGGCCCAGGGCACTGCATGCAGGTGGGTGGGTGGGTGGATGGGTGTGGGTAAGTGGGTAGGCAGATCAAGGTGGTGTTTGCCTGAAGGCCCAAGGCACTGCATGCAGGTAGGTGGGTGGGGTGGGTGGGTGTGGGTAAGTGGGTAGGCAGATCAAGGTGGTGTTTGCCAGAAGGCCCAGGGCACTGCATGCGGGTGGGTGGGTGGGGTGGGTGGGTGTGGGTAAGTGGGTAGGCAGATCAAGGTGGTGTTTGCCTGAAATCCCAAGGCACTGCATGCAGGTGGGTGGGTGGGGTGGGGGGTGGGGTGGGGTAGGTGGGTAGGCAGGTCAAGGTGGTGTTTGCCTGAAGGCCCAGGGCACTGCATGCAGGTGGGTGGGTGGGTGGGTGGGTGTGGGTAAGTGGGTAGGCAGATCAAGGTGGTGTTTGCCTGAAGGCCCAGGGCACTGCATGCAGGTGGGTGGGTGGGGTGGGGGGTGGGGGGGTAGGTGGGTAGGCAGATCAAGGCAATGTTGGCCTGAAGGCTCTAGGCATTGCATGCAGGTGTGTGGTTGTGTAGGTGGGGGGGGGGGGGGGGGGGCAGGTCAAGGCGGTGTCGGCCTGAAGGCCCAAGGCATTGCCTGCAGGTGTGAGTGTGGGTGGGTGGGTGGGTGGGGGTGGGTGGGGGGTAGATTAGCATGTTACCTGTAAGCCTGTTGACAGGTTGTGTCATACAGACAAATGGGCAGACACAAATTCATTCGTTGTTGTGGAATCCCTCATTAAATACACAAATAAATACAAACACAAATTCATTCGTTGTTTTTGAATCCCTCGTTTACTTACTAAAAAATGATGTCCACCTACCGACCACCACCACTTATCACCATCACTACCACCACTACCCGCCATCACCACCACTACCCACCACAACTACCAACCACCACCACCACCACCACTACCCACCACCACTACCCACCACCACAACCACTACCCACCACCACCACCACCACCACACACACACACACACCACTACCCCCCCCCCCCCCACCACCACCACCCACCTGCATGCATGCGGATGCCTTGAGAGGGTGGAGACAATGATGTCCACCCACCCATCACCACTACCCAACACTACCCCCCCGCACCACCACCACCCACCTGCATGCATGCAGATGCCTTGAGAGTGTGGAGACAATGATGTCCACCCACCCATCACCACTACCCACCACTACCCCCCCCCCACGACCACCCACCTTCCTGCATGCATGCAGATGTCTTGAGAGTGTGGAGACAATGATGTCCACCCACCCATCACCACTACCCACCACTACCCCCCCCCCCCCCCCCCCCACCACCACCACCACCACCACCACCATCCACCACCACCCACCTGCATGCATTCAGATGCCTTGAGAGTGTGGAGACAATGATGTCCACCCACCCATCACCACTACCCACCACTACCCCCACCACCACCACCACCACCACCCACCACCACCCACCTGCATGCATTCAGATGCCTTGAGAGTGTGGAGACAGCATGTGCTCAGTGAACAGACTGTAAGCGCCTTACAGCAGGAGGTGTTCTGTGCGCTGCAACGAATCGGACTGGAGCCGAAGGTGAGCTCGAGGTCATAGTGTAGAATTAAATGGTCTCTGTAGCACGAACTCAGAGCCCCCGCCAGGAAGTAGTGAACATACTGTGAGCGCCTTACAGCAGGAGGTGTTTTGTGCGCTGAAGGGAATAGGACTGGAGTCCAAGGTGAGCTAGAGGTTGAGGAAAAGGGTTGCCATGGTGATGTGTAACCCACCCCACCCCACCCCACCCCACACTTCCACACATATTACCTACCCCTGGACTGGAAGGTGTTTTGTGCGCTGAAGGGAATAGGACTGGGGCCCAAGGTGAGCTAGAGGTTGAGGAAAAGGGTTGCCATGGTGATGTGTAACCCACCCCACCCCACCCCACACTTCCACACATATTACCTACCCCTGGACTGGAAGGTGTTCTGTGCGCTGCAGCGAATAGGATTGGAGCCTAGGGTGATCTAGAGGTTGAGGAAAAGGGTTGCCATGGTGATGTGTAACCCACCCCTGCCCACCCCACACACCCTCCCACACACATTACCTGTCCCTGGACTGTAAGGTGTTCTGTGCGCTGCAGCAGTGAATAGGACTGGAGCCTAGGGTGATCTAGAGGTTGGGAAAAAGGGTTGTGATGGTGATGTGTAACCCACCCCTGCCCACCCCACACACCCTCCCACACACATTACCTGTCCCTGGACTGTTAGGTGTTCTGTGCGCTGCAGCAGTGAATAGGACTGGAGCCTAGGGTGATCTAGAGGTTGGGGAAAAGGGTTGTGATGGTAATGTGTAACCCACCCCTGCCCACCCCACACACCCTCCCACACATATTACCTGTTCCTGGACTGTAAGGTGTTCTGTGCGCTGCAGCAGTGAATAGGACTGGAGCCTTGGGTGAGCTAGAGGTTGGGGAAAAGGGTGGCCAATGGGGGAAAAGTGGTGATCGATAGGGGAACGCAAGGATCGTTATCTGTCACACTTCACCCCTCTTTCGAAAGACCGACGCCCACTATCGGTGTACACGTCTGACCCGGCCAGGTACCAGGTACCATCGCCTCCGTTATCTGTCACAAAAAGGGCGGCGATGGTAATGTGTAACCCGCATCCTGTCATGTGTAACCCGCATCCTGTCACGTGTAACCTGCATACTGTCACGTGTAACCCGCATACTGTCATGCGTAACCCGCATACTGTCATGTGTAACCTGCATACTGTCACGTGTAACCCGCATACTGTCATGCGTAACCCGCATACTGTCATGTGTAACCCGCATACTGTCATGTGTAACCTGCATACTGTCACGTGTAACCCGCATACTGTCATGCGTAACCCGCATACTGTCATGTGTAACCTGCATACTGTCACATGTAACCCGCATCCTGTCATGTGTAACCTGCATCCTGTCATGTGTAACCCGCATCCTGTCATGTGTAACCTGCATCCTGTCATGTGTAACCCGCATCCTGTCATGTGTAACCTGCATACTGTCATGTGTAACCTACATACTGTCACGTGTAACCCGCATCCTGTCATGCGTATCCCGCATACTGTCATGTGTAACCTGCATACTGTCACGTGTAACCCGCATACTGTCATGCGTAACCCGCATACTGTCATGTGTAACCTGCATACTGTCACGTGTAACCCGCATCCTGTCATGTGTAACCCGCATCCTGTCATGTGTAACCTGCATACTGTCACGTGTAACCCGCATACTGTCATGCGTAACCCGCATACTGTCATGTGTAACCTGCATACTGTCACGTGTAACCCGCATACTGTCATGCGTAACCCGCATACTGTCATGTGTAACCCGCATACTGTCATGTGTAACCTGCATACTGTCACGTGTAACCCGCATACTGTCATGTGTAACCCGCATACAGTCATGTGGTGACACTGGGCAAAAGGAAGGGCTAAGAGTAGTTAGACAACCAACAAATAACAAACTAATGAACTATCTAACTAACTAATTGACTAACTAGCTAACTGACAGACTGACTGGCTGGCTGACTGACTGACTGACTGACTGGCTGGCTGGCTGACTGACTAACTAACTAGCTAACTAACTAACTAACTAACTAACCTCCTCCCTTACACCCGGCTTGCAGATGAAAGCCTAGACTACACAGCTGATGATCAGCATCCACAGGACTACCAACCAACCAACCGACCAACCAACTAGCCAACTGACATCCAACCAACCATCCTCCCGTACACCCAGCCTGCAGATGGAGGCCAAGACTGCACAGCTGATGATCAGCATCGACATGACAACCAACTAACCAACCAACCCACATCCAACCAACCATCCTCCCTTACACCCAGCATGCAGATGGAGGCCAAGACTGCCTACCTGATGTTCAGCATTGAGATAACCAACCAACCAACCAACCAACCAACCAACCAACCAACCAACCGTCCATCCTTCCATCCAACTACGCCCCCCCCCCCCCCCCCCCCCCCCCCCCTCCCCCCTTTCACCCTGCATGCAGATGGAAGCAAAGACTGCCGACCTGATGTTCAGCATTGACATGACAGTCGCATGGAAAGGCCTGGACATTGGCGTTGAGGTTAATGGGCCCTCCCACTTCTCAGCAACCACACCCTACCGGCATCTGGGCTCTAAGGTCCTCAGGGACCGGCTGGTGACGTCAAGGGGGTACTCGGTTCTCAATGTACCTTTCTACGAGTGGCAGGCCATGTGTGACTCTACAGAGCTGGCTGATGAGTACTTGAGCACTCGTTTGGATGAGCTGGCAGGGCAGAGGCGCGAGGGGCGGGCGAGCAAGGGTGGTGGGGATGGGCCAGGGAAGAGAGAGCACAGGAAGGGGGGGAAAGGGGGAGTTGAGGGCAGCAGGTGAGATATCATTTATATGCAGTGTCGCACGCGACGCAAAAAATGGCGGAGAGTGTTTGCGACGGAGCGACAGGTGGCAACAGAAGCGAGTTAGTTACGAGGCCGTTGGCTAACGTGTTAGGCTTCGTCTCTGTCAGATGGTCAGACACATAGACTGACACATGGGTAACCCTGGGGGCTCCCGCCTCCTTGAAGAGGGGCCTTTGGCAATCAGCTAGTGCCTGGGATGTGGGAACCTTTTATATATGTGTAAGCATGTTACATTCCAGGGGTAGGCCAAATAGGCTAAAGAGACTTGCCTCAAATATGAACTTAACCCCAAATATGCATGTTGTTACAGTCCAGGGGTAGCCAAATAGGCTAAAGTGACTTTCCATACCATGATATCAGGAGGCCACGAGGGGCTAAAAAGAACAAACACTGATGAATTGATCCCCAAACAATGGATTTACCGACGGGGGCCCTGAGTTCGTGCTACAGTGATACCTTAATTCTACGATTATAGCCTATAACCCTATTTGGCTACCCCTGGACTGTATTTGGCTACCCCTTGGACCCCTTGGACCCTATTTGGCTACCCCTGGACTGTATCATTGAGTACATTCTGGGGAAAGCTACTCCATCTAGTTCGTGCTACAGTGATAACTTAATTGTGCAATCAATCCAAGCACTCATGATTGGGAAGGGCTGCATATCCGAAGATATACTCCACACATGGTAATGATAACGCCAGGTGGGGCGTGGTGTTAAGGGAGCCCGTCGTACGCGGGTGGGGAGTGGTCTCCTACCTCAACTGAACAAGCTACCATCGCGGTTGACGACGACCTGCAACGCCAAGAGCAACCGATGGGAGAGTCGAACCCCCGACTCTTCTTCCTCAAGCGATCTGGTCTACCAATAGACCATTGTATATCACTGAAAGGAGCTACTCCACGCATGCATTACGGCCATATTCCCACTGCGAATGTAAGAGGATGGCTTGATGGCGTGGTCTATGATGTAAGCGGTGGTACGATCGATTCGACCATCAAATCAAAGTGCTGGGTAAACTACATTACACGGGAGGACACGGGAGAATGATCCACGTCACATGGCAAGGCAGGAGTATAACATGCGAGGCCCAGCGTGGCGTGGCCTTCTGTTGGCTATTATCTCGTGAGCCCTAGTTATCCCTCTGTAAGGCCCAGCGTGGCGTGGCCTGCCGTTGCCTGTTAGCCTGTATGCCCTAGTTATCCCTCTGGATAATGTGTCGTGGTTTGTGTGACCCGTTTTCTGAGAGCACAGTATGTGTCGTAGTGGTATTTATATACCATACATCCAGGCTATAGGCACCAGCGCTGAGGTCCAGAGTCTGGTGGTTTGGTATAACTACCACCACCACATGTGTAACTTGGATCCTCGTGTACCTGGTGGTATGGTTTAACTACCACCACGACAGTATGTAGCTTGAACTTGAACTTGGTTACATAGCTTCAGCCAGAAATGTTGCTGCTCGCCGACAGTAAACAAGAAAAGATAACGCCTGGAGGGGCGTGGTGTTCAGGGGACCCTCCCGTATGCCGCAGCTGGGGAAAGTCACCATTGTCGTACTGGTGGCGGTCGCCAACAGTACATAACTGTGATTCTGGTGTATCTCGCGTCCCTATCCATACTAGTCTCTTCTTGGAAAGCTGATCCCATGGATAAAGCGTCCCGTATCTCGAACTCTAACTTGCACTTGGTTACATAGCTCCTGAAGCAATTTGGGTGCTCGCCGTCTTCGGCAGTAGAAAAAATATTACCAGGGAAAGGTAAACTCGAACAAATCCCGTATCGAAGGTGTATATTTTAATGTTTCAGTCCAGGGGTAGGCCAAATAGGCTTCAGGGACTTGCCCAACCGTGGTAGGAAGGACTTGAAATAAAAAGGCATTGATGAACTGAAACCCAAACAAACGTTTATAAACATACAAGAAGAGAGGCCTGGAGCTTTTAAAAGGCGGCCTGAACACCCCCTGTCTAAAGGCAAATACGAGACCATTTCGCCAGCCACAACGCCACAAGCAAAAGCGCTCGTAAGAAGGGTCACTGATAATCTAAGCAGAACTGCAGAACTACAAACACCAGACGGAAATATGCGTGTGGAAATGCGAAAGACAAGCGGGGAAAAGCTAGAGTGTATAGGGCCTATCTAGCAAAAAAACACCTTCAAGCTAAATGACGGAGAGAAGGCACGGGAGAGCAAACAAGCAGGACAGTTGAGGCAAGACCAAGAGGCAGGCGGTGACTCTATACCTGAAGGTAAAAGCTATCCCCATCACTTTCACCGCCACAAGGCCACAAGCAGGACAGTTGCTAAAAAGGGGCAAGAACAAGTCTATGCTAGTCATCTGCGACTAAGAGAGTGATGAGACACGAGATACGAGAGAGAAGAGAGAGAGAGAGAGAGAGAGAGAGAGAGAGAGAGAGAGGATATTGTAACATATTGATAGATATATAGCACGGAGTCTCACACAGCCTCGCGGTGTCAAGCAGACTTTAACATGTAATGTAAAAGTTAGTTTCCATCAGCTTGCTCCTGTGGTCGACGAGGAATCTTACAATTCGGAGGTCAGCGGTTTGATTCTTGTCAGGAGCAACTCAACATGGGCTTTCCTTGCCATGGGCCTGGGCCTGGGAATTCAATACATCGCCCTAAGTCGTCCGATATATCATACGATTACAGTGCACAATATTCTTGTATTTTCTATCTTATTCAGGATTGGTTTATTTGACTTGATCTATGTCTGTATGTACATGTAATAGCTACTAACTGTAATATCCCCTAGATCTCATACAAATTTTCAAAGAAAAGGGGTATACGATATCGTAATACCCCTTTGTACAATATAGTATGATAATTGAACAACTATCGTACTTTCGACAGACCTACATATACCCATGCCCCAGTGCAAGCAAGCAAGCAAGCAAGCGGGCTGGGCCCCTCAACCTCACGCCTCGTAAGAAGGCGTACACAACCTCGACAAGTGGTTAAACTGTCGGTGTAGAGACATGTCTATAATCGGTCTGACTTCGACACCTGTCACCCTCCCTGGTTTCCGTGGCTATCGCACGGGGGTAAATATTGTATTCTGCAGACGGTAAGATGCCGAATTGCCGCAGTATATAACCTCATAGCAAATCTTCTTCATCTAAGGCTTACTATTTATGTATGTATACCCATGCTTGCTAGCCCAGGCCTAATCAACCTGAAGCCTCATAAGAAGGCTTACTATTTATGTATGTATACCCATGCTTGCTAGCCCAGGCCTAATCAACCTCAAGCTTCATAAGAAGGCGTACTATTTATTTATTTACACCCATGCTTGCTTGCCCAGACCCCCTCATAAGAAGCCGTACTATTTATTTATTAAGAACAGTGTAACAATTCAAATTATATGCATGTATTTATTTATACCCATGCTTGCTAGCCCAGACCCCCTCAACCTGACGCCTCATAAGAAGACATACTATTTATTGAACAAGAACAATGTAACAATTCAAATTATATGCATGTATTTATTTATACCCATGCTTGCTAGCCCAGACCCCCTAAACCTGACGCCTCATGAGAAGACATACTACTTATTGATTAAGAACAGGGTAACAATTCAAATTATGTGCATGTATTTATTTATACCCATGCTTGCTAGCCCTCGTTCGGCCTCAGGCTTAGCCGCATGGTTTCCATGAGAGTGGTCATCCAGTCAGCATCATTTCCACACAACACGAGTTTCCCCATGGTATGAGGATCTGATCGGTTGCTATCATCTTGCCCAGACCCTGCATCAGCAGTGTCCACCACCAAGCCAGTCGGGAAGGGGTGGGATCTGCTCCCGGGGGTGTTCGTTGCTGAGGGGAGGGTGGAAGCCTCGCTGCGGGCTGAAAATAAGCTTGAAGACGCCTGAGATCCAGGAGTCATTGAACCTGACGGGGGGAGGAAGCCGATTCCTATCTGAAGAGGCTTCTGTTGTAGCAGTCAGAAGGAAAGAAATAAATGGGTGGGTGGGTGGGTGGGTGTGGGGGGGGTGCGTGGTGGTGGTGGTGGTGGTGGTGGGGGGGGGAGGGTCGACAGTAATGACGCCAAGAATAGGCTGAAAATAAGCGTGAAGTCGCCTCAGATCCAGGAGTCATTGAACCTGACGGGGGGAGGAAGCCGACTCCTATCTGAAGAGGCTTCTGTTGTAGCAGTCAGAAGGAAAGAAATAAAGGGGTGTGTGTGTGGTGGTGGTGGTGGTGTGTGGGGGGGGGGGCGTGGTGGTGGTGGTGGTGGTGGTGGTGGGGGGGGACGACTGCAATGACGCCACGAATAGGCTGAAAATAAGCTTGAAGACGCCTCAGATCCATGAGTCATCTAGCCTGACGGGGGGAGGAAGCCGACTCCTATCTGGCGAGGTTTCTGTTGTGGCAGTCAGAAGGGAAGAAATCAAGGGGTGGGTGGTGGTGGGGGTGGGGTGCGCGGGTGGTGGGGGGGTCTACAGTAATGACGCCAAGAACAGGCTGAAAATAAGTGTGAATACGCTTCAGATCCAGGACTCATTGAACCTGAGGGAGGGAGGAAGCGGACTTCTATCTGAGGAGGCTTCTGTTGTAACAGTCAGAAGGGAAGAAATCAAGGGGTGGGTGGGTGGTGGTGGTGGTGGTGGGTGGGTGGGTGAGTGAGTGGGGTGGGTGGGTGAGTGAGTGAGGTGGGTGGGTGAGTGAGTGGGGTAGGTGGGTGGGTGGGTGAGTGAGTGGGGTGGGTAGGTGGGTGAGTGAGTGGGGTGGGTGGGTGGGTGAGTGAGTGGGGTGGGTGGGTGAGTGAGTGGGTGGTGTTACAAACTAACTAATTAATAACTAACTGACGCGGAGATAACTAATTACTAAATAACTAATAACTCATTGCTAAAGATAAGGGGGGGGGACGTCTTGATGTACAGGCAGTACAGACCCTGCTAATATTAGACGGCTCGGCCAACTAATATTAACTAACATTTACTCATATAATCATATTATTCATTCACTTATTTTATTCATTCGCCTGCATTCACTCATATTCTTCACAAATTCATTCTCTTATATTAACCGACATAGCCGTTCACTACTTACATGTAGGGAACGGCGATATGATATCATATGATATATATATATATATGTCATCATACGATGCCGGCAGTTTGACTAGGCTGAATTTACCATTTATATACAATATCATATGATGCAATTTGTATGATATCATACTCGCTTTCGGTCAACGTCATATGATATGCCGCTACCTACTTACATATGTTTTCGGACCGAACATTCACTAATATTATTCATTCACTTATATGATTTATTCAATTATATTAACTTACATAGCCGCTCACTACTTACATGTGTTTTCGGACTGAATATTCACTAATATGATTCATTTATTCATTCACTACCGTACCGACAGAACAATTTAACGCTTTAATTTCACGGGAGCACCCATGAAATCGAGGCGTATACTATATTACGCGACAAAAAAAACCGTCAAATCGAGTTTCAGGGCGATATTAGGGTTTGGGCCCCTGGGCTCCACCTATTGCTTACTACCCCTGCCGCCTGCCGTCTGCCGGCTCAACGACCGGTTTGGGCCCCTGGGCTCCACACAGGGCTCCTGCTCCTCCCCCCCCCTCCTGGGGTCCACACAGGGCTCCTGGCCCCCCCCCAGGGGCCAGTTTGCCCCTGGGTTTCTGGGCTCCACACAGGGCTCCTGGGCCCCTGGACTCCACACAGGGCTCAACAGCCGGTTTGGGCCCCTGGGCTCCACACAGGGCTTACTACCCTGCCGCCTGCCGTCTGCCGGCTCAACGACAAGCAGAAACTCTCGACAATTTCGCTTTCCCAAGATTCCATGGCGCAGCCCCTCGATAGATCCCCTGAGGGATGTCTGTGCCCTCTGGTAGCTCCAAATCACAATAAGCAAAGTACCCTCTGGGGCTTCTTAAAACGGCCAGAACCGGCTGGGCAGATCACCGTTTCCAACAACCAGCTTAAACGAGTTACAGCCGAAGCTCGAGAGGCTGTCGCTCGCAACCCATCGACCACCTTGGCGAAGACGAGCAGCAAGTTTTCACCAAGAGGCCAATGAATTTCCTGCAAACGCTGGGGTACCTTGTGGATGGGTCCGAGTTAGAAACCAGACCTCACACGAAAACGTATGTGAAGTGGAAGCCCTTCCACAAGGTACCCCCTTACCTCCCTACCCCCGTCCTCTCTCTACACCCCCTCCCGTCCCCTCCCTAATACGGGGGGACGTATGTGAAGTGGAAGTATGTGAAGTGGAAGCCCTTCCACAAGCTGCTGGCCATTGAAAGGCACACATCTCTGAACTTGAATTGGTTGACCAAGCCTTCCGACCAAAGAGACCATTTGGGTAGCATTGAGCCAACTATAAACTGATTAAATGAGTTGATGCAGAGTACTACCCTACTTGCAGACCCTATAACCATGTACCCTGATACAACGGTGCATGGTCTACAGTAATAGTATGAACACTACTACATATACCACACTCATGAGTACCGGTACACAATGTTATCACAAGTCTGTATTGTGATTTTAAGAACAGGCAATGAATCAGTGTAACATGTTCAAATTGAAACATTTCAATGGATTTGATTAAAATTTGAACCGTCAAATGTGTAATGTCAAATGTGTAATGTCAAATGTGTAATGTCAAATTATATCCCTCTGAAAAAAACTGCAAATTAAAACGTCAAATTATAATAACCCCCCTTAAAATGACCGTGAAATCTTTCGAACCGTTAAATTTTGCTGTCAGTACGGGGTATATTAAATAACATAGCCGTTCCCTACTTCCATATATTTCTGGACTGGATATTCACTAATATTATTCACTAATTCATTCACTTATAATCATTTACATAGCTGTTCACTACTTACATATGTTTTCGGACTGAACATTCACTAACATTATTCATTCACTAATATTCTTCACTAATTCATTCACTCATATTATCTTACATAGCCGTTCACTACTTACATGTAGGGAACGGGGATATGATATCATATGATAGCATGTCATTATATGATGCCGGCAGTCTGACTGGGCTAAATGTACCATTTATATACAATATCATATGATGCAATTTGTATGATATCATACTCACTTGTGTTCAAAATCATATGAAATGACGCTCCTTACTTACATGTGTTTTGGGACTGAATTCTTTTCCGCGTGGGCCATTCATGAGAGAGTTCAATTTCATCAGGCTGCCAAACAACGCCTCAGTCTGCTTGGCAAGATCGTCAGCCTCAATCACCGACAGAGTATGCGCTGCGTGACCAGTCCCATGGGGTCTTATAGGGCAATTTGGGCCAAAACGGGGTAAAAAGTAGCCGTTCCCTACTTACTTGTGTTTTCGGACTGAATTCTTTTCCGCGTGGGCCATTCATGAGAGAGTTCAATTTCATCAGGCTGCCAAACAACGCCTCAGTCTGCTTGGCAAGATCGTCAGCCTCAGTCACCGACAGAGTATGCGCTGCGTGACCTGTCCCATGGGGTCTTTTAGGGCAATTTGGGCCAAAACGGGGTAAAAAGTAGCCGTTCCCTACTTACTTGTGTTTTCGGACTGAATTCTTTTCCGCGTGGGCCATTCATGAGAGAGTTCAATTTCATCAGGCTGCCAAACAAGGCCTCAGTCTGCTTGGCAAGATCGTCAGCCTCGGTCACCGACAGAGTATGCGCTGCATGGCCAGCCAACTTAGCGGCATCGGCAATGGAGAGAACTGTGTGAGCTGTGATGCTCCCTGAAATCCAATGGGAAGGAGATGAGATTAGGGCACTACCAGGGATTTGTTTCCGCTATATATGTATATAGCAGTCCCAAAGCTATACAAACGCCGTTCCTGGAGGAGGCCTAAAACCAGTAAGCTAGAAAAAATCCACTTAAAAAAAAAAAACTTGGTCACTACAACAGTCATGTTTTACGTGACAGCACACAGCATTTGGAGCCCATCTACGTGAATCATGTAAACACAAACGAGAAGCCTAGAGACCCAAAGTTACGTGGGTTGTTTTACGTGACAGCACACAGCTTTTGGAGCCATCTACGTGAATCATGTAAACACAAACGAGAAGCCTTGAGACCCAAAGTTACGTGGGTTGTTTTACGTGACAGCACACAGCTTTAAGAGCCCATCAGCGTGAATCCCATAAAAAAAACGAGACGCCTGGAGACACAAATTATGAGATTTTTTTGTGACAGCACACGGCTTTTGGAGCCCATCAGCGTGAATCACGTGAAAAAAAGAGAGGCCTTGAGACCCAACCTTAGGTGGATTTTTTCGTGACAGCACACGGCTTTTGGAGCCCATCAGCGTGAATCACGTGAAAAAAAGAGAGGCCTTGAGACCCAACCTTAGGTGGATTTTTTCGTGACAGCACACGGCTTTTGGAGCCCATCAGCGTGAATCACGTGAAAAAAAGAGAGGCCTTGAGACCCAACCTTAGGTGGATTTTTTCGTGACAGCACACAACTTTTGGAGCCCATCAGCGTGAATCACGTGAAAAGAAAGAGAAGCCTTGAGACCCAACGTTAGGTGGATTTTTGTGACAGCACACAACTTATGGAGTCCATCTACGGGAATATCGTACAAAAAAGAGAAGCCTAGAGACGCAACGTTACGTGGGTTGTTTTCTGGCAGCACACAGCTTTTGAAGACCATCTACATGAATCGCGTAAAAACAAAAAAACGAGAAGCCAAAGACCCAAAGTTACGTTTTTTTGTGTGGCAGTGCACAGCTTTTGGAGCCCATCACATCAATCACGTTAAAACAACAACACTGCTAAGCCTGGAGACCCAAAGTTACGTGGGTTGTTTTGTGAAAGCACACAACTTATGGAGCCCATCAATGTGAATCATGTAAAAACAAAAAAGTAAAAAAAACGTAAAAAAACAACACTGCCAAGCCTGGAGACCCAAAGTTACGTGCCAGACACTAGCAGCTTTTTGAGCCCATCTATCTGACTCACGTAAAAAGCAAAAAAACGAGAAGCCTAGAGACCCAAAGTTACGTATTGGTTTGTAGACAGCATGCTATACGTATATACGTTACCAGGCGCTCCCAGCATTCAACTTGAAGACCCCCATCTACGTTTTTTACGTAACAAAAATGGCATAATGTAGGACCCTGGATGAGCATGTGTCAGGGTTAGTGTGCGTGAGTCTTGATACATGCATGTTTGTTGTTACAGTCCAGGGGTAGGTCAAATAGACACACACACACACTGTTCATAGTATACATGTATACAGGTGCGCTGACTCTCTCCTCATGTACACTCACACTCACTGTACACAGTAGACATGTGTACAGGTGCGCTGACTCACTCCTCATGTCAGCTCTAATAAAAAAGTACACATGTATAGGTGTGCTGACTCACTCCTCATGTCAGCACAAATACAAAAGTACAGATGTAGATAGGTGTGCTGACTCACACTTCATGTCAGTACAAATAAAAAGTACACACATATATATATAGGTGTCCTGACTCACTCTTCATGTCAGCACAAATAAAAAGTATAGATGTATATAGATGTCCTGACTCACTCTTCATGTCAGCACAAATAAAAAGTACATATATATAGGTGTCCTGACTCACTCTTCATGTCAGCACAAATAAAAAGTACATATATATATAGGTGTCCTGACTCACTCTTCATGTCAGCACAAATAAAAAGTATATATATATATATAGATGTCCTGACTCACTCTTCATGTCAGTACAAATAAAAAGTACACATGTAGATAGGTGTGCTGACTCACTCCTCATGTCAGCACTAAAAAAAAACGTACACATGTATATAGGTGTGCTGACTCACTCCTCATGTCAGCACCATGTGAGGGCTCCTCACTTCTTGCTTTCGCATCTCGCAATTTTATTACAGCCTCATTTGCTGCCTTGCCTGAGTCCGCTCCAGTGTCTGTCCCAAAAGCCTGACGATCGCCCCAATGTCCTCCTTTGCCTGATATGAATTATGATAGGGGTGATGAATATAAGAGAATTATGAGAGGGATGGCGAATAGCAGGGAATCATAATGCATAGCAGAAAATTATGATATGTATGATGATATGTATGATGGTACAGATGATGATATGGATGATGATATGGATGATGATATGGATGATGAAATGGATGATGATATGTATGATGGTATGGATGATGGTATGGATGATGGTATGGATGATGATATGGATGATGATATGGATGATCATAAGGATACTGATATGGATGATGATATTGATGGTGAATAGCAGGGAATTATGACGAATGCCAGGAAATTATGATATGGATAATGATAAGGATGGTGATACGCATGAAATGATTATATGGAGGATGAAAAGGGATGAGTATGCAGGTGTGGGTGTGCGAGTAGGTGCAGGTGTAGGTGTGTGTAGGTGTGTGTAGGTGTAGGTGTAGGTGTGTGTAGGGTTAGGTGTAGGTGTGTGTAGGTGTAGGTGTGTGTAGGTGTAGGTGTAGGTGTGTGTAGGTGCAGGTGTAGGTGTGTGTAGGTATAGGTGTGTGTGTGTAAGTACAGGGATGAGCAACAGCAGGGAATTATGACGAATAACTAGGGTTGGGAAGCAAACGTATATTTTTATTTTTATATGGCGTATACACGTATGAACGAATGAACGTATGCATATAAACGTATATAAACGTATACATATAAACGTATACAAAATGATGCATACAAATCGTACAAAAACGTATGCATATAAACATATAAAAATGTATTAGCATTTGTTGCCCTTCTGGGGAAAAGACTTTTACATGGGTTTAAAGGATTTGCCGCATTGGTAATTTTATTTGCATCACATATCAACTCTCAGAAATAATATCTGGCTAGTTAAGGTTGTCCAATTCTCAGAAAAAGAAAGACACGACCAGAAAGCGCATCGACCAATCTAAGGGAGCCAATCTAAGCCATATGTCGATCCAACCCTACAAAATTACAGGAAATTATGAAAGGGATGATGACAGGGATGATAATTAAGAGAAAATTATGATAGAGGGGTGATGAATAGCAGGAAATCATTATAGGGATAACGAATAGCAGGAAATTATGATAGGGACAATGAACATCAGGAAATTATGATAGGGATGACGATAGGGATGGTGAATAGCAGGAAATTATGATAGGGATGATTGTGGGGATGATGAACATCAGGAAATTATGATAGGGATGATTGTGGGGACAATGAACATCAGGAAATTATGATAGGGATGACGATAGGGATGGTGAATAGCAGGAAATTATGATAGGGATGATTGTGGGGATGATGAACATCAGGAAATTATGATAGGGATGACGATAGGGAGATGGAATAGCAGGAAATTATGATAGGGATGACTGTTGAGATGATGAACATCAGGAAATTATGATAGGGATGACGATAGGGATGGTGAATAGCAGGAAATTATGATCGGGATGATTGTGGGGATGATGAACATCAGGAAATTATGATAGGGATGACGATAGGGAGGGTGAATAGCAGGAAATTATGATAGGGATGATTGTGGGGATGACGAACATCAGGAAATTATGATAGGCCACGGGGCGTGAGGTTGAAGGAACCTTCCCTTTCGCTTGCACTGGGGAATGGTTACAATGTTGGGTTTTGGCTTGACAGACCGGTACTGCTCCTGAGCTCGGACTACCATGCAGGGTACTACATTTTGTCAAATTGGTCAGGGCTCGAAGCACACAAACGTCAAGTTGGTCAGCGCTTTCTAGTGCAATAAGCTCAAAAACGGCGCGCTGCGCCCACAGGGGGTTGAAAAAGTGTGCTGAACGCGC
Source organism: Chlamydomonas sp. ICE-L (assembly GCA_013435795.1). NCBI lineage: Eukaryota > Viridiplantae > Chlorophyta > Chlorophyceae > Chlamydomonadales > Chlamydomonadaceae > Chlamydomonas > Chlamydomonas sp. ICE-L. The sequence goes on from JACBWV010000626.1 coordinate 38,613,635, forward strand.
AGTGGGGCTCAAAAAGGCAGCGCGTAAACGCGCTGCCGCGCATGCTTTGTATTACCCTGCTACCATGCAATGCATGAGCCTTCGACAGCCATCAGGGTTTAGGGTTTAGAAAGTTGTATGGTTTAAAATTTAATTGACGTTTCTTTTAATGGTTTATATTCTTTTATTGTATTTATTTGTGTGCTACGCGTGGCAGCTTCCAGCGACCCCAATGCGACGCGCTGCCCCCCAAACATGGCAGAGCATGGAGCCCAGGGGGTTTGTGGGGGCCTTTCTGCCTAGTTGAAAAATGGCATACAGGTTGGTGTAGATAGCCAGGATGGCATACATATCAGAGCGCCACCTAGCCTTCCATTCCACAAGCTGTGCTCCTCGGTGGGCTTGAAGGATTGATGGTGCAAGCCTAGTGCAATGTGAACATGGACGATATAGCAATAGCCAGACCTATGAGCCGCCATGCAGCAACGATATGGCGAGGTGCCGTTGCAAAAAACACTGCAAATTTAGGGGGCCTTGGGCACCCTTTTCTGCACCCTTCCGGCACCCTTCCCAACCAGAATGCACCCTTGTAAGACAAAGAAAAGGGTGACGAAGACCCCCAAATCAGCATTGAAAAACAGTGGTTTTCACTCAGTGGTGAGGACATACCTGCTGGCTTGTAAAGCACTCCCACCCAGAATGCACCCTTGTAAGACAAACAAACAAGTTCTATGCAGCGTCGCAAGCGACGCTACAATTTAGCGGAGAGTGTTCGCGACCAAGCGACAGGTGGCAATGGAAGCGAGTTAGTTACGAGACCGTTGGCTGACGTGTAAGGCTTCGTCTTGGTCAGACGGTTGGTTGGTCGGTCGGTTGGTCGGCCAAACGGACAAATAGGTAACCCTGGGGGCTCCATGCCCAAGACAGTGGTGATAAATTACCTAATGGCTTGTAAAGCACCCCTTTGGGACCCCCTTCCACCCAGAATGCACCCTTGTAAACCCCAACAGGGGGTGGAGAAAAACAGCCCCAACAGGGGGTGGAGAAAAACAGCTGTGAGGATGCAGCCTTGTAAGCCAAATAAAAGACCCCCAAATTAGCAGTGGAGTAAAACAGTGGTGTGGACTTGCCCGCTGGCTTGTAAAGCACTCTTACCCAGAATGCACCCTTGTAAGCAAAAAAAAAGGGTGATGAAGACCGGATGAAGACCCCCAAATTAGCATCGAAAAACAGAGGTTTTCACTCAGTGGTGAGAACTTGCCTGCTGGCTTGTAAAGCACTCTCACCCAGAATGCACCCTTGTAAGCCAAAAAAGGGTGACGAAGACCCCCAAGTTAGCATTGAAAAACAGTGGTTTTCACTCAGTGGTGAGGACGTACCTGCTGGCTCTCCTGCTTCCAGCGTTGGAATCTCCTCGAAGTCATCTTCGTAGTCCTGGGTGGGTGGGTGGTTGGGTGGTTGGGTGTAATCTCATCAAAGTCATCTTCATAGTCCTGGGTGGTTGGGTGGTTGGTTGAAATCTCATCAAAATCAACTTTGTAGTCCTGGGTGGGTGGGTGTTGATGGGTGGTTGTTGGTGGATGGGTGGTTGTTGATGAGGTTGGGTTGGGTAGAAGGGGTTTGTGTTGGGGGTTGGGTTGGGTTGGGTTGAAGGGTGATGGGTGGGGGAAGTGGGTTGGTGTTGAGGGGGTATGGGTTTGAGTTTGGGGTTTGGCGGGGCTGGGGCTGGTGTTGGTGTTGGTGTTGGGGGGTTGGGTTGGGTTGGGTTGGGGTTTTGGGGAGTGGGTTGGGTTTTGGGGGTCCGGGTTGGGATCGGTGTGTGTGTGTATTTTTGAGGGGGCTCCATCGTACCTCATCACCTAGCTGATCCCCAGTCCAAGCAGGAGCACAACTTTCTACTCCCCGCAAGTATTCCAAGTCACTGTCGTGCAGCCCGTCTTGCAACATCTGTGATTGCCTGAGCTCTTGGCTATAACCAACCAACTTGTTGGTCGATGACAAGCCAGGGTGGGCCGATGACAAGCCAGGGAGGGTGGACAACATGGCGGGGAGGGTGGACAATAAGCCAGGTTCTGCACTGTCATCTGCGCAGTCCTCCCCGTCAGATTGAGTAATGACCATATCATCTCCATCACCATCATGCATCTGTTGCACTCCCCCAGCTTGACAAATGGCTTGGATCTTGAGTTGGACCAATTCATTCAAGATGACGACTGATTGGCGCAGATTAGCGACATTGTTCGCTCTAAGATCCAGCTGACTCTGACGTTCAGGACGTCCATCTTGCCCGGCGCGCTCCCCTCCATCTTCATCAGCGGATCCATACTCTTCAAACTCCTCTGCATATGAATCATCATCTACCATGCCAACCCCATCAACGCCGCGCAATGCATGAGCCGTTGCACTAGGCAGGCTGCTCTGTCTATTCAGCGCTGCGGATGAAGGCCGAGTAGCTTTCGGAGTGTTTGTAGCTGAATGAGTGTTTGTAGCTGAAGAACATTCACTCCCAGTGGCTGAAAACCGCCTGAGAGATTGTGGCAGGGGTGGCCTGCCTCTATCACCATGAGGCGTCGAACTCGAAGCTAGGTGTGTCAACGAGACGCCATCAAACTTGGAATCCGAGGGAGAATATAGTTTCCGGTGGCCTGCAGCATTTTCAGAGGGAGAAGATAGCTTCCTGTGGCTTGCTGCGTTTACCCCTGCTGGGGCATCACCTCGGGATCTTGAATTTGAATTTGAATCAGAGGGAGAAGATAGATTCCTGTGGCCTGCTGCGTTTACCGCTTCCGGGGCAGTACATCTGGAGCTTGAATTTGAAATTGAATTCAGGACCTCAATCGCTGCAACATGAGAGCATGCGAGAGCTGCTACCTCATTGCCGTTGCTACTTCTGTACCTCCTTCCGGTTGATAGAGCCGAGGCAGCTCTTCCGGTCATGACGTCCGCAGGTGGTGACGGTGATGGAGGCAACATCAGACGAACTCGCGAAGGATGAGAATCATCCTTCGAGGATGCTCCTGCAACAGAAGGCGAGGTTGTGCCGTATGAGGCAAGCAGTACACATGTACACATAGGCAACAAGCAGTACAGTTGTACATATAGGTGGTGACGGTGATGGAGGCAACACCAGATGAACTCGCGACGGATGTGAATCATCCTTCAAGGATGCGCCTGCAACACAAGGAGAGGTTGAGCTGCATGAGGCAAGCAGTACACATCTACACAAGGTAAGCAGTACACATGTACACAGAACTCCTGAGACACAAGGCAAGCAGTACACATGTACACAGTGCACCTGTGACACAAGGTGAGTTTGAGCCGCATGAGGCAAGCAGTACACATGTACACATAGAGGACAAGCAGTAGAGTTGTACACACAGGGGACAAGTAGTACAAATGTACACATAAGGGACAGGCAGTACACATGTACACATAGGCGACAAGCAGTACACTTGCACATATAGGGGACAAGCAGCCAACATGCAAGCACCAGAAATTATGGCTGCTGTCACAGAATGTGATATTATCAAAGACAACAACAGAAAGTGCAGGGAGTGGTGGATTTGGTGGTTGGCCCCAGTGCAAGCAAACGGGCTGCCCCCCTCAACCTCAGGCCTCGTTATAAGGCGTACTATTTATATATTTATTGGGGTCAAAAGAGAGTGCCCCAGTGCTAGACCAAGATCTAGCCTAACTCCATCCCTCTCCCAATAATTAAATAGTTCGCTTGATTACGAGGCGTGAGGTTGAGGGGGGCAGTCTGCTATGTTATATAATATTAGTGAATAAATAATATTATATAATATTAGTTGGACGAGCCGTCTCACCAGAATTTTGAATTTGTTTGAAAAACAAATGTTATTGTGACACTGTAATCATATTAGTTAATATTAGTTTTTCAAACACTACTATTAGTTGCCGTTCCCTAGATATGCGACGCGCATAGTCAGACAACTGACAAGTTGACGATCCCCTGATCAATCATGCAAGGTGCAAGTCTGCATCACTCACGGAGTGTAAGTGACCAGTAGGAACTGGTATATCAAATGAATAAATGATGTTGACCAAAGGCGAGAATGATATCATACGATATTGTACATAAATGGTAACTTTGGCCTAGTCAGACTGCCAGCATCATATGATGACATGTTATCATATTGCCGTTCCCTTGACATGCGCCATGCCAGACCCTTTTTGCCCTTATTCTTAGCAGAGATATTCTTAGCAGAGATATTCTTAGCAGAGATATTCTTGAGCAGAGATATTCTAGGCAGCTCCTCTTCCTGGCTATTCAGCCTAACCCAAAGCGGGCTAGTGCACGTGGAAGCCAGCATAATCGCTTTTCTAGCGCTGCTGAAATTTGTAGGCTTTGCCCAAAGGCTGGCTCAGGGAGCTACCTAGAAGCTGCTGCTCGTAGCTGAAAATAATAACACTGTTCTTCAGGCCCTGAGTTGAAGATCATGAAGAAAGGCAAGATGTGCAATACCAGCCCTGTGTAGAACAACTGGGGAGAGGACAATCACATGCGCAAGAGACTTGATAAAATGTTAACAGATCTGACCACTGCTGGCCAGGGTACTACATTTTGTCAAATTGGTCAGCACTTAATAGTGCAAAAAGCGCAAGAAAAGTGCACGCTGCGCCCAGAGGGGGGTGAAAAAACTGCGCGAAACGCGCAGTGGGGCTCAAAAAGCGTGCGCGAAATCGCGCTGCCGCGCGCGCTGTGTAGTACCCTGCTGCTGGCCACCTTTTAATTCGCCTCATTTCATTGGCTGCATTTTCAATAGCCTCACTTAATTGGCCTAATTTACTTTGCCGCCCTTTAATTGGCCTCATTTCATTGGCTGCATTTTCAATAGCCTCACTTAATTGGCCTAATTTAATTGGCCTCCTTTTAATTGGCCTCACTTAATAAGTCTAATTTAATTGGCCTAGTTTAATAAGATCTGACCACTGCTGATTTGGGGGGCCATCTGTGTAAGATCATGCTCTGTGTCCATGATAAATTAGGGACCAAGGGACCGCAAGAGGAACCGTTAGAGGTTTCAATGTGGGCCCGGGAGGTTCTAGAATGTGCTAAGTTGTATACAAGCAGCTGGATAAGCCTTTTATTGGGCTTGGCAGGGTGTATTGTGGGTGGGAGGGGTACAGCAGGGGTGCAGAAAAGGGTGCCGAAGACCCCCTCAGTTTGCAGTGAACAAAGAAAAACAAAGAAAAATGCACCACTAATCGTAGACACACCCACAGCAACTTCCACGGCAAGTTCTCTCACTTCAGACAATTGATACGACCAAGAAATGTTTTACGATCGTCATCTGGTCCAGATGCCGATTGTAAAACATTGCTTGGTTTGCTGGGGTCTACCAGGGATTTTTTTTCAAATTTGAAAGTGGTTTTTTTCTAGCTACATGGTTTTAGGCCTCCTCTAGGAATAGCGCTTCAGTGCTTTTTATAGCTTTTAGAGGTATTTGCAGCTTTTTATAGCTTTTACAGCTATTTGTAGCTTTTTATAGCTTTTGTAGCTATTCGTAGCTTTTTAGGTCCATTTAGGGCAAATACAAATGAAGATTTTTTTCTTTTACTTTTTTGTAGTGATAATTTTGCTAAAAAGGGGTCAAAACTAGTGATCCCTGTATATAGCGGAAAAAATAATCTCTGGGGTCCATGTATGTATGTTCTAGTCCAGGGGTAGGCCCAATAGGCTAAAGGGACTTGCCCAACCGTGAAGAAGGAAGGAAGAAAAAGAAAAAGCAATAATGAACTGAACCCCAATCAATAGTTTTACCGACAGGGACCCTGAATTCGTTCGGTCCAATCAGACTGCCCTGCATGATTCAAAGCACAGGCAAAAATATCAACATGGAATCTGAAGGTCATGGTAACGCCTGGTGGGGCGTGGTATTAAGGGAGCCCCGTTTTTACAGCGGTAGGGACCGAGCTGCTGCTTTACCTGGACAAAGCTACCATGGCGGTTGACAGCGACCGCTAACACTTCAGCGCACCCGTGGGGATTCGAACCCGGCACCTACGTCGTTCTAGGAGCTCTGCCATATGAGCGATATGTTTTTTTACCAGAGCCAGGCGCAGGTCGTTGCCTCACTTCTGCTTCTTCATGTGCTGCGCCAGGGTTATTTTGAAGGAAAATTGGCCACCCCCCTTTCATCGCAATATTGGTTCTAGAGCAAATTGCCCAGAATCCAGGAAGAGCAAAGATCGCAGGGTTCCCAAATCCCTTGGAATTAAGTAAAAAAAAGCCAGGTCAGCCAGGCCAGGTCAGCTTAAGGCCAAATCCAGCCCACAGGGCCCAATCCAATTTAAATTAAATTCACACGTGCGCATGGATGGTGAGGAGCTTCTGACGCCAAAAAAACATGTTTCAATTTAAATTCAAATTTAAATTAAATTCACACCTGAACTGGACGGTCTGGATGGTGAGAAGCCTCTGACGCCAGATGGTACGAGAGGAGCTGCAGCTGGGGATGTCTTTAACACCGCTCTTGCAGGTGCTCCCTTGGGAAGGCTGGGCGTGCCAGAGCTTGAACGAGGCTCATTAGCAAGTGTATTGGGTGCACTCCAGTTCTCGTCCCATGTAGGGCGTCGTGCAGGCCTGGCACTCCCATTTGGCTTCTTGCCAGAGGTCAGAGCCTTACCTCTTGAATTTGGAGGACGGCTATTTGGGTTGCGGGGTTGTGAAGGGCCTGTTGAGCCTTGTGCTTGATTGGTTATACCTTGCCCATTTGAGCGCACATACTTTTGGACACCTTTGATGATGGGGTCCGCCAGAAAATCTCCAAGCCTGGCGTAGATCAGTTCTGAAAGAGCACACACAAAAAAGAACTTTTACCCATTGTCACCCAGTGCAGCAGCTTGCTTCGAGCGAGACTGAGCTGAAAACATTGATATTTTGAGTTGCTCGAGCGGTACATTCGAGTATTCCGGAAATAATTTGGAGCTAGGAGAGAACAGCGATTGTGTGATGTTGAATATACCCGTATGGAACCAGCAAGTGGTCAAACACCTGCGTGACGTAGTCCTTACCGTCCAGCTCGGCAATGACTCCTTCGTGCCCAGGAGGCTTGCTGTTGCTTGTTTTCTTGTCCCTTCCAGAAGCTGGTTTCTTTGAAGGAGAGCTATGAGCACCGGTACTTATGGTACTTTTAACATTCTCAAGTCTCTTGCGCATGTGGCGCATGTGATTGTCCTCCTCCCATTTATTCAACACAGGGTTGGTATTGTACATATTGCCCTTCTTCATGATGACAACTAAGGGCCTCAAGAACAAGAAGGACGAAAGGGGTCAGGCATGGCACATGTCACTTCGCTATTGTAGTCTCGGCCGAGATGGCCAGCATGACGGTAGCACAGGAGACTCAACGTATTTTCCAGGGGGTGTACCGATACTCTTCCAGGCGAGGGCTGTTCAGGTGAGCAAAAGTCTACAGACTGCTCCAAAGGAATACAATTTGCTCTAGTACATTGCACACGCACACGCACACGCACGTCCGAGTATCGAACCCTGTTATTCGAAGCCAGTATACCGAACTTCCTGAACGCTAGTTGGTACCTAGGAGAACCGCCCCAGTGGGCAGAGATTGGAAATCGTGAACCATGATCGATGAAGGAAATGGAAGAATGGACTAGTTGTCGGTCATGTACACGCGGCACTCTGTGTCTAGCTTTGTCGTCAGAAGTACGGTACTGTCGTTCACATGGCTCGTGTGCGAACACACATGAAATGCTAAATTGCTAAGGGCCCACTGTGCCATTCAACGAGTTATGATTATGCCATCCAACGATTTATGATCTGTCTATCTTTGACAGGGGCTCCTGCCCTGGGGTACAACCTACATGGATCGTGAACTCGGGACCTAAACCCACACTTGCTGGGTAGATCCTGATGCCCCCCGGGTAGATCCAAGGAAGCAGTGACTTGTCACCACGTTTCGATTAAGGATTGCGACGTGCCTCATTAGCAAAGACGGGAAGCCGGAAAGATGAAATCATACTTATGTCGCTGCCTCTCCGATTGAGTTTTGAGAATCCGTATACCCCAGCCTCATTTGTCTTGTTTCCACAAATTGCGCGACTGTGGCGTACCTTTGTTCAAGCTCCACAGTGTCTCACATGCCGCTTAACAATATGGCTGGCGTGGGACAAGTTGGAAACTACGTTTTCGTCAAAGACTTGGGCCAGGGAAACTTTGGTCTCGCTAAGTTAATGCAGCATATTGGAACCGGGGAGCTCGTCGCCATTAAGTTCATCGAGCGTGGAGAGAAGGTGCGAACATTCGCGTTTCTCACCAAATCACCCAAGTCGCTAATTGCACGAACATAAATTGCAGATTGATCGCAACGTGGAACGAGAAATTCTGAACCACAGGATGCTGAATCACCCAACCATCGTTTGCTTCAAAGAGGTGAGCTATAATCCGTCTTGGCAGAAGCACGGGCTTCATTCTGTGCGTATTCCCGAGCTGAACTCGAACTTGGTATAGCTACAGCCTGTGGTAGTCCATGTCTTCCACAGGCTGAAGCTATACCAAGGACAGCACCCAGGCAACTGAACCTCTGATTTCCCATCAAAGCATGTGTGAACCCAAGTTGATTATTCAGTGAATATGGAAACATAAAGTTTAAAGGCTTAAAGGTTCTTCATAAGCCCTCATCATGAATGCCAGGGCAGAAGTGTACTCACTGGTTTTCTTTGTGGCTACGAGCAGCAGCTTCTAGGTAGCTCCCCCAACCAGCAAGTGGGCTACACACAATAATTTCAGCAGCGCTAGAAAACTGAGAATAGCAGCTTCAAATTGCGCTAGGTTGCATGCGGTTTGGCTAGGTAGCCAGGAAGGGGAGTTGCCTATTAGCTGCAGCTCGTAGCAGAAAAGAAAAACACCGCATGACATGCTTCATCACAATAAGTAGGTCCTGGAAGTTCTCAACATCTGAAATTCAAACGCAGAGCAGTATTGACTTCTATTTGGTGGGCTATGTAATGAGTAGGGACATGCTTATTATCAATTATCCCTCTGTTCACAGCTCTTCTTGACATCAAGACACCTTGGCATAGCAATGGAATATGCTGCTGGTGGGGAGCTGTTTCACCGGATTGTGAAGTCTGGTCGATTCTCAGAAGATGAGGCGAGGTACTTCTTCCAGCAGTTGATTTCTGGGGTGGACTACTGCCATCGATCGGTGAGATATTGCTTCTTCAGTTAGCTTCAGTCAATAAACATGTCAATTAGTTAGGTTTGCCATCAGGCTGGAAAAAAAAGATAATGCCTGGAGGGGCGTGGTGTTCAGGGGACCCTCCCGTTCGCCGCAGCTGGGGAAAGTCACCATGGCAGACATAGTAAGTGTCACCCTCCAGGCGGTAGGGACTCATCAGGCTGAGGTATACATACATGCCTTGAGCCTGATGGACCAATCATGCCTGGAAAGCCCATGTGGTTTTTCTGTGGATATTTAAAGGTTGCAACCTGGGTGCCACAATAATTTGAATGCCCGATATGAAGGACTATGCATCTGCCCGATAGGCATGTTATTTCCCAGTAATGAAACAGGACCATTCATCATTCCCAGCAGAGATTGTTTTGATCTGATCTCGTACCCACTCACTCAAAAAAGTGAATGTATGCCCGAAAATAAATTCAATGCTATTGCTGAATCATTCCTTCATGCTTGGAGGATGAGGATTTGCTGAAATGCCCGCAACTTGATATGTGTCACAACGTTAACCCCGTCCAGGGTGTCTGCCATCGTGATCTGAAGCTGGAAAACACCCTGCTAGACGGCAACCCAGCACCAAGAATCAAGATTTGCGACTTTGGGTGAGTACACTCTCGCTTTGCCAATTTAGTTGTACTTGTACAGGGCGTAGTTTTTGTCCTGGGTGGCTGTGTATTACAGAAGAAGAAACAAAGGGAAAGCAGGGGCAAGGTGGAATAAAAGGGCTGTATCTTTCTCAAATTGCAAGGAGATTTTCACAGCTTCAACGTGAAGAGTAGAAACAAATGTATGTATCATCCAATAAGCTGTAGTGGTTCATTCACTTTTTTGAATTTGAGGGGGGCAGAAATTAGGAATTTAAACCATGCAATGAGGTGTGACAAATATTATTATGGATGTCAAAAGTACGACACTTTTAAAATAATCTTACAATTACGATATCGTATACCTTTTTTCTTTAAAAACCAGTATGAGATCAAGGGGATATTACAGGTAATAGCTTCTACATGTCCATACAGAAAAATGAAGACAAATGAATCAATCCTGAATAGCAGAAGTATGAGGGAGCTTGACATCCCTAGGACCATCCCTAGGATCATTCACCTGAATTTGCATATACTGAATAACTTGTATTCTATGCACCCAGCCAGTATTATACCATGGATACTCCATTTCATGAGATGGGCAGGACTTTTTCTTACAAAACCGATTGTCACCAGTGTTTTTCTTTTCAGCTACCAGCAGCAGCTTCTAGGCAGCTTTCCTGACTGACTATTAAGCTAAAGCTAATGCAGGCTAGTGTGTCTGGAAACTGACAGAATCCGCTGTCCAGAACTGTCAAAATCTTGGGGCTCAGCCCAGTGGCTCAGCCCAGTGGCTCAGCCCGCTGTCCAGAACTGTCAAAATCTTGGGGCTCAGGGAGCTGCCTAGAAGCTGTTGCTCGTAGCTGAAAAGAAAAACTAGAATCGTCACTCGGCCTAACCTGATTGTCCATAGTTTCAGGCTGAGTACTACATTTTGCCATTTTGGGTAACGTGAAAAACGTAGATGAGGGTCTTCATCTGGAGCGTAAATTTCAAAAATGAATAAAAAGGGCATTTTTAATTTAAATAGGTAATCAATTAGTTTCATTAAAAAAAAGTATCGTATATGCTAAGTAACTTGCCGGCAGTGCCTGGCAAACAACTTTGGGGCCTCTACCTTTTTTTACGTGATTCACACAGATGGGCTTCGAAAGCTTGCAAGCTAGCATGTTAGCATGCGTGTTTTATAGCACCCTGGTCTCAGGCTAATTTCACAAATCCCAGTCTCAATTGTACATGGTCCCTTGCATAGCTTTTCTTTCTGCTACAAGCAGCAGCTTCTAGGCAGCTCTCCTTGCTTGCTACCCGACAAAACCTAAAGCAATGTAGTGCACCTGGAAGCTGACAGAATCATCGTTCCAGTACTATCGGAATCTTGGGGCTTAGCTCAAGGGATGGCTCATGGAGCTGCCTAGAACCTGCTGCTTGTAGCGGAAACTAAAAGCTATAGTCCCTTGTACCCTATCTGACGTTTGCAAAGAATTTTCAGACTTGGGAATCCCGCTGAGGCTGAGGCCTGTGCCCTTTTTTATTTTTGTAAGCCCCCCCTGTAAGTCCCGATTTCATTCTACATGGGGCATTTTGTTCTATAGTTGGGGTTTGTCAGCAGTCTAAAGAATAGGTTGGGGGTTCTGATCAGGGTACTGCATTTTGTCATTTTGGGTTGCGCTTTTGACGCAACTGCCTCCTTTTGGGTTGCGCTTTTGACTCAACTGAAAACGGAAATCTGCGCGCTGTGCCCAGAGGGGGGTTCAAAATTTACGTCAATAGTGCGGTTGGGCTCCTTAACCTTGCGCGCTACCGAGCAATAGCGCGCGTCATGTCATACCCTGGTTCTGATCACTCGTGCATGCCTTTCGTTCTGCGATCGCTGGACCATATGAGTATATTGATAAAACATTATCCCTGTGTGTGGTGATGGTGGGGTGGGTGGTGGTGGTGGTGGCGGGGGGGGGGGGGGGGGGGGGGGGGGTGGGGGGATATGTTAGAAATAAACAAACTGGCTTATATCCTCTGCCATAAATAATGAAATACAGGAACAAATATTAAATGTATTCTGGTGCAAAACCTGCCGTTCGCTCTTCATGGTGTCGTATATTTAGGGACCGGCATATCATATGATGTAGACCAAAGGCGAGTATGATATCATACAAACTGCATCATATGATATATAACTGGTAACTTTAGCCAAGTCAGACAGCCGACATCATATGGTATCATACTGCCGTTCCCTACCTATATTTGTTTTGTTTTGATGGTGACCTTGTTTTGTTTTGATGGTGGCTTAGTTTGTTTTTGACACTGGAGTTCATGGGGACCTATGTTTGTTTTGTTTTGATGGTGACTTAGATTTGTTAAATTTATGGAGTTCATGGTGACATAGATTTGTTTTATTTTGAGGGTAACCTATATTTGTTTTGTTTTGGTGGTAACCTAGATTTGTTTTGACTCCGGAGATCATGGTGACCTAGATTTGTTTGATTCTGCATTTCATGGTGATCTAGATTTGTTTTGAGGGCAACCTATATTTATTTGATTCTGCATTTCATGGTGATCTAGATTTGTTTTGAGGGTAACCTATATTTATTTGATTCTGCATTTCATGGTGATCTAGATTTGTTTTGTGGGTAACCTAGGTTTGTTTGATTCTACCGTTCATGGTGACCTAGATTTGTTTTGTTTTGAAGGTAATCTAGATTAATTTGTTTTGATGGTGACATAGGTTTGTTTTTATTCTGGAGATCATGGTGACTTAGATTTCTGTTGTAATCCGCAGGTACTCCAAGAGCGTCTTTGACTCCCAACCCAAGTCCACAGTGGGCACGCCAGAATATATTGCCCCAAATTTTGATTTGATTGGTTTTCGCGTCGCACGAAAAAAACATGCCACAATGCCTGCTGTTCTCCAAGGTACTCCAAGAGTGTCTTAGACTCTCAACCCAAGTCCACTGTGGGCAGGCCAGCATACTTTGCCCCAAATTTTCATTTTATTGGTTTTCGCGTCGCACAAAAAAAACATGCCACAATGCCTGCTGTTTTCACCAGGTACTCCAAGAGTGTCTTCGACTCTCAACCCAAGTCCACCGTGGGCACGCCAGCATACATTGCCCCAGAAGTGCTTCAATGCAAAGAGTATGACGGACAAATGGCAGATGTATGGTCGTGCGGCGTCACCCTATACGTCATGCTGACAGGGGCCTATCCATTTGACGACCCAGCTGACCCTAGGAACTTCCGAAAGACAATACAGGTAGGAGAACTTCATGGTCATATTGCGGTATATCATGACTAGGGATCGGCATATCATATGATGTTGACCAAAGGCGAGTATGATATCAAATGCTATAATATAAATTGTAACAAATTATATTGTATATAAATGGTAACTTTGGCCTAGTCAGACTGCCGGCACCGTATGATATCATGTCATCGCATGATATCATGTCATATTGTTGTTCCCTAATCATGACAGCACTGTGTGCGTTCTTTAGAAGCTGCAGGATTGACTCTGTCACTGTCCGCCTTGGGGTGAGGGCAAAGCTATGGTGTGAGCGCGCTCAAAATCGGCAAACTTGACACCGTCCAATTCAGGTGGTGGTATGGATATACAACTTCAGTTTTATTTATGCATATAAATTGCAAAATTCTGTTTTATAAATTCTCCTAACTGTAGTATTGGCGACCATGGGGCGGGTATTATAGGACACGCTCTTTCTTGCGGTACATTGCTAAACCACAGCCTGCGACATAACGTTATTCATATGCAGGGACCGGCATATCATATGATGTTGAACAAAGGCAAGTATGGTATCATATGATATCAGGCACATTGCATCATATGATATTATATGCACATGGTACCTTTAGCCTAGTCGGCCTGCCGGCATCATATAATAATGCTGGTCCCTACTCATATGTAGGGAGGACAATATTATATCATGTCATTATATGATATAATATGATGCTGGCCGTCTGACTAGGCCAAATTTACCATTTATATACAATATTATATGATGCAATTTGCATGATATCATAAGATACCATACTAGCCTTTGGTAAACATCATATGATATGCCGGTCCCTACTCATATGCGAAGGCACCACCCAGAGGTTCCCGCGCATGGGTTCAAACTTAGTCCTGATCAAGATTCCGTGATGAGTGACCACATCCGTTCTGCCGCGCTCGCCATTCTGTCGGCCGCTGGATTCGAACTCACCCCAGAGAATAGGTGTGTCGTTATGTTGAGCTGTGGATTGACCCACACCTTTCCTTCTCAACTTCCAGCAGCAGCTTCAAGGCAGCTCCCCTGGCTTGCCACTGAGCCAAACATGTAGCAACAAAGTGCATCTGGAAGCTGACAAAATCATCTTTCCAATACTGTTGAGATTTGGGGGCTTATCTCAGTGGTTGGCTCAGGGAGCTGCCCAGAGGCTGCTGCTCTATGCTGAAAAGGAAGGCTATCGTCTTACCATATGACGTCTTCCATTATCTCGAAATTAAAAGTTGATTACTTCTGGATTTTTTCAATCATTTATAAAAACAAATAAAGCTAAAACCTTAAATAAGTTTGTGGCAAAAATGTAAGATGTTTTACATGTCTCAAGCCTAGTATGGTTCTAAACATTCAAGTTGGGTGGTCTCATGGAGTGCTGAAAATCAATCAAGATCCCGACAAGGTATTTCTATGAGCACATATCTTTAGAGACGGCAACTTGGGATGGCAATTTGACAATCTTGCCTTCTGGGAGTCGTTTTCAGCAATCTAGCCCTCTCAGAGTGAACCCCTCGAGCAGTACCCCTCGTCCAGCCTCATCCCACATAGACAGGGCCCCCCTATATAGGGTATAAAAAGTAATGATAACACCTGGTGGGACGTGGTATTTAAGGAGCCCGTCTAGCGGCCGGTTAGATAACGTTTTGCTTCCAGTAGATAACGGGTGCCACTTTACGGGACAAAGCTACATGGCGATTAAGAGCGAACTCGAACAATAAAGCGCCATCGTGGGAATTCAAACCCCGCCACCTTGTGATCGTCACCAATGGCTATTGTCCATTGAGTCCATTACACGTCGAAACTGGATATAAAAGTGTATTATATAGTATACAGTAATTGCATGTTCAACCAGGGCTTCCCCGTGCCAATGGTACTCGCCCAACACTCTAAGGTCCTGCTCCCATTGGACGCCCCCTTACGGCGACGTTGAACTGACACACTCCGTACCCAAACCTTTTGTTAGCAAATAGGGGGGAGAGGGGTGGTGCGTTTGCTGGGGGTGGGGGGGGGGGAATCCGACTTTCTGTTCAAGATTTTTCCCTAGAACTGCAGGTTTCAACAGAAACGGCCCCCCTTTCACATAGTGAGCATTTTTAAACACCCAAATTACCCCGGCTTTAGTGTCACGAGCACTGGGTGTGTGGTAGCTGTCAACCACCATAGTGGCACTATCCAGGTAGAGTAGCAGCCCGTTCTCTACCGCCGTAAGACAGGGCTCCCTTAATTCCACGCCCCATCAGACGTTATCTGTACATATACGACTTAAATGAACATCAAATATGCGTTTGCTTCCCAACCCTAACAATCATTTTGATTGTGTCTATTTCATGATTGCATTCTTGACTTGGCTTGACATTTGATGCAACCCCCACCAGATCATAACCCCCACCCACCCGACCCACCCAACTCCACCCACCCCACCAACCCACCCACCAAAAATGCAAAGCCCACAATCAACCCAAAACCCATTTACCCAACACCTACAACCCCCAAACCGATCCACCTGACTCGAATCACAAAAACACCCAAACTACCCCCCCAAAACACCACCCCCCCCCCCCCCCCCCCCCCCACCCCCCCCCTCGTGTCCTCTGCCCAGTAGGCTTGTGCGCACGCGTCATCCTATTCCTCCCTCTCTTTTTTACGGACCGCCTAGGGAGGGGGCCCCGCCAGATTGTTCGTTGACAGATTCGGTTGGGTGGCGGTGTATTCACGGGCACGGAAATGCACGTATCACCACCCCCCCCCCCCCCCCACCTTACCCCCAATCACCCCCAACCTAACCCCACACAAAAAACACACCATACACAATCGACCAACCAACCAAACAAAACCACAAAAAAACAGAAAAACAAACAAACGTCACACAAAAAATGAAACACAACAAAACCCCCCTAATTCACCCCCACCACTCCCTCCATCCCCCAACCCCCCCCCATGCGAACCTCACACCCCCTACCCCCCACCACAAGCCCCAATATACCCACACCATTACATATTCCATTACCACTTTAACGTCACCATCGACACCACCACCCCCCCCCCCCCCCCCCCCACCACCCCACCCCCCCCCCCACCCACCCCACACTACTCCCCCCACAAACCCACCCCACTACCCACCCCCCTAAACCCTCTAAACCCTTGGCAGGCTTTGTGTTTTTGTTAGCCGCCTTTGATTTTTCCTATATTCGTACTTTTTCAGCCGTCTTTTTCACCGTACCTTTGCGTGCAGGATTTTCCCCCCCGCCCCCATCAATCAAGTCTCTTTATTGGTTATTACGCGTTTAACGGTGACTTGTATTACTTCACTTGATACTCTGTTTTTGTTATCTTACCTTTGCACCCCCTATTATCTTCACCCACTGTAGTTACTTCTCTTCTTTTCATTCCCACTCTTTCTCCCTCCCCTGCCACACCCCCCCCAACCCCATTTATCTTCACCTTTCCTTCCAACCCTCTTCCCTTCTTTTTCTTTCCTAACGCACCCCCCACTTATTTTTTATCTAATCCCCACCGAGACCCTTCAGCGGCGATTGCACGCAGTTTTTTTTTCTTTTTTTTTCCACGAGTCCCTATTCCTTCCCCTCCTGCGGATTCAGCAGTATAATGTCACCAGCGGCTTTTGGTTTATACGCCCTTTTTCTTTCTCCCTCCCCCCCTTTATTTCTTCCCTTACTGTTCACGGCCGACCGTTGGTTCTGTCATGTCGACTTTTTCCCTACCATTCACGCGGAGCTTATGAATTTCACGACCATTCCGGCAGGCACCCTATTGGTTCCCTGCACTTCCTCTCTTAACCTGCCCAGTAGAGCTACGCACCCTTCGGTAAGTCATTGTTTCTGATGGCTCTATGTCAGGTATTAGGAGGAACTCACCCCCCTTTCCCCCCAGTATAGTAGGTAGTAGGTGCGGTAAGTAGTAATTGGTACGATACGTAGTCTTGGTGCAGTAAATAACTAAATAGTAAGCCTTATAACATGGCGTGAGGTTGAGGGGTCCAGTCCGTTTGCTTGCACTGGGGTCAAGCACAGTATTCCATTGTTATATTCAATGTTTTTATACATGCAGGGTAGATAGGCAGCACCTGGTAACTGATTAACCGGCCACTAGACCGGTAAGCAGCAAGTAGTTTTGGTCGCACAGTATATCGCTGAGGTTCTTGCTTTCGTGGTTGTGGCCCCAGTCTGCCCCAAAGCTTAAAACAGCACCATGGTTCCTCATTAACCTGCCCATAGATCTAGCGGTAATTAGTCTTAGTGCAGTATTGCTGGACTTGTGTGGTTGGCCGCAGTGCAAGCTAAAATACAGCACCCATGGTTCCTCATTAATCTGCCCATAGATCTAGCGGTAAGTAGTCTTAGTGCAGTATTGCTGGACTTGTGTGGTTGGCCGCAGTGCAAGCTACATAACAGCACCCATGGTTCCTCATTAACCTGCCCATAGATCTAGCGGTAAGTAGTCTTAGTGCAGTATTGCTGGACTTGTGTGGTTGGCCGCAGTGCAAGCTAAAATACAGCACCCATGGTTCCTCATTAACCTGCCCATAGATCTAGCGGTAAGTAGTCTTAGTGCAGTATTGCTGGACTTGTGTGGTTGGCCGCAGTGCAAGCTAAAATACAGCACCCATGGTTCCTCATTAACCTGCCCATAGATCTAGCGGTAAGTAGTCTTAGTGCAGTTTGCTGGACCTTGTGTGGTTGGCCGCAGTGCAAGCTAAAATACAGCACCCATGGTTCCTCATTAACCTGCCCATAGATCTAGCGGTAGTAGTCTTAGTGCAGTATTGCTGGACTTGTGGTGGTTGGCCGCAGTGGCAAGCTAAAATACAGCACCCATGGTTCCTCATTAACCTGCCCATAGATCTAGCGGTAAGTAGTCTTAGGTGCAGTAATTGCTGGACTTGTGTGGTTGGCCGCAGTGGCAAGCTAAAATACAGCACCCATGGTTCCCTCATTAACCTGCCCATAGATCTAGCGGTAAGTAGTCTTAGTGCAGTATTGCTGGACTTGGTGTGGTTGGCTGCAGTGCAAGCTAACATACAGCACCCATGGTTCCTCATTAACCTGCCCCATAGATCTAGCGGTAAAGTAGTCTTAGTGGCAGTATTGCTGGACTTGGTGTGGTTGGCCGCAGTGCAAGCTAAAATACAGCACACCAGTGGGTTCCTCAGTAAACAACCTGCCCATAGCTCGAGGGTAAGTAAGTCTTAGTGCAGTATTGCTGGAATTGTTGTGGTTGGGCCCAAGGGGCTTGCAAGGTAAAATACAGACCCATGGTTCCTATTAACCTGCCCAAGATCTAGCGGTTAAGTATCTTAGTGCGTATTGCTGACTCTTGTGGGTTGGCCGCGTGCAAGGCTAAATACAGCCATGGTTCCTCATTAACCTGCCCATAGATCTAGCGGTAAGTAGTCTTAGTGCAGTATTGCTGGACTTGTGTGGTTGGCCGCAGTGCAAGCTAACATACAGCACCCATGGTTCCTCAATTTGTTTTTTAACCTGCCCATAGATCGAGCGGGTAAGAGTAATTAGTGAAGTATTGCTGGACTGTGGGGTTGGCCGCAGCAGTTTGCCAGTAACATACAGCACCCATGGTGTGTCCGCTTAACTGCCAATAGATCTAGAGGGTAGCGGTAAGTAGTCTTAGTGCAGTAGTATTGGCTGCGACTTGTGTGGTTGGCCGCAGTGCCAAGCTAACATACAGCACCCATGGTTTCCTCAGTAACCTGCCCATAGATCTAGCGGTAAGTAGTCTTAGTGCAGTATTGCTGGACTTGTGTGGTTGGCCGCAGTGCAAGCTAAAATACAGCACCCATGGTTCCTCATTACCTGCCCATAGATCTAGCGTAAGTAGTCTTAGTGCAGTATTGCTGGACTTGTGTGGTTGGCCGCAGTGCAAGCTAACATACAGCACCCATGGTTCCTCATTAACTGCCCATAGATCTAGCGGTAAGTAGTCTTAGTGCAGTATTGCTGGACTTTTGTGGTTGGCCGCAGTGCAAGCTAAAATACAGCACCCATGGTTCCTCATTAACCTGCCCATAGATCTAGCGGGTAAGTAGTCTTAGTGCAGTATTGCTGGACTTGTGTGGTTGGCCGCAGTGCAAGCTAAAATACAGCACCCATGGTTCCTCATTAACCTGCCCATAGATCTAGCGGTAAGTAGTCTTAGTGCAGTATTGCTGGACTTGTGTGGTTGGCCGCAGTGCAAGCTAACATACAGCACCCATGGTTCCTCATTAACCTGCCCATAGATCTAGCGGTGGTAAGTAGTTCGTGAGTGCAGATTGATGGACTGTGTTGGTTGCGCAGTGGCAAGTAACATACAGCACCCATGGTTCCTCATTAACGTGCCCATAGATCTAGCGGTAAGTAGTCTTAGTGCAGTATTGCTGGACTTGTGTGGTTGGCCGCAGTGCAAGCTAACATACAGCACCCATGGTTCCTCATTAACCTGCCCATAGATCTAGCGGTAAGTAGTCTTAGTGCAGTATTGCTGGACTTGTGTGGTTGGCCGCAGTGCAAGCTAACATACAGCACCCATGGTTCCTCATTAACCTGCCCATAGATCTAGCGGTAAGTAGTCTTAGTGCAGTATTGCTGGACTTGTGTGGTTGGCCGCAGTGCAAGCTAAAATACAGCACCCATGGTTCCTCATTAACCTGCCCATAGATCTAGCGTTAAGTAGTTAGTGCAGGTTAATTGCTGGACTTGTGTGGTGGTCCGCAAGGCAAGCTAAGAATACAGCACCCATGGTCCTCATTAAATCTGCCATGATATAGACGGTAAGTAAGTTTAGTGCAGTATGCTGGACTTGTGTGGTTGGGCGACAGTTGCAATTGTTGCAAGCTAACATCCAGCACCAATGGTTCCTCATAACTCCCATAGATCTGCGGGTAAGTGTCTAGTTGCAGTATTGTGGACCTTGTGTGGTTGGCCGGCGTGCAAGCTAAAATTACAAGCCACCCATGGTTCATCATAAGTGCCCATTAGATCTAGCGGGTAAGTAGTATAGTGCCCGTTATTGCTGGACATTGTGTGTGGCCGCACAGTCTTGAAAGCTACCATACAGCACCATGGTTCCTCATTAACCTGCCCATAGATCTAGCGGTAAGTAGTCTTAGTGCAGTATTTGCTGGAACTTTGTGTGGACCGCAGTGCAGCTAAAATTACAGCACAATGGTTCTCATACTGCCCATAGATCTCGCGGGTGGAAGCTCAGAGCACATAGTGCAGTTTGCTAGCATAGTGGGTTGGCCCCAGTGCAAGCAAACGTGAAGCACTAATGGTCCCTGATAGACCTGCCCATAGAGCTAGCCGAATGTAGTCTTGGTGCTGTAACTAAATAAATAATATGACATATTATTGCTGTTTGCTTTAACTAGGGTCAGCCACAGTATTCCATTGTTGGATTCAATGTTGTTGAGATATGCAGGGTAGCTAGGCGGCACCCATGTTTCCTCATTAACCTGCCCATAGAGCTAGTGGTAACTAGTCTTAGTGCTGTATTGCTGGAAGTTGGTGGTTGGCCCCAGTGCAAGCAAACGGGCCCCGTAATAAGGCGTACTATTAAATATTTTTGGTGCTGTACCATTATTGGGTTTCTGGTGCTGTACCATTATTGGGTTTCATTATTGGGTTCAATTCTGTTGAGACATGCAGGGTAGACAGACAGCACATATGGTTACTGATTAACCTGCCAATAGAGCTAGCGGTAAATAGTCTTGGTGCAGTAAATAAATAGTACGCCTTATTAGGTTGAGGTTGAGGGGGCCAGCCCGTTTGCTTTTGCTCATAGAATGATAGATAGATCTGTGTACGATAGACAACATAGATCTGTCTATGTATGGCCAATATACATATTTATATATAACAATAGATAGAGAGACAATAGAGATATATCTAAAGAGATATATTGGGCTTTGCCTCACCCTACTTATCAGTCCTCATCTGCATTCATTGTTACAGGATCCTTTCAACTATGAGCGAAATCAGGAGCCTGTCCAGAGTATTGAGGAAATAAAAGGTCTGATTCAGCTCGCCCGCAACCCAGCCTACGGCACTGAGGTGCGCAACAGTGCAGGCCGTGAACTCAGCCGGAATGACTACATGGACAGCTCTGGCTCTGGATCGGATGCTGGCAACAAAGGCCCAAATCACAACTTCATGATGAGAAGCTGACGCGACTCAATCGAAGATGGAGTTGAAAATAGACCTCTGGGCCTGGATCGGCAGCTGGTAACAAAAGCCTGAATCACAACTTCATGATGAGAAGCTGACGCGACTCAATCGAAGATGGAGTTGAAAATAGACCACTGGGCCTGGATCGGCAGCTGGTAACAAAAGCCTGAATCACAACTTCATGATGATAAGCTGACGCGACTCAATCGAAGATGGAGTTGAAAATAGACCACTGGGCCTGGACCGGCAGCTGGTAACAAAAGCCTGAATCACAACTTCATGATGATAAGCTGACGCGACTCAATCGAAGATGGAGTTGAAGATAGACCTCTGGGTCTGGATCGGCAGCTGGTAACAAAAGCCTGAATCACAACTTCATGATGAAAAGCTGACGCAACATAATCGAAGATTGAAGATGGAGTTGACTACTTGGACAGCTCTGGCTCTGGCTCTGATGCTAGTAACAAAGGCCCGAGTCATAGCTTCGAATGATAAGCTGGCTCATCGCAATCCATGACTGAAGCTGGGGTTGAAGATGGACCTCTGGGTCTGGATCGGGTGCTGGTAACTAAGGCCCGAATCACAGCTTAGAATGATAAGCTGGCTCATCGCAATCATTGACTTAAGCTGGGGTTGAAGATGGACCTCTGGGTATGGATTGGATGCTGGTAACTAAGGCCCGAATCACAGCTTCATGATTAGAAGCTGACACAACTCAATCGAAGAAGGAGTTGACTCAAGTCAGTCAAAAATGGGGTTGGATCTTCACACAAGCTTTTTTTCCAGCTACGAGCATCTGCTTCTTGGCAGCTCCCCTGCCTTGCTACCCATTCAAACCTAAACCAACCTTGTGCATCTACATCGGGGCTTGTCTTTTCCACTACCAGCAGCAGCTTCTAGGCAGCTCCCCTGCCTTGCTACCCAGTCAAACCTAGAGCCACACATTTCACTTGGAAGCTGACACAAACAGCTGCTCAGTACTTATGAAATATAGCAGCTTGGCCCAGTGGCTGGCTCAGGGAGCTACCTAGAAGCTGCTGCTCGTAACCGCAAAGAAAAGCTATGGTATGCACATGCTTCTGATGCATCATGCACACTCCTGTTGAATAATGGTGCTATTTCATAAATAAATACAAATAAATAAATAACAGTACGCCCCATTACGAGGCGTGAGGATGAGGGGGGCAGCCCGTTTGCTTTCACTGGGGCCAACCACCAAGATGCGCTTTCACGTGTCCCATGCACCAACCACCAACCACCATGATGCGCTTCCGTACCGAATGGATATCTTGGCAGATGTGGATGTTTTGGATTTGAGTTTTTAAAATACCTCGTCGTTTGTACCTCGAACTTGAGAATTTGGCCTGAGAAGCCTGGAATTTTGGCCTGAGAACAAGTCAGAGGATCAAGAATTCCGAGATTTTTTTATTTTGTGCCTGACTGAGTGGAGGTGCAAACAACGAGGCTCAAATCTAAATCATCTGCTGAATTACTTTAAGCGTCGTGTCCGGCGCAACCTGTCTCACCTAGGCACCAGATTTAGAGTGTGACGACATGGTCAAGGAGTGTGGGGAAAATGTTTTAGCTCAAACACATAAAAAAGATCAAGCACACAACCACAATTAGACTAAATCCAGACAATATAATCCATGCAAACCTGTTTATTGAAGATCGTTTCAGGGGTGTGAGGAAACTGTTTAGAGTGTGACGGCATGGTGAAGGTGAAGAAGTTGGTCGCCCATGCCAACCTGGTCATTACCATCACCACCATCACCACCATCATCACCATTCAATTGTTTTTGAACAGTGATGGTGGAAGCTAGTAGCATGAAGCAAGGGTGGATTCCTCGCTAATTGCAATGGTTGAATTCGTATTCGAGCTCTTTCCTTCTCTAGTGCACATAGATCCCTCGGGGTATATCATATCCCAAAGCCCGATGCACAAGCCAGCCAGCAAGCAGTGCATTGACACACACACAAATTCTTTATTATGATGTTATGTATGACCAGTAGCTTCTAGGCAGCTCCCCTGGATGACTAACAACATAGTATCTGCACCAGAAGCTTCTAGGCAGCTCCCATGGATGGCTAACAACAGTGTATCTGCACCAGAAGCTTCTAGGCAGCTCCCATGGATGGCTAACAACTTAGTATCTGCACCAGCAGCTCCCCTGGATGACTAACAACATAGTATCTGCGTTCCATTAAATCAGCAAGCACCTCGCCCACCCACCAATAGGGAACGGCAACTAATATTAGTGTTTGAAAAACTAATATTATTATAGCGTCACAATAATATTAGTTTTTCAAATCAATTTGAAATCCTGGTGAGACGGCTCGTCCGACTAATATTATATAATAGTACATAATATTATTTATTCACTCATATTATTTAACATAGCCGACCCCTACCCATCAGGCAACGTCGACATCATGCATATAGGTGTGTTTAGTCAGTGAAAAGTAAGCATTGCATATAGGTGTGTTTTGTCAGCGACAAGCAAGCATTGCACATAGGTGTGTTTTGTCAGCGAAAAGTTAGCATTGCATATACGTGTGTTTTGTCAGCGACAAGCAAGCATTGCATTTAGGTGTGTTTTGTCAGCGATAGGCAAGCAATGCATATAGGTGTGTTTTGTCAGCGATAAGCAAGCAATGCATATATTCTCTCCGTCTTCGGGTCTCAAAGACTTCGAAGTGTCAAGCTATATACCATGCCGTCGTACTCGATTGTTATCTGAACAGATGACAATCGAGTACGGCGGCATGGTAAAGCTTTACAAAAAGCATTTGTTTTTGAAGGTTGGCAAAGTAGAGTTATTCTGTGCAAGGAAATCCAAGCTGCCCCAAAATACACCCCTCCTTTGTTTGGAGTGCATCTAATATTTATTGTTGTGACTGTTTGCACTGTCGAACCTGGGTCAGTCCCAGCTGGCTCGCCGTTGCCAAGCAACTCCTAGCGACTGATGTATTAGGCAGTACAGTGAGAGGCACCAGTCGCATCGAATTCACTTATGAGCATCCCATTCGAAGGGGAATTGTAAAAGCTTTCACATTATGCACTTACTTTGTACTGCATGTTCACCATTATTTAGTTATTTGCGGTTACAGCTTAGTCAAACACAATTTACACCTTGGGTTTAACTTCAAATGCTAATGACTTGTGTAAATAGTCACCGTAGACACGAGGGAGATTGTTTTTAACTTACAGCTACGGGCAGCAGCTTCTAGGCAGCTCCCTGAGCCAGACACTGGGTTAAGCGCCTAAGCCTCGAGATCTAGACATAATTGGAAATATTATTCTTTTAGCCTCCATTGAGGCCAGCCCACTCCCTCCAGGTGCACTTCGTTGCTATATGTTTGGCTCGGTATTAAGTCAGGGGAGCAGGGTAATTCAAAGCGCGCGCTTTTGAGCGCTGACTTTTTGAACCCCTTGAGCTTTAAGCTCAGTTTTTTGCAACCCCTTGTGGGCGCTGCAAGCAATTTTTGCGCATTTTGCACTGCAAAGCGCAGTTTTTTTGTTTTCAAGTGCGCTTCAAGTGTGCTCCATAACCCGGTCTAACCCTCAATTGGAAACAGGCTGTAAGTGGTCGTCCACACGAGCCGGTTTAGTTTAAGGTTTAGCTTAGCCACTAATCCGGAAAGTTTAGGGTCTCGGCGTCCACGCAGGCCTGAACCGGTTTAGTTTAGGTGTACTGCCGAATAACCTCAGGAATTTTGATTTTTTGATGACAGACGAGTTTTTTCCGGGCCATGCCCCTACACCATGATCCGTGCTGTGAAGCAAGTGACTTCGAGGCTGCGAATGTGTGCTGTGAAGCAAGTGATATGTGGTGTTACACGTGATCGCGTGTGACACCATGGACACGCCCTTAGACCAGGGTACTTCAAATGGCCAAATTGGCCAGCGCTTTAGCGCACTTGAAAACAAAAAACTGCGCTTTGTAGTGCAAAAAGCGCAAAAATTGCTTGCTGCGCCCACAGGGAGTTGCAGAAAACTGCGCTTAAAGCGCAGATAGGGCCAAAAAGTCAGCGCTAAAAAGCGCGCGCTTTGAATTACCCTGCCTGAGACTATCTCCAGGATGACATGAAGTAAAAAATCGAAAAAGTGATTTGTTCTCGTCTACTAAAATGTATACTGCTGAAGACGACGAGCAGCCGAATTGCTGGCTTAAGCTGTAACCAAGTTCACGGTCAAGTCGTTAAGCTGTGTAATCCGCTTAGTGTGCTCCCTGTTTTCTGTGATAATAATCGCACAGGGGGACCTGGAATTGGCAGACGGTGAGCAGCCTGGAGATGGCTAAAGAACTACCGTAAGTAACAATTCAAAATTGAAAGTATATCTCCACGAATGTGGTTACAGTCTGTACGCAGGACCGGGGTAAAGTAGTGTTTCCTCCACTCCACCAGTGAGCAGTAGTGCTCACTCCACTCCACCAGTGAGCAGTCGTGCTTACTCCACTCCACCAGTGAGCAGATTGAAGGCTGGTGGGCGGTCCGTTGCAGGGTAATTCAAGGCGCGCGCTTTTGCTCTTTTGAGCGCTGACTTTTTGACCCCCTATGCGCTTTAAGCGCAGTTTTTTGCAACCCCTTGTGGGCGCTGCAAGCATTTTTTGCGCTCTTTGCACTACAAAGCGCAGTTTTTTTGTTTTCAAGAGCGCTAAAGCGCTGGCCAATCTGGCCATTTGAAGTACCCTGGTCCGTAGTGGTAGAGCGGTTGTTAAATATGGTCAACACAGCCGGGGGGCTCCGGTTCGGATCTGCACTGACATGTGCTCTAGAAATCCCTGGTGTCCGTGGTTATCGCATGGGGGGTATTGTTAACTGCTATGCGCAGACGTTTAGACGCCATACCTGGCGTATAGAACCTTGTAACAATGATTTGAAGGCTGATAGACCATGTAACAAAACTAAACATCAACTCTTGAGCTATGGCCCAATCCACAGTCTAAAGCTCGTGGTGTTCCCTGGTTTCTGTGGGTATTGCACGGAATTGGAAGACGGTGTGCAGCCCAGAGTTGGCTGAAGAACCATGTAACAATTCAAATTCTGGAGCTATGGGAACCTGGCAAGGGGACTGTGAATTCATCATGTAGCTCCAGTGTGAACTAGGTTTGAACTGTAATGTTAAGATCAGTCCCGGGCTACCTTTTCCCCGGTTTTCTCTGTAGGAAGGGGTCTGTTGAATCCCCCCCTTCTGTTCATATATTGCCTGGCTGACCTTGTGGTCGAAATCTTGATGGCACTAACATTGGCGAACTCATCCTCTACCTGCAACACGGTGGGTGTTGTTGTTGGTTGTTGTTGGTGGTTACAGTGTCCTCTACCTGCAACACGGTGGGTGGTGTTGGTTGTTGTTGGTTTTGTTGTTGGTGGTTACAGTGTCCTCTACCTGCAACACGGTGGGTGGTGTTGTTGGTTGTTGTTGTTGGTGGTGACAGTGTCATCTACCTGCGACATAGTGTGTGTTGGTGGCAGTGTTGTTGTTGGTGGTGACAGTGTTGGTGGAAGTGTTGGTGTTGGTGGTGACAGTGTCGTCTACCTGCAACACAGTGTGTGGTTGTGTTGGTGGCAGCGGTGTTGGTGTTGGTGGAAGTGTTGTTGTTGGTGGTGACAGTGTTGTTGGAAGTATTGTTGTTGGTGGTGACAGTGTCATCTACCTGCAACATAGTGTGTATTGATGGCAGTGTTGTTGTTGGTGGTGGCAGTGTTGTTGTTGGTGGTGACAGTGTTGGTGGCAGTGTTGTTGTTGGTGGTGACAGTGTTGGTGGAAGTGTTGGTGTTGGTGGTGACAGTGTCGTCTACCTGCAACACAGTGTGTGGTTGTGTTGGTGGCAGTGGTGTTGGTGTTGGTGGCAGTGTTGTTGTTGGTGGTGACAGTGTTGGTCGAAGTGTTGTTGTTGGTGGTGACAGTGTCATCTACCTGCAACAGAGTGTGTGTTGGTGGCAGTGTTGTTGTTGGTGGTGACAGTGTTGGTGGCAGTGTTGTTGTTGGTGGTGACAGTGTCATCTACCTGCAACATAGTGTGTGTTGGTGGCAGTATTGTTGGTGGTGGTGACCGTGTTGGTGGCAGTGTTGTTGGTGGTGGTGACAGTGTCGTCTACCTGCAACACAGTGTGTGGTTGTGTTGGTGGCAGTGGTGTTGGTGTTGGTGGCAGTGGTGTTGGTGGTGATGACAGTGTTAGTGCTAGTGTTTGTTGTTGTTGTTAGTGTTGTTGTTGTGTTGGTGTTGGTTTTAGTGTTGTTGTTGTTGTTGTTGTTGTTGTTTTGTTGTTGTTGTTGTTGTTGTTTGTGTTTGTAATTGTGTTGGTGATTGTGTTGGTGTTAGTGTTGGAAGAGCAATATGTATTGCCTTTAAGCGACAAGTCCCAAAGGCAAGATAACAGAGAAGCTACGCCCTTCCGTTGTAACTGATCTGAACCGTACAAATGCAGTACAGAACAGCTAAGCCTTTCCGTCGCAACAGATCTGAACTGTACAAATGCAGTACAGAACAGCTACGCCCTTCCCTTCCAACTGAACTGTACCCGACAAATGCAGTACAGAACAGCTACGCCCTTCTGTTGCAACAGATCTGAACTGTACAAATGCAGTACAGAACAGCTACGCCCTTCCCTTCCAACTGAACTGAACCGTACAAATGCAGTACAGAACAGCGCCGCCCTTCTGTTGCAACTGATCTGAACCGTACAAATGCAGTACAGAACAGCGCCGCCCTTCCCTTCCAACTGAACTGAACCGTACAAATGCAGTACAGAACAGCGCCGCCCTTCTGTTGCAACTGATCTGAACCGTACAAATGCAGTACAGAACAGCGCCGCCCTTCTGTTGCAACTGATCTGAACCGTACAAATGCAGTACAGAACAGCGCCGCCCTTCTGTTGCAACTGATCTGAACCGTACAAATGCAGTACAGAACAGCGCCGCCCTTCTGTTGCAACTGATCTGAACCGTACAAATGCAGTACAGAACAGCGCCGCCCTTCTGTTGCAACTGATCTGAACCCTACATTTGTTTTTAGTTGCGAAAGGTATTACACCCCAGGAGGTGGGCCTCACGACACAAACCAGCGACACCGAAGATTCAGTTTGAATGGCGTTGCCACTCCTACAAAAGAGTAGGCGCACAAATGCCACACAGTACCAGCAGGTCGACCAGATGGATGAAGTACCTCGGTTTTTAATTTGAATTTTGAAGACACAGTACCAGTAGGTCGACCAAATGGATGAAGCACTTCGGTTTTAAAATTTGAATTTTGAAAACACAGTACCAGCAGGTCGACCAAATGGATGCAGTCCTTTGGTATTACAATTTTAAATTTGAAAATTCAAACGCCCTGCCACGGGATGTGAGGTTGAAGGATCCCTCCCGTCCGTATGCACCGTACATACTGGAGAATGGCTACTATGATGGGTTTCGGTTTAGCTGACTGCTACTGCGCCTGAGCATGGACTACCGCGCGACAGAACGGAGAGAAGTTCTCTACCTCTTCCTACTCGTAACAAGGGAGTAGGCACGCATGCCAATCAATGTTCCTCCTGCACACCCACTAACCCACCCAACCCTCAAACCCACAGCCAGCGACCCATAGCAGGGTAGGACAGTCAGGGATATTTTTTCCCGTTATATATAGCGATCGCTAGTTTTGACCCCGTTTTGGGGAAATTATCGCTATAAAAAAGTATAAAAAAAAAAAAAACATTTTGCCCCAAATGGCCCCCCAAAGCTACAAAAAGCTAAAAAAACACTAAAATGCTGTCCCCGGAGGAGGCCTAAAACCAAAAAGCTAGAAAAACCCCACTTTCAGATTTGAAAAAAAAATCACTGAGGACAGTTGCCTCTGAGTTTCTTGAGGGAGAACCCCAGTACTGTTTTTCACTGTGGGTGCAGGTGGGTGGGTTCAAAAAAACTCACCCTCAAAGACTTACACAAATATATAACATTAAATGGCCCTAAAAAGCCCTAAAAAGCTTTAACAGCTACAAAAACGCTACAAAAACAGCTACAAAAACGCAGTCCATGGAGGAGGCCTAAAACCACAAAGCTAAAAAAACCCACTTTTGGAAACCAGTCCTACACAGCGTCGCAATCGACGCGGAAAATTGGCGGAGTGTGTTGGCAACGGATGCGAAAGGAGCTGACCGAAGCGAGTTAGTTACGCGGCCGTTGGCTGACGTGTCGGGCTTCAAGTTTTTCGGTCGGGCAGACGGACAAATGGGTCAACATGGGGGCTCCCGCCCCCTTGAAGAGGGGGCTCCGCCAAAAAATCCCTGAGACTTACCTCCTTGCCCTGTGTGGTGTCAAAGGCGAATGGGATGCCCATCGCTTGCATCATTTGAATTTCCTCAGGAGTCAGGTCAGCGTCCAGATTCACCTGTCACGAAGGATGGGTGGGTATGGGTGGGTGAATGGGTGCTATGGATGGGTGCATGGGTGGGTGCATGGGTGTGTATGGGTGGTATGGATGGGTATGGATGGGTGTGTAAGGGTGGGCGAATGGGATGCCCATTGCTTGCATCATTTGAATTTCCTCAGGGGTCAGGTCAGCGTCCAGATTCATCAGAGGTCACGAAGCAAAGAATATAAGCAAATAATCAGTGTACAACAGACAGCAGGCAGAGCCACTGTAGATGGAGACACATGTGTGCCTATCACTGAAGAGTGTTTGTACCCCCCCCCCCCCCCCCCCCTGCCCCCCCCCCCACACGCACACATTCGCTCCCTAACCTCCCCCCCACCACCAAGACAGAGCCACTACAGATGGAGATGCACGTGTGCCTCTAACTGAAGAGTGCTTGTGTTCATCCCCCTCTCCCCCCCCCCCCCCACCACCACCACCACCACACACACATACGCTCTCTGACCTCCCCCCCACGCCCCCCCACCACCAAGACAGAGCCACTACAGATGGAGATGCACGTGTGCCTCTAACTGAAGAGTGTTTGTGTTCATCCCCCCTCCCCACCCCCCCCCACCACCACCACACACACATACGCTCTCTGACCTCCCCCCCACGCCCCCCCACCACCAAGACAGAGCCACTACAGATGGAGATGCACGTGTGCCTCTAACTGAAGAGTGTTTGTGTTCATCCCCCCCTCCCCACCCCACCACCCCCACCACCACCACACACACATACGCTCTCTGACCTCACCCCCACGCACCCCCACCACCAAGACAGAGCCACTATGGATGAAAGACGCACGTGTGCCTCTCACTGAAGAGTGTTTGTCCTCCCCCCCCCCACCCCCCCACACACACCCCCCCACACACACATTCGCTCCCTAACCTCCCCCCCACGCCCCCCCACCACCAAGACAGAGCCACTACAGATGGAGATGCACGTGTGCCTCTAACTGAAGAGTGTTTGTGTTCATCCCCCCCTCCCACCACCACCACCACCACCCCCACACACACATACGCTCTCTGACCTCACCCCCCCCGCCCCACCACCACCACCACCAAGACAGAGCCACTATAGATGAAAGACGCACGTATGCCTCACTGAAGAGTTTTTGTCCCCCCCCCCCCCCCCCCCCCCCCACACACACACACACACTCCCACGCCCCCCCCACAACCAAGACAGAGCCACTGTAGATGAAAGACGCACGTGTATCTCTCACTGAATAATGTTTGTGTTAGCATATGATGCACGCCGATATATTGGGGCGTAATTAAGGTGCAAATTAGGGCGTGATCAGGGTGTACTCAGGGTGTAATCAGGGTGTACATTAGGGTGTACTCAGGGTGTAATCAGGGTGTACTCAGGGTGTAATCAGGGTGTACATTAGGGTGAACTCAGGGTGTAATCAGGGTGTACATTAGGGTGTAATCAGGGTGTAATCAGGGTGTAATCAGGGTGTAATCAGGGTGTAAACAGGGTGTACATTAGGGTGTACTCAGGGTGTACATTAGGGTGTACATAAGGGTGTACTCAGGGTGTAATCAGGGTGTACATTAGGGTGTAATCAGGGTGTACTCAGGGTGTAATCAGGGTGTAATCAGGGTGTACATTAGGGTGTAATCAGGGTGTAAGCAGGGTGTACATTAGGGTGTACTCAGGGTGTAATCAGGGTGTAATCAGGGTGTACTCAGGGTGTAATCAGGGTGTACATTAGGGTGTAATCAGGCTGTACATTAGGGTGTACTCAGGTTGTAATCAGGGTGTACATTAGGGTGTACTCAGGGTGTAAACAGGGTGTACATTAGGGTGTACTCAGGGTGTACTCAGGGTGTAATCAGGGTGTACATTAGGGTGTAATCAGGGTGTACATTAGGGTGTACTCAGGGTGTAATCAGGGTGTCATCAGGGTGTACATTAGGGTGTACATTAGGGTGTAATCAGGGTGTAATCAGGGTGTACATTAGGGTGTACTCAGGGTGTACATTAGGGTGTACTCAGGGTGTACATTAGGGTGTAATCAGGGTGTACATTAGGGTGTAATCAGGGTGTACATTAGGGTGTACTCAGGGTGTAATCAGGGTGTCATCAGGGTGTACATTAGGGTGTAATCAGGGTGTACATTAGGGTGTACATTAGGGTGTAATCGCGGATGCTTATATCATTGATTCTGTCGGTCTTTCAATTTTTGGCGGAGCCTCCTCTTCAAGGGGGCGGAAGCCCCCATGTTTACCCGTTGTCCCGACCGAAAATTTGAAAACATTTGAAGCCTGACACGTCATCCAACGGTCGCGTAACTAACTCGCTTCGGTCAGCTCCATCGTTGCCACCTTTCGTTCCGTTGCCAACACACTCCGCCAATTTCCTGCGTCGCTTGCGACGCTGCATAGGACTTTTCAGTCTTCACCCTACACCAATCAACTTGTTGCAATTGTGCAAGTTGCAATTGTGGCAACGGAGCGACAGGTGGCAACGATGGAGCTGACCGAAGCCAGTTAGTTATGAGACAGTTAGCTGACGAGTCAGGCTTCTATGTTTCAGTCGGTCGGACGGACTATCGGACAATGGGGTGAATCTGGGGGCCACCGCCCCCCAGGAGGGGGGGCTCTGCCAAAAAGTAAAACATACCTTCTGTCCTTGGTCTTCATCTCCCTCACTTCTTTTATCCGAGTCGTCGCCATCCCGATCTCTATCTTCCTTGCGATCTTTCCGGTCCTTGCGATCTTTACGATCCTTTTTGTCCTTCCGATGCTTGCTGCTGCGATCTTTCTTCTCGCTCTTCCTGTCCCGGTTTCCACTGCAAGGTGGATGCAAGTAGGGTTTCTGGTTATGTGTGTGTGTGTGTGTGTGTGTGTGGGGGGGGGGGGGGGGGGGGGGGGGATCTTTCTTCTCGCTCATCCTGTCCCGGTTTTCACTGTAAGGTGGATGCAAGTAGGGTTTCTGGGTATGTGTGTGTGTGTGTGTGTGTGGGGGGGGGGGGGGGGGGGGATCTTTCTTCTCGCTCTTCCTGTCCCCGGTTTTTCCACTGTAAGGTGATGCAAGTAGGGTTTCTGTGTATGTGTGTGTGTGTGTGTGTGTGTGTGGGTGGGGGTGGGGGGACGGGGGGGGATCCTTTCTTCGCGCTCTTTCTGACCCTGTGGGGGGGTGTTGGTGGTGGGGGAGGCCAGGGAGTGTATGTGTGTCTTTGGTCCTGTGTGTTTGTGTGTGTGGGGTGTGGGTGTGTGTGTGTGTGGGGGGGGGGGGATCTTTCATATCACTTTTCTCCTGTGGGGTGGGTGGTGGTGGTGGGGGGAGGTCAGGGAGTGTATGTGTGTCTCTGTTTCTGCTTGGGTGTGTGCGGGGATGGGGTGTGCTCTGTTTTGTTTGTGCGTGGGGGGTGGGGGGGGGGGATCTTTCATCTCACTCTTTCTGTCCCGGTTTTCACTGTACGGTGAATGCAAGTAGGGCTTGCTTTGGTTCTGTAGCCATGTAAGCTACGCCCTACGGCCCCCTGCACCCGGCTCAGGTTGTTAAACAGGTGTTCAGGGTGATGAACACCTGCTTATGTACATAATGAACACCTGTTTATGTACATCATGAACACCTGTTTGTGTACATCATGAACACCTGCTTATGTACATCATGAACACCTGTTTGTGGTACGCTGAACACTATGGCTTAAGTTACATCATGAACACCTGTTTTGTGTACATACATTAACACCTTTTGTGTCACCTCATGAACACCTGTTTGTGTACATCATGAACACCTGCTTATGTACATCATGAACACCTGCTTATGTACATCATGAACACCTGCTTATGTACATCATGAACACCTGCTTATGTACATCATGAACACCTGTTTATGTACATCCGAACATACCTGTTTTGTCATCATGAACCCAGTTTATTACATCAATGAACACCTGCTTATGTATAATCAAATTAACCCCTGCTAATGTCATCATGGACCACCTGTTAGTGTCTCATGAAGCACCTGCTTATGTACATCATGAACACCTGTGTATGTACATCATGACAACCTGCTTATGTACATCATGAACACCTGCTTATGTACATCATGAACACCTGCTTATGTACATCATGAACACCTGCTTATGTACATCATGAACACCTGTTTATGTACATCATGAACACCTGCTTATGTACATCATGAACACCTGCTTATGTACATCATTAACACCTGCTTATGTACATCATGAACACCTGCTTATGGTACATCGATTCACACCTGCGTATGTCACATTCATGAACAAACACCAGTTTACTGTCATCATGACAACCTGCCTATTACATCAGGAACCACAGTTTTGTATCAGGAACCCGGCTTATGTAGCACGAGGCACCTGTTTATGTACTTCATGAACCCTGCCTTATGTACATCATGAGAACCTGTTTATGTAAGTTCAATCATAACCCCTGTTTGATAGGGTGTACATCATATGGAACACCTGCTTAGTACATCACGAACACCTGATGATGACATCATGAACACACGCGTAGGACAGCTAACAACTGCTTATGTACATCATGAACACCTGTTTTATGGTACTCATGAACACCCGAGTATGTACCATCCTGCACACCAGTTGATGTACATCATGACACACCTGCTATTGTACATCATCGAAAACACCTACTTGGTTATGTCCATCTGAAAAACCGTTTCATGTAAATTCATGAAAACCTGTGTAGTACACCTGAAAACTGGTTATGTACATCTATGAACTCTGTTTAGGTACATCATTAACACCTGATTATGACATATGAACACCTGCTTATGCTAAATCATGAACACCTGTTTGTACATCTGAACACCTGTGTTGTACATCATAAGTTTTAAACAGGAGTTTGTTGACGCGGAAAGCAGGCAGGCCAGCCATAGCGGACAATATAAAAGGTGACATTGAGGGGAAGATGCGTAGCACATGCTAGGGGAAATGATCAATGCAGATTTCTTCAGCAACGTGACGGTGCTTACTACGTCTGCTATGGTGACTTTCCCCAGCTTCGGCATACGGGAGGGTCCCCTTAACACCACGCCCCTCCGGGCGTCATATTTCTGACGGCGTGTCCAGGGTCATATTTCCCACGTGTCCGGGCGTCATATTTCTGGCGTGTCCAGGGTCATATTTCTGGCGTGTCCAGGGTCATATTTCTGGCGTGTCCGAGTCATATTTCTGGCGTGTCCAGGGTCATTTTATGGAGGTCCAGGTCATTAGCTGGCGTGTCTTACAGTGGTCATATTTCTGGCGTGTCAGGGTCGAGTGCGGGGTTGTTAGGGTTATATTTCTGGACTGGCGGGGTATATTCTGGGTGTCGGGGTTATTTCTGGAGTGTCTGGGTCATATTTGAATGCGTTGTCCAGGGTCATATTTCTGACGGCGTGTCCAGGGTCATATTTCTGACTGCGTGTCCAGGGTCATATTTCTGACGGCGAGTCAGTCAGGCGTCCATGAGTTTACTGAGTGTCAGGGTAGATTTCTGGCGTCGTACAGGGTCCCTTTCGGCGTGTCCGAGGCCGTCATATTACTGGCGTGTCTAGGGTCATATTTCTGACGGCGTGTCCAGGGTCATATTTCTGGCGTGTCCAGGGTCATATGTAGGAGGGCTACCAAGTTTCCAAATGAGGACCCACAAACAACTTATCAGCAAACAAGCCACACACAACTTATCAGCGAACAACCCATAACAAAGTATAGCGAAACCACAACAAGTAGCATGCGAATCAAACCCTACAAATCAAATCAGGAGAAGAAAACAAATCTTCTTAGCAGCAAAAAATCACCCACAAACACTTATCCAGCAAACAACCCCACTAACAACCCTTATGCCAGCAAACAAACAACCCACACCCAACTGATCAGCAAACAACTTATCAGCAAACAACCCACAAACAACTTATCAGCAAACAAACCACAAACAACCCACAAACAACCTTTATTCAGCACGCAAACAAAACCCACATTAAACTTGATCAGCACTTATCCATCACGACAAAAACAGAACAAAACCCACAAACAACTTATCAGCAAACAACCCACAAACAACTTATCAGCAGACCCACACCCAACTGATCCACAAACAACCCACAAACAACTAATCAGCAAACAACCCACAAACAACTTATCAGCAAACAACCCACACCCAACTGATCCACAAACAACTTATCAGCAAACAAACCACAAACAACTTATCAGCAAACAAACCACAAACAACTTATCAGCAAACAAACCACAAACAACTTATCAGCAAACAACCCACAAACAACTTATTAGCAAACAAACCACAACAACAATAATCCTGCAAACAAAACCCACAACCCAACTGGATCCAAACAAACAAACTTTATCAGCAAACAAACCCACCACAACTTATCAGCAAACAAACCCCAACAAAACAACCCTATCAAGCAAAACAATACGTAACCCCCACAAACACATATCTGCAACAACCCACACCCCACTGAATCCACAAAACAACTTATCCAGCAACACACCCACAAACAACTCTTTAATCAGCAAACACCCACAAACAAATAAATATCGCAAACAACCCACACGCCAAACCTGTCCAACATACAACTTATCAGCAAACAACCCACAACACCTTATCACATCAGCAAAAACAACCCACAAACACATAAATCTGCAAACAAACAACCCCACCCACACCCACGGATTCCACAAACAACTTATCAGCAAACAACCCACAAACAACTTATCAGCAAACAACCCACAAACAACATATCTGCAAACAACCCACACCCAACTGATTCTCCAACAAACACTTTATCCCAGCCAAACAACCCCAAACCACTTATCATCAAAAACATCCCACACAACAACATATCTGATCTGCAAACAAACCCACACCCACTGGATCCCACAACCTTTTATCAGCAAACAACCCACAAACAACTTATCAGCAAACAACCCACAAACAACATATCTGCAAACAACCCACAAACAACTTATCAGCAAACAACCCACAAACAACTGATCCACAAACAGCCCACAAACAAGGAAACAAGACAGCAGCTTCTGTGTCGATCAGGGGGGGTATGTGTGTGTGAGACGGAGTGTTGGTGTTTTGTTGCGTGTTGAAACTGAAGTGTGCGTGCGTGTGTGTGTATTGTGTGCGTGGTTGTGTGTGTGGGGGGGGGGGGGGGGGGGGGGGGGGGGTCCTATATGGGTTGTTAGGTATGTTGGTGGTGGGTTATGGGGTTTGTGTGGATGGGTGGGGAGGGTGGGTGGGTGGGGTGGGTGGGTGGGGTTCTATAGGGTGTAGGTATGTATGTGCGTGGGGTTATGGTGTGTGGGTGTGGATGGGTTGGGGATGGTTGGGGGGGGTGGGGGTTGTTTGTGTGGGGGGGGGTCTATAGGGTGGGTATGTATGTATGGTTGTGGGGTTTTTTATGGGTTGGGTTGTGGATGGTTGGGGATGGTGTGGGTGGGTGGGGTGGGTGGGGGGTGTCTATAGGGTGGGTAGGTAAATGTATGGTGTGGGGGTTATGGTTGGGTTGTGGATGGGTTGGGATGGGTGGGTGGGTGGGTGGTGGGGGGGGTCTATAGGGTTGGTAGGTATGTAATGGTGTTGGGTTTATGGTTTTTTGGGTTGTGGATTGGGGTTTGGGGAGGTGGGTGGGTGGGTGGGGTTGGGTGGGGGTCTTAGGGGTGGTAGGTAGTATGGTGTGGGGCTATGGTTGGGTGTGGATGGGTGTTTGGGGGATGGGTGGGTGGGTTGGGTTGGTGGGGGGGTCTATAAGTGGTGGTAGTGTATTTATGGTGTGGGTGTTATGGTTTTGGGTTGGTATGGGTTGGGGATGGGTTGTGGTGGTGTTGTTTGTGGGGGGGTTCTATAGGGTGGTTAGGTATGTTACTGTTTGTGGGGTTATGTGGGTTGGGTGTGATGGGGTTTTTGGGGATGGGTGGGGGTGGGTGGGTGGTTGTTGGTGGGGTCCCTATGGGTGTAGTTTCTGTATGGTTGTTGTGGTTATGGTGTTGGGTGTGGATGGGTTGGGGATGGGGTGGGTGGGTGGGGTGGTGTGGGGGGTCCTATAGGGTGTAGGTATGTTATGGTGGTGGGTTATTGGGTTGGGTTGTTGGATGGGTTTTTGGGGAATGGGTGGGGGTGGTTGGGTGGGTGGGGTGGGGTGGTCCTATAGGGGTGGTTAGGTATGTATGGTGTGGGGTTATGGGTTGGGTGTGGATGGGTTGGGGATGGGTGGGTGGGTTGGGTGGGGTGGGGGGGTCTAATAAGGGTGGTAGGTATGTATGGTGTGGGGGTTATGGGTTTTTGGTGTGGAATGGGTGGGATGGGTGGGTGGTTGGGTTGGGTGGGGTCCAAACAACAAAGATTACAAGAACAGTACCATTCTTGTGTCGATCAGGGGGGTTGTGTGCCCGTGTGTGTATGACTAGTGTGTGTGCGTGCCGTTGACCTGAGAGAGTTTTGTGTTGTGTGTGTGGGGGGGGGGGGGGGGGGGTCTTATAGGTGGGGGGGGGGGGGAAACGGGGGGGGGGGGCGGGGGGGGGGGGGGGGGTGGGGGGGGGGGTGTTGTTGGGGGGTGGTGTTGTTTGGGGGGTTTTGTGGTTGGTGTCTTTTTTTTTTTGGTTGTTTTTCGTGTTGTTGGGTGTGGTCCCCCCCCCCCCCCCCCCCCCACTCCCCCCCCACCCCCCCCTCACCCCCCCCCCCCCCCCAAAAGCAAAGAACCCCAACACACAAAACACCCAAAACCCCGACACCTACACTCACGCCTGAGGGGCGTGGTGTTAAGGGGAGCCCGCCCCGTACGCGCAGCTGGGGGAAAGGTCCACCATGGCAACAATATGTAAGTTGTCACCTCAGGCAGGAGGGACTATCCTTCCATATGGCGACCGGTTGGGAACTGCCCTGGTACAGGAGGCGATAGATTCTATTCTCTGTGCAGCTTTAGGAGATGAGTTTTGTTCTTACGTGTTTTCGCGACCTGAGAATCCCAAAGGTGGAGAGAGTTGGTAAGAGTTGTGATTGGTATGGTTACCATTGGTACCTATTGTGAAGACTAGGTAGTGGAACAAGAATCCTTGTTGTTGAAAGGAATACGTTGTAGCTCCCCTTAAGCTGAACGTCTCTTTTTTTTTTCTTTTTTTTTCCCCCTGGGAAATTTTGAATGTGGTGGTTTTAGTTGTCTGAGCAGTAGCCCAGTTTCAACTAGGTAGGCTTTTTCCCCTTCCTCCTCTGGGGTTTTTTGTTGATAATAATTGCGTCGTCAATGATGAGGTGAGATCAGGCTGTATTTAATCCCATGTTGGCTTGGGGAAGAATCTGGGGGTTTGAAGGGTGGTTTGGGGGTCTCCGTGGGAATGTCCGGAGGGTATCCCCCCCCGCTTCCAGTTTGCCAAGTGCCCTGCATCCATGTAACATGGGAGGAGCCCCCAGAGCTCCTTGGCTCCTACCTTTTGGATGAGTTTGGATCGCTCCCTTTTATTAAAATGGTCTGTTTCATATTACCATCCCTTTTACAATATACAGGGTTTGCTGCACCCAGCAAGAATAGGCCAGCTCCGTCCCTGTGCTTTTCGACAAAGAGGGCACGTTTATCAATCAGAAGGGGGGGCCCGTGCTGGTACAAGGGGCGTTTGTAATCTGTACGCCAAGTTTTTTTTCCCCTAGTTCCATAAGCGTCCCCACCTAAAAAGCCTTTTGTGGATTTTGGTATTTTTTTTTTTTGCCACCATTGGTGTCGGTGGTTTTGCCAGAAAACCGATTACTAGCCTGAGGGGAGGAGGAAAGGGTTTGGCCTTGCTCTCCCACCATGGAGGATTATATTACCCCCACTACACGCCCCCATACCGCCAACCTACAAACGACATATCAGCAAACAAGCCACAAACAAGGAAACAGACCAGTACCTTCTGTGTCAATCAGGGTGTTTGTTTGTGCTTGTGTGTTATGAACAGAGTGTGTGTGCATGCCGTGTGACTGGAGAGAGTGTGTGTGTGTGTGGGGGGGGGGGGGGGTCTTAGGGGGGGGTATGTATAGTGTGTGGTTAGGGTTAGGGTGGGGGATGGGGGTGGGGGCTGGGGGGGGGGGGGGGGGGGGGGGGGGGGGGGGGGGGGGGTGAACAAGGAAATAAGACAGTACCATCTGTGTTGATCAGGGCTTTACCAACCCAACCCATAACCGACATATCAGCAACAAGCCACCACAAAACAAGGAAACAAGACAAGTTACCTTCTGTCTTTGATCAGGGGGGTTTGTGTGTGTGTGTGACAGAGAGTGTTTGTTGCGTTAGTCCCCGCGGGACTGAGAGTGTGTTTTGGTGTGGGTTTGGTTGGGGGGGGTGGTGGGGGGGGGGGGGGGGGGGTGGTGGTGGGTTGGTGGGGTGGGTTGTGTGGGGGTTTTGCTGGGTGTGTTTGATGGGGGCGGGGGAGGGGGGGGGGTCACAAGGGCAACACAAGGACCGTACCTCTGTGTCGATCAGGGCTTTCAGAGCTCCGCCTTCGATCCCTGGGGTCTCCACTGGCAGATCGTCTCCTCCTTTTCCTTTCCCCACCGTCATCATCCTCGAACTGACCCAACCGTCGGCTGCTCCTGTGCCCCCGGCCATCATCTTCGTCATCTTCACGCTCATCCCCTCGGACCCTGCGGTCTCCCGGTCTCCCAACACGATCATCTTTATGGCTACCTGGCCTTCCCCCATCTCTGTGGTCATCACGGCGAGAGCGCTCGTGCGCATCTGCATCATAGTTGCCTCTAGGGGCTCGGTATTCACCTTCGTCCTCATCATCAACCCTTCTGCTACGACTATCTCCTGTTTGGGTGCAGTGGGGTGGAGATGGGGGGTGGGTGAGTGGGGGTGAGCTTGGGGTGGGGTTGAGTTGGGGGTGAGTGTACGTGGTTGGGTTGGGTGTGGGTCGGGGGTGAGGGATGGGTGGAGATGGGGTCGGTATGAGTGGGGGCTGGGGGGGATAGGGTGGAGTGGGGGTGTGGAGAGTGGGGTGGCGGGTGTTGGAGTTGTGGGTTGAGGTGGGTTGGTGGAGGTGATGATCGGGGTGAGAGTGGAGAGGGTGTGCAGTAGGTGGTGGTGGGGTGAGGGGGGATTGTGGGGGGTGAGTGGGGTGAGTTGGGGTGGCGCGAGTTGGGGGGTGAGTGGGGGTGAGTGAGGGTGAGATGGGGGCGTGGGGGGAGTGGGGGTGGGGCGAGACGGGGGGGTGAGGGAGGTTGAGAGGGGTGAGTATGGGGGGTGGGGTGAGTGGGGTGAGTTGGGGTGGGGCGATTGGCGGGGGAAGTGGAGGTGCAGTTGTAAGTGAGGTGTGAGATGGGGGTTGTAGAGCGGTGTGGGGGACGTGTGTGTGAGTTGGTGGTGGGGCCGAGTTCGATGTGGAGGGGGCGTGGGGGTGAATGCGGGATGAGTGGGGTGTGAGATGGGTGAGGGGGGGTGGGTGAGTGCGGGATGAGTGGGGTGGATAAGTAGGGGTGACGGGGGAGTGAGGTGTGAGTGAGGGTGAGAGCGGGGTGTGGGGCGGTTGGGGGGAGGGCAGGGTGGGTGTGAGATGGTGGTGAGCTGGGTGATGGGGTGACGGGGTGACGTGGGGGGTGGGGCGAAGTTGGGGGGAGTGGGGGTGAGTGAGGGCGTGAGATGGGGGAGAGGGGGTGGGGTGGGTGAGTGGGTGAGTGGGGGTGAGGGGGTGGGGAAATTGGGGGTGAGTGGGGGGGTGAGTGAGGTGTGAGAATGGGGTGTGATAGGAGTGGCGTGAGTGGGGTAGTTGGGGTGGGGCGCGTTGGGGGAGTGGGGGTTGAGTGAGGGTGTGAGATGGGGTTGAGATGGGGGGCGGGGTGAGTGGGGTGAGTTTGGGGGGTGGGGCGAGTTGGGGTGAGTTGGGTCGGGGGCTTTGGTGATGTGAGGGTGAGATCGGGTGAGAAGGTGAGATGGGGGTGGGTGAGTTTGAGTATGGGTAGGGGCGGTAGAG
Source organism: Chlamydomonas sp. ICE-L (assembly GCA_013435795.1). Classification (NCBI taxonomy): domain Eukaryota; kingdom Viridiplantae; phylum Chlorophyta; class Chlorophyceae; order Chlamydomonadales; family Chlamydomonadaceae; genus Chlamydomonas; species Chlamydomonas sp. ICE-L. The sequence continues at coordinate 38,655,239 of JACBWV010000626.1, forward strand.
CAGTGGGGGTAGTGAGTGGGGGTGATGAGGGGGAGGTGGGGCTGAGATGGGGGTGAGATGGGGGTGGGGTGGAGGTGGGGAGGGGGAGTGGGGGGACGTGGGGGGGGTGGTAAGTTGGGGTGAGGGGGGGTGGGGTGAGCTAGATGGGGTGGGTGGGGGGGTGATGATGGGGTGAGTTTCGTGGGTGGGGGAGGGGAGTGTGGGGGCAGGTGAGTGGGGGTGGGGAGATGGGGGCGGGGTGATGGGGGTGGGTGTGAGGGGAGGGTGGGGTAGGGTGGGGTGAGTGGGGGCGGTGGGGTGAGAGGGGAGGTGGGGTAGTTGGGGTTGAGTGGGGGTGGGGTTGAGGGAGGGTGGGGGTAGGTGGCCGTTGAGGTGGGCGGTGGGTGGTGAGTTGGGGCGAGTCTAAGTGTTTTTCTTTTCGCTACGAGAAGCAGCCTCCTCCAGGTCCCACATCTTTGGAGGTTTCCTCACCACCCCCTAAGGAAATATAAATGAGTTGGGGTGAGTTGAGTTGAGTCAATGTTATGCAATCCACACAACCCCAATGAAAGTATGTCCCACATCTTGGCGGATTTACCTAACTGTTACCTCCTAGAAACAATTTTATATATGGAGGGGGGTTGGGACTGCGTTGGGTGAGTGGCGTGAGTGAGGGAGTTGGGGTGAGTGGGTAAGTTGGGGGAGTGGGGTCAGTGGGAGAGTGGGGTGCATATTATATAGGTGAGTGGGGGTGGGGTGAGGGGGGTGAGTGGGGTAGGTTGGGGGGGTGAGTTGGGGTGAGTGGGGAGTTGGGAGGAGAGTGGGGTGCCATATTAATTAGGTGAGTGGGGGGCTGGGAGGGGAGTGGGGGTGGGGTGAGGGGGGTGAGTGGGGTGATGGGGTGAGTGGGGTCAGTTGGGGTGAGTTGGGTGAGTGGGTGGTGAGTTGGGGTGAGTTGCGGTGAGTTTGGGGTGAGTGGGGTGATGGGGTGCATTTTATGTATGGTGAGTGGGGTTGAGTGGGGTGAGTTGGGTGGTGGGGTGAGTTGCGGGATGAGTGGGGTGCATCATTATTATATAGGTGCGTGGGGGGGGGGTGAGGGGGGGGTGAGTGGGGTGGTTGGGCGCTGAGGGGTGAAGTGGGGTGAGTGGGGTGAGTTGGGGTGAGTGGGTGAAATGGGGGGAGTGGGGGTGCTTATAATATGTTGAGCCGGGGGGGTGGGGCTGAAGGGGGTGGTTGATTGGGGGTGAGTTGGGCGTGATTAGTGGGAGTGGGGTGAGTTGGGCGGATGTGGGGTGAGTGGGGTGAGTGGGGTGAGGTGGGCGTGAGTGGGGTGAGGTTGAGTGTGAGTTTGGGTGAGGTGTTTGGTGTGAGTTGTTGTGAGTGGGGTGAGGTTGGGTGATTTGGGTGAGATGGGGTGAGTGGGGTGAGTTGAGGTGAGTGGGGTGAGTTGGGGTGAGTGGGGTGAGTGGGGGTGAGTTGGGGTGAGTGGGGTGGTGGGGTGAGTTGGGGTGAAAGGTGGGGGCTGGGGGGTTTACATATTATGTATGTGAGCAGGGTCTGGTGGGGTGAGTGGGGTGAGGTTGGGGAGTCGGGTGCACGAGTTGGTGTGGTCAAACAAATCATTAAATAAAGCAAGTTTTTTTTTGGGCGGAACTAGACCCCTCTTCAAACCCCCCCCCCCCTCTCCAGGGCAGGAGTCCCCATGTTTACCATTTTCCGCTTGTACGACGGGAAAAAAAAAAAAAAAAATAAGCCCCACGTCAGCCAACGGTAGCGTACCTAACTGATTAGAGTCAGCTCCACGTTCCACTTTGTTCAGTTGCCAAAACCCCCCACTCCGGCCAAATTTTCGATTTTCTGCATAGGACGACTTGTTTGATTACGCGTAGCAGCTTCTAGGCAGCCCCCTTGCCCTATCCTTGGGCCAAACCTGAAGCTAGCTTGTGCGCCGAATGAAGTGATTTGAATTGCATTTCAATGCAGAATCAAGCGTGGGTTTTCTTTTGGCAATGCAGATACAAGCAGTGGGTTCGGCAATGCAGATACAAGCAGTGGGTTGGCAATGAGAATTACAAGCAGTGGGTTGCAATGCAGATCAAGCAGTGGGTTTGGCAATGCAGATACAAGCAGTGGGTTTGGCAATGCAGATACAAGCAGTGGGTTTGGCAATGCAGATACAAGCAGTGGGTTTGGCAATGCAGATACAAGCAGTGGGTTTGGCAATGCAGATGCAAGCAGTGGGTTTGGCAATGCAGATACAAGCAGATTTGACATGCATTCCAATGCAGATACAAGCAGTGGGTTGGGCTAGCAGTGGCCCCAGTCAGTGTTTCGCTTCATGTTGTCATCAAGATTGTCTGCAGATCGATTTTGAGTCCTATGATTGTTTGACCATCTCGTCAGCTACACTTTGGGCACTCGAATTTCAACAACCCGTATGATTTTCGGCGAGATAATAGCCCCCCCCACCACGCGACGCCCACATATCCCACCGCATGGCGAAGCTGACACTAAAACGCGCGGAGCTGGGGGGTCGGCGGACGCAGCGGTTATTGCCGGCTACCCGTGATATTGGGGGATGGGGGGTTGAGCATCTCTACGGAATGGCGACTGAATGGCGACGCGTCGTCGAAAAATGAAACACTGCTACTGGAGCTGGGGGGATGCTGCCGTGAGTGACCCTAAACCCTAAATCCTAAACCCCAAAACGAAACTCTGACATACAAGCCTGCATTCCAACAGAAATTCTGAATCCCAAAATTGGAGTGCAAGATGCGGTTGTTGCACCCCCTTTCCATGTGGACAAGCCCAAACTAATACTATATCAGCTAGCCACAATCGACGGCATCAACGAAACTCTGAACTCCCACAACCCTCACCTACTGACACAAGTCATGAGTCAGTGTGGTCAACCGCACACCTAAATCATCAAGCCTTAATTCAGCTTTCCTCTCCAACAGGAAATCCCTGCGCGATAAACCACTCAAACATTAGTGCAAGAGGGTCCAATTTGTGGGACGAGTCCACCTTTTTTTTAGAGTCACATTTTTGTTAAACTTGTGGTACGACAGCTGCAACAAAACTCATTCACGAGGAAACAGCATTTTTGTGCTGACTCGTATACAGCGCACTTGGTAGTTTTGCAACCCGTCTGGCAAAAAATCCCCCTGCATCAAAAAAGTAAAAATAACAATTCGTTTGTTGCCCGAGATGGCCCTACATAGCTATAAATGGGACTTCAAAAAAGGATATGAGTTTGGGGACTTCAAAAAAAATGAGTTTGGGGACTTGAAAAGAATATGAAGAAAAGTTTGGGGACTTCAAAGAATATGAAGAAAAGTTTGGGGACTTCAAAGAATATGAGTTTGGGGACTTCAAAAAATAAGATGCACGGATACCAGAAAATGAGTTTGGGGACTTACTACGCTTTGGACGATCCTCATCGGCATGCTCCCTGCATATGCAAGCAATTACATGTTTGATCAATGGTTAGGTTACCTGTCTGTCAGACAAGGATACGGATGACCATGGTTAGGTTACACTGTTTGCCCACTCAATCGGTACGGATCTTGCACTGAGATCTCAATGGTTAGCCGAAATGTAGATCAATGGCTACGATCAACTACACCCTACCCGAATCCTACATGGTTGCCCCTGCTATCGCCACGCAATTCCCATCTTCTGTTGATCAATTGGGTGGGGGGTCTCTAGAGGCCTCCGCCGGCATCCAGTATGCCACCCGCGCAACATTTTTTTCTTACCCATGGACGAATCCTCTAAAAACATCTCCTATCGCAACTATCTTATGAATGACCACAGAACGCCCCTAGCCTCTATTAGAACTCCGCGTCGAATGTCTTTATTTTCTCGCCACGCACAAAACAGAGCGCACCTATTTTTACTGCGGCACATCACCAAACCTAAGTCTGGTACCTAAGCACGGATGCACAAGTGATCTAGAACTGGTCGTCGACCTTTGTGTCCTACCGCTACGGACGAGGAAGGGGGTACTCGTTGGACTGGTGACGAGTGAGTCTTTGTTGTGGTCCCCTTCGAGTTACGCATCACCGCTATGATCCGTTCGACAGGCTACGTCACAAATGCCTCCTCCACCGTAGACATCTGTCTTATTTTCAATCTGTGCCTCGGTAGCCCCGTACGGGCCACTGGACCCTGGTTTTCGCATACCCGCATACAAGACTGCACTGCCCACGGCCCGGACGTTTCCTTGACCATAATCTAAGTCACTCTTGAGCTCCCATAAATGAGAACTGACTCCAGTCTGAGAGAGACAGCATCTTGACGGTTGAGACTTTGTTTGATACTGAGGCTGTTTGCTAGTGTTTGGTGGAGGGTGGATGTATTGCTCGTGGTTTGTCGATGGCCTTGTCTCCTATACTTTCTCCCTGAGCCATGTAGCCTTACTCCACCATAGATCAGTGTGGTTGAACCTAGGTTTTGTCGGGGTCGCGTTTTTTGAGGGGATTAGTGGCAGTTTGTGTGCGTACTGTTAATGCTGCATTAGTGTGGTCTGTGTTTTTAGTGACTTTGGTGCCGTACGTCTCTATTTTTTGCAATGCCTCAAGTACACTTGCTCTTGGGTATCCAGGTTACCTCTGTTTATCCAAGAATGTATGAAGAGATTGGGTCAAGTATATTTTGACATGAATACTTTAATTTGTGCTAGATTTTTGTTTTTTTATCACGTTAAGTTCATTTTCTCTGGTGATTCATTTTACTGCCAAAGACGGCGAGCAGCCAAATTGCTGGCTTGAGCTATGTACCCAAGTTAAAGTTGAAGTACCCAAGTTGCCCATCAGCAGTTTTTTGTGTGTGACAACATACAACAACCGTTACTCTATTATTGAATTAGTTGGAACACGCCTCCCGTATGTGGTGGAGCGGGCTTGTCTTGGGTCAACAATGGCCTGTCGATGACAATGGAATGTAATGTTGTCATGATGTTGTCATGATTCATCTGTTTTCAGGTGGGCCAACACTTGCGTAATAGCAAGGTGCAAGTGTACCATTGTTCTAAAGGAAGAGGGGGAACGTAGCTGAGGGGTAAGGGCTGAGCTGGCTTGGAGTCCTCCAACAAGTCTAGGTAAGGACAGGTAAGGAGAACATGCATTCTTGCATGAGATTTGGAAGTATTTCTCTCCATCTGTGTTGGCTACTGCTACGCATGCAGAATACTCAAGCCCCAAGCTTATCATACATCCCTCTGTGTGCGCACCTTCAGCTGGCTTGCACCGGGAGGCACTAAATCTCTCTACGGGCCAAAGAAATGCAGTCTTTCCTAGGGCACCGTCGAATGATCTGGCCTCGTAGATTCAGAGATAACAAATTCGATAAGAGTCTCCAGGAGCGCCACAGTTAGGCAAGAAGCCGCGCGGATCGGATTGTTACCGAGCACTTGCAAATAAATAAAAATCAGATGGAACTACAATACCAGGCGCCCGGATGGTGACCTAAATCAACGGGTACAGGGTAGGCGCGACCGTCTTTTGTCAACCCATTCTTACAGAGATGTCTCATACATAATGCAACGGGTCCATGCGGGATGCGGGCCCACGCCACCTGTACCACTCATGCACCAGCTCATGTACAGCTGGTGCACCCGAGTGCACCGGATGCCAGGCCAGTGCCAGCCTACGTCTGGCTTGTCCCCGCCAAGGCGCTGCGAATCTTGCAGGGTCTTTTTGACAGGTTAAGAAAACATAAGGGTGACGCTGAGTGCTTTGCCACTCTTCTGGTGCAGCTCAGCGCAGGACTTGGACGAATTCCGTTTACTTGGCACGTAAGCGATTTTTCAATTGCGCAAATTATGAGAGCTGAAAGTGGAGGGGTTGGTGCGATTGACCCACTAGTAGCGCTGTCTTCGTATGAGGCAGCGATATGGGAGTTACCAGGGCAGCTGCTCGAAAGCGCTTCCAGGAGGCAGGGATCTCAGTTGAGAAGAAGTGATTCGAGGAACATGTGCTTCTACAATATATGCTTGCTATTTTCCAGCATTTTTTCAGGTGTAATCAATTAAGAGCTTCGCCGGGAGACGTACCTAGGCCATTGTTGTTGGCAACCTCGGCGACCTGCTCAACAGCCTGACAGCCTTTACGCGCGTCATCCTGGTTACTCCCATATCGCTGCCTCCATACCGAGGCAGCCCTAGCGTGACCAGTAGGTCAATCGCACCTACCCCACCACCTTCAGCTCTCTTCATTTGCGCAATTGAAATTCGCTGAAGTGTCAAGTCAACGGAATTCGCCTAATTCCCACGCTGCGGACCCCTGGAGGGCGAGGGGGGCGGGGGTTGGGCCCGGGGCCGGGTTGGGCGTGAAGGCCGCCCCCGGGGCCGCCCCCCTTGCCTTGCTGACGTCAACGATATCATTTAAGGTATCGTTTAATAAGGCTGCGTACAGCTGCGTAGTATAATAAGGCTGCGTAGGATAGCGGTGCCCTTTCCTGATGCTGGCCAGTGGGCTAGTCAGTAGTTGCTGGGCAGTTGCTGAGCGTAGGTTAATCCAGTTAGATCAGCCTGCCTCCCTGAGTATGAGCCTTTCCTCCGACTTCTTGAACAACCTCATCAGCCTCTTACCACCATACTTCATATATTTTACACCAACACAGATACCTGCCGTCCCCGACCCCCTCTCCCCCCCAAGTGCGTACCCCTACCATTCCCATTCTCCGGAATAGTTTCGCATGCGAACCCCGACCATTGGCTCGACTTGCGCATCGCAAGCCTTGACGCGTTTTCATCATCATCATCATCATCTGCATTGAGCGCGTTGCCACTGCATTGGATACCCTCATTCGCCCTCCAACCGATGCTACCATGCACCTTGCCGCGCAGCTTTATCAAAACACCAGGGGGAGGTACAATTTTATTTAGCTATAAAGCGAATACATACCGTAGCTTATAGCAAGAACAATCCCCCCATACATGTCCCAAGCAACCCTCCTCGTCCAGCGGACCTCCTAATCCACACCCCAGTATCTCGTCGTAGTTAAATACACCTCCGTGTTGTGCATCAGCCACACCTCATGGCCGAAGTCGAATCTGCGCGACAGGTGGTGACTTTTTTCCCGGCTTGGCACCACCACTCCGACGGTTGAGAATCAAACTAGCTGATAGATCCGGAACCAGACGCTTAGGTCTGGAACCAACTGCCGAGTCTCGTAACCCTCTACAACTGTAACTTGGTTGTACACGCCTTAAGACGTTAATTATTGCCATTCTGCCGAATAAAATTCGTCCCCCAGCTGAGCGCGATACCCAAGGAAACCAGGGAGTGTAACCGATTAACCTTCTGGAGCCCCCCCCCCCCCCCCCCCCCCCCCCCCCCCCAAGCGTCCCCCCCTCCCCCTCACCCAGTCTTCCCACACTCCCACCCATGCATATTTGAACTTTTGAAGCCCAGTAGGGCACCAGGAAGAATGTCACCATCATTATCATCATCATCATCATCATCATCATAACCACGCAAAGACGCCTCTTGTCAACTCTCTCATCCCCCGCCTTCCACTCCTCCTTCCAGACGAAGCTCAGACGTGGCCCCATTTCAATGCCAGACACAGTCACCTACACCTGGCCGGGCGAAGCCCCCCCTCCCCTTGGCATCGCCCCACCCTTTAGCCTGGCAACCCCCACCAGCCTCAAGCAGCAGCTCATCCCCCAACCCGCACCCATGGCCTCCCCTTTCCAAGCCTACAGCCACCGGCCCCTATCTCTAGGCTTTGTTCTTATCGATGATGAAATCAGCCCACCCACAAGCCCCTGTGGGGGCAGTACCCACCCCACCCCCCTGCCCCAGCCCAGCCACCCCAGCAGCTGTGACCCAGGTGCAGGCCCCCCTCACCTTCATCAGGGGATCCTTGCCCCAGAAAGGCTGCAAGCGGCCTGCTGCTATGTCCAGCGCAGATCAGGACCCCGCTGAGCAGTATTCTTTCTCTTCGCCTAGGTACGCACTGCATTTTATCAGTGTTTTTCTTTTCAGCTAAAAACAGCAGCTTCTAGGCAGCTCCCCTAACTGGCTATTCAGCCAAAGCTAATGCAAACCTAGTGTGTCTGGAAGCTCACAGAATCCGCTGTCCAGACCTGTCGAATTTTTGGGGCTTAGCCCAGTGACTGGCTCAGGGAGCTGCCTAGAAGCTGCTGCTCGTAGCTGGAAAAAAAGTATGTTTTTAATTATAGTAGGATGTAGGGTGTAGGTCTGTAGGACAAACCCGTCATGCTGCGGCACATTCGAAGTCCAGTAGGCCAGGGTTGTGCCATTCGCGTTCGGGATAGAGCGGACCGAAGCCAGTTAGTCATTACTTATGAGACAGTTGGCTGAAGTGTCAGGCTTCGTCTCGGTCGCACGTCGGTTACATACACAAACGAACAACAGGGTGACACTGGGGGCTCCTGACCCCCAGAAGGGGGAACTCCGCCAAAAATGAACTCACCATCATGTACTCATCCTCGTCGCAATCATTATACTCCTCACCTACTTCATGTAGTCACGATCATGAACTCATCATCATCATCGTCATCGCCATCATAATACTCCACCTACTTCATGTAGTCACGATCATGAACTCATCATCATCGTCATCGCCATCATTATACTCCTCACCTACTTCATGTAGTCATGATCATGAACTCATCATCATCGTCATCGCCATCATAATAATCCTCACCTGCTTCATGTAGTCACGATCATGAACTCATCATCATCGTCGTTGCCATCATAATACTCCTCACCTCGTTGTACTCAAAGCTAGTTATTGGTGCTCTAGTCTCTTTGTACACCCTAAAATGTTGAGCTACTCCCACAGGTACCTACCGAGCAGCTACTCAAGAAAGGAGCAAAGGACAGTTGGCTTGGTCTCAGGGGACTCTACCCTTTCCCACCCGTCCGAGACCCCCAGCAGCAACGGCAGCGGTGTCGTGGCGTGCCTCATCACCTCAAACAATAGCGTACTGCCTCGTGGAAGTCTCTACCCCAAGTTTGATGGTACATCTGCCGGACTGGCAGCGACCCCCTACATAGCACCCAGTCAGCCTGGCAGTGGTTTTGACACCTTGACAGCAGAGTCAAGCCTGTTTAAGCCACCTAATCCCCTTCTCCAGGAGTCTCTTCCCTCCTCAGTAACAGGTAATCCTTCATCCCACCCATCACACTGGGCATCACACCATGTCCAGCCTGGCAGCACCACGCCCAGGATGGCGGGCGAAGCTGCCACGATGTCATGTACAGCCTGGCCAGAGCAGTGTATTGATTCATCAGATCTGTCAATTTCTGTTCGCCGTAAACTGGGCTGTGGAAGCTACGGAGAGGTATATGAGGCTCAGTACAAGGGCAGGCAAGTAGCAGCCAAGGTGATGACACACAACGATAAGCAATGCGCATTCCTGTCGGAGGCTTGCATCCATGAGCGCCTGGACCCCCACACCAACATCGTCGGCTATGTTGGCTTCCAGCCTGGCGCTGGCCACAGCTGCTCATCGGTCCTGTCACATGGTGAGGGAAATGTAGCTGAGAGACACCAGGAAGTACTCGGGACACAGCTTGGGCAACAACAGCTGAAGCTGCAGCAACAAGAAGAGCAGCAGCGGCAAAAACAAGAGCAGCAGCAGCAACAACAACAAGAGCAGCAGCAGCCTGAGCCAATTGAGCATGAACAGCAAGACCTGTCACAGAAGATGGCCATCGTGATAGAGTATTGCTCGCTAGGGAGTGTCTTTGGATTGCTGGCGAAGGCGCGTGCTTGGAAGACCTCATTTCTATCCACTGGCGTGGCCCCAACGGGAGCATCAGCTCTGCCTGCATTCATCACCTTTGCAAGCTGGGAGTGTAGATTGCGACTCTTAGCTGGAGCAGCTGCAGGTATGTATTTAAAAACAAAAAACTGTGTTTAATTTATATTACAAAATAATTATCTCATAATTAACAAATTCTTATTTGTATTCATTAATCAATTAATTTATATTTTTAATTTATATTTATAGCTGCTCACAAGCCCCTCTTGGCTCCGTCAAGCTGCGGGCACATTTGGAGTCCAGTAGAGCACCAGGAAAAATGTAGTCATTATCATCATCATGTGCATCTATGCACGTATGTATTTATGTCTGTACTAGTATGCTTCCCGTGTGATCAACGGCCACAACTATGTCAGTCGGGGATACTCCCCTGAAATACTCACACAGTAAGGATATTTCATGTCCTGAAACTGAAAACAAGAAGCTTCATCCCCCCCCCCCCCCCCCCCCCCCCCAGTTCTAGCCAGCATGCACTGACAAGGTGTTGCACACAGAGAATTCAATCATACAACATACTGTGTAAACCCCCAACCACACCCCAAACCACAACACCCAAAACCCAACCCACCCACTCAACCCCCACAACAAACCCCACCTCCCCCACCCAACCCCCACACCCCCCCCCCACCAACAACAACCACCCCCCCCACCCCACCCCCCCCCGCCCAATACACCACTCCTAACACCCCCCACCTCCCCCCACCCCACCCCCCACCACACACACAACACACTACCCTCCCCTCAACCCCCACACCACACCCCCGCCCCCATCACACCACCACCACATCAAACCCACCAACACCCACAACCCCAAACAACACACCCCACCAACCCCACCCCCTCACATTTACACCCCCCCACCCACCCAACCCACAATCAACAACAACCCAACCCAACCACCCCCCACAACACCCACCCCCCCAACCCCCCCCCCACCCAACCCCCCACTCAACCAACCCCCCCCCCCCCCCCCCCCCACCCCCCCCACCCCACCCACCCCCCCACACCCCCACCCCCCCCCCCCCCCCCCCCCCCACACCAGGTCTAGCAAGCTGACTAGACAAGGTATGCACACGAGACTTCACCTCATACAACCCCTGTCTCACGCCCCCATGGTGGACATGGATGGCTAGCTCGGAATGCCAAGCTCGGGATCATCGGAAGTCCTCTCCAGTTGGGGACAATGAAGTGGAGGAACACACATAGCGAGGAACGAACAACGTGGTGATCCGTTAAAGTCGCCACCCACCTCGGGGCGCTAACCTGCCTAGTGGTCACAGCGGTACACGAGGACGATACTGCCCATGAACGTGATCTGGTTACGAATCAAGACAGAATACGAGGCTGATGTTTAGGTTTGATAACCCCCTGGAAACACCCAACCCCCCCCCTATTCCTTCGCCAAACCGAGCGCTGGATTGTGGGGTTGGTACGGATAGATCCCGACGCTATGCCAGCCCTGGACAGATTGTAGTGCCCAACGGGAACTCCCTCAAGGCACGGCTCTTGCATGCGTTCCATGACCTTGACCGAGCGGGTCACTTCGGCATTGACCGCACGTTTGAGGCCATTAGCCGCTCATACTGGTGGCCTGCCATGCGATTAGATGTTACAGATTACGTCCGATCTTGTGACTCGTGCCAACGTACGAAGGCCGCCCGCCAGAAGGCTTACGGGTCACTCCAACCCCTTCCGATTCCAGCGAGAAAATGGCAGTCCATATCCATGGATTTCATCACTGGGTTGCCTAAGCGGGGTCCGCATGGGTTTGATGCGATTCTCGTTGTAGTCGATCGGCTTACGAAGATGGTGAAACTGGCCGCCTGCCACACCACTGATTCTGCCGAACGTACTGCCAACGTTTTTCACGAGAAAGTTTTGTGTGACTTTGGCATCCCTGAATCTATCGTCTCAGACAGGGATGTTCGATTTACAAGTCTTTTCTGGAAGTCCATGTGTTCGTTAACTACCACAGCACGCCTCATGTCCACCGCTTTCCATCCTCAAACTGATGGTCAAACTGAACGTGCCAATCAGGTTCTCGAAGACGCACTCCGAGCCTTCACGAATGAGAAGCAAGAAGGACTGGCCTTCTCTACTTCCCAACGCCTCAGTTTGCTATCAACAACGCTTTCAATCGGAGTATCCAGGACACACCTTTCCACTTGATGTATGGGCAACATCCTCGGGGTAGCGCTTCAGCCATCGGATGTGCATAATGTGGATACCTCGGCGAAGACTGGCGTTTAGAAACTTTCTGGATGGGAGACGGTCGCACGCTGCCCTCTTCACTTCTGTGTCTGCACGGTGGGTCAGCTTATGATCGTCTTTTTCTACTAGTTGAATGCCATCTGTGAACACGTCCGCCCGGCGCGGATCGTTCCGTTTGTTTTATTCCGTATCGTGTTGCACTTTGTTCATTGTTGGCACACGTCATTTTCGGCTGTATGGCTACTAATACACCCTTATTTTATTTTTCGTGTATAGGCCGGTTTGTGCTCTGCCCAACTCGATTCCCCCTTCGCCATGTTGTTATTTTTGGTTTTCTTGCGACTATTTAGTTTCATCTCCACTTCATCCTGATTTTTATATAGCGTGTGGTTGTGTCTTGTTTTGTTTTTGTGATTAGAGTTCGTGCTTTCTGCATTTTGTTAGTAATTATACATAACTATACCTATCCTCGCCACTACGCTGGAATGATCACACCATCACGGTATTAACTTGTTCGTCGGGATCCCCCCACGTTCCACGTGTCGTTGGTGAAACCGTACTTTTCCTGGAGATTCACCTCCTGAGGTGCGTCCCAGCCCGTTCCGTACTGAGGGGTGTGTTCAGGTTTATGAGATCGCACGTGTAGTGAGCCACAAGTTTGTAGCCCGCCAGCTGCAATACTTTGTGCAGTGGTTACACTCGGATAACGCGTTCTCATGGGAATCAGCTGTTAGCCTAGCTGATTTCTGCCCGCTTCAAATCAAAGAATACTGGCACACTGTCCCCGCGGACAAGTGGCCCTCAGTAGCTCTTCCATTTGAAGCACCCGCCGCCTCTCAAGGTGATCGAGTCAACGGACAAGATCCACTCAGACGGAGTGCCAGACTTCAGGGGAAGCCTGGGTCTTGAGAGGGGGGAAGTGTGAGCAGCGAGCTCACCCACAGTTCGGTCTAACCACACGGTGGTGGGTAGGGTATCCCGGATACCTTAGACCCGACTGAACTGTACGAACCCTAGACTGTTGCCTTGCAACGACAGGCCCTTTGGATCCGTGGATAGGACCAGAGGGCAGCTAGGGCCGGGTACCTTGTAACACAAGGCAGGATGTCCTTACTGAGCTGACGAGCCAAGTAACCTGCCGAGGTGTTGTTGACAGTTGTTATCCTGACAGCTATTAACACTGGGCTCATCCCCAGCATCAAGGTTGATTGCATTAGTTAAGCCTCGTTAGTACGTTCTATTATTGCTTACAGTTTGGCTGCCCACGTGGATGACCAGTCACACAGTACTGCGCAGTACAGTGGCAGCATGTGCAACTCTCCCTTCTGGCAGGCGCCCGAACGGCTGGAGGGGCAGTGCCACGGAACAGCTAGCGACGTGTACTCATTTGGCGTAGTCATGTGGGAACTGATCACTCTTTGTGTGCCTTGGTCAGACGAGGATGGCGGCAGTGGGCGACAAGATGTACATAACATACAGGTGAGAGTAGCTTAAGAAAGTAGCCGAAGATATACGTAACATTCGCGGGAGAGTAGCTGTACATGTACATGACGTTCAGGTGAGAGAAGCTGGATTCAATTATATTTGGGTACTCGATCTCACATCCTCTAGCTCGCTCTTCCGCCCTGGACCATCTACAAACTATTGGGACGAGCTGAAATGTATGGTAACTCTCTCAACCAAAATTCTTTACCTGCTCGGGGGGGAAACCCCTGGACCACCACACACCACCCCCACTACCCCACACACACCACCCCCACTACCCCACACACATCACACACACACCACCCCCACTACCCCACACACATCACACACACACCACCCCCACTACCCCACACACCACCCCCACCACCTCCACACCTATCACACCACCCACCACCACCGAGTGCTCACTCTCACATCCTCCGCCGTACTGTTCCAATTTGGATGGACCAGAGCAGACCTTCTAGCTTTTTTTACCTGTGAAAGGACTTTCACCCCAGGAGGTGGGTCTCCCGACACAAACCAGCCACACACAGTGCTTGTTATTCGCTCCTCTGGGAAGTCTAGAATTATTTTGATGTTTTGTTTGTTTGAGGTTGGGAAGTCCCTTATTGGCTATGCCCTAGACTGTAACAATAAAAACCCATACATGCATAACATGCAACATACAAACATTCAGGTAAACCCGAAACCCCGCGAACCTCAAACCCACCAACCCACATGCTTTCAGGTGATATATAATATACAATGATATATAATATACAATGATATATAATATACAATGATATATAATATACAATGATATATAATATACAATGATATATAATATACAATGATATATAATATACAATGATATATAATATAAAATGTATAAAATGTGTAAAATGATATATAATATAACATGTTGATGAATTCATATAATTTACATATAGGGAGCAGCAATATGATATCATTTGATTTAATATGATGCCAGCAGTCTGACTGGGCTAAAGTTACCATTTATATACAATATCATATGATGCAATTTGTATGATAGCATACTCGCCTTTGGTCAACATCATACGCTGGTCCCTAGTTATATATATATATATATATATATGTCCACTTACCCACCAACCCACATGCTTCCAGGTGATCAACTCTGTGTGCCAAGGCGTGCACTTGGCTGTTCCAGCCCCTGGCGACATCTGCCCTGCTCTCCCTATAGTGGACCAAGATCTCCTCAACCTGATGAACCCATGCTGGACACATGAGCCTTCCAAGAGACCCTCGATGCATTACGTAGCGAACATGCTGACCACCCTCTTGGCACGCATGCAGCAGCAGTCGTGAAGTGCATTGGCAATCCTGCATTTCTAAGACACAGACATACCAATAGAGCAAGACGTGGATCTTTAATGGATATTCAATTCAGAGAAACGCAACAAAAAACAGCCTAACAAGTTGTACGCAGCTAAAAATTGGCGGAGAGTGATCGACCGGTGGCAACGGAAGCGAGTTAGTTACGAGACAGTTGGCTGACGTGCCAGGCTTCAGCGCGGTCAGACGGATGGATGGATGGATGGATAGATGGTCTGTCGGTCGGACGGACAAATGGGTAAACATGGGAGCTCCCACACCCCCTTGAAGAGGGGGCTCCGCCAAAAATGAAAAGCTCGGAGGCGATGCAGACTACATTGCTATTGAAGCCAATACATCATTCAATTCTCGGGGCGACGTACTGCAGTTGTCAGGGCAACGCACTGCAATTCTCGGGGCGACATACTGCAGTTGTCAGGGCGACGTACTGCGATTCTCGGGGCAACATACTGCAGTTCTCAGCCTTCAAGGCATTTCCCCACTAATCAGGGTGCACTGTAGCAGACGACGCATGCAAAGGCATGATGAGAAGGCCAATGCAGCGTCGCAAGCGACGCGGAGATTGGCAGAGTGTGTTGGCAACGGAACGACAGGTGGCAACGACAGAGCTGGCCGAAGCCAGTTTGTTATGAGACAGTTGGCTGACGTGTCAGGCTTCAATTTTTCAGTCGGTCGGTCGGTCGGACAAATGGGTAACCCTGGGGGCTCCCGCCCCCAAGAAGGGGGGCTCCGCTGAAAATCATGCCAATTATTCAGGACATTGCCAAGCCAAACAACTCTGCCATCTACCCAGGTAAGATACAACTATATAGAAATGCGAGAATAATAGCACAATTAAATGATCGTCCCAGACGAGATGATGATTTAATTACGTTGTAGAATGGCATGATCACTGTAGCACGAACTTAGGGCCCCCGTTGGTAAAACGATTGTTAGGGGGTCAGTTCATCAGTGCTTTTTCTTTTTAAGCCCTTCCTACACGGTTGGGCAAGTCCCTTCAGCATATTTTGCCTACCCCTGGACTGTAACATACATGCATGCAACACTGCAACTAAACCTATGCTCATCAATTATGTCCATAAAAGTCTAGTGCAAACAGAATCAATCTTATTCCCATCATCCATAAAAAATGCCCAATGCCGTATCATATGCTAACAACTATATCATTGCCCGCCATATGTTTGTATAATCAATTACAATCAATTATTTGTATCAATCAATTACAATATATATCAAATACAATATTCGTATAATCAACCAATTACAATATATATTATACACATCACGGTTGGGCAAGTCCCTTTAGCCTATATGGCCTACCCCTGGACTTTAATATACATTCATACATTCTTTATCAAAACCAATATCAATTTGTTGCACTCTAAAATACAAACATGCAACTCTTATCATTCAATAAACTAATTTTAAAAAAAATCACTTTAAAATACAAAAATGCAACTCTTGTCATTCAATGGACTCATATAAAAAACATATCAATTTAAAATACAAACTCGTAGCATTCAATGAATTCATTTAACAAAACATATAAATTTAAAATACAAACTATTATCATTCAATGAACTTGTTTCAAAAACATATCAGTTTAAACATATACATTATACAACACAACCAATACATCATCCATTTTACAAACACAAAAATAATATAACAAATACAAATATAAATACAAATATAAATATAATAAAATACAAATATAAAAATAATAAATACCATGACATCTGACACAATCCTTCTGTCCTAATCAACATAACCGCCATCAATTACTTCAGGGCTTTCATCACACAAAAAGCTGACGCCAAGCCCCACAGATGCAAGACGGACAGCAACGGACGGAACATGTATCTTCTGGTCACTGTCTGACACTGTAAGATCATATACAGTACGGTGTACATGATCAATTCGGGACCAAGGGCCCGTAGGAGGAACCGTTAAAGGTTTCGATGTAGGGCCGGAAGGTTCCAGAATGTGCTGAGTTGTATATAAGCAGCTGGATAAGCTGCTCTAGACCTTTGTAACATCGATTCTAACTTCTTTTCTATCCTTGATACAATCGTCACCTCCCTGGACCGGCTGTCAACACAGACCGTGGGAGCGATATCCTCCATTATTTGAACCTGACTCCTGCATGCTATTGCGTTACTCTTATAGACACCAGTTTAGGAAAGAAAGAAGAAATAGACCGGCAATTGAGGATAAGAGCTTACATTCAAGACGACACAAAGAAGTGGACAGGGAGCCGCCAGCTCCAGTCCCATATAGGTCGACTCCGTCCTATCTAGGCAGTACAGTACATCAGGATTCTACATGTGTCTGACTCAGCCGACGGCTCTCACATTCTGAACACACCACTAAAGACGGAGCCTTCGTCTTATATGATTTCTTCATCGATTTCAGGCCTCGCAATGTGACCATGCTCTTCATTCGCTCAGATTGCATTCGCATTAGGAACATAAGTACATAACACAACCTACGTTAACTATGCTGGGACGCCAAGCAGCGAGCCGGGAACCGGTTACAAGCCCCGTGAATATTGTCAATACCATATGTATTATCATTAAAGTTGTTACCTTCAACTGCGATATTATTGCCGCTATCGTGCAGCTTCTTAGTTGCTATGTCACAACTCTGCAGCTTTGTAGCACTTGATACCATGGCAACCTGTGTTCTGTAAGTAAAGTCTGACTTTCTATTCTCTTTTCGTCAAACAAGTCCGTTTCCTACAACAAACAGACTGAGTTTCCTCCCCCCACCCCCACCCACCCAGTCCCACAAACACCACGGAACAACCACCTACCAACATCCACATACTCCCCTTTTCCCACCAATCTGCCTACCGCTATTGCACTTCATTTGCGGCGAGCTTTAAAAGTGCAGAAAGACAAACGCGAGGTTGCGAATTCAACCCACCTGAATCAACATAGATCTAAGTTGCGAAGTCTTGATTCCGACTCCGCGTAGTGTATCGGAACTGCGCTATCACAAAGCTAAACGCCTACAGCTGCTGGTTTACGCGCATTTGCCCACTCAGTTCAGCTTTCAAGATTCCCAATTGACACGAACAGCCTATGCGCTTCGTCAACTTCATGCTTGTCCTTCAATGCATCTGTTTGGCCATGACCCATAGGGCGAACATTCTTTCTCTTATCAGGAAACAGCCTTGGAATATTCGACAGATGGAAATTTGATATTGACCTCGTACACAACAACGATGCTGCAGCCAACTAGGTTGCAGGAGTACATGACTCGTCAGCCACGGCTGCAGCTCGTTGGATGAAGCGAAATGATCCAGCCGTTGGATGAAGCGACATGAAGGCCGCGGGTGGGTAGGTGGGTGGGCGCGGTACTCGGGGAAGCGGCATGCCCGGGATGCCCGGGGCCAGGAGCAAGGCCCTGTTGGAGCTAGCTGCTGCCAGACACAGCAGGGCCGTGGCCAGGAGAGTGGTGCACGTCCGAGAAAGCATGGTGGGAGGGAAGGACACAAGAGGCGGACTCGGAGGCTAGCCTACTGCACTGGATGGGCTGGGGCTGATCTGTAGACCTGGCCGGTGGTCGGTAAGGGGTAGGTCGCACTGCTTTTGGTCCGGCCGATTTTGGTCCGATTTTGGTCGATTTTGCTTATCACCAAAATCTTAGTGGTCACACTACAACATTGACCAAAATCGATTTTGGTCCTGACCAAAATCGGACCAAAAGCAAAAGCTAAATCGACCAAAAGCAAAAGCGGGGTGGGGGGGTGGGGGGGTATTTGCCTCGATTTTGCTTTTGGTCCAGATTTTTTTCTGGAACTTTATATTGTTTTCTGTTATTATCTTTTCCGTATCTTCGTTGTTTCACTCATACCTTGTCTTATCCAATTCTTAATAATTGTTGCTTCTAGTCTTCACATTTTCAGAGGGTTGCACAGTCGCAAGCTGATATTGTGTTGAGATATGGCCCAAATAGCTGCAAATGAGAAGGAACATGTGAACATGCTACATAAATTGTATAAAAAATACGAAATCATCCAACTCTCTCTCGCTATTGGGGATGTCTCTTCAGCCTATTGGGCTTGCACATGATCATTATGGGTGTGCTGTCAAGCAACTGCCTACTAAGCTTTTTCAATGCTTTTTCTTTCAGCACTTCTTGTCACGGTTGGGCAAGTCTGTCAGCCTATTTGGCTTACCCCTGGACTGTCACACACTGACCTAGACATGTCATAGGCTGACCCCTGGACTGGCACTGACTAACGGTTCCGGGGCCTGGGCAGCCTAGGTTTCTAGGTAAGTTTATAGGTCAGAACGAGGATGGTGCCTGCTATCCCTCAAATCCGAGTTGACCATGAAAAAGGTTTCCCAACTGTGCGTGTGTGTAGGTTACGGGCTCAACCCCGAGCACCCTCTCCATGTAGGAAGCTAGCAAGTTCCTCTTGTGACCAGATGCACCCATGGTACCAGGTTCCCAATTGACTGTGTTGATATCAGAGGGAACAACAGTTTCCATCTGCATGTCTTGAGGATAAGGATGCCTGCGCTCCAAGAAGTTGCTCCACCCCACACAATGGGGGTGGGATGATGGGTCCTGCGATGTCCACCCCACACAATGGGGCTGGGATGATGGGTGGTGCCACACAGGCGTACCCCCAAACGTACCCTGTGGGTACGCCTGGGATGATGGGTGGTCCATTCATGCCAAACATGAGCCAGGACCCACCTAGCTAGATGGCTATACTGATTTTTGTGTTGCATGTTGTTGGCACATTACTTGTGCGGTACCCACGAGAGAGATTGTCACTTGGTAACATGGATTCAGGAAGTCAGGAACCTCGTCGTATTTCCTATGTAGCAAGACTTGAGAGGTTGGATTTACAAATGGGATGTGCCGAGACGGGTAGTCGCTTCTCTTCAACGAGAGAAGAACTTCGATCTAGGAAGTGGAAGCTATAATGGGTAATGATTAGGATGGTCGAGGCCGATGGCTTGTATGATGCCAGACCGGGTAGGACGCTGCCTTTGACAGCACAGCGAGGCCGCGGATAGGAGCGGATAGGAGCAGAGAGGATAGGAGGCATGCCCGGGCATGCCCGGATAGGGCTATTTATTATTGAATGAGGTAATGGCTGATTAGTGGGTTCCGGAGCTGGGGAGGGGGTCTGCAGTGAGTGGGGTGCCTTGACACTTTGCGGGATGGGGTCTTGCACTTTTCTTTGCCCCCCCTTGGTTTCATCAGCCAAAATCTAGGTTCCACGCAAGGGGGGGGGGGGGGGGGGGGGGGGGGGGGGGGGGGGGGGGGGGGGGGGGGGGGGGGGGGGGGGGCAACGAGGGCAAAATCTGGGATTTCCAAAAACATTGGAACTTCTCAGGCACTTTTTCTAGCCCTCAGAATGACATGGGAGTGGAACTACTAGGATGTTCCTCTACTAAATACCAGTGTCAGCTTTAGCTGTTCATTGGTTCTACCTGGCCTATTGGCTACGCAACCTATCGCGTCTGTCCTTTCCCGTAACCTAAGGGTTTTGGGGTTTGCCGTCAGGACTCCTCTCTCAAGAGGCGTCCCTCGGCTCTTTTAACTGTCCAGTTGTCTAAACACTTCGTTCCTGGTCTCCTCACGTCCCCTGAACTCTGTCAAGTTATAGGTCTCATCAGTTGCGCTAAAGCGTACGCCACTGCGGACGTTGAGAAGCTCGGCATCATGTCGTCAGTCAACCTGTCGATGATTAAGGACCTCGCCAAACTCGACTACGAGAATTACGAGGAGTGGCTGTTCAATGTCATTCCTGCGTTACGTTTGGCGAACCTTGGCAACCATGTTGTCCCGAGCGCTGTGCCTGCAGTTGCACAGTGGCTACAACGTCGTGTTACGGCTGGATCGACCTCCCGACAACAAGCGGGAGCGCCTTCAACCATGCGGTCAATGTGGACACGCGCTGGCGGGGTAAACCCTGGCCGGCCATTTCATCGCTCTATTTCTCCGCCCAGGGGCTCTGCCCACGCTGGAGGAGCCGGACCTTCGGCATCGTCTGTGACCGCTGGAGTCCTCGCTGCCGGTGGCTCTGTTTCAATGAGGACCTTCGGCCCTACAGGAAGCTCCGGCAGGCCTACTCCTGCCGATCTGGAGGAGCGAGCTAGGAACGAGCCTCTCCCTGAGGACTCGTCTGAGGTCTCTTCTGTGACAGGCATTGCTGGTGAAGAAGGTGGAGGTGAACCGGGGATTGATGCTGAGAATGCCGCCAGGCGTTCTTGGGTCAATCCCCTCGCGGGTAAGATGTCTGCGAGTGCAGTGCTCAAGTGGGATTTGAGGGGTGACCCTGATTTGATTCCGTTGACGGAGGAAGAGATGGATAGGAATGTAGAGGCGTACCGAGTTGAACTGAATCAGCAGATGTCAAAATTGCAGCGCCTCAAGCAGGCTTCTAGGACACCCCTGCCTCCTGTTGACTTTCATTTTCCTGATCGTGTTTCTGATGCTGAGGCCATCAGGGCTCTAGATGGGGCTGAGGCCAGGCTTAGGTTACATGATGGCTCTGATGTGTGGGTTAGCAATGAGGAAAAGGCTTTTTCCTACATGTTACTCACAATGAGCAAGGAGTTACAGGAGGTCTTTAGGCACTATGGTTCTTGTCAGGAGATCTATGATGAGGTGGAGTCGTGGGCAGTGCAGCATGCTCGTAGATTGGGACCGAAACTGGTAGCTGATTTGAGGGCGGTTCAGATGACCTACTCTGAATCCCCTACAACCTATTTCAATAGGGTGAAAAGGTTGGCACTCATGCTACTCAAATCGGGTACAACAGTTTCCGAATTTCAATGTATTGAGATCGCGATCGCTGGTGCATCTCATCCTCGATTTTCTGGTTTGCTGACCATGTTCAGTGGTCCTGAGTTTGTTGAGAATCAGATCACGTTTGCTGAAGTGCAATATCGTTATGAGTCCATAGACACAGCAAACCAGAGGCTGCTGTCTAATCACCCTCACTACCCACCATGGGTAAAATCAACCCCCACTCACCTACCCTCCCCTTTGCCAGCAATGGCTGCTGCAGGATTACCTCAGGGCAATGAAGTGCCGCAGTGCATCTACTGCCCTCGCCCTAGACACGCTTCGGAAACTTGCTGGACGCAGTTCCCGAAGCTTCGCCCTCGTGGTGCTGCTCGTGGAGGTCGTGGCGGTCAGAAGAAGCCACCACCACGAGGTGGAGGAGGAGCTGCACCAGTCAGCCGTGCTGAATATACCGCATTGATGGCTCAGATGGCTCTACTTGCAAAGAAGTGAGATGCAAACCCCCCCTTACCCGTTCTCATTAGTGTTGAAACAGCCTGGGCGCCTGCTTAGGCTGATGATTGTGTCGAAGCTACCTGGTACTTAGACAGTGGGGCTAGTCGGAGTTTGACTGGGGACGTCACCCTCTTTAAATCCATCAGATACCAGGCAAATTGCCCCTCTGTTAGATTTGGAGATGGTGTTGTTCAGCAGGCAGTTGGTATTGGAACCATTGAACTATGTAATGAGTGGCTTGAGGCCCCCATTACCATAGACAATGTGCTCTACATACCTAATTGTCCTGTTAACCTTCTCAGTGTAAATGCTACGGCTAGGTCCCAGGGTTGTACCATTAGTTTTGATGCAGATCGTTGTATTGCCACCAGAGTCTGTAGAACTTTTTGGACTGTTCCAGCCACCACGTCTGGTGTTTACCACTTCGAATCGTTACACCGCCCTATCCCTGATTCGCATCCGCGGGCGTCGCGAGTTCGACCCTCTCCTGCGGCGTTTTCTGCTGAAACTGTCAATCCTAGTCAAGGTGATCCTACACTTACTTGTCGTGACAGTGCTAAACTATGGCACCGCAGATTTGGGCATCCTGGCCAACCTGCTATGCACATGTTGTCGCACTCCGGCACTGTTACTGGCGGACCCAACTTTACCAGGGCTGCACTTCAAAAGTTCTCACAGGACCCTTGTGATGCATGTTGTTTGGGTAAGGCCATACGCAAACCATACCCAAATCGTACTAGGAATACTCACGCGCCCCTCGAATTGATACATATTGATATCATGGGGCCGTTCAGTGCTGGGTTGAGAGGGGAACTTTATCTTCTTGTCATAGTTGATGATTTTTCTGGGTGGAGTGCGGTTATTCCGATTAGACTAAATTCGGATGCTGCATGGCAGATCCAATTTACGATTAAGAGGTGGAGTGCGGAACTTTTAGGGGTAGCATTTCGAACGCTTAGGGGGGACCAAGCAAAAGAGTTTTTGGTCAAATGGTTTGTTGACTGGCTTCATGAGGTAAATGCGACGTACGAACATAGTAGCGTGTATTGCCCACAGCAAAACGGGGTTGCTGAGAGGTTCAATGGGGTAGTTGCTGCTATGGCTCGTACGATGCTGATAGAATCAGGGATGAGCAAGGGTTTCTGGCCCTATGCCTTCTTGACTGCTTCGTACCTTCGAAATCGGTTACCCACAAAGACGAAAGATGGAAAGACTCCGTATGAGCTTTTCTATCAGCGATTCCCCAAGGTGTCCCACCTCCGCGTCTTTGGGTGTATAGCCTATGTAACCCTACTAGATGGGAAGAAGCGGGGGAAATTAGATCCTAAGAGTATCCAGGGTAGACTGGTGGGGTATAGTGTGGTGTCGAAGGCCTACCAGGTCTGGATTCCAAAGTTGCACAAAGTGATTGAGGCTCGTGACGTGACCTTTTTTGAGGGCACTGGCCCAGTGCCCGTCGATGGGCAATTGGTGTATGATGGGAGTTCTTTTGCTTCTGGTTCTCCCTTGGCCGTCACTGAGGGGCGTACTGAACCGGCAGCATTAGAATATCTTCTACAGGACTCAGGGCAGATGGAAACAGATGTGGGAGCAGTTTTCCATATGAACCTACGTTCTCGGCAGGCTGCTGCCCCCAATGTCTCCCCTGTTTTTGTGCCTGACACTAAGACTGCGGAAATTATTCCGACTCGCTGCCTTCCATTCTCTATCCTCCCACCCTCTGTCCTGGCTGTTAGTGATTTAAGGGGAGAAGGTGGAGCTAGCGGCCTAGATAAAATTGTAGAGACTCCTTTCCTTGTTAGTGGTAACCCATTGTTCGAGCCTGAGGTTCTGCAGCTTCCTATTGCTCGGGATGAGCAACTGCCTAGTGACTTAGGTAATGTTGACTCTAGTGATACAGCCAGTGATTCTACTCTAGCGTCTGCTATGAGCATGCCAGCCCCAGGTTGGATTGGGTTAGGTGATGTGGGAGATGCGCCGGACGTTCGACGTCCAGAGCTACCTCCTGGGAGAGTGATACAATCACTGCTCTCAAAGGTTACACCTCGGGAGCCTCGTCCACCCCCTCTTCCTTCTGCTCTTGGAGTTAGATCAAGTGGGAGGATGCGTGGGGAGGTTCCTGACTTTGGTTTATTAGATGAATCGGTATTGAAGCGATACCCTTCAGTGCCAGATGTTACGGTTCCTGATGTTTTAGTTCCTTCCCCTTCTCCTTCTATTGCTGGTGATACTTCTGATGAGGTGGAGCGATCCCCTCCATCCCCGTCTGTTGATGGTTCTGCAGAAGAGGTACCAGAACCAGTTGGTGCTGCTTTTATCTCCATCCAGTGTGAGCTTTCTTATGCTCAAGCTATAGCGCTCGATAACCCTGAGAGGGAAGAGTGGCAGCTAGCAATGAGAGATGAAATCGCTTCCCTCGAGGGTCATGGTACTTGGATTCTGGAGCCTCATCCTGGGGATGAGTACAGACTTATGTCTGCCAGATGGTTATTTACTAAAAAGTTGGGTAAGGATGGAAGAGTGGAGCGCTACAAAGCGCGTTTTGTGGCTAGAGGTTACATGCAGCGTCCTGGTATTGAGTACGACCAGACTTTTGCTCCGGTCACCTCTAAAGCGACTTTGAGGGTGTTACTTGCAGGTGTTGTTCATCGTAAGATGTTCTCCAGGCAAGTTGATGTGAAGACTGCATTCCTTCATAAAGTGATAGATCCCAACCTAAAATTGTACTTGAGGCAGCCTGACGGCTTCATCAAGGTTGGGCCTAATGGAAAACCCCTGGTTTGTCGCATTGTGAAGAGCTTGTATGGATTGAAGCAGGCCCCTAGAGCTTGGCATGACAATGTCCTGCAGGTTCTTCGCCTTGCAGGTTTCCGACCGACGCTCTCTGATCCAGCACTTTTTGTGCGCCTGGATGCTGATGGCCTGTGGTCCTGGGTCCTGACATATGTCGACGACTTTTGGATTGCTGTTGATGAGCTCGTGCTCTATGATGCACTTATTACCATCTTGCGTAATAACGGGTGGGTTATTACAGAAATGGGAGTACCTGAACAGTTCCTCTCTTTGGACTGTAATGTTACCCTTGATGATGAGGGGCGGTGTGTGAAGATTGTACTCAGTCAGCATTAATGGGATGGTTGAGCGGTTCAAGCTTAATGCAGGGGAAGAGAAGTTGAAGGCTACGTCTGAGGTGCCCATGGTGTCTAAGTCAGTTACAGTTCATGCCATTGGCAGTCCTGTTCTACCTAACAACACTTTGTACGCATCTCTGGTTGGTAGCCTCATCTACTTGTCCACGTGCACAAGACCTGATATTGCTTTTGCTGTTAGTCAACTTTCTAGATTCACAGCAGCACCTACTCAGGCTCACTGGAATGCAGCTCTGAGGGTTCTGGTGTACCTTCGCAAGCATACTTATATTGGTATTGCCTACTCTCATGACCCAAAATTTGAGCTCCTTGCTTACAGTGATGCATCTTTTGGTGAGGATCCGGAGGACAGGAGATCTCAGACTGGTCTTGCTTTTCTAGCTTCTGGTGGAATTGTCAATTGGGTATCCAAGCGACAAATCACCCCTGCAGTTATTAATGGGGAAGCTGAGTATCAAGCTTTGGCTGGTTGTGCGAGGGAAGTTCTGTGGCTCAAGCATCTTAGGGTAGACCTGGGATTGCCTGTTCACTTGATTACTATCAAATGTGATGCCACGGTAGCTCTGTCCTGGACAGAGGACTACAAGCTTGAAAGCAAGGCTAAACACATAGATATAATGCATCACTACATCAAGGATTTGGTTCTAAGCCAGCGCATCAGTGTTACTAAGGTGCATACCTCCTTGCAGTTGGCTGATACTTTCACTAAGCCTCTCCCCGCAGAGGTTTTTTGGAGTATGAATGGTATGCTTGGTTTGGTCAAGTACAAGCTTCGCCCTAGGTTTATTGATTTACAGTGATTTTTCTGCAGTTCAGGTTTGTGCTCTCTGCGGGAGTCGCGGGTTTCGATGCCCACCTGCGGTGATTTCAGAATATTAATTTGCTTCAGGTCTACTGCCCCTTGCTTCACCTCGAGTGTTGTACGACTCCAATCCTGTAGCGATGGTGAATGGGTATGTAGTTTGTATAGACCTGTCGCACTGGATTTTGGGGGTTGATTTTACCTCGAGTCTCTGGTCATGACTACCTCGCTGGTAGATCTGTTTGGAATTATTATTATTTTTGTTTGATTTCCCCTCTTTTGGGTAGAAATTGCACCTGGTTTTGGGATTGTTACACCTGCGGTCCAAGGATGGAGCCTGCAAGGTCTGAGTAACTGTTTTACCTCTTTTAGCCCTGATTGGCGTAAATAGAGTTTGCTTCAGTTAGGTGGAGTGTGGTACTATTCTGCGCTCTTTCCCCTCCTTAGATGAACATTTAGGTTGGTTAAATCTTAGAATGATATTGGAAGTATCGGTGTCGCCCTTGAGGATGTCTCTTTCTATTATATTTATTTTCTGCTTGCTTTTGAGTTTCAGATTTCTTTTTCGAAGTTTATTGTTAAATGTTTGAAGGTATAATTTTCTTGACAGTTAGAACAGGTGGAGTGTCAGCTTTAGCTGTTCATTGGTTCTACCTGGCCTATTGGCTACGCAACCTATCGCGTCTGTCCTTTCCCGTAACCTAAGGGTTTTGGGGTTTGCCGTCAGGACTCCTCTCTCAAGAGGCGTCCCTCGGCTCTTTTAACTGTCCAGTTGTCTAAACACTTCGTTCCTGGTCTCCTCACGTCCCCTGAACTCTGTCAACCAGTCCATGTATGTTATTGGGGGAGAGATCCACCACATATTATATGCCCAGGGCAGGGGGGGGGGGGGGGGGGGGGGGGGGGCAGGGTCTGTCTCTCTCTCTCTCTCTCTCTCTCTCTCTCTCTCTCTCTCTCTCTCTCCACACCCACACAACGCCCTAACCAACCCATGTACAACGATGTACAGAGCGAGACCTCATGGTAGTTCACTGCTTCTTCTTTTTCCCTTCCCGTCACTGTACGTCTGTTTTCGTTCTGGTGCCTTGTGCTATTTGATGTTATTTGATGAACCCGCAATCAAGGGCACTACCTGCGACAAGTGCTTTGCTGCGACTTCGGAAACTTGGAGCGCCATCAGAATTCTCTTGCGTGCTTGGCTGCAGTCGAACAGAAGTCGAGATTCAGCAGCGCATCAAAGTATTTGTAGGTATTTGTAGATTGAAGGTGGGCGCATTAGGGCCCTGACCCCCAGACCCCACCAAACAATGAAGCATCGATGATGATGGTTTTCCATGTTTCAAACATTCCCAATGGTATCGATACCATTTAATGCATTCACCTTTCAAAACCCTGTAAAATGAGCATAATAAGACACCATAACAATAAGTGATGGCTGATATAGTGGGTGTAGAGTGGGTTCCGGAGCCGGGGTGGGGGTGGGGGGTCTGCAGAAGGGTGCCTTCACACTCTTGTGTGATGGGGTCTTTCACTTTTTTGTTACCCCCCCCCCCCCTGGTTACCGCCCCTCCATGGGTAGCGACTTCGGTACAACAGCCGTAATGCCGGACTGCCGGACGAGCAAAACGGGCGAGCAAAACGGATGCGCCAAACGGGTGCGCCAAACGGATGCGCTAGGGAACCTAATTACATTTGGACCGCACCAACTGACGTTTGCAAACGGCAGACAGCTCGATAAACTCGCAAAGACAGTCACCTCTTCTCCGACTCGAAGCAAATTTCAGACAAGTTGTATTTGTAGTCACGTCACCTCATCTCGAGGTAGATTTAAGTCAAATTGCGCCCCGAGCCAGTTGACGTTTGAATTCGGCAGTCATTCCAAAGAAGACTGCCTAGTCACTGTCGAAGGGTGCACAGCCCCAGTTTAGGTGGTAACGCGCGACTGTGTAACAAAGCGCGGCATACGAGACACACTATACCCTCGATCTCGGACGCGCCTTAGGCACCGCACCTTAGCCCACCGCACCTTAGCGTGGCGTCCGTACTGCCTGTACTGTTCTGACTTGGAGTTTGAGAAGGCGCTGACGAGGCCGGTTCGGAGTGCTAAAAATACGTTGCTCACGTAATTTTATCAGTTTCGATTGTTTTACCTGACTACGATCATCACAAAATCACATCATCTATATCCTCGATCTCTTACGCGCCTTAGGCACCGCACCTTAGCCTACCGCACAATGTTGTATCTTCGTTCGTCTATGAAGTTCGAATTATGCGCTGTCCATTAGGGATATATGACGAGGCTGTAGGTCCTTCTGATGATAGTAAGCATGCTTCCGACGATAAGTCTGATAGGGTATCCGGATACGAGCGGTCCTTCATTGAGGACGAACAGATCTATCCCATGCTTGGGCCAGATCCCTCGGTTTCCTGTGGGAGACGTCAGCGTGCCGCTTCTCAATCAGGCGGGCAGCGAAAGAGGAGAAAATTTGTATCCGGGGAAGAACGAGCGGCTGCTAAACGAGAACGAGCCATCTTGTACAACGCCCGAAGAAGAGCGCAGACATAGGAAAAAGCAGCTCAAAAGAAAAGCCAGGCTCTTGCGAAGGAGAAGGGCAAGGATACGGCAGGCAAAGATCTTTCTAAAATGATCCTATACAATTTCCTTGTTTCCCTGTTTTTAGAAAGTCCTAAAAATGTTTAGTTTCTGTTCTGTTTTTTTCAGGCTAACAAAGTGCTTCTCAAACTTGGAAATTCCTGCTTTCTCGATTTTTTTTTGCGTTTTATGTCCTGCATTTTCCAGGATATTGCTTTTGATATTTGAGGAATTCCCGAATTTTCGCTGTCTTTCCTCATTTTATGAACAGTTGCCTAGATTGACAGTAAATTCGGGTCCAGTTGTTATTTTGGGTGTTCAGGTGCTGATGTTAAGGTGCCGTTTAGTAACGCGCGGTATCCCTCTCGGACTATACCCTCTCTGAATGTTTTGTGAGAACACATTTCGCAAGAACAGCCACGAGGGCAGCAACAAGGTTCACGAGGGCAGCAACAAGGTTAGACACACCGCACACCTCACACCGCAAACAAAACAACCCTAGTTACAGCGGGGCTACCCATCCCCATCCGCATCCCCAGCGGATCCCTTGGTCCAATTGGTCCAATCCAACACAAGGGCGGTCACGCCCTTGTTCCACGTAATGGGCCGAAATCCACGACTCGTGAGCCAAAATCTGCGGAGTGGAGTAGTGGACAGGGAATGGACCCTCAAAAATCTTCGTTTGGCACGTGAAACGTGACGTTTTGAACAAAACCTTTTTTTGTCCTGCCCCAGGACCCTTCTCGCG
The DNA here is from genome assembly GCA_013435795.1 of Chlamydomonas sp. ICE-L. Taxonomy (NCBI): domain Eukaryota; kingdom Viridiplantae; phylum Chlorophyta; class Chlorophyceae; order Chlamydomonadales; family Chlamydomonadaceae; genus Chlamydomonas; species Chlamydomonas sp. ICE-L. Next base: position 38,684,645 of record JACBWV010000626.1, read on the forward strand.
GACGTCAAATTGTCCATGTTCTGAAAGCCTCAAACCTCATCGAGAGAATCCTGGAGATAATACTTGGTGCTCGCCGGTGCTCGCCGGGCTGGACTTCAGCAGATCCTACGTGGACTTGAGCGGAATTGAAAAACTTCAGCGGGGGGGTCAGGGCTCCCGCTGAAGTTTTGCATTCCGCTGAAGTCCACGTAGGATCCGCTGAAGTCCACGTCGGCCTTCAGCGGTCAAAAAAGCCAGCGTGGACTTCAGCGGGACATAGCAAAATGTCAGCGGAACCCCACTGGAAACACTTCGTGCCAGCCTGGACTTCAGCGGAACTTCAACGGTGACCGAAAGCCCACTGGAAACACACCCTAACGCGCCTCGCAGATCTAGGCGACCTAGCGAAGCGAAAAATGCCAGACGGGCCCAGCATCTACAGCTCCGGGCAGCTTCCTGAAGTCATGCCGGTAAACTGCTTTCTAAAAAACAATGCCAGGCGGGCCCAGCATCTACAGTGTGACGTATGAATACGTCTTAACAAACACAGAAGTGTTCAACGAGATGATAGGGGAATGATCCCTAATATTGTCTGCCTTGGAGCATATTAGCCGTGCTTATATGCTCGTCACATCATCTCGCGCGTCGCCTGAACTTCAGGGTTCAGGCCGCTTCGTTCGACTTCCCGTCAGTAGGAGTCGTCCAACTACGACTCTTCACCTACTTCCGGGAAGTCGTCGCCCCCTCGAGGGGACGCGGTGTGAGGATCGTTATCCGTCACAATTCCCCCCTCTCTGGCCTGAGACTTCTCCCGAAGTCGTGCACTTTTACGAAGGGCGAATTCGTCTGGTGTAACCGTGGCGGTTTCCCTGTGAGTAGGTCGTCTGTCGATGTCGGTATTTGACAAACTTTGGTCAACGGTCGTGTTTTACCCGGGTTGAGGCGCCAGTATAACACAATCTGTGAAGTGCAGGGTAAAGCAAGGTCGGATTCGAGTTCCCAAGAGTGGGCGTGGTGTGAGTAGTCATCATACCCACAATTCCCCCTTCTCTAGCCTAAGACTTCTCCCGAAGGCTTGCATTTACGGAGGCGGTCGGAATGGAAACTCGTTAGGGGTGATCAGTCCCTGCGAGGTGGCCGTCCGTATCTTTAGGTAGATGTACAGATCGGTATGTAAGAGAGGAAAAAAAATAACGAACATGCGGTAGGGTGGGTTGAAGTTTTGAAGAGACTCTCTCCCATTTTCGTAACCTGGCCTGGTATAGTTTTCGAGAAAGTCGGAGTCCTTGCCGGTTTCGTGTTCTTTATCGGAAGACATCATACGTGTGGTCGTCCATCGCTGGAGGTACACGTCTGTCCGAAGGATCGAGCTGACAGGATCCGGGATTGACCCCCGATCCATCCCATCGGGTCGAAGGTCTGTCGACCCGATTTCAGGAGTTGCAAGATCGGCTAGATCGGCTAAGCGGGATCGGCTAGATCGGCCACAGTGGCGCGATCGGCAAGATCGGCAAAGCGGGATAGGCCAAGCAGGATCGGCTAAGCGGGATCGGCAAGATCGGCCACAGGGGCGGGATCGGCGAGATCGGCAAAGCAGGATCAGCAAGATCGGCAAATGGTTTCGTTCTCAGACCATGTGGCTAGTCGTTGAGATTCGAATTTTCGATATTACATGTTCAGCATGGGAGACCAGCTCTTCGAATGAGGTGAATCTGCCTCCGTGGGTCGTGCGATGGGTGCGGCATCGAGCCTCGATGGCTGGGGTAAGCCCGAAACGGAAAAGGATGAGTGGAGTCTCCAACCCCCATGCGATTCTGACCATGGGGAGTTTGCGAGTCCGAAGGGCAGGACTTAAAATTCAAACAACTCCATGGGAGTGATGAATGCGGTTTTCGGCACATCGTTGTTGAAATAGCAATAGTCAATTCTCGTTATTTCCGTTTCGTTGAGACGGACGCCTGAGAGCACATGCTCCAGGTGTTCGACCTCATCATGGAAAAATCGAAGATTATAATGTCATCAAAGTAGATGATAACGAATTTGCCCGTCATGTCGTGGAGCATCGTGCTCATGATTGTCGTGAAGGCCGAGCAAGAAATCATATTTGATAACTCGCTAGGTCCGAGGACCCGGTTGGGGGATACCCCGTCAGTGATCGGGCACACGACCTTGGTATCTTGCCGAGGGACCAAATCTGAATCGGGTGGGGAGATGACTCCAGATTGAAAACTTTCAGCTCGAGCTGCGTTCACACTGCTGGTGAATTGTCGGGTGGACATTAGCCCGTATGTGTTGTGTTCAGCGATGTCGAAGAACTCATTTCGACCCAACTTGCATGCTGCAAGTTCAGGGCGTGTTGTCGTGAGCTGGGTGGGCTCTTCGTAAGGCCCGTTCTGGGGACCCATGGGGTGGCCCGTGACCAGAGGCTTAATCATGGGAGGTGAAATTCGGGTCGTGTATGGGAACAAGAGACGGAACAAGGAACGAGCCTTTCGCTGCTGCAATGGAACAAGGGACAAGCATAGCGCAACAGGCATCGAAGGCATATTATCATGACCCGTCCAAATTGAGGATTTGCGAGGGCAGGCAGGGGCTTCACGCACGGAAACAAGCATCCATTTCGAATGTTCTAACGTAGGCAGGGGCCTCGTGAACTCTTACCGTTTTAGCAGCGGCCTCGAGCTGGGCGAGCGGGGTGGGTGGGCGGAGAGCCCAGCGGAAAGTAAGGTCCCGCGGAGAGGGCGTTGAGCTGCGAGTGGGGAGGGGGTTAGCGTGAAAAAGGAGATCAGGCTCTCGAAACCAACTGTGACGTATGAATACGTCTTAACAAACACAGAAGTGTTCAACGAGATGATAGGGGAATGATCCCTAAAATTGTCTGCCTTGGAGCATATTAGCCGTGCTTATATGCTCGTCACATCATCTCGCGCGTCGCCTGAACTTCAGGGTTCAGGTCGCTTCGTTCGACTTCCCGTCAGTCGGAGTCGTCCAACTACGACTCTTCACCTACTTCCGGGAAGTCGTCGCCCCCTCGAGGGGACGCGGTGTGAGGATCGTTATCCGTCACATACAGCTTCGGGCAGCTTCCTGAAGTCACGCCGGCGTACTGTTTTTTTCTACAAAAGTGCCTACGCAAGTCGCCAACTTCTGCAACCAGAAACGCTCGAAGCAAAAGCTTGACAAACCCGAAATTCCCGAAATCAACTTCCCACGCCTAGATAGTGCCGCCTTTTTTTCTTGAGGCAACTTCCAATGCGCTTCACTCATTCGTCAGCATGAAGCCATTAAGATCAACTGACACATCCAGTTCCGTAGTTTGTAATCGAGCTGCATCGCTCTAGACTGATGGCCGCTAGCAGCTCCTTAACAGCTGGAGCCTGGCTTTCATCGTCTTTGCCTCAGCTCGTCAAACGAGTGACAGAACGCCGGGGTCCCTCCCTGCATCTCGTGTATAAGGAACCTTCTGTGCAGCTTAAGCGAGTTGAATGTCGACCCGAGGTGAGAGAATTGGCGTAGGACGCTTGCCGGCATGGGTCCGGGTAGAATTTGGTGTCGTTTGTGATCCCGCGAGTTGAGACATTGCTGGGCGGTTCATGTTTCCCCTGTTTCGTAAGCCTGTGTGGTCGGCCGGGTTACGGAGATCTATCCCTACGAGCTGTAGATCGATATCAGGGATTTTAGATAGTAATGGGCTTAGCATCGGATGTTTTTAGGGTCCATCCGGAGTGCATGCAAGTTTCCCATGTAAGTCGACCTTTCATTGTTTTTCTCAATCTGCTATCTCTAACTTTTGTCCTCTTGTCCCACCCAGGCATGGATAACTGCCTCGTCTGAGCTAGCAGCAAGTTCAGCAGATGGTTTGGTTTTGGCAAGGCCAATCATTCCATTGCCCAGCAAGAGCAGAAGTACAAGCAAAAGCGCAAGTACAAAGCAGAGTAGATGCCCTAATCATGCAAGGGTTGCAGGAAGCCCAAAGGAAACATGCTGTCTGTTGTCTTATGATGGTGATGCAGATGGCTCGCTCCACGAGATACCACCCTGTATGAAGCATTTAGTTCCCTCGGATGAGGCAGGGTCCAGCAACTCATGCAGTGCTGTGTCATTGAGTAGCATCGACATGTTGGATAACCTCGAGGGAGTCCAGTACTTCGGTTTGGTTGTGCAGAGTCGAGATAATGACTCCAGCAAGGGTTGTTACTTGCTCAAAACCTCCAGTTCTGCTGAATCTCCCGAGGGTGGAGCCTGCACTCACTTTACCCTTACTAAAATTTGTCAAGGCCAGGATCTGGAAGTTCAGTGGCAGGAATCATGGCTTGTTTAAATTTGCTCCTTGTTGCTCCTGCTTCTGCTTCGTGATGTGCTTGGGGCATCAGGCTCCTAAGGATCCCAGTGTTGGTAATCTACCTGCAGTTTTGACTAGTGTAGCATTTTTCCTGGGGAAGGTTTTGACAGACAGATCGTTACATAAACTCAACAAAACAATGGTAAGACAGGAAGGCGGCACAGCCTGCTCAATGTCAAATTGTATACCAGAATGCATGAGGGTTTTTTAGGCACCCCCACAAACCTTGAAAGCATGCAGACAAATTTTGTGTTTAGTTCGTTTTGACATGATCTATCATACTACTTCATCAATGCACCTATCAAACATCTGTTACAGATGACCGATAGGTGCATTAGTAGAGTAGTATGAATTAGGGAACGGCACTACGATATTACATGATATCATGCTGTCATTTAATGCCGGCAATCTGTCTAGGCCAAAGTTGCATTTTACAAACAATATCATATGATGCAATTTGTATGATATCATTCTCTCCTTACGCCAGCATCGTTTGATGTGCTAGTCCCTAAGTGTGATAGATCATGTGAATTACGTATTTCACGACAAGGGTACTACCCAGTGTTCTTGATATATTTAGAACTGTGCAATATTTCCGTGCAAAGGTTAGTATGATCCTGCCTCGAACCCTGGACCACAGCGAGAAATACTGTTGGCCATCTACTTGTGGTTTTTAAAGATGAAGCATTTTTCCAGGGAGAGGTGTTGTATTAAGTTATTTTTATGGAAGCTGGTGAACATCCGAACAAACTTTTTGATGTAACAGCACGTAAGCTTTTGGAGCCCATGTACGTCAATCACGTAAAAAGAAACTAAGCTTGGAATCCCAAAGTTATGTGCCAGGCACTTCCAGCACGTAACTTGAAGACCCCCATCTTTGTTTTATCCAAAAATGGCAAAATGTAGTGCCCTGCCTGAGGCTGTGGACAGGCAGGGCTGGGGTGTGGCCAGGCAGGGCTGGGCCCCAGGGCTGGGCTGTGGACTGTCTGGTCAAGCCCAGTGGCAACAATAGTTTTTCTTTTCAGCTACGAACAGCAGCTTCTAGGCAGCTCCTTGAGCCAGCGCCTGGGCTAAGCCCCAAGATTTCGACAGTTCTCGACAGTGGATTCTGTCAGCTTCCAGACATGCTAGGTCGCCTTAGCTTTGGCTGAATAGCCAGTCAGGGGAGCTGCCTAGGTCGTCGTCAACCGCGATGGTAGCTTGTCCAGTTGAGGTAGGAGAACGCCCCCCCCCCCCCCCCCCCCCCCCCCCCCCCCCCCCCCCCCCCCCCCCCCCCCCCCCCCGCGTACGACGGGCTACCTTAACACCACGCCCCACCAGGCGTTATCATTATCTTTTTATTCTGTGCAAGTTTTGACTCATGTGAGCCCTGCACTGCAAATCTAAGGACACCATTGTGTGTTGCCCCATTATAAAGCCCCGAAGCCATATGTGTAAGTTTAAAAATGATTTAAAATTTAATGGGGTGGGGTGGGGTGGGGGGAGGGGGGCAGGGTACTTCAAACGGACACCCGGCATTTCGTCCAGGGACGCACCCTAATTCGGTACGTTGCATCCAGCGACGCAACCAATTTCGTTAGTTGCCTCCTGGGACGCAGTCCAGTCCTTAGGCTGCGTCCCACAAATTCCCTATTTCCCCTCGCACGGTAACTGTCAGCATGAATTGCGGTGCTCTCACGCGTTTTATGACTTGGTGACTACTTATGTACTTCCTTAGAACTATCGGCTCTGCCAGTACTGTGTCATCCTTCATGACTCAGTGACAGCTTCCTGTTGGCTGCGTCACCGGTCTCTCACTGACACGCTCTGTATTGCCCTGAGCCCTGCTTAAGATCCCTGGCTTAGGTTCTAGTCAGGTTACAGGCATCCGCCTCTCCCACCGCTGGTGTCCTTTGGCGTCCGCCTGTCCTTGTAATGCTATTCTCGTCTCCGTGTATAGATTGGTGCGTCTGTTCCGCTGCTTTCATCTCTGTCTACTCTACGGAGGGCATACAAGCTGATAGGTTATACGGTCCTTCATTTACTACCACTGCTTTTCAAATGCAACTTCCGCGAGGGCCTCCTGCCGGCTTTGTGAAACTAACCGATAAAAATGGTGTTCCATGGACACGCGGGATGCGCAGCGTCATTGTTAGCAATGGCTGCGACTTTGTCTTACCACGAGACTTCAAGGTTCCTTCAGATTGGCTAGATGATCGCGCGCCAGCGGCCTTTGCTGCCGGAGAGGAGGATCCTTCCGCCATCGTGGAAGTAACCCCCCCCGGTCAATCCTCCAACTGTACGGTTCCTTCTCGTATTGTTCGACGCCTCTCCCCTGCCGTTGAGGATGTCCTGATGAAACTGTGTTGTGTACAGACACAGATCATTCGATACGCAACAGAGCCGAAGCCTCCTACTGCCCGCTTCAGCGAAGATGATGACTTTTCTGAGGGTACTGATGATGATGATGACTTGAAGAGTGCTACGAGTGCTGACTTCGGTGGAGTGACTCCGTCGGCTGCTGCGACTCCAGCATTTGAGACTTCTACAGTTTCGCCGGTTTATGAGCCTGCTCCTCAGTATGCGCCTCCGCCTGCGTCGTCGCCTGAGTTTAAGCCCAAGCCTTCGTCTGCGCCTCCGCTTGTGCCTCCTCCACTGGTTCACCAGGATGTGGCCAAGCCGACTTTGATGAGGAGCTCTGCTTCTTTCACCTCTGCATCTGTTCCCATGGAGCGTGGCCTCCCTGGCTACCATACTCGTTCTCGTGAAGCTGCTGCTTCTTCTGCCCGCACATCTGTTGCTGGTACGTCGCAGGAGCCCCCTCCGCCTCCGCCGGTGGAGCTTCCTCCGGCCCCTGGCCCTCCTCCTGCTTTGCATTCGCTGTCATGCGAGTCTTGGGAGCATCTGCTCACTGGAGGACCTCCTCCGAATCTGCAGCTGAAGCACTTCCGTCTGATCAACCAAGCTCGACGTGATGGTGAGTCCATGAACCGCACTCTGTACGGTCGGATGGACATGCAAGCTACTATGGCCAATGTGAGTGTAAAGCTGAAGCATCGCCGAGTGATGGCATTCTCTGAGCTGGGTTCCCAGTGTCGCTCCTTTCTTGGACCAGTCACTTCCGGGATCAGATATCCCCCTGATAATGGTGTCTCCTTTGGTGGCGTGAGGCGTAGGGATCATGAAAGGCTAGTAGGTTACCAGTTTGTGAAAGTACCCCTCCCTTTGTGTCCGGTTAACCCTGATTTCGAGTTGGTAGTGAGTGTTGCGAGGTCCCTGCCTGAGATTAGGACCTTAGATGCGCGCTTATGACGCGCGCGCGCGCTTATGACGCTGGTCTTGCTGCTGAGTATTTTTTGGATATTCGTAGGTCTTTGTCTCCTCTGACCCCTGCTCCTGCTGCTGGGTCTTCGGCCTCTCATGGTGAGTCTCGGGCAGATCCTGCACTGTTGGGTTGCAGTGCCCTGCCCCTGGACCGTCAGGAGTTCATGTGCTTAACCATGATGCTCGCGAACATGGAGGATGATATGGTCAAGGTATACCAGGACTTTGCCAAACCTCGGGATATCTTTATTGATATTCAGAAGAGGCAGTCCGATGCCCTTGCCTCTAGAGTCCCTCTCATGCGCGCCGAGTTTATTGGTGCACACATGGGCCCTGCTGACCGCGTAGATGACTTCTTTCGCAAGGTTCGCGGTCTCTACACTGACCTCCGCAGTGCTGGGCATCCGGTGACTCAGCGTCACGCCATGGAAACTATAGTTCAGGGTATCCGTCTGATCCGCTTTGAGTCGCTGCGGATCAAATATGGTATGTTGTTAGCTAACAGACAGCCTGTTGAGTACTGGTCTTGTCTTGAGGACTATAGGTCTCTCGACATCTTGAACATAGCTCTCCCCAAGTCCGACTCCAGGCATCCTGGTTGGTCCCGGGACGCTCCCCAGGTTCCTGCCAATGCTGCATTTCAGCGTGGGCAGGGATCTGGTTCTCAGGGTTCCGGTTCCCTCAAGAGACGTCTGGATTGCACTTGGGGCCCATGCCCCAGCAAAACGACCCACTCGGAGGATCGCTGTTTTACGAAGCACCCGCACCTGCGAAGGACCAGGCCTGGTGTACCGGTTACTGCTCCAGTGCCCATTGCCTTGGCCCTTCCGGGTGCGCTTACTCCAAGGCAGCTGTCCTCCCTGCAGGCCCAGATTGATGGGTTTGCTATGGCCAAGAAATAGGAGGTAAGCTCTGTCCTATTCTCCTGCACTTCGAAGTTTTCAAATGTCTGTAGCCCGAGCCTGTCTGAGGGTATCTGGCATGTTGATTCTGGAGCTGGGATGTCAATCACAGGTGATCTGTCTCTGTTCACTGTGTATCATGCTTCTGAGGATGGGCCAGCAGTTAAATTTGGTGATGGAGTGGTTCAACGGTCGGTGGGTCAGGGGTCCATTGTGTTATGTAGTGATTGGTTACCAACATCAATCACTTTAACTAATGTTCTCTACATCCCTCACTGTCCGGTGAACCTCCTGTCAGTAAATGCTGTGGCTCATGCTCACAACTGCAAGATTTCTTTTGATAGTCTTAGTTGTACTGCCACTCAGGGCTCTTCTGTCCTCTGGTCCTTACCTGCCTCCAGTGATGGTGTGTACAAATTTACCTGTAGGCCTTGTCACACCCCTCGTGGCCGTTTGTTGAGTGCTGTACATTATCCAGTTTTTGCACTTGATGTTGATGAGGATGGTGGAGTTGTTATCCCTACCACTCCTGAATGGTTGTGGCATAGGCGGCTGGGTCACCCTGGCTATGACGCCATGCACAACCTTGTCAGGAAGGGTTTGGTTAAAAACTTACCCCGCACTCTCAAACAGGTGAAAAGGCTGTCTAAGATCCCATGTGATGCTTGTCAGAAGGCTAAGGCAAAACGTCTCCCTTTTCCTAAAGAAAGCCAAACTAAGATCCGTGCACCTTTACAACGCCTTCACTTGGACATCATGGAACCATTTCATATTAGGGGCTTGCGTGGGGAGTTTTATGTTCTGTGTCTCACAGACCAATACTCTGGCTATGCTGAAGTATTGTGTTTGAGGACCAAGGATGAAGCTCCCTTAGCAGTTCAAACTACAATCCTCAGATGGATGACTCAGCTGCATGGTTTTGTTTTCAAGTGTCTCAGATCTGACAGGGCTAAGGAATTTCTAGTACAGTGGTTCGAGGATTGGTTAGAATCGGTTGGTGCTGTGCATGAATTATCTATGGCATACACTGCTCAGCAGAATGCAACTGTGGAACGGTACAATGGGGTCTTGCAGAACATAGCTAGGAGTATCCATTTGGAGTCTAAGCTTACTAAGTCTTTCTGGCCCTATGCCTTCCTAGCTGCTTGTTACCTACGTAACCGGCTGCCCAATCAGGGTGACAAGACTCCTTATGAGTTGTTCTTTGGGGTTCTACCTGATGTGTCGTTGTTGCATGTGTATGGTTGCCCTTGCTATGTTACCTTAGTCAATGGGAAGAAACGCAACAAGCTAGACGAAAGGGCGTTATCTGGTAGACTGGTTGGGTATTCTCTGGTGAGTAACGGTTATTTTGTTTGGGTTCCTAAGTTGCGCCAGGTAGTAGAGAGTCGTGATGTACTCTTCTATGAACAGTTTAGCTATAACTGTATTCCTGGGCTATCTCCCTATGATGGGACTCCGTATGTTTCTCGCATCCCTGCCGCTATCAACGGACACATGCCTGAGTCTGCGGTTAATTCCTTAGACCCTTTGCTAACCCCAATTGTCGACCGCTGCCCTGGTCATGGGATGACCTTGCGTCCCAGGTCAGGGGCTGATGGTGCTGCATTGCGTGTGAAGGCACTGGGCGGGCGGGATTCCGATGTCCTTTCAGATAAGATTTTACCCGAATCTCAGGGGGTTTCGTCGGCGAAGCTCTAGGATTAGGACAGCCTCAGATCTTAATGGAGACTGATATAGGTCCATTGTCCACTAGTTGCCACCCCCCGTCCACCTGTTCGGATGGCTCGCGGGCGCTGCTGATCCCTTCGCCTCCTGCTGTCCCTGGTGGTTTACACCGGACAAGGCATTGTAACGATGTGGCCGTCACCGAGAGTGTGAGTGATGATCTTGAACACTGGTCCGGGTCTGATACTGCGTATGGCTGGGGTGTTCCGGTCGACCCAGGCTTCGATGACATAGAGGCAAAGAATGCCGGCCTTGTTCAACCAGGCATTAGTGCTGCGCTGGGGGCTTTACTACCGGTTACTGCTGATACTGCTGATATCCCCGCTGCTCATGTACAAGTACACTGCTTGTACGCGGGGGCATACATTTCCACCTCCACTAAACTAACCTTTAAAGCTGCCATGCTTCCTACCAACCCTGACAGGGATCAATGGCTGCTTGCTATGAAATTTGAGATGGCGTCCCTACATGCCCATGGTACTTGGGCACTCACTCCACAGCCTCCTAAGCAGAGGATCCTGTCTGGCAGGTGGTTATTTGTGAAGAAGGTTGGGGTTGATGGTTCTGTGCGCTTCAAGGCACGTTTTGTGGTCCGTGGTTTTCTGCAGCGTCCTGGGCTGGACTTTCATGACGTATATGCCCCCGTTTCCTCTAAAGCAGGTCTGAGGGTGCTCCTTGCTGCCATCACTCATAGAAAAATGTTTGTTCGGCAGCTGGACATCAAGACTGCATTTCTGAATGCTAAGCTAGACCCTGGTCTGGACCTGTACTGCCACCAGCCTGAGGGCTTTAAGGTACTTGGTCCTAACGGTGTTCCCCTTGTGTGCAAACTGATCTAGTCTCTTTATGGTTTGAAGCAGGCGCCCAGGGCTTGGAGTCGGGATGTCAAGCGGGTTTTGGTTGCACATGGGTTTACTATGTGCAAGGCAGAACCTGCTCTGTATTTAGGGAGGGATTCTATTGGTGGGTGGAGCTATGTCCTGACCTATGTTGATGATTTTATCTGTGCTTTTAGTGAGCTGGATAGGTATGTTTTGCTGATCAAAGCTATGGAGAAAGCTGGCTGGGAGGTCAAAGAGATGGGTGTTCCGGTTCAGTTCCTCTCTTTGGACATGGCTGTTACACTTGACTCTGAGGGCAGGTGTGTTCAGGTCAACCTTTCCCAGCACTCCTACATTGTTGATCTGGTTGAGCAGTTTGGTCTTACTGCTGCTGCCAAGCCCAAGTTTGGTGCTCCCATGGCCAAGTCCACCGTCACTGACCCCCCTGGAGACCCCCTGCCCTCTAATGCCAGTACCTATCTCTTGTGGGTGCTTTGCTATACCTGGCTACTTGCACCAGGCCTGATATTTCTTTTGCTGTGAGCTACCTGTCCAGGTTTTCTGCTCACCCTACCGTTCCCCTCTGGGGGGCAGCCAAGCGTTTGCTCTTGTATTTGAGATCACATTCCCACCTGGGCCTCACTTACACCCACAACCCTGAGTTCTCTTTTACTGTCTTTAGTGACTCATCCTTTGCTGCTGATGGGTCTGACAGGAGGTCTCAGACTGGCTTTGCTGTGCTTGCTGGGGGGTGCGTTGTGAACTGGATGAGCAAGAGGCAGCCTACTGTTGCCATTAGCTCTAGTGAGGCTGAGTATCAGGCCCTGTCTCAGGCAGCCCGGGAGGTGCAATGGTTGAAGAAGTTGAGAGTTGATCTGGGCCTGCCTTGTGACCTGGTTACCATTCAGGGTGACAACTTGGGGTCCTTGAGCTGGGCTAATGACTGGCAGCTGCTCCCTCGCAACAAGCACATTGATGTCATCCATCACTATATCAAGGAGCTGGTGGAGGATGAGCAGCTAGATGTTGCCTATGTTAACACTAAGGACAACTGTGCTGACCCCTTCACCAAGCCCCTTGATCCTGCTGTGTTCTGGAGATTTGTCCGAATGCTTGGAATGACCGCTTCTTCTTAGGGTCATTTTTTTTCTGGTTACATTCGTTTTCTTTGGTTATCATTGTTTGGCATTAGGTTCCTATTCCCGGATCGGTTTTTCTATACCGTTGTTACCCATCTTTGATATTCGGTTTTCATCTTTTCCTACCTTGGCAATTTTTTGGTTTTTGCCTTGTTTCATTCCTTCATATCACCCTTTGGGTTCCATTTGGAGTTCTCTCGATTTTTCGGAGTGCTTTGATTTTTTTTTTTTAATTGTTACATATAGTTCTATGTCACCAGTGCCATAGGTGGAGAAGTCGTATTGTATGTCACCTGTGTCATAGGTGGAGTGTCAGCATGAATTGCGGTGCTCTCACGCGTTTTATGACTTGGTGACTACTTATGTACTTAGAACTATCGGCTCTGCCAGTACTGTGTCATCCTTCATGACTCAGTGACAGCTTCCTGTTGGCTGCGTCACCGGTCTCTCACTGACACGCTCTGTATTGCCCTGTGCCCTGCTTAAGATCCCTGGCTTAGGTTCTAGTCAGGTTACAGGCATCCGCCTCTCCCACCGCTGGTGTCCTTTGGCGTCCGCCTGTCCTTGTAATGCTATTCTCGTTTCCGTGTATAGATTGGTGCGCCTGTTCCGCTGCTTTCATCTCTGTCTACGCTACGGAGGGCATACAAGCTGATAGTAACTGCTACACGTTGCGTCCCATGAGACGCAACCAACATCCCGAACCTGCGTTTGCGATGCAACCAATTTACGAAAGCTGCGTCTGGGACGCAACAGACCATCCCATTTCGCGTTTGCGACCCAACGGACCCTCCCTATATCGCGTCCAGCGACGCAGGACGCTGCGTCCTGCACTACCCTGGAGGGGGGTTGGGGGTGGGTGGGGGGGGGCCCTCCTCAGCTTTTTAGGCTACGTGTTAGCAGTTTTTTCACTCCTGGCTGTGAGCTCTGAATTTTGAAATTGAAATTGAATTGCTACGTAGTTTTCCAGCCAACTCTCGGCTGCTCACCGTCTTCCAGTTCCCAGTCTTCCAATTCCCAGTCCCCACGTGCAATACCCATACAAGCCAGGGGCATGCTCTGCGGATGTATGATGCACGATGAAGGAAGAATTTTGAGTTCTTATGAGCTTTCTTAGATGATGGGGGGTGTCGCAGTTTAGGACATCCAGCTTTTTTTAGTTGTGAAAGGACTTTAACCCTAGCAGGTGGGTCTCCCGACACAAACTAGCGGCACTGAGGATTCAGTTCGAATGACGTTGCCACTCCTATAAAATAGTAGGTGCACTTAGTAGTGGAGTTCAGAGGCAAAATATACTTTCTTCGATTGGACCCAAATGAACTAGGAATGTTGGTTGAGACAAAATACATTTATGGAACATTTTGTCGATTTTGTTTTGATTTTGGACCCACATTAAATTTGTACAGTGATGTTTTCGCTAAAAATGCTTTTAAATTCGTGGCTGACTCACACAACCGCTTTGATTTTTTTTGAAGGGCCTGTAATTATGGAAGTATTGATGGGAACATTTCAAAAAAGTTTCAAAAGAAAAGAAAAATAGTGGAGTGTGATATGGCCGAAAATAGGTTGCATACAGTTTTTGCACCATACAAACCCACTTAAGAGGCCGATAAATTTTGATCCGCCCAATGTTTTCACCCATCGCCTTGGCCACATAGTCCTGGACCCCCATATAGCCATTGGACAACTCCTACGACAATTCGGGCAACTTTGGGAGGACCCAAGGCTATTCACCTCCAATTATAGGCTCAAACACACACATTAAGGGCCTACTCAGCCGAGACTCCAGGCCCATCGGGCGCCTGGCGGGTGCTTTACTTCCGCCGCTCAGTGAAGAGTGGAACCAGCAAAAAAAGGACTACGGTCGCCAATCTTGACCCACGGTCTTACGCCGCTGGGAAAACATTAAGGGGACCCTTATGCATCACCTCTTCTCCTGTCGGTCCCCAAATTTTCGTGTCGCATCCACAGCGAGCATTCCCGCAACTGCCCTCCCAGCCCAACCGAAATTCCCAAACTCAGCAAACTACATGCTCCTCCGAGCTGGCTACGAGCAACAGGCTCTATTACTACCACAATATTAAAGCTCCCAAGCCAGTGCCGCGCTCCTCAGGGGCCTCTTCGCTCGGAGTTAGTCCTCGTGTAGGCCAGGTAGGGCTGAACGAGGCACCTCGATGACAAATGTTGCCTTACATACTAGCAAATAGCCATTCTGAATACGCAGCAGCAAAGCAGCTCGGCAAAAGTTGACGCATGTGCGCGTCTCGGACCTATTTATTGTCCGAGGTTGCCTCAACGAAAGGCAGGCCCAGGCCTCAACCCTGGGCCTCAACCGCCCCAACTGACACCAACCTTGAAAGCTACACAACTCGTCGAAATCTGCACCGCTCGAGAAATGATATAGGTGTATGCGTTCGGCTTTGCATGTGCTTCCATAGGTATTAAACTAGATTTTTTCCGTGGGGGTCGAAATCTCTCCGAACCGCACTACTTCGGATCGTTTGGTCGACCCTTGAGGCCTCGACCAAACGAACGTTCACCCCTACCCCTTTTGACAACGGCAGACGAAATTTAGGATATCCAGATAGCCTGAGTATTGTTTCTGTTTTAGCTACGCGTAAGAGCTTCTAGGAAGCTCCTTCCACTCACCTTTGGGCCCAAACCCTAACCCCTAAACCTGGAGCTAGCTAGTGCGTCTGAAAGCTGGCACGTTAGGCATTCCAATGCAGCGGTTATCTGTGTTCTTGACACGGTCACTGGCTTATGGAGCTGGGTGGACGCTGCTATGCCCGCAATGCATGGCCTAAAAATGAAACAATTAGGCTGAAAACTTGTGCCCTACATTTTTTATGTAGATCACTGAAGGGATGTATGGGTCATAGTGACAATTCTTGGATGTTTAAATTTTAATTTTCATGTTTTTCATTTTCACTGAAGGGATATATGTTACATTGAAGGGATATAGGTTATATAAGCTACAGTCCAGGGGTATGCCAAGTAGGCTCAAGGGTCTTGTCCAACCGTGATAGGAGGGGCTTCAAAAGAAACAGCATTGATCAATTGATGAACTGAAGCCGGTAAGTATTTCCATCCCTTAAAAGGAATCAGGATTCATGACATGGAGGGATGAAGGCTACAACTTCTATCCCCTGGTAAGAAGTTAGATCCTCACATTACAGAAACACCCGGAGCGCTTGCTTGTAGCCCTAATAAATAAGTGCAGTCTTAAACGAGTGCTTTTTGGCCTGATAAGCCGGATAAAAGAGAGACCAATCAGCTTTAAACTAGTTTCTTAAAATCGTAAAAATGGCATAGACGTGTTTTATCCCTCGATTAAGCGGTTAAGGTGGTTTAAGATCCTAAATCCTGGACTCGTTTTACATGGATTAGCGTGTTCGTTTAATGTACTTGGTTAATGTAAGTGGTTATAGGCTAGTGTAACTAAGGTCGTTTAATTTGATAGTTTAAGCACTTTAAGTTACTAAGGTCGTTTAATCCCCTCGTTTAGTTGGTAATATATAATTTAGGGGGGCAGGGTTAGGGGTTCCTTCATGCAAACCTTACATTGTCATAGAAATTGTTACACTGCATTAAGTACTGCATACCGGTAAGTATACAGATCTATATATATATAAAGAAATCATGGCGGTCGTGGTCGTGGTGGTGTAACCGACTTAACCGACTTCTCGCCCAGCCAATTCACGCTCAACCAATTCACGCGTTTATTCCCTCCTGCTTAAACTTCTGCCTGATTTGGCCTCATGCGAATTCCGCCTTATGCGCCCTTCGCCTCCTGCGTATTCTACCTGTTGTGCATCCCGCCCGATTTCTCCTTTTCCCGCCTGAGCTCATCCACCTGATTTCGGTAGCGCAATTGTTTGTCTTCCTATAAGCTTTTCCCTTGCATCTCTGCAAGATCGACCCCTTGCATCAAGAGACCTGCCGCTGCGCACAACGGAAGGTGACGTGGTGAGTCAGCCGACCTGGCAGAAGTTTTCGAATCCCATCCATCCCATTGCATGTCAGAAACTTGACTGCAACTTCGCCCCACTGCATTGAGAAACATGCCACTCCGCATTGTGCCGTAGCAAGCACACGGCAAAGTTGACTAAATGAACAATCTCGCTGGGCATTCTCGCCCTAAGTCTAACCGAACATCTCATTTCAGCAACTTGGCTCCAACTTCCTCCCACTGCATCGAGAAACAAATCGCTGTGCATTGTCATAGCGATAACGCGGCAAAGTTGAATGGACGAACCTAGCTATGTTTCCAAGACTCGGATAGTCGGATCGAGTTGACTTCGGGAGCAGTTCGTGTGGACAGGATAGGTCTTCGGCCGACCTGAATACGTACTCGCGAAGAAGCTTCAGGTATGTACGGTTGCGATCGCACATGTTCAGTTTGCTCAGTGGGCTCGGCTGTCGATCACAGCTGAAGTGGCAGGGAAGGTCCGCAATCGCGCAGGTCCGATGATATCAGCGGAGTCGGGATATGCGCAAACGTTGTCGATGGGTTGGATCTGCAGCCTGCTCTTCGTCCCGTTAGCCTTTCAGCTATGGCAAAGCCCACAGCTGAAGTGGAGGGGGGGCAGATAAGAGTTGGGAGAGGGTGGGGGTCTGGGGTGGGGGGAGGGGGAGGGGCAGGAAATATGTCAGGAAATGATAAAGTGTAAGGGAGGTTGTTTGTTGGTGGGGGTACATGGCTGAGTGGGGTGGGGGTGGAGATAACTGGGGTGGGGGGGGGGGGGGGAGGGGAGTACTGTGGTATGTGGGTGCTTGTGGGTGCACAAGGGGACCATCTCAAGGGATATGCATCTGTCAGTGTTTTCAGTTGCATGCACTGCAGACAAAAGCGGCATAACTGTTATGTAACCCAGCACTAAACAGGTGCGACCAACGGGAGGGAAGGGGGGGGAGGGGGGGGGGGGAGCTCAGTGTTTTTAGTGGGGGAAACATCATGGCTGTGTGTTCATGTGAGGGGTGGAAGGCAGTACAAGTTTAAACCATTCTGTAACCGAGCCCCAAACAAGTGCGGCCAAATGCCAAATAAACTTGTGGTAGGCAGTGCAGACTGTACTGTCCTTCAAAACACATGACAGTACATACGTAGGGCTAGTGAATACAGAACCAAGCGTTCAGAACTGCAAGTAGTAGTTGACCTTGACATGTGCTTAAACTGTCTGCAGCCCTGTGCTTACATTCTGCACTCTGTAGTGTGGTGCAGGGTTAGTAGTGCATGTGGCTAGTAGCTAGTAGCTGACAGCCCTGTGCTTACATTCTGCACTCTGGAGTGTGGTGTAGTAGTGTTTATGCTACCCATGTTTTACTCTGCCAGGAGATGGTGAGGAGCCTGAAGGCTGATAGACCATGATATCAAACCAAGCCAAGCCAAGCAGACGGTGAGCAGCCTAAAGGCTGATAGACCATGATATCAAACCAAGCCAAGCCAAGCAGACGGTGAGGAGCCTGAAGGCTGATAGACCATGTAATAAAAACAAGCTGATCTGCAAGTCAGTACTAACTGGCCTATGTAGGTCTACATACCAGAGTTGTTCAGGACGCTGCGTCCTACGTCGCAGACACAACGTCGAAGGGTCTACAATCGAAGGGTCCACAATCGAAGGGTCCACAGGACGCAGGCTATACAATTGGTTGCGTCTCAGGCAGCAGAGCTGGGGGTCCTCCTGAGGTACCCTGCTATATACACCTATCATATTACTGCAACAATCTGGCTACCTGGCCGAGCCAAGGTGGTTCTTTACCACTGATTGTCCGCATGGGAGTCTGAACGATGTGAAGTCTCTCAATTGATCCAGAAATTCGACTGAGGGCATCTCAGTTCCCGTAGGCACAGCCCCCTTCTCATCTGGGTGCAGCTCCCCGATGTAGAAATCTTTCAGATACAAAAAGCTTTCACGCGATGCATGATACAGCTCAAAGAATCGAGAACAGTCCATGTTCAGACTTTGGCGAGGGATAATGGAAGCACCCCCAGGGTGTTCTTGCAACCAGGTCGTCACATCCAAAACCATGCCATCCTGGTAGGGAAGAATCAAACGGAGCACATCAGTAGGGAACGGCAACTAATATTACGGTTTGAAAAACTAATATAAATTAATATTATTATATTGTCACAATAATATTAGCTTTCCAAATAAATTCGAAATTATGTTAAGGCGGCTCGTCCGACTAATATTATATAATATTATTAATCCACTAATATTATATAGCATAGCCGACCCCTACACATTTGTGGTCAATAGGGGTAGTGGTGAGCTCGTTTGGTCGAGGGTAGGTATCTCCCACCAGCCCTAAGTGCGCCTACTCTTTTGCAGGAGTGGCAACGCCATCCGAACTGAATCTCAGTGTCACTGGTTTGAGTCCGGAGACCCACCTCCTGGGATGAAAATCCGTTCACAACTAAACAAAAAAATGACCCAGTTTGTTTTCATGCGACACGTCTCAAATTGAGCGACTTGGTACGACCCCAGTGCGACGCTCTGCCCCCAAAACCCCGTAAAGCACCCAAACCCCGTAAAGCACGGAGCCCGGCCCCCCAAAACCCGTTAAGCACGGAGCCCAGTGGTCCGGGGGGGCAGCTCTGATTAGTTTAGCCAGACCTCGGCAACGGAATGCAACGTGTCGTTTAAAACAAAAACACTGACAATGACAGCAAACTAGGATGCCATGCCACGCCATGGCATGGCATGGTGGCATGGCAGCATGGAACGCCGTGAACATGCCTGCAAACATAAGAACACCCAAATCTTTGTCAAAACCACCACGAGCAACACCACCACTACCAGCAACCACAACCACCACAACCACCACAACCACCACCACCAAAACCATCGCCACCACGAAAACCACCACCAGCAACATACAGAGCTTGCTGTCCAAAATAACATCATGCAACCTTTCCAGCGTGAAAGTCCTACTTGTGTAGGACTTTCTCCGCCTTTCGTTTTGGACCCTAAATGGGCGCTGTTTCGATGGGTGGATGGATGGATGGATTGGTGTTTTATGTGTAGGGGTGCTGCGCTGCCTTTTTGAGCCCCTGTGCGCGTTTCGCACAGTTTTTTAAACCCCCTGTGGGCGCAGCGCGCATTTTTTGCGCTTTTTGCACTAAAAAGCGCTGACCAATTTGACATTTGTGCGCTTTAAGCGCTGACCAATTTGGCAAGAAGTAGTACTCTGCTCTGGACTGTAACTGACTGTAACAACATACATTTAGGTGTAAGGTGGCAAGCAGTAACTGACTGTAACAACATACATTTAGTTGTAAGGTGGCAAGCAGTAAGGACACTAGTGATTATTTTTTAAATCTGAAAGTGGGTTTTTCCTAGCTTTATGGTTTCAGGCCTCCTTAAGGGCCAGTGTTTTGGTGCTTTCTGTAGCTTTTTGTAGCTTTTTAGGGCCATTTAGAGCCATGTAGGGCAACATTTCCCCCCCCCACCTTTTTATAGCGATAATTTTGCTGAAACGGGGTCGAAACTAGCGATTGCTATATATTGCGGGAAAACAATCCCTGCATGCAATCGCGCAGATCCCTGAATGCAATCGCGCAGATCCGATGCTATCAGCGAAGTCGGGATATGCGCAAACGTTGTAGATGGGTTGGATCTGCAGCCTGCTCTTCAACCCGTTTGCCTTTCAGCAATGGCAAAGCCCACAGCTGAAGTGGAGGGGGGCAGATAAGGAGTATGTGTGTGTTGGTAGGTGTGTGTGCGAGGAAGGGGAGGGATGAGAGTTGGGAGTGGGTGGGGGGCTGGTGGGATGGCTGGGGTGGGGGAAGGGGTAGGGGCAGGAAATGTTAAAGTCTAAGGGAGGCTGTTTGTTGGTGGGGGTACATGGCTGGGTGGGGTGGGGGTGGAGAGAACTGGGGGGAGGGGTGGGGGTGGGGGTGGGGGGGGAGTATTGTGGTATGTGGGTGCTTGTGGGTACAAAAGGGGACCATCTCAAGGGATATCATCGTCAGTGTTTTCAGTTGCATGCACTACAGACAAAACCAGCATAAACTGTCATGTTACCCAGCCCAAAACAGGTGCGACCAACGGGAGGGAATGGGGGGGTGGGGGGTGGGGGGTGGGGGGGGGGCTCAGTGTTTTTAGTGGGGGAAACATCATGGCTGTGTGTTCATGTGAGGGGTGGGGGGAGTACAAGTTTAAACCATTCTGTAACCCAGCCCCAAACAGGTGCGGCCAAATGCCCAACGGGCACCGTACTTTGATAGGGGTGGTGGCAGTTTGTCTACGTGTGTGTAGGTGTTGCCATCGGCCACACGGGCTACCGTACTAGGATATATACCGGTATATATCTCTATATAGAAAGAAATCATGGTCGTGGTCGTGGTGGTCTTGGTGGTGTCATCATCGCGTACCCACGTGCCATGGGCGTGCGGAGTGTAACCGACTTGCAACCGACTTTTCGTTCACCCAACTCGCAACTCCCCGCCTAGCGGAATTTTCAAATACCAAAACTGCAGATGCGCTAAGCTAAGCGCGCGCGCTCATAGCATGTCCACAACTGCCTCCCATACTATGACGGCAAGACATTTAGAATCAGAAGATCCTATCCTCGGAGGTCACCAGCTGACCCTCATATGGCTTGGCATGGCGCTCGGAATAATAGCTTTCAGTTCTTCACGGATAATGCGACCATGATGCATGGCAACGGTCTTAATGGACAGGAGGGCCCGCAACACCGCCAGCCAGCGCTCAAAGCGAGATTGCCAGAGCAAGGAAGACAGGGAAATAGCCAACAAGCGTCGACGTGATGCCCGCGCTGCCCGATCCGAGGAGCTGCGTCATGCTGGTAATCTCGCAAGGAGTCAGGAACGACCTAGCATGCCTGAGGAGGAACAGGAAGCTGCTAACCAAGCCAGGCGCGAAGACTATGCTGCCCAGCCTGGGGAGTTATGCCAGGCTCATAATCAAGCCAGACCTTCAGATCGTGATGCTTTTTTTCTCCGTCTGCGAGCGTTGCCACCATTCATCGCACGCACGCGCAATTTTGCCATGCCATCGCATCACATTCGTAGTGATTGGCATCCAGTTGTTACAATTAATTACCCTTGTTCAGATCGCCATGGCCATTCCGTCCCCCTGCACACTCTCGCGCTTGCCACGCCCATCCCATCTTTGCAAGCTCTTTTCGTTGTATAGAATATGAAGTACGTTGCTGCGATTTTTGCTCTTCTGAGTTGACTGAGCATCGACTGGGGCACTGCACGAGAAGAAGAAGCTACAGGTGTATTGCCATGCAATTGCACCGGTTTGGTGTTCTCGGCGTTATCGGAATCTGAGCGGTCGCAAGTTGTTGGTAGGATCAAAGCACAGCCTGCCTCTTTTTCTGCACGATTGAATCCCACAGGGTGAAGTGAAGGGTACGAGGTAGGGAAGAAGAGATTGTATGTGCGTGTTGGTGGTGGGGGGAAGGGATGGTGGTGGGAGAAAGGTGAGAGAAATAGAGTGCGTGTGGATGGGGTGGGGTAGGGAGAGGTCGGGGGAAGTAGGGGATGCTGAGAGTCTGGAGGGGGGGGGGGGGGGGGGGGGGGGGGGGGGGGGGGGGCGTGTATGTGAGGGGGAGAGGCCACAGCTGAAGCAGAAGGGTAATAGGTTGAGAGAAGAGGTGTGGGTGCGGGGGGAGAGGGAGGGAAGTGTCGAGCGGAGGGCGGAGATGGCTGATATCTTGACTGTGTGTAAGGGAGAGGGGGGGGAGGGCATGCAAGGGCGTTAACCATTATGTAACCCATACCAGACTAGGACCCATGACCTCGGTGGGAGGATGGGGGTGGGGGGTGGCCACCGGCCACACGGGCTACCGTACTAGTATATATATATATATATATATATATATATATATATGTGTAGACATACTGGAATGCTTCACCAACAAATTTCTGACCGGCTTTTTTGCTATCGGTCGCCGTGTCACCACCGCCCGGCCAGCTTCATCCAGCCAAATTCGAGAACCCCAAGAGCTGATTCGCGAAGCCATTAGCGCGCACTAATTTCGTGTAGACATCCACCCATGTTATGACTGGAAGACATTTGAATGACAACTTCCTCTCCTCGGAGGTCATCTGCTGGATCCTTGGATCGCTTTGCATGGCGCTCCGTTTAAGAGTTTTCAATATTATGCTTCTTGATTCGGCCTGCGGCTCATGCTCCATGACGGATGTTAGCGGACATAATGGAAAGGCAGAGGAACAGATTGCAGCTGCCCGGAGGGCCAGCAACACCGCCAGTCAGCGCTCAAGGCGAGCTTGCATGAGCAAGGAAGAAATGGACAGAGCCAACAAGCGTCGACGTGATGCCCGCGCTGCCCGACCCGAGGACCTACGCCAGGCTCATAATCAAGCCAGACGTGAACAACGTCATGCCATGCCTTAGGAAGAACCCAAAGCTGCTAACCCAATCCAGGCGTGAAGAGTATGCTGCCCAACCTCAGGATTTGAATTTGAATTTGAATTTGGATTATGCTGCCCAACCTCAAGAAGAGTATGCTGCCCAACCTCAGAGTGTGCTGCCCAACCTCAAGAAGAGTATGCTGCCCAACCTCAGAGTATGCTGCCTAACCTCAGAGTATGCTGCCCAACCTCAGAGTATGCTGCCCAACCTCAGGAGTTACGCCAGCCTCATAATCAAGCCAGACCTTCAGATCGTCATGCTTTTTTTCTCCGTCTGTGAGCGTTGCCACCATTCATTTGACGCATTCGCACTTTGGCCATGCCCATCGCATCGCATTCGTCATGGTTGGCACCCAGTTGTTGCGAATGATTTGACTCTGTTCAGATCGCCATGGCCATTCCGTCCCCCTACACACTCTCGCGCTTGCCGCGCTCATCCCATGTTTGCAAGCTCTTTTTATTGTTTCGAATATTGTGAAATACATTGCTGCGATTTTTGCTGTTCCGAGTGTTAACCTAGTATCGACTGGGGCACCGCACGAGAAGAAGAAGCTGCAGGTTTGTAGCCATGCAATTGCCCCGGTCCGGTGTTCTCGGGGTGATCGGAATCTGAGCGTTCGCAAGTTGTTGGTACGTTTAAAGCACAGCCAGCCCCTCTTCCTGCACGATTGAATCCCACAGGGTGAAGTGAAGGGTACAAGGTAGGGAGAAGAAGATTGTGTGTGAGTGTTGGTGGTTGGGGGAAGGGAGGGTGTGTGTGTGGGGAAAGGTGATAGAAAGAGAGTGTGTGTGGATGGGGTGGGATAAGGGGTAAGGAGAGGTCGGGGGAAGTAGGGGAGACTGTGGGTCTGGATGGGGGGGAGGGGGAGGGGGGGTGGGGGGGGATGGTATGCGTGTATGACAGGTTGGAGGCCACAGCTGAAGCAGAAGGAGAATAAGTAGGGAGAAGAAGTGTGTGTCTGTGGGTGCAAGGGGAGAGGGAGGGAAGCGTCGTGCGAGGGTGGGGTTGGCTGATATCTTAACTGTGTGTAAGGGAGAGAGGGGGAGGTGATGGTGGTGGTGGTGGTGTGTGTGTGTAAGGGGGGGGGGGGGGGGGGGGGGGAGGCATGCAAGGGCGTTACCCGTTCTGTAACCCAGACCAGACTAAGACCCATGACCTGAGTGGGGGGATGGGGCCAAATGGGCACCGTACTATGATTGGGGCGTGGGTGGTTTTGTCTATGTGTGAGTAGGTGTGGCCACCGGCCACACGGGCAATGTAGTAGTACAAACATAAATACGTACATACATGCAACTTACCAAAATCAGCCAAACACTCTCAGCTGCATTCGCCTCAACTACATCTTGGAAGCGGAAGATTCGCAGGTTTGCAGCTGAAAGACGACCAAGGCGGACTTCCGAGTACTCTTTCAACGGACGAAGTCCAAGCACATCTGCAGCCTGTCCACATGTAAAGCAATTGTTTGGGGTTCAGTTTATCAGTGCTTTTTCGTTATAGCCCCTGTGGTGTATCATACGGATATAACCATAAGATTCCCCAATCGGACAACATGTTTTCCTCATACACCACATTTCCACATACACCACATTCGAGCTTGGTCCAGTGGGTCGACTGGACGGAAGTTGGGGCCTTCACCAGTACCACGCGGGTTCGATCCCGGGCGGGCGCATGTTGGAAACCCTCGCTAGGAGGGGGCCGGCTCGGCCGGGCGTGCACATCTCATACCGGAGGTGGGCGTCGGACCTTCGAAAGGGGGGTGAGTTGTGGTGTATCATACGGATATAACCATAAGATTCCCTAATCGGACAACACGTTTTCCTCATACACCACAGCCCCTCATGTCATGGTTGGGCAAGTCCCTACCCCTGGACTGTAACAACTATCTCTCCTGTGTGTTTAGGAAGATGATTACGTTTGTTTTGTATTTATGCAAGGAATTTCACCCCAGCAGGTGGGTCTCCCGACACAAACCAGCGGCACCAAAGTTTCACAGGTTGGCGGCTGACAGACATCCCAGCCAGATTTCTGAGTACTCTTTCAACGGACGAAGATCAAGCACATCCGCAGCCGGTACACATGTCAACACGTGCGTGCAGGAGGATAAATAAATAAATAAACAAATAAATAAATAAATAAATAAATATATAAATAAATAAATAAATAAATAAATAAGTAAATAAATAAATACCGGTAAATAAATAGTACCCCTTGTTACGTGGACCGTGGTGGACAGTGGTGGGGGGGTGGACAGTGGTGGACAGCCTAGACAGTGGTGGACAGCCTAGACAGTGGTGGACAGCCTAGACAGTGGTGGACAGCCTAGACAGTGGTGGACAGCCTAGACAGTGGTGGACAGCCTAGACAGTGGTGGACAGCCTAGACAGTGGTGGACAGCCTAGACAGTGGTGGACAGCCTAGACAGTGGTGGACAGCCTAGACAGTGGTGGGCAGCCTAGACAGTGGAGGACAGCCTGGACAGTGGTGGACAGTGGTGGGGTAAAAAATCTCTGACAATGAAACAGGATGAACGCACTCTGGCAAGGTCGTCTACGTGGTGGAGTGACCACTGCGGGGGGGCTTTGCCCATGATGGTGGCCTCCAAGAATAGCAAGACACGGTCGAAGGTGAGAGTGTCCACATCTACTTGGCAGCTGGGGCACTGCAGCCCATCATCACGAACAGCCTGCAAGTGGCAGCATTTTATATTTCTTTTTGTATGAAAAGAAGTTCGCCCCAGCCCATCATCTTTAACAGCCTGTGCAAGTGACAGCATGTTATATTTATTTGTATATGAAAGGAATTTCACCCCAGGAGGTGGGTCTCCCGACACAAACCAGCCGCACTGTTTGTGTTCTTGTCGTTGGAGGTGGTGAGTGGTGGGGCTTGTGTTGTTGTTGTTGTTGGTGGTGAGTAGTGTTGGTGGTGAACTGAACACTACCTTGGTCAGAGCAATGCAAGATCTGGGCACTCGCATCTTTACTGGAAAGCACTCCCCATCACCACCAACAAGAACACTAACATCACCACTACTCACCAGCAGCAGCGACAACAACAACAACAACAACAACAACAACAACAACAAAAACAACAACAGTAGCTGAAAGTAGCTAAGTTACCTTGGTCAGCGCGATGCAAGATCTGAGCATTTGCTTTTCTACGGGAAAGCACCCCCCCACCACCACCACCAACATGAACACAAACACTACCACTTACCACCACCACTACTCACCACCAGCAACGACAAGAACAACAACAACAACAACAACAACAACAACACAAACACCACCACTTACCACCACCACTACTCACCAGCAGCAGCAGCAACAACAACAACAACAAAAAGAGTAGCTGAAAAGTATCTAAGTTATGGTGTGCATGATACCTTGGTCAGCGGGATGCAAGATCTGAGCATTTGCCTTTTCACGGGAAAGAACTCCCCACCACCACCACCACCACCACCACCAAGAATAACACAAACACCACCACTTACCACCACCACCACCAACAACAACAAGAATAACACAAACGCCACCACTTACCACCACCACCACCAACAACAACAAGAATAACACAAACACCACCACTTACCACCACCACCACTAACCAGCGGCGACAACAAAAACAATACAAGTAGCTGAAAAGTAGCTAAGTTATGGCGTGCATTGTACCTTGGTCAGAGGGATGCAAGATCCGAGCATTCTCTTCTTTACTGGAAAGCACTCCCCACCACCAACAATAACAACACGAGAACCACTACTTACCACCACCACTACTCACCACCACCACCACCAGCAACAACAACATCAACAACAACAAAAGTAGCTGAAAAGCGAGGGGGGGGCAAGAAAAAAGCTGCCGTACCGCACCTTCGCTTTGGATAGAGCCTATCCTCAAACTATATAAAATAAAAAGTTTTTTTTTAGCCAAAAATAAAGTTGTACAAAAGTTAGAGGGGTCCAAAGTTTTTTTCAACCAAAGCGGCCCAAATCTTAACTTCGCGATAAATCACGTTTGGGTAACCCCAAGAAAGATGTAAGAGCATAACTGAAATGGGCTTTAAAAGATCTTTCGAATGAACCCCATTTTAGGGGGGGTAGGGTGAGGTAATTGGGGTTTTAGGAGGGGGGTGGGGGGTGGGGTGGGGGGGGTAAAAAAACTTTTAGCCAACTTTATTTCCCCCCTCTTTTTGTATGAAACGTCCACAATTCCATTTCCCATCTGAATCGGACACCATATCGAAGGTGCGGTCCAAAATCTGTCTTTCTGCCCCCCCCCTGCTGAAAAGTAGCTAATTTATGGCGTGCATGATACCTTGGTCAGCGCGATGCAAAATCTGAGCATTTGCTTTTTCACGGGAAAGCACTCCCCCCCCCCCCCCCCCCCTCCCCCCCCCCCACCCCCCCCCCCCCCCACCACCAACAGCAACCACTACTTCCCACCACCACTACTCACCACCACCACCAACACCACCAGCAACAATAACAACAACAATAAAAGTAGCTGAAAAGTAGCTAATTTATGGCGTGCTTGATACCTTGGTCAGTGCGATGCAAGATCTGAGCATTCGCTTTTTCACAGGAAAGCACTCCCCATCATTGGTGAAGATGGTCACTGAGTCGGGGGCTGGCGGCCTCACAGCTCTGGACACCACATTGACGAGACATAGTTCTACTCTGGGGGGGCAGATGACAGCCTGTTGAACAATGAAATAAGGCATTCAAAAGGGTAAAAGTGCGTCCTCTCGGAGCTAGAGGGTAAAAAGGGTAAACATCTTGGACACCATATTAACAAGATGTAGCTCTACTCTGTGGGTGCAGATGACAGCCTGTTGAGCAATGAAATAGGGCGTTCAAAAGGGTAAAAGTGCTTCCTCTCTGAGCTAGAGGGTAAAAAGGGTAAACATCTTGGACACCATATTGTCGAGATATAGTTTTACTCTGGGGGGGCAGATGACAGCCTGTCGAGCAATGAAATAGGGCGTTCAATAGGGTAAACAATGTGTCCTCTCTGAGGTAGAGGGTAAATAGGGTCAAAATCTGATATTTGGGTAAAAATATGGTAATTATGTAATTATGTAATTATCTCCAAGCAAGATGGTGGATAGTGTGAAAATCACATATTTGATATTTTGTTTGTTTTTTTATTTTAAAAATATGTAATTATGTGCCCTCTACAAGCAAGATGGTGGATAGTGTAAACATGTGTCCTCTTGAAGCAAGATGGTAAATAGTGTGGAAATCACATATTTGGGTAAACATGCGTCCTCTCTAAGCAAGATGGTAAATAGGGTAAAAATCACATATTTGGTTAAAAATAGGGTATGAATATGTCCTGTTTAAGCACGGGGGTAAATAGGGTGAAAATCACATATTTGATATTTGGGTGTACATGTGTATTTTCTAAGCAATCGGGTAAAAAGGATAAAAATCACATTTTTGGGTAAACATGTGTCTTCTCTAAGCAATCGTGTAAATAGGGTTAAAATCACATATTTGGTTAAAAATAGGGTATTGATATGTCCTGTTTAAGCACGGGGGTAAATAGGGTGAAAATCACATAAATAGATTGAAATAGGGTAAAGTATCTTATCACCCTATTTCATTGCTCACTGAGGCAGCAGATGGGGCGGTAACTATTTCACCCTGACACCCTTATTTCACCCCAACACCCTAGTAACACCCTAGTAACACCCTAGTAACATTGCTCACTGAGGCAGTAGCTGGGGGGGTAACTATTTCACCCTGACACCCTTATTTCACCCCAACACCCTAGTAACACCCTAGCAACACCCTAGTAACATTGCTCACTAAGGCAGTAGCTGGGGCGGTAACTATTTCACCCTGACACTCTTATTTCACCCCAACACCCTAGTAACACCCTAGTAACACCTTAGTAACATTGCTCACTGAGGCAGTAGCTGGGGGGGTAACTATTTCACCCTGACACCCTTATTTCACCCCAACACCCTAGTAACACCCTAGTAACACCCTAGTAACATTGCTCACTGAGGCAGCAGCTGGGGCGGCAACTGACCCCGTAAGGTTGGCAGTACTGTTTGTGACACCAGCGGAATCGCTCTGGTACCCACCCCAACACCCTTATTTTACCCCAAAACCCTTTAAACACCCTTTTAACACCCTTATTTCACCCTAACACCCTATAACACCCTCTTTCATAGCTCACTGAGGCAGTAGCTGGGGCGGCAACTGACCCTGTTATATTTTGTGATCATGTCTAGTATTCATATTCATGAACGCCGTATTTCCCACACCGTAGTGTGAGAAATACAATATTAGGAAAGGCGGGACCAGATACCGACATTCGCGCTCATATTTCAAATGTTCAAAACCTGCGGAAGACGAAACGAGGACGTTCGCATGCCGCTAATTCAAATCAGTGCCAGATCACCGCGAGTATTTAGTCTGTGCACAGCAATAGAACAATACTACAATTGCTGTCAAATTTCTGTCACAGCAAATCAGCCCTGTCATTTTTCTAGGCAACTGACCCCGTTATATTTTGTGATCGTGTCTTCATATTCATGAACAGATACGCTTTGTCGGCTACATTTTGAAAAGTTGAAATTGTTATCCGCCTAATAATATTAAGTGCCCTCCACAGGCGTTTAAACACCCTGTAAAAAAAAAAAAAAAGATAACGCCTGGAGGGGCGTGGTGTTAAGGGGACCCTCCCGTACGCCGCAGCTGGGGAAAGTCATCATGGCAGACATAGTAAGTGTCACCCTCCAGGCAGGAGGGACTCCTTCATGCGACGTGTGGCAAGAATGCTGGTACAGGAGGCGATAGATTCTTTGTGCAGCTTAGAGATGAGTTTGTCTACGTGTTCGCGACTGATCCCTTAGGTGGAGAGATTGGTACTAGTTGTGATTGGTATGGTACCAGTGGTACCTATGGTGAAGACTAGGTAGTGTACAAGGAATCCTTGTTGTTGGAGGATACCGTGGAGCTCCTTATGCTGGACGCTCTTTTCCTGGAATTTGATGTGGTGGTTACTGTCTGAGCAGTAGCCCAGTTCAACTATGTAGGCTTTTCTTGGTTCGGATTCGTCGTCAATGAGGAGGAGATCAGGCCTGTATTTATCCCACGTGGCTTGGGGGAGATCAGGGGGTTTGAGGGTGGTTGGGGGTCTTGTGGGAATGTCGGATGTCGCTTCACAAGTGCCTGCATCCATGTATATGGGGAGAGCCCCCAGAGCTCCTTTGGCTACTGCCTTTTGGATGAGTTGGACCGCCTTATTATGTCTGTTAATATACATCCCTTTGAATACGGGGTGGCTGCACCCAGCAAGAATATGTCCAGCTCCGTCCTGTGCTTTGCGACAAAGAGGGCAGTTATCATCAGAGGGGGGGCTAGTGCTGGTACCATAGAGGCGTTTGTATCTGTACGCCAGTCTCCTAGTCCATAAGCGTCCCCACCTAGCCTTGTGGATTTGTATTTTTTGCCACCATTTGATGTCGGTGGATTGCCAGAAACGATTACTAGCCTGAGGGAGGAGGAAGGGGTTGGCTTGCTCCCACATGGAGGAGTATATGCCCGTGGTGTTGGCATGCCCGGTGTGCAGGGGGGTGGGGAGGTTAGCCTTGATACCCTTGGTGAGATTGTTGGCCGGGTGCCGGGGGGGCTGGTCCCCATTAATAGATTTGGGGGGCTGGACAGACGGCCAATGCATGTTGAGGTGCGCATGTTCCCCTGTTTTAACTGGTCCAATTACATTGTATCCTGTCGTCGCTTCTTTCGCGAGCGTGTCTGCCTCGTCATTCCCTACGATTCCTGAGTGAGATCGGACCTTAAGCAGGCGTGTGGTAGCAGCAGCGTTGTGTCTGTTGATAATGTGGATGGCGATGTCTTGCAGGAGGTCGCGGTGTTTGTTATAAATAAATAAATAAATAAATAAATAAATAAATAAATAAATAAATAAATATGAGATAGATAAATAAATAAATAAATAAATAAACAAATAAATAAATAAACAAATAAATAAACAAATAAATAAATAAATAAATACATAAATAAATAGTTTGCCTTATTATGAGGCTAGAGGTTGAGGGGGCCAGCCCGTTTGCTTGCTCTGAGGCCAAGCACCACACCGCATGTGGCATTCATGTGCAACAGTCACAGACAGTGTGACCACATGTGCAACAGTGTGACCACATGTGACATTCATAGGTATCTAATCGATGATAACATGGTACACCTTATTAAGAGGCGTGAGGTTGAACGGGCCAGCCCGTTTCCTTGCACTGGCGTCAACCACCAACCCTATTATAAGGTAATGATAACGCCTGGTGGGGCGTGGTGTTAAGGGAGCCCGTCGTACGCGGGTGGGGAGCGGTCTCCTACCTCAACTGGACAAGCTACCATCGCGGTTGACAACGACCTTCAACGCCAAGAGCGACCGAAGGGGGAGTCGAACCCCCGACTCTGCATCCTCAAGCGATCTGGTCTACCACTAGACCATTGTATATCACTGAAAAGGGCTAACCCTATTATTATTGCTCACCAAAGCTGGGGCGGCAACCGACCCCATTATGTTGGCAGTACCGTTTGCGATACAAGCGGAACCGCTCTGGTATGGAAGCTCTTGCTCTGAGAGGACGCATTTGTGCGAAAGCTGCTGAGCTAGGGCTGCAGCTTGGAATTGGGTTGTTGGGGCTGCTTGCGTCAAATACACGGACGTATTTGGAGAAAGGACTCCTCTAAAGCAATGGTACCCTGAAGGCAAGTCAGAGAGCAGCAAATGTTTGAGTAACTAAATTAATGAAATCAAATTAAATCGCAGTTAAATATCACAGTTAAATATCGCAGGTAAATATCACATTTAAATTCTGCAGTTCAATATCGCAGTTAAATTTAACAGTTAAATACGGGTTAAATAGCACAATTAAATAACACCTGCTGCAGACGCATATCATATTTCACATTTGTTGGGTCCTCCTGTTATGTCTGCACTGCTTTGTTTTGGCGGAGCCCCCCCTTCTGGGGGGTGGGAGCCCCCAGGGTCACCCCGTTGTCTGTTTTTGTGTGTGCAACCGACGTGCGACCGAGACGAAGCCTGATACGTCAAACAATGGTCTTGTAACGAACTGGCTTCAGTCCGCTCGAATCCGTTGGTAACACTTCCGCAAATTTGTCGCGTCGCTTGCGATGCTGCCTGGGGCTTGTTCTCTTCAGGAACAGGATCTTCTGATACCTATTAGGGATTTGGTGCCTTTAAAGGTTGGGCTCCCAGACGTGATTTGGGTAGGCGGCCCGGAGGG
>JACBWV010000626.1:38721547-38731547 GCA_013435795.1 Chlamydomonas sp. ICE-L
TCGTTTTAAGGTGCACTGTTTATTTAATTTGTTTGCATGGTGGTTGGCCCCAGTGCAAGCAAACGGGCTGGCCCCCTCAACCTCACGCCTCGTATTAAGGTGCACTGTTTATTTAATTTGTTTGCATGGTGGTTGGCCCCAGTGCAAGCAAACGGGCTGGCCCCCTCAACCTCACGCCTCGTTTTAAGGTGCACTGTTTATTTAATTTGTTTGCATGGTGGTTGGCCCCAGTGCAAGCAAACAGGCTGGCCCCCTCAACCTCACGCCTCGTATTAAGGTGCACTGTTAATTTAATTTGTTTGCATGGTGGTTGGCCCCAATGCAAGCAAACGGGCTGGCCCCCTCAACCTCACGCCTCGTTTTAAGGTGCACTGTTAATTTAATTTGTTTGCATGGTGGTTGGCCCCAGTGCAAGCAAACGGGCTGGCCCCCTCAACCTCACGCCTCGTAATAAG
Source organism: Chlamydomonas sp. ICE-L (assembly GCA_013435795.1). Classification (NCBI taxonomy): domain Eukaryota; kingdom Viridiplantae; phylum Chlorophyta; class Chlorophyceae; order Chlamydomonadales; family Chlamydomonadaceae; genus Chlamydomonas; species Chlamydomonas sp. ICE-L. Next base: position 38,722,003 of record JACBWV010000626.1, read on the forward strand.
GTGCACTGTTTATTTAATAATTATTTTACAACGGCGCTACATACACCGCTGTCAGCAGCTCTTCACCCTTAGTAACTAGGGAACGGCAACTTACATTAGTGTTTGAAAAACTTATATTAAATAATAGTATTATAGTGTCACAATAATATTAGTTTTTCAAATAAATTCGAATTTCTGGTGAGGCGGCTTGTCCGACTAATACTATATAATATTTTAAAAAATATTATTTGATCACTAATATTAGATTACATAGCCGACCCCTAAGTGTAACACATAGTCGGGGGCGTCATATACTACAGATAGACTTTTCCCTAGCGTTCACCACGTAATCCCCAATGGTCACAGTTTGGTTTCAGACTGGGCCAGCCCAGCGGTGATGTGTCACAGTTTGGTTTCGGACTTGGTAAGCCCAGTGATGATGTGTCACAGTTTGGTTTCGGACTTGGTAAGCCCAGTGATGATGTGTCACAGATTGGTTTCGGACTTGGTCAGCCCAGTGATGATGTGTCACAGATTGGTTTCGGACTTGGTCAGCCCAGTGATGATGTGTCACAGATTGGTCTCGGACCTGGTCAGCCCAGTGATGATGTGTCACAGATTGGTCTCGGACCTGGTCAGCCCAGTGATGATGTGTCACAGATTGGTTTCGGACCTGGTCAGCCCAGTGATGATGTGTCACAGATTGGCTTCGGACTTGGTCAGCCCAGTGATGATGTGTCACAGATTGGTTTCGGACTTGGTAAGCCCAGTGATGATGTGTCACAGATTGGTTTCGGACTTGGTCAGCCCGGTGATGATGTGTCACAGATTGGTTTCTGACTTGGTCAGCCCAGTGATTGTGTGTCACAGTTCCCCCCCACCCCCCCACCCCCCACCCACCTCACACACACACACCACCACCACTGCCACTAATACCACTGCCAGGCAACGCGCGTGGCCTGATTCAACACCAAGCAACATGCAACGCTCGCTCCTCCTAGTCAAAGGTCTGACCACTATCCCCCCCCCCCACCCCAACACACACACCCACCATCACCACCACAGCCACCACCGACCGCCAAGCAACATGCTGCACTCACGTATCCTAGTCAACAGTCTGGCCACTACCCCCCCCCACACCACCCCCCTAACCTCCCCCCCCCCCCCCCCCCACACACCCCCACCCCCAGCCCACCCCACCCCACCCCCCACACACACACGAACAAACCACCACCACCACCACCACCACCATCTGCCAAGCAACATGCATCACCTGATTCACAGCCAACACTTGCTGGAAAGTCAGCTTGCAGAAGACTTTTGTCAGTTATCCCCCACCCCCACCCCCACCAGCACATACATCCACCCCATCCCCCACCGCCAACCACACACACACACACACACCACCACCACCGACCGCCAAGCAACATGCATCACCTGATTCAAAGCCAACACTTGCTGGAAAGTCAGCTTGCAGAAGGCCTTTGTCAGATATCCCATCCTTTCCCCCCCCCACTCCATCCCCCCCACACCCCTCACACACACCACCCCCACCGCCACCACCGACCGCCAAGCAACATGCATCACCTGATTCACGGCAAGGACTTGCCGGAAAGTCAGCTTGCAGAAGGCCTTTGTCAGTTCCAAGGCATCCACCTGCAACAAAGACGAAAGCCATTACCCCATTCAGTGTGGTGGTTGGGGCCAGTGCAAGCAAACGGGCAGGCCCCCTCAACCCCACGCCTCGTAATAAGGCGTACAATTGATTAATTTTAGTGGACACTGAAGAAATGGAGTCTATGCTGCATGGACACAGGGATTGTTTTCCGTTATATATAGCAATCGCTACTTTTGATCCCGTTTTGGAAAATTATCACTATACAAATGTCAAACATTGTTTTGCGTGCCCTAAATGGCTCTAAAAAGCAATAAAGGCTACAAAAGCTATAAAAAGCGATAAAAAGCTGTCCTTGGAGGGGGCCTAATCCCATGAACTAGAAAAAAAATACTTTCAGGTTTGAAAAAAGAGTCACTGCATGGACTGGCAAGTGGGTGACGGGGACAGGCGGTGACGGTGACGGGGTCAAGTCACTGCATGGACAGGCGGTGACAGTGACGGGGACAGGCGGTGACGGTGACGGTGACAAGTCACTGCATGGACAGGCGGTGACGGTGACGGGGACAAGTCACTGCATGGACAGGCGGTGACGGTGACAGGGACAGGCGGTGACGGTGACGGTGACAAGTCACTGCATGGACAGGCGGTGACGGTGACGGGGACAAGTCACTGCATGGACAGGCGGTGACGGTGACGGGGACAGGCGGTGACGGTGACGGTGACAAGTCACTGCATGGACAGGCGGTGACGGTGACGGGGACAAGTCACTGCATGGACAGGCGGTGACGGTGACGGGGACAGGCGGTGACAGTGAGTGTGACAAGTCACTGCATGGACAGGCGGTGACGGTGACGGGGACAAGAGCTTAGCATTTTGTTTTTTGTGTGCGACGCATCCCCTTTCCATCGCTGCATGGCGACGCATGGATCCGGCTAAACTAGTCAGAAATGCCGCCCAACCCCCTCTGCGCTTTGGGTTACCCCACTGTTCAGGGGGCAATGCATGGAACTGGGGTCCCCCCCCCCACACACACACACCACCACACACACACACACACACACACTCACACACTTGCACACACACATGCACACCAACCTTGCCACACTCAATTTGTGACGCGTCGCACAAACAAAAGTGCTTAGGTAGTCTACTCAGGTCCATAGCTTTTATTTTCAGCTGCAAGCAACAGCTTCTAGGTAGCTCCCCTGACTGGCTAGTGAAGCAAAACAAATGCAAGCTAGTGCACCTTGAAGCAGACACAATCAGCTATCCAGAACTGCTGAAATTTCAAGGAGCTGTCTAGAAGCTGCTGCTCGTAGCCTGTAAAAAAAGCTATGCTCAGCCCCCCACCAGGGCGATTATTTTTTTTGCGGAGCCCCCTCTTCAAGGGGCGGGAGCCCTCAGGGTTACCCATTTGTCCATTTGTCCAACCGAAACATTTCTTGACACCTGACACGTCAGCCAACGGTCGCGTAATTAACTCGCTTCGGTCAGCTCCATCGTTGCCACCTTTCGTTCCGTTGCCAACACACTCCGCCAATTTTCTGCGTCGCTGGCGACGCTGCATAGGACTTGTTTATTTTATTTTAGTTGTGAAAGGTATTTCATCCCAGGGGTGGGTTCCCCTACACAAACCAGCGGCACTGAGGATTCAGTCTGAATGGCGTTGCCACTCCCACAAAAAAGTAGGCGCACTTAGGGGCCGTGGGAGATACCGACCCTGAACTGAATGAGCATTAGTGGTGTGGAGTAGTGGACAGGGATATTTTTTCCCGGAATACATTCCCATCGGAATTAGAGACCCCGTTTTGGCCAAAATTGCCGGAATAAGAAACCTAAAAATAAAAAAAGTGTTTTTTTGTTTTAACTTAAATCGACTAAAAATGACAAAAATTGACAAAAATCGGAATAAGGATCCTGTTTTGGGCGGAAAATTGGGAGGAATAAAATAAAAAGGAATACGATTTCCTCTTTTTGATTTGAAAAATATCTCCCTGGTAGTGGACCGGTGCTCTTTGCGAAACTCAGTTTGCCCTCAACTAGGTGGGATGATGACTAAATTACATTGTATAATTAAATTATCACTGTAGCATGAACTCAGGGCCCCTGTCAGTAAACCGATTGTTTGATGAGTTGTGTGGATCACGTGCTCTTTGCGGAAGGTACTGCCCTTGTCGGTAAACAGAGTGTGTGGTGAGTTGTGTGGATCACGTGCTCTTTGCGGAAGGTACTGCCCCTGTCGGTAAACAGAGTGTGTGGTGAGTTGTGTGGATCACGTGCTCTTTGCGGAAGGTACTGCCCCTGTCGGTAAACAGAGTGTGTGGTGAGTTGTGTGGATCACGTGCTCTTTGCGGAAGGTACTGCCCCTGTCGGTAAACAGAGGGTGTGGTGAGTTTGTGTGGATCACGTGCTCTGTGCGGAAGGTGACTGCCCTTGGCGGTAAAACAGAGTGTGGTGGTGAGTTGTGTGGATCACGTGCTCTTTGCGGAAGGTACTGCCCCTGTCCGGGAAACGAGAGTGTGTGGTGAGTAGAGTGGACCACGTGCTCTTTGCGGAAGGTACTGCCCCTGTCGGTAAACAGAGTGTGTGGTGAGTTGTGTGGATCACGTGCTCTTTGCGGAAGACAGCACTGGATCATTGTTTTTTCAAGTTGAGATAGGAATTTCACCCCAGGAGGTGGGTCTCCCGACACAAACCAGTGACACCGAAGTCCAGTTCCAATGGCGTTGCCACTCCTACAAAATAGTAGGCACATTAAGGGCCGGTGGGAGATCTCAACCCTTGGCCAACTTTGGGGTATGTGTTGCAGCTTCCGCCCAGCTCCATTAGCCAGCGACTGAGTCAAGTCCACAGATTACCGCTGCATTGGAATGCCTATCTTGCCAGCTTACAGATGCATTAGCTAGATTTAGGTTTGGGCCAAGGGTGGGTGAAAGGAGCTGCCTAAAGCTGCTACGCTTACCCCCCCGCGTAGCCCCCAAAACAAAACAGTGGAATTCAGTTTGCCCTCAACCAACCAACCAACCAACCTTGATTCAAACCAACCAACCAACCAACCAACCAACCAACCAACCAACCAACCAACCAACCAACCAACCAACCAACCAACCAACCTTGACACTCAAACCAACCAACCAACCAACCAACCTTGACACTCAAACCAACCAACCAACCAACCAACCAACCAACCAACCAACCAACCAACCAACCTTGATACTCAAACCAACCAACCAACCAACCAACCAACCTTGATACTCAAACCAACCAACCAACCAACCAACCAACCAACCTTGATACTTGTTTGCCCTGAGGCAGAGGCATCACCCATTAGCCTAACCTCTCCGTCCAGGTCAGTAAGCTCAAAGCCTTCTGCAGGGGGGACAAACAACCTACGGAGCAGAAGTTTGACACAGGGATCTCATCATCAAAGGATTAGGGTTTAGGGTTTAAGGGTTTAAGGGTTTAAGGGTTTAAGGCTTAACCATCAAAGCCATCTGCAGGAGGGGACAAACAACCTACGGGGCAGAAGTTTGGCAGAGGGATCTCATCATCAAGGGTTTAGAGTTTAGGGCTTAATCATCAAAGCCACCTGCAGGAGGGGACAAACGACCTACAGGGCAGAAGTTTGACACAGGGATCTCATCACCAAGCAAACATTATTGGGGAAAGGTCAAGGAGGGGGCAATAATAAAGTTGCCAGACCGCATGTTCTGAAGTTGTTATTTTCACCCCTGACCCCCCCCCCCCCCCCACACACACACACACACACACACACACACACACACACACACACACACACACACCACACACACACCACCCCCTTGGGGGCTTCATTTCTGTACACCCAGACAGTATACCATAGTAAAATCTCAAAGCCATCTGCAAGGGGCGACAAACAACCTACAGGGCAGAAGTTTGACACAGGGATCTGATCATCAAGGGTTTAGGGTTTAGGGTTTAGGGTTTAACCATCAAAGCCATCTGCAGGGGCGACAAACAACCTACAGGGTGGAGGTTTGACACAGGGATCCCATCATCAAGAGTTTAGGGTTTAGGGTCTAGGGGGTTTATACCTAAACCCTAAACCCAGGCGGGACAAACAACCTCCAGGTCAGAAGTTAGGCGAAGGGATCTCATCATCAAGGGTTTAGGGTTTAGGATTTAGGGTTTAAGGGTTCAAACCCTACACCCAGGGGGGACAAACAACCTACAGGGCAGAAGTTTGTGTGTTATATTTGCACAGGGGCCACGCTAGTTTTCTCTGTATCAATCCAATGTCAACAGATGTTCTCGAGAGAGTGTAGTTGGTTGTCACGTGGGCCTCACACAAGATACAGGGCATAAGTTAGAGTGTCATCCTTGCACAGGGGCCATGCCACGCTTCTCTGTATCGATCCAGTGTTAACAGATGTTCTAGAGAGAGTGTAGTTGGTTGTCACGTGTGCCCCACACAAGGTACAGGGCATAAGTTAGAGTGTCATCCTTGCACAGGGGCCATGCCAATCTTATCTGTATCGATCCAGTGTAGTTGGTTGTCACGTGGACCTCACACAAGGTACAGGGCATAAGTTAGTGTGTCCTCAGATGAATAAACAATTAACCCACAGTTGAATGGAAAATTCAATTACCAGTTGAATACCAGTTACCAGACCGGTTACCAGTTACCAGAAATACCAGTTACCAGAAATTAAATTACCAGTTGAATACCAGTTACCAGACCGGTTACCAGTTACCAGAAATACCAGTTACCAGAAATTAAATTTCCAGTTGAATACCAGTTACCAGTTACCAGACAATTAACAGTTGAATAGAAACAGTTGAATGGAAAATTCAATCACAGTTGAATACACGATTTAACCACAGTTTAACAAAGAATGACAAAACGAAGCCATAGCTGAATTCCACAGGATCACCCTAAGAAGCACAGCATGTGAAAAAACAAATGTATATCCTCCAGGGCACCAATCATAACCTTCCGAAACCACAGGTGGATAAAGAATGATAAAACGGAGCCATACCAGGGATCTATTTATAGTGATCACTACTTAGTGATCTATTTATAGTGATCACTACTTAGTGATCGTTATTTATAGTGATCACTACTTGTAACACCGTTTTGGCCCCAACTGCCGCTATAAAAATTATAAAATAAATGCCCTAAATGGCCCTAGAAGGCGCTGTCATTACCCTAGTATTAGCTGGTCAATGGTTGATCATTTCGCTGGACTGAAGAAGGTGCTGGGTTCACATCCCCACGGTTGCGCTTTAAAGTTTGCAGTCGCTGTCAACCGCCCCGCTAATAAAACCGCTGTCCCTGGAGGAGGCCTAAAACCATTAAGCTAGAAAAACAAACTTCAAGATTTGAAAACAAATCCCTGAGCCATACATTTGAATTTTACTTTTCCAGGAAGTAATGCTTGTACATAACAAATATACATTAACCAGGACACCATACATAACCTTCCACAACCACAGTTGGATAAATATTGACAAAACACGCACTCCACCCCCCCCCCCCCCCCCCTCTCTCCCATCTCCCCCATTGACCTCCCCACCACCGCACACACACACACACTCGTCCCCCCCCCCGCCCCCCCCCCCCTCTCTCTCCCATCTCCCCCATTGACCTCCCCCCCCCCCCCCCCCCCCCACACACACACACTCCCTCACCCCCTCCTCTCCCACTCCCCCATTGACAACTCCCCCCCCCCCCCCCCCCCCCACACACACAACCCTCCTCACCCCCTCCTCCTCCCATCTCCCCATTGACCTCCCCCCCCTCAATCCCATCTCCCCGATTGACCTCCCCACCACCACACCACAAACACACGCAACACACCTCCCCCCCCCCCCCATCCCCCCCCCCCCCCCCCCCCTCTCTCCCATCTCCCCCATTGACCTCCCCCCACACACACACACCACACACACACACTCCCCCCCCCCCCCCCCCCCCCCCTCTCATCTCCCCATTGACCTCCCCCACCACCACCACACACACACACACACTCCCCCCCCCCCCCCCCCCCCTTCTTCCCATCTCTCCCATTGAACCTCCCCCCCCCCCCCTTCTCTCCCCATCCTCCATTGACCCCCCCCCCCCCCCCCCCTCCCTCTCCCCATCTCCCCCATTCACACCCCCCCGCCCCCCCCCCCCCTCTCTCCATCCCCCCATTGACCATCCCCCCCACCCCCCCCCCCTCCCATCTCCCCATTGACCTCCCACCACACACACACACACACACACCACTCTTCCCCCCCCCCCCCCCCCCCTCTCCCATCTCCCCCATTGACTCCCCACCACCACACACACACCACACACCCCCCCCCTCCCCCCCCCCCCCCTCCCCCCCTCTCTCCCATCTCCCCATTGAACACTCCCCCCCCCCCCGCCACAACTCACACACAACACACCCCACACGCCACCCCCCCCCCCCCCCCCCCCCCCCCGCCCCCCTCTCTCTCCCATCGCCCCCATTGACCTCCCCCACCCCACACACCACACACAACACACACACACACCCCTCTCCCCTCTCTCCCATCTGACCTCCCCCCCCCCCCCCCCCCCTCCTCCCATCTCCTTCCCTCCTCCATTACCCCCCCCCCCCCCCCCCCTCTCTCCCATCTCCCTTGACCCTCTCCCCCACCACACACACACACAGCACCACACACACACTCTTCCTTCCCCCCCCCCCCCCCCCTCATCCCTCTCCCCATTGACCTCCCACCACCACACACACACACACACACTCACCCTCCCCCCCCCCCCCCACCCCCCCCCCCCCCCCCCCCCCCCCTCTCTCCCATCTCCCCCATTGACCTCCCACCACCACACACACGCACAACAACAGGCACTCCCCCCCCCCCCCCCCCCCCCCCCCCCTCTCCCCCTCCTCCCCCATTGACCTCCCCCCCCCCCCGCACACTCACACACACACACACTCCACCTCCCCCCCCCCCCCCCCTTCTCCCATCTCCCCCATTGACCTCCCCACCACCACACACACACACACACACACTCACCCCCCCCCCTCCCCCCCCCCCCCCCCCCCCCCCCTCTCCTCCCATCTCTCCCTTGACCTCCCCCCCCCCCACTCTCTCCCATTTCTCCCATTGATCTCCCCCCCCCCCCCCCCCCCCCCCCTCTCCCATCTCCCCCATCTGACCCTCCCCCCCACCACCACACCACACAACACTCCCTCACCCCACCTCCTCCCACCTCCCCCCCCCCCCCCCCCCCTCGCCCTCCCCCATCTCCCCACCACCACCACACTCCCCACCCCCACCCCCCCCCCCCCCCCCCCCCCCTCCTCTCCCATCTCCCCATTACCTCCCCACCACCACACCACCAAACCACACACACACTCTTCCCCCCCCCCCCCCCCTCTCTCCATCTCCCCCATTGACCTCCCCACCACCACACACACCACACACACACACACACTCTTCCCCCCCCCCCCCCCCCCTCTCCCATCTCCCCCTTGACCTCCCCCACCACACCACACCACACACACACTCTTCCCCCCCCCCCCCCCCCCCCCTCTCTCCCATCTCCCCCCATTGCCTCCCCCACTGCCCCCCACCACACACACACACACACACACACACCTCCCCCCCCCCACCTCCTTCCCCCCCCCCCCCCCCCCTCTCCCATCTCCCCCATTGACCTCCCCACCACCCCACACACACACAACACCACTCCCCCCCCCCCCCCTCCCCCCCCCCCCCCCCCTCTCTCCCATCTCCCCCTTGCCCTCCCCTCACCACCCCACCACACGCACACACACACTCCCCCCCCCCCCCCCCTCCTCTCCCATCTCCCCCATTGACCTCCCCCCCCCCCGCCCCACACACCCACACACCACACAACACACTCTCCCCCCCCCCCCCCCCCCCCCCCCCTCTCCCATCTCCCCCATTGACCTCCCCACCACCACCACACACACACACA
>JACBWV010000626.1:38735700-38748200 GCA_013435795.1 Chlamydomonas sp. ICE-L
TTGGCATGGGCAGGTTAAAGCCCATGGCATGGGTGTGTTAGACCCTGACTGGCCCACACACACCACTAGACTGATGCTTGGTGGTCAAGGTAGGCTTGTATGTTGATAATATAAGTTCAGCAGATGAGACATGGCAGGGAAAAGCATTGGCATGGCAGGGGAAAGGCATGGCATGGGTGGGTGACCCTGACTGGCCAACACACCAACTAGACTGAGCTTGTCAAGGTAGGCTTGTATGTTGATAATATAAGTTCAGCAGATGAGACATGGCAGGGAAAAGCATTGGCATGGCAGGGGAAAGGCATGGCATGGGTGGGTGACCCTGACTGGCCAACACACCAACTAGACTGAGCTTGTCAAGGTAGGCTTGTATGTTGATAATATAAGTTCAGCAGATGAGACATGGCAGGGAAAAGCATTGGCATGGCAGGGGAAAGGCATGGCATGGGTGGGTGACCCTGACTGGCCAACACACCAACTAGACTGAGCTTGTCAAGGTAGGCTTGTATGTTGATAATATAAGTTCAGCAGATGAGACATGGCAGGGAAAAGCATTGGCATGGCAGGGGAAAGGCATGGCATGGGTGGGTGACCCTGACTGGCCAACACACCAACTAGACTGAGCTTGTCAAGGTAGGCTTGTATGTTGATAATATAAGTTCAGCAGATGAGACATGGCAGGGAAAAGCATTGGCATGGCAGGGGAAAGGCATGGCATGGGTGGGTGACCCTGACTGGCCAACACACCAACTAGACTGAGCTTGTCAAGGTAGGCTTGTATGTTGATAATATAAGTTCAGCAGATGAGACATGGCAGGGAAAAGCATTGGCATGGCAGGGGAAAGGCATGGCATGGGTGGGTGACCCTGACTGGCCAACACACCAACTAGACTGAGCTTGTCAAGGTAGGCTTGTATGTTGATAATATAAGTTCAGCAGATGAGACATGGCAGGGAAAAGCATTGGCATGGCAGGGGAAAGGCATGGCATGGGTGGGTGACCCTGACTGGCCAACACACCAACTAGACTGAGCTTGTCAAGGTAGGCTTGTATGTTGATAATATAAGTTCAGCAGATGAGACATGGCAGGGAAAAGCATTGGCATGGCAGGGGAAAGGCATGGCATGGGTGGGTGACCCTGACTGGCCAACACACCAACTAGACTGAGCTTGTCAAGGTAGGCTTGTATGTTGATAATATAAGTTCAGCAGATGAGACATGGCAGGGAAAAGCATTGGCATGGCAGGGGAAAGGCATGGCATGGGTGGGTGACCCTGACTGGCCAACACACCAACTAGACTGAGCTTGTCAAGGTAGGCTTGTATGTTGATAATATAAGTTCAGCAGATGAGACATGGCAGGGAAAAGCATTGGCATGGCAGGGGAAAGGCATGGCATGGGTGGGTGACCCTGACTGGCCAACACACCAACTAGACTGAGCTTGTCAAGGTAGGCTTGTATGTTGATAATATAAGTTCAGCAGATGAGACATGGCAGGGAAAAGCATTGGCATGGCAGGGGAAAGGCATGGCATGGGTGGGTGACCCTGACTGGCCAACACACCAACTAGACTGAGCTTGTCAAGGTAGGCTTGTATGTTGATAATATAAGTTCAGCAGATGAGACATGGCAGGGAAAAGCATTGGCATGGCAGGGGAAAGGCATGGCATGGGTGGGTGACCCTGACTGGCCAACACACCAACTAGACTGAGCTTGTCAAGGTAGGCTTGTATGTTGATAATATAAGTTCAGCAGATGAGACATGGCAGGGAAAAGCATTGGCATGGCAGGGGAAAGGCATGGCATGGGTGGGTGACCCTGACTGGCCAACACACCAACTAGACTGAGCTTGTCAAGGTAGGCTTGTATGTTGATAATATAAGTTCAGCAGATGAGACATGGCAGGGAAAAGCATTGGCATGGCAGGGGAAAGGCATGGCATGGGTGGGTGACCCTGACTGGCCAACACACCAACTAGACTGAGCTTGTCAAGGTAGGCTTGTATGTTGATAATATAAGTTCAGCAGATGAGACATGGCAGGGAAAAGCATTGGCATGGCAGGGGAAAGGCATGGCATGGGTGGGTGACCCTGACTGGCCAACACACCAACTAGACTGAGCTTGTCAAGGTAGGCTTGTATGTTGATAATATAAGTTCAGCAGATGAGACATGGCAGGGAAAAGCATTGGCATGGCAGGGGAAAGGCATGGCATGGGTGGGTGACCCTGACTGGCCAACACACCAACTAGACTGAGCTTGTCAAGGTAGGCTTGTATGTTGATAATATAAGTTCAGCAGATGAGACATGGCAGGGAAAAGCATTGGCATGGCAGGGGAAAGGCATGGCATGGGTGGGTGACCCTGACTGGCCAACACACCAACTAGACTGAGCTTGTCAAGGTAGGCTTGTATGTTGATAATATAAGTTCAGCAGATGAGACATGGCAGGGAAAAGCATTGGCATGGCAGGGGAAAGGCATGGCATGGGTGGGTGACCCTGACTGGCCAACACACCAACTAGACTGAGCTTGTCAAGGTAGGCTTGTATGTTGATAATATAAGTTCAGCAGATGAGACATGGCAGGGAAAAGCATTGGCATGGCAGGGGAAAGGCATGGCATGGGTGGGTGACCCTGACTGGCCAACACACCAACTAGACTGAGCTTGTCAAGGTAGGCTTGTATGTTGATAATATAAGTTCAGCAGATGAGACATGGCAGGGAAAAGCATTGGCATGGCAGGGGAAAGGCATGGCATGGGTGGGTGACCCTGACTGGCCAACACACCAACTAGACTGAGCTTGTCAAGGTAGGCTTGTATGTTGATAATATAAGTTCAGCAGATGAGACATGGCAGGGAAAAGCATTGGCATGGCAGGGGAAAGGCATGGCATGGGTGGGTGACCCTGACTGGCCAACACACCAACTAGACTGAGCTTGTCAAGGTAGGCTTGTATGTTGATAATATAAGTTCAGCAGATGAGACATGGCAGGGAAAAGCATTGGCATGGCAGGGGAAAGGCATGGCATGGGTGGGTGACCCTGACTGGCCAACACACCAACTAGACTGAGCTTGTCAAGGTAGGCTTGTATGTTGATAATATAAGTTCAGCAGATGAGACATGGCAGGGAAAAGCATTGGCATGGCAGGGGAAAGGCATGGTATGGGTGGGTGACCCTGACTGGCCAACACACCAACTAGACTGAGCTTGTCAAGGTAGGCTTGTATGTTGATAATATAAGTTCAGCAGATGAGACATGGCAGGGAAAAGCATTGGCATGGCAGGGGAAAGGCATGGCATGGGTGGGTGACCCTGACTGGCCAACACACCAACTAGACTGAGCTTGTCAAGGTAGGCTTGTATGTTAATCAAAACAAGTGCGGCTTATTACGAGGGGTAAGGTTGAGGGGGCCAGCCCGTTTGCTTTCACTGGGGCCAACCACCGTAGGCTGTTATATTGATACACTTGCAATTCAGCGGCATGGCAGGGTTAAGGCATGGCATGGGAAAGGCATAGCATGGGATGGGCATGGCAGGGTACAGGCATGGGATGGGATGGGAATGGCATGGTAAAGCGCTGGCAGGGGATGGGAAAGGCATGGCATGGGAAAGCATTGGCATCAATCATGGCAGGGGAAAGCACTGGTATTGCATGCGAAAGGCATGGCAGGGGATGGGAATGGCATGGGATGGGAAAGATTTGGCATCAAAACTGTAAATGCTCTTCATGATGGCTTCCAAGATAGTATACAACTAGTGTGCAGCAAGGTTGGAAGGTGGTGCCCCGACCACGAGGTAGGAGTGCTTTTAGGTGGTGAGGTCTTGGGAATCAAACCCACGCCCCTCGGGACTTGCATTATTACAGAAGCATGGTTTTGGACCAGATGTCACGATGGGTAAATTCACGTTTCTATAAGCACATTAATTCCCTTTAGCCTATTTGGCCTACCCCTGGACTGTACCAAACACACATTAACATCAAACTGCCCCCGCCCACCATCTGCAGGCTTTGCCAACCTTTCTGCAAGTCCAGATCTGCCTCTTGGCTATTGAGTGGGATCCCGCCACACTGCAGATGATGGGGATCTACCAGAACTTCCTGGATCAGCTGAGATGTCCAGGGGTGGGTTCACATTATGGTGTTGGTTGGTTGGTGGTGGTTGTCGGTGGGTGCACATATGTTGGTTGGTTGTTGGTGGTGTTTGGTGGTGGTGGTGGTTGTCTTTTGTCGGTGGTGGTGGTGGTGGTTGTTGCTGGTGTTTGGCGGTGGTGGTTGGTAGTGGTGGTGGTGCGTGGATCAGCTGCGACACCCAGGGGTGGGTACACATTATGGTGGTTGGTAGCTTGATTTGTTTTATGGAAGTGGATTTTAGTTTTGATTTTTCAAAAACATTTGAAAAGTGATTCTGCACCCTTTGCTAAAAATACTGAGACCCAAAATGATGCGATTGAGGCTATGCAGATGTGAACATAATTAGGGACACCTTAACCCAGCCTAAAACGTGCAAATAATCAGTGTTTCCGGCTTCGTACTGTACCAAACGGCCCATAACCTGCTACAACAATGACAAGTTAGGGAAGACGTTTAGGGGTTTCAAGTTTTCACTGGTAGTTATAATAATATTATACATATTATGTATAATCCATCTGCTTCAAATCTGTCCCCGAATTGTCCCTAATTAGGCACACATGGAGTCTGCATGGAGTTATATATTGAATCACTAAGTAGTAAACTTATAAATCTAGAATTATGGATCTATATTGAATGATGAAATATAATTATTCATCTAGATTATTCATTTGTAGATTATTCATATATTCATCTTGGGCAAGTTCCTTCATCGTATTTGGCTACCCCTGGCCTTCATTATACGTGCCCCTGACTTGCCCCCCATATAAATATATATAAATTCGTGCCCCACACATCAGCTTTTGTCCACAACAACACCCTCATATGAATTCCCCGTCCACCCACACCCTCTTCCCACTCTCCACACCCCACACTCACTAAAATATAACAATACCCACAACAACCACAACAACAACACATCAACAACAACCACAACCACAACAACAACATCCATAAAAGCAACACCCACAACAGCACCAACCAACCAACCAACCAACCAACCAACCAACCAACCAACCCATTGCTCATCAGGTAATATCGATGATGGCGGAACAGGTAGGAGCTGCAGCGGCGGGCAAGGTCAACAAAACAGTGACCCCCCACCCACCCCACCCCACCCTCTCACCCCTACACCACCACCACCAACTAACCCATTGCTCATCAGGCAATATCGATGATGGTGCAACAACTGGTAGCTGCAGCAGCCGGCAAGCCTAACAAAATAGTACCCCCCCCCCCCCTCCCCCCCCCACCACCACCACCAAACACACACACCCTACACCACCACCACCAACCAACCAACCCATTGCTCATCAGGCAATATCGATGATGGCGCAACAGCTAGGAGCAGCAGCAGCCGGCAAGTCTAACAAAGCAGTGACCACCATTTATGGCAATGCCTTTTCCAAGTACTCAGTTGTGAGACGAATGGTGGCGCTGAAGTATGGTGGCAGTACGCCAGTCACCAAGCAGCTCATTGCTGAGGTAAGGACGACATCAGGGTTTTTTCCGCTATTTATAGCCATTACTACTTTTGTCCCCGTTTTGGCCCAAGATATCGCTTTTTTGTTTGTCTTTTGCCCATAAGGGCCCTAACAATCTGCAAAACGCTGTCCCTGGAGGAGGCCTAAAACCATTAAGCTAGAAAAAAAACTTCCAGATTTTTAAAAAATCCCTGGACAATAAATTTTTTCTTTCCCCAGTCCCCAGTCCCTGTTCTAAGCTCCAAGATTACATTACATTACATTACATTACATGTTAAATTCTACTTGACACCGCGAGGGTGTATGAGACTCTGTGCTTTAAACAAAAAGAAAAAGCACCCACAAAGCAAAAAAAACCATTACATCAGGGGTGTGTCGAGGACAAACAAACCAAACTCCCAACCACCGTTTTGGTGGCGTAGGTATTAAACCCCTTAGAGCCGGACCCAGATCTCAACCACTTACAGTGGCGGAGGTAAGAAGCTAACAAATGAGAAGTCACAAGAAGAAGAAAAAAAGGGATGATAAATTACGGTGCCACTAAGCAGTCCAGGGCTTCCTGTCTTGCTCTTCTACAAGTAGAAAGATAGTCGGCTAGGTTGCTCCAAAAAGACTTAGTGCCATTTCCATTCATAAAGGTTCTGAATGTGGAATCGCAGAATTCCACATTCCATACGGTTAAGTTGGTATCCTCATGGACATGCCTATAAATATCTGTAAACAGCTTCTGGTAGCGGAGGCGAATATCATTATAAAAAGGGCACTCAAACATATGCATTTCATCCTCAGGTTTTTGGAACCCACACATTTGACAGTGTCTCATTGAGCGAGGGATGTGTGCTCTATCCACCACCCTCATTCTTTCTGTGTTCAGCCAATGGGAACCCATTCTAAACTGTGCTATAGAACGAATCTGATCCTGCTTATGTAAGGCGGATGTAAAGGGAATCAAGCCATTCTCATCATTGCTGTTGGCTGCGAACCATTTTTGGTATCGGAGGCGTTTAAAGCCAACCCTTCTCTCATCAGGGATGTCTCTAACTGCATTGGTGTCACTTGGGTACTTAAACCTCCATGACTCAAAAACTTCAGACATAATACCTTCGACATCGACAGCCTCCAAAATGTTGATGTTTTTACTGGATCCTAGCTTGTGGAGAGCACAACGCAAGTCATGAACCCAGCCAGTGTTGGAGTCAAAAGATTCCTCAAGAGCCATTCTAATGAGATCCTCAGGTTCTTTATGTATGGTCTTGTTCCAGAAGCGCAAAGCTTGTTTAAGCCAAGCAAGATATCAACATAACTGGAAGCTTGTTTAAGCCAAGCAAGATATCAACATAACTGGAAGCTTGTTTAAGCCAAGCAAGATATCAACATAACTGGAAAGCTGATCCTATAAGCTTTCAGATACACTATCTTCCTTTAGGTTTGGCTGGGTAGCAAGCCAGTGGAGCTTCGTAGATGCTGCTGCTCATAGCTGAAATAGCTGATGCCGTTGCCCAACCTCCAATTATCAAGATCAACTCTAGATTACCAAGTCTCATTGAAACACGCCCGATAACTAAATAAATGTTATGCCTTTAGGCAAGGCGCAAAGTTGAGGGGGGGCAGACCGTTTGCTTGCGCTGGGTCCAAGCACCAACACCAACAAACTTGACATAAAAACAGTGAAACAGCAACAAACTCTACATGAAACATGAAAACAGCAACAAACTCTACATGCAAACATTAAAACAAGAAAGCATAAACCAGCAACAAAATTTACATGCAAACACTACAACATGAAAACATGAAAACAGGAGAACATGAAAACATGAAGACATGAAAATGTGAAAACAGCAACAAGCATGAAAACATGAAAACATGAAAACAGCAACAAACTTGACCTGCAAACATAAAAACATGAAAACAGCAACAAGCATGAAAACATGAAAACATGAAAACAGCAACAAACATGAAAACATGCAGGCGGTGACTCAGCTCTATAATACCCGGGCTAATTGAAATACCCATGAAATGCACTTCATGCAAACGTGATATTGAGGTTGGGCAGGTCTATGTAGCCTAGTTGGATACACCTTTACTGGCTAGTCTGAAAAATCACACACATAGTTTGCTAATGTTATCTTGAGGTTGGGTAATTCTATGTAGCCTATTTGGCTACACCTATATTTGCTAGGCTTTAAAATCACACACACAAGGTGTAAACGTGAATGATAATAAGGAATCATTCATGCACGTAAATAATTAATATAATATAATTATCAATGCAAGTGCAACCATGCAGGTGGGGAAACAGCTGGTGGGTGGGGGTGGGGGGCATATACTACACGTAAACTTCCCCTATTTGGTCATCACTTTTTCCCCATTGGTCACAATTAGTTTCAGGCTTGCTCAGCATAGCGCAGATGTCACATCTGGCGGGCGTTGCGGTTTTGATCCCAGGCGCATTCACTTGGAAAGACCTCCTTTCGACAAGTCCTATGCAGCGTCGCAAGCGACGCTAAAAATGGCGGAAAACGTTCGCAACGGAGCGACAGGTGGTAACGGAAGCGAGTTAGTTACAAGACCGTTGGCTGACGTGCCAGACTTTGTCTCAGGGGGGCAGTCGGACGGACGTTTAAACGGACAACGAGGTAACCCTGGGGGCTCCCACCCCTTGAAGAGGGGGATCCGCCAAAAAAGGGGGGCCAGTCAGACTGGACATGCACACTGCGACAGTCGGCGTCAGTCTATTGGAAGGGGGTTGAAGTGTAACAGATGGTCGGTGGGAAGTGTAATAGATGGTCGGTGGGAAGTGTAACAGATGGTCGTGGGGAAGTGTAACAGATGGTCGTGGGGTAGTGTAACAGATGGTATCGGGGGAGTGTAACAGATGGTTGGGGGGCCCATATACTACCTTCCTCTAACCGGTCGTCATGTTTTCATCATTGGTCACAGGCGGAGGAACAGCTGGGTGTGTTCAGTGCTAACAACCACAGCAACAACAACCACAGCCAAACCCACCACAAACTTGACATACAAACAAACACAAACACAACAACCACCACCATCATGGTCACAGGCGGAGAAACAGCTGGGTATGTTCAGTGCTGCGCCCAAGCAAAAAGGGGATTACACTGTTCGAGATTACCTGGCCACTCCAGGCCAATCTTCAAATCCAAAGTCTGGTGAGCGCAACTCTTTGAACTGATATCCTACACTCCACACTCCACACTCCACACTCCAAAATCCTGTACTGTTAGAACCTGCCTGGGTACTCCAGGCAAATCTGTACTTCCAAAGTCTGGTGAGCATAAATCTTTGAACTGATATCGCACACTCCACACTCCAAAATCTTGCACTGTTACAACCTATGTGGGTAGTCTAGGCAAATCTTCGAATCCAAAGTCTGGTGAGCCCAACTGTCTGAACTGAAATCGCACACCCCACACTTCACATTCTACACTCCAAAATCAAAAATCCTGTACTGTTAGAACCTATCTGTTTACTCCAGGCCAATCTGCACTTCCAAAGTCTGGTGAGCCCAACACTTTGAACTGATATCACACACTCCATACTCCACACTCCAAAATCCTGTCCTGTTAGAACCTATGTGGGCACTCCAAGCAAATCTGCACTTCCAAATTATGGTAAGCGCCACCATTAATACTGTGTGTGTTTAATACTATGTGTCTGTTATATACTGTGTCTGTGTTTAATACTGTGTCTGTGTTGTCTACTGTGTCTGTTGTTTACTGTGCCTGTGTTTAATACTGTGTCTGTGTTGTCTACTGTGTCTGTGTTTTCTACTGTGTCTGTGTTGTCTACTGTGTCTGTGTTGTCTACTGTGTCTGTGTTGTCTACTGTGTCTGTGTTGTCTACTGTGTCTGTGTTGTCTACTGTGTCTGTGTTGTCTACCGTGTCTGTTGTTTACTGTGTCTGTGTTTTCTACTGTGTCTGTGTTGTCTACTGTGTCTGTGTTGTCTACTGTGTCTTTGTTGTTTACTGTGTCTGTGTTGTCTACTGTGTCTGTGTTGTCTACTGTGTCTTTGTTGTTTACTGTGTCTGTGTTGTCTACTGTGTCTGTGTTGTCTACTGTGTCTTTGTTGTTTACTGTGTCTGTGTTGTCTACTGTGTCTGTGTTGTCTACTGTGTCTTTGTTGTTTACTGTGTCTGTGTTGTTTACTATCTGTTTACTACTGTGTCTGCTGTATACTGTGTCTGTGTTGTGTACTGTGTATGTGTTTAATACTGTCTGTTTACTACCGTGTCTGTTGTATACTGTGTCTGTGTTGTTTACTGTGTATGTGTTTAATACTGTCTTTTTACTACTGTGTATGTGTTGCATACTGTGTATGTGTTGTTCACTGTGTCTGTGTTGTATACTGTGTCTGTTGGTTACTGTGTATGTGTTGTTCACTGTGTCTGTGTTGTATACTGTGTCTGTTGGTTACTGTGTATGTGTTTAATACTGTCTGTTTACTACTGTGTCTGTGTTGTATACTGTGTATGTTGTTTACTGTGTCTGTGTTGTTTACTATGTCTGTGTTGTTTACTGTGTCTGTGTTTAATATTGTGTATGTGTTTAATACTGTGTCTGTGTTTAATGCTGTGCCTGTGTTGTGAACTGTGTCTGTGTTTAATACAGTGTCTATGTTTAATACGGTGTCTGTGTTTAATACTGTGTCTTTGTTTTATACTGTGTCTGTGTTTAATACTGTGCGTATTTAATACTGTGTCTGCGTTTAATACTCTGTTTTGTTTCCTTCTGATATCACCCAATCCTGACCCAATCCTGTTCTGTTCAAAACTATCTAGGCAGGGAACACCAAGTGAACCATTTTGTTTTACATTCAATCATGTTTACATTTATTTGTGCAGCCAATCATTTTTTTCAACGATCGTTTATTTTCACATTTATTTGTGCAGCCAGCCATTTTTTTACATGTATTTGTGTAGCCAACCATTTTTTAACAATCCTTCATTTTCACATTTATGTGTGCAGCCAATCTGATGAAGAACAAGGTCATTCGGCAAGTGATCCCCGCGGAGGGCCCTTATCGCTCCCGGTTGGCCGACCTGGGCCCTGATGCTCAAGCCTACCTGCAAGAAATAGATCACCAGGGTGGCTTTGAGAGTGCTAGTGCAGCTGATGAAGTGCAGGTGGGTGAATGTGTGACTGTGTGCATGTTTGGCAGTGTGTGTGTGACTGTGTGTGTGTCTGTGTGTGACAGTGTCTGTGTGTGTCAGTGTGTGTGCGTGCGTGACAGTGTGTGTGCGTAGCAGTGTGTGTGTGACTGTGTGTTTTACAGTGTGTGTCTGTTTGTGACAGTGCGTGCGTGTGTCTGGCAGTGTGTGTGACAGTGCGTGTGTGACATTGTGTGTGTGTGCGAGCGTGACAGTGTGTGTGCGTGACAGCGTGTGTGCGTCTGGAAGTGTGTGTGTGTGTGACAGTGCGTGCGTGTGTGACATTGTGTGTGCGTGTGACAGTGTGTGTGCGTGTGTGGCGGAGTGTCTGTGTGAGAGTGTGTGTGTGTGACAGTGCATGTGTGTGACAGTGTGTGTGACAGTGCGTGTGTGACAGTGCGTGTGAGACAGTGTTTGTGTGTGTATAGCAGTGTGTGTGACTGTGTGTGTGTGATTTAACTTCAGTATAAAGGACACAAATCATTACTAATCTAAATACATAGAGGCAGAAGCCTGGTTCTAGACCTGAGCGTATTTAACTTTAATGTAAAAGAGCCAAATGATCACTATTCTAAATACATAGGCGCAGAAGCCAAAGCCTGATGCTCGGCCAGAGACGAGACGGTCCTTAGAAGCCAGATGTCCCAGCCGGGGTGCTGCACCAAGCTTTGATAATCTGCTGCCAAGGGCTGGGGGGGAAGGCGGCGGAGCATTCGGAAAGGTAATGCTGTTTGTGTATGTTTATAACATTGCATGCATACACATACATACATACACACACATCCACATACACACATATGCATACATACATGCATGCATACGCATACATACACATGCGTACACACATATACATACATCCATTTGAATATGCAGAACAAAACACGATATACACACATGCATACATACATACATACATACATACATACATACATACATACATACATACATACATACATACATACATACATACATACATACATACATACATACATACATACATACAAACATAAATACATACATACATACACATGCATGCATGCATGCATACATACATACACATGCATGCATACATACATACATACATACATACATACATACATACATACATACATACATACATACATACATACATACGTACAAACATACATACATACATACATACATACATACATGCATACATACACATGCATACATACATACATACATACATACATACATACATACATACATACATACATACATAGATACATACATGCATGCATACATACATACATACATACATACATACACATGCATACAAACATACATACATACATACATACATACATACATACATACATACAAACATACATACATACATACATACATACATACATACATACATACATACATACATACATACATACACATGCATGCATACATACATGCATACTTACACATGCATACATAAATACATACATACATACATACAGACATACATACATCATACATACATACATACATACATACATACATACACAATGCATGCATACATATAATGCATACTTATACAAGCATACATACATACATACATACATACATACATGCAGACATACATTACATACATACATGCATACATACAATAAATACATTACATACATACATACATAATACATACATAAATACATACATACAATACATACATACATAACATACATACATACATACATACATAAC
>JACBWV010000626.1:38753200-38763200 GCA_013435795.1 Chlamydomonas sp. ICE-L
CAAGGGAGTCACTAACAGTGGGCTTGACCTTTTAAACGTTGGTGTGCTAGAGGCCCCTCCCGGCACGTCATTAAGGAGGAAGGGCTCCGTTGACCCACCTCCCCCCAGGGCGGGGAAAAACAAGCTTGCATACGGAGGTTTTCTAGAGGCACCTGTCGGCATGCCCAAACGGTGGCAAAGCTCCCTTGATTTGTCTAGCAGAGACAAGGCAGGAATGGGAAGTCATGGCCTTCCTATCTCGGAGCGTGCTCCCAAGTGCTTTACACCCGACCAGCTATATCTCCCATCCATTGGGGGATCACCTGCCCATGGAATGAGCTCCCCACATTCCCATGCTCCCTCATCAACACAGAGTGGAGCCACTAGCAGCATTGCCTCCTTGACCTACTCACCCAACCCTTCAGCTAGCACCTTCCAGAACTCTCCGCTCTCCCCCGTGCTTCATGCTTCCTCATCCGGACAGAGCGGAGCTGCTCGCAGCTTCACCCCCTTAAATCCCCCACCCAACCTCGCCACCATCACCTGCCCCTCGCCACGCAACCACCACCCCCAACCACTCAAAAACTCCCCGCTCTCCCCCACGCCCCCGGTTGAGGCTAGCCCCTCCCAATCCAGGAACCCGCGGCAGAGGAAGATGTCCTCCCCAGTACCGGGCCCCGACCCGAGGCAGAGAGCAGGTACATCCTTAGGTATGAATTCACTGGCCCCCTTTTCCTCTAGCAACCTGCGGCAGTGGACTGGCGCCTCCCTGGCACCGTCCCCTGACCTGAGGCAGAGGGCAAGAACATCCTTAAGCATTCATCCACCGGTCCCCTTGCCACCTACAGACCCTCGGTCCCCTGATCCGAGGCAGAAGGCAGGAACATACACAGACATGCACCCATCGGCTGCAGAGCGCACACTTCAGACACGATTCTCATTGGAGACTGGTACCCGGCCCGCGTCTGCTTACGCCAGTAGCCTGTACGGTGTGAAGCCAGGACAGAGTGATGAGGAGGCTGAGCTTTTCACCAGTGCATTCATATGAGGACTGTATGGGGTGAACCCTGTGCAGAGTCATATGAAGGCTGAGTTTTTTGGCGGAGCCCCCTCTTCTGGGGGGCAGGAGCTCCCAGAGTCACTCGATTGTCCGTTTGTTTGTTTGTCGGCATGTTACCCTAAATGGCCCCTGGCCATGTCGTAAACCCTGGCTTCAGTCTGCTGCACTCGATAGCAGCCACCTGTCACTCCGATAGCCAACATTCTCCGCCAATTGTCGCAAGCGACGCGCCTATTACTTGTCACCAGTGCGTGCATATGAGGACTGTATGGGATGAACCCTGTGCAGAGTCATATGCAAAGCTTTTATTTTCAGGCTACTAGCAGCAGCTTCTAGGCAGCTCCCTGAGCAAGACACTGAGCCGAGCCCCAAGATTTGCTTTGACTGACCATAATCCGACCACCAGGTGGGAATCACATCGGTAGGCTTGTTCGATGTTCAAATGCTCAACCAAGGCAACTTATGTATGCACCAACTTGCCCGCAGCGATGTCATTAGCATCTGCATTGCATCGGGAGAACGCATGGTCAACTGTGCATGGAACATACAGTTTTTCGTAGGTTTCAGGACCTACTTGTTGCTATATTTACAATCTAGCCTCGGAAATGCGCAACCAAGGCAACTTTTGTATGCACCAAATTATCTGCAGCGGTGTCATTTGCCTCTGCATCGCATCGGGATGATGCATGGTCGACTGTGCAGGGGCGTGATTTGATTTTCGTTGGTGTTGGGACCCAGTGGCTACTATATTTACAATCTAGCCTCGAATATGCTTAACTATCGTGGCTACTCCAAATTCTGAGTCTAAACCCATGATTTGTAACGTGACAACGCCTCAACTCTCTGAACTCCTTGCAAGAAGATTTATCCCACCATACCCCCAACAACAATACGAGGGCTACAAAGTTACTGCAACGCTAGGGGGCTAGTAACTACCCCCACCATGATACACTCCTTTCATCGTTTCATAGCTCAAGGCTGGATTGCTGAAAGGCCCAGTATCTGAACAATCGATCACTGCAGTACGAATATTATGTACCATTACATTTCAATGTGATAGACAGGCCATAGTTGACCCAAGACAAGCCCTGAATATCTGTACTCTGCAGCGAACTTTCTCTTCAGTAGTCAATGGCCCCTGGACTGAACGTGCACCATATCATGTACACTTTACATGCGTATAGAGTTGATGAACATTTGAGTTTTAATTTTATCAATGGCCCTTAATGACACACAAAAGCAGGTCATCAGCCATATATATATGTATCTATGTATCTATGAATGTTACAGTCCAGGGTTAGGCCAAATAGTCTAAAGGGACTTGCCCAACCGTGTAGGAAGGGCTTACAAAGAAAAAACGCTGATGAACTGACCCCCAAACAATCGTTTTATCGACGGGGACCCTGAGTTCGTGCGACAGTGATCATTTAATTCGCCATACCCCTTTTGCTCTTTCCTGTTCCCCCTTGGCCTGAAGCTAAGTCAATGTATGTTGTTACAGTCCAGGTGTAGGCCAAATAGGCTAAAGGGACTTGCCCAACCGTGTCAGGAGGGGCTAAAATAAAAAAGCACAGTTGAACTGATCCAAAATAAAAAAACAAATCAAACAACCAAATTAAATAAAATGAAATCTTGAACCGAGGACAGTTCAGGTCTGGGATGGCACAAACGTTTTCACTTAAGAATAAAAGCGACAGATACAGCAGTATCGACCTCTTCAACCTGAATGTGATTAATTGCTATCAGCAAGCTCCTCATGGAGTCCCACCCTTTGAGGTAAAACTCCTCCTTGAAAAAAACAAAAACTAGGTCTTGGACTTAGGCAGCAGCTTTCCATTTGCTATGCTAGTGTCAACGTCCAAGGAGGTCGGGTTGGACAATCCAAAGATGCTGGCGCTCCCACCACCTGATTATTTCCATGTCCTGCAAGTGAAGAATGGAATGCAATTCAAAAATAGAATTGGGTTGGGCTTGGGCTTGGGTTTGGATTGGGGTTGGGGTGAGGACTGAGGAGGCTCGTAAAGCCCACATTATTCCCATGGCCTACAAGTCAACATTTCAACAATGGAACGCGTCAACTACTGGTCGATATATTTCACTTAGGCAAGTAACATTTTGATTGCCTGCCCCCCCCCCCCCCCCCCCCTCACCCCCCTCTCTCCCCCCTTCCTGAAAGACACACCTGCTCATTATTGTATACTTGAACTTGTATGTACGACGATCCTCATCTACTAAACAGATGCTATCCACATCAGCAGCATCTAAACTTACCTCTTAATCCCCCCCCCCCCCCCCCCCCCCCCCCCCTCCCTCTCCCTCTTTACTGAAACACGCACCTGCTCATTATAGTATCCTTCATCCTGGATGTACAAAATCCTCATCTACGAAATCGACTCTTATCTGCCACGGCAGCCTCTTTGCCCAGCTCTGCACGTCCGCGTTGCATGGTACGAGCTGACAAGAGGTCTGGAGTATGCCTCTCATCATCATCATCATCATCATCAACATCCTCTGTATATGAGAAGGCAGGGCATTAATACTCAGTACATCTCTGTTTCAGATAAACAGGGGACTAATCAGCATCAGCACCAAAATCTGTACATGGGGGAGGCAGGACATCAACATGCAGTACATATCTCTTTCAGATAAACAGATAGCTCATCAACATCAGCGCCAGCATCAGCACCAGCACCAGCATCAGCATCAGCATCAGCATCAGCATCAAGATCTTCTGTACTGTATGTGGGAAGGCAAGGCACCAACAATGAGTCAAAGGTATGAAGTTGAGATTCTCAACCATCACAAATTACGTAATTTTATATACATATACATACATTGTACTGGCTCCCTCTGACTTGACCTGACCCTCAAAGAGGGGCGACTGTGGGGACACACACTCCTTGAACATATGCTCATGGCAAAAAGAAAAATGGCCGTGGCCATGGCCAGACTGCAAGCCCTGCAATCCAATCCAATCCAATCCAATCCAATCCAATCCAATCCAATCCAATCCAATCCAATCTAATCCAATCCAATCCAATCCAATCCAATCCAATCCAATCCAATCCAATCCAATCTAATCCAATCCAATCCATTTCAATTCAATGCGATCCAATTCAATCCAATTCAATATAATCCAAACAAATACAAACAAAAATCCAATCCAATCCAATCCAATTCGATCCAATCCAATCCAATCCAATCCAATCCAATCCAATCCAATCCAATCCAATCCAATCCAATCTAATCCAATCCATTTCAATTCAATGCGATCCAATTCAATCCAATTCAATATAATCCAAACAAATACAAACAAAAATCCAATCCAATCCAATCCAATGCGATCCAATCCAATCCAATCCAATCCAATCCAATCCAATCCAATCCAATCCAATCCAATCCAATCCAATCCAATCCAATCCGATCCAATCCGATCCAATCCAATCCAATCCAATCCAATCCAATCCGATCCAATCCGATCCAATCCAATCCAATCCAATCCAATCCAATCCAATCCAATCCAATCCAATTAAATCCAATCATATTAAAATAAAATCAATCCAATCCAATTTGATCCAATCTAACACATTTCAATCCAATCCAATCCAATCCAATTCAATCCACTCAAACTCAATTCAATACAATTCAATCCAATGAAATTCAATCCAATCTAACCTAAGTCAATCAAATCAAATCAAATCCAATATAATTCAATCCAAACCAATCCAATAGAATTCAATCTGATCCAATTCAATCCAATGCAATTAAATCCAATGCAATCTTATCTCACCTGTAACTAGGATCTCCTCCTCAATCTTTATGTGTGGAGACATTTGCATGGGGGTCGCACGAACTTGGGCGGCAAGGCGAAGGGCTTCACGCCCCGCTGCTTTGGGGAAATGCGTCATCTCACCAGCGCTGGCTTCATCCTCAATCTCCTCGTCCTCACCATCCCAGCTTCCTGCACTAATATGTGACATCCTCTGTTTTGCCCCGGCACCAGTCTGCTTTGCTTTATCAGCTGTGCTGGCTTCGCTCCCCCCCTTGTTGGTTAACCAACCTCCAGTGGGCCGTTGGTAATTGGGCACCGCTGGACTCGCATTTCCGCCACCAGGTGTCTTAGTCGATTTATGTGTCGCAGTCAGCAATTGACGTCCTGCATACGGTGATTTATATGTAGCAGGTGTTTTGCTGCTGGAGTCAGCCAAGCCCCGGGTCTTCCCTGGAATTGCGGCCGTGTTAGAATGAGCCCAATCCTTCTTCTGCGGGATTTTCTCTCCTTTGACAGGAGCTGTGGTGAATGGGCGCTGGGAAGGAGCCGCTGCGGCAGTCACAGGTTTATACACGAGCCTCTTGCCTCCAGGGGAGTTCTTGTCTCCTCCCAGTGGCTCATCCAGGCTTATAGAAGGAGCTGCCTCAGGGCCGAAGGCGCTTATAAACCTGGGAGCAGGAGGAGTGTCGATGGAGGTATCCAGCATGGTGGGCGGGGCAGGGCTGGGTCCCAGTGCGTTGTTGCTATCCAGCGTCAGGATCTGATCCCCTGTGTCGCGACGCTTGCTGACTAGCCTCTCACCTTGGCTGGGACTGAGGATGAGGACCTCATCGGCAGGCCTCTTGGCTTGCAGGACTCGCCAAATCTGACCATCATCGGCAGTGGCAGCGGCAGCGGGTTGGACTCCCTTAGACCAGTTCTGCTTCTTGGAAGGCAGCTGCCCCACTGCGCCTGTCTTGGGAGTGACCACGACGCGGCGAGAGCCGTCGCCCTTGATGTAGTCAAAGGATGACCTGCTTGCACCTGAGCAATGCCTCTCTGGGTTGTAAGCCTGCCAAACATCACCTCCCTCCATGGCCTCTTCATATTTCTCTTCCTCATCCTCCGGGTCAACCTTGGCCTCCGGCTTGGGCCCATCTCTGCTCCAGCCCCACATGCCAGCCTCATCAGATGCGGCGGTGGCTGCAGCATTGCCAGGTGGCTTGGACTCGTCGGAGGGAGGGGGTGAACCCTGGGGGAAGGCTTCTCTGCTGGCCCATGGTGCAGTGAGCCTTTCGCTAGAAGTGGGGGAGCTCCTCTCTGGGGAGACATCACCTCCTCCAGCTTTATCTGTAGGTGAGTAGGGTGCTGGTACCACCTCCCTGCCTAAAGCTCCGAGTCCATGGCCAGTACCGTGGGGTCTGAATGCATGATCAATGACAGTGGTGGAGGTGGTATCACCCGTTCCATCACCTCTTTCTCCGCCCTGGATAAGAAGACGCATTGCAGAGGACGAACGAGGGTAAGAGGGACTTGGATAATAAGTTGGGATCTGCACCTGTCCGTTTTCCTCCTGAGAAAGATCAAGCTCCGACTCAGATGATCTTAGTGATGCGGTTGGGTCCTCAGGCTTGGGCCCACCTCTGCTCAAGGCCCACCTGCCGCCCTCTTCAGATGCGTCAGTGGCTGCAGCATCATCGGGTGCATTGGACTCGCTGGAGGGAGGGGGCAAACCCTGGGGGAAGGCAGCTCTGCTAGACCATGGTGCAGTGAGCCTTTCGCTTGAAGTGGGGGAGCTCCTCTGAAGGGAGCCACCACCTTCAGCTTTATCAGTAGGCGAGTAGGGTGCTGGTACCACCTCCCTGCCTAAACCGTGTCCATGGCCGGTACCGTGGGGTCTGAATGCATGATCAATGACAGTGGTGGAGGTGATATCCGTTCCATCACCTTTTTCTCTGCCCTGGACAAGAATACGCATAGCAGAGGACGAACGGGGGGAAGAGGGACTTGGATAATAAGTTGGGAGCTGCGCCTGTCTGTTTGCCTCCAGAGCAGACGAAAGACCAAGCTCCGTCTCGGATGACCTGAGTGGTGCGGTAGGGGGAAGTTAGCCCCCACTAACGTAAACCCTAAAACCGACTAGAACCTAAACCCTACACCCTAAAAACACTTAAACCCTAAATCTTTGAATCAGACCTTAAACCACTAAACCCTAACCCCCATAAACTTAAGTGGGGGCTAACTTCCCCCCACCAAGTGGTGCAGGGCGACTTTGGTGTTACACTGAGTGTCAGAGTAGTGTAGACAAGTTGTGGGTATAATTGTAGGGTTTACGGTAGGCTTGTATGGTTTAGGTTAGGCTTGTAGGGTTTGGGGTAGACTTGTAGGGGATAAGCAGGATTGCAGGGTTTAGGGTGGAATTGCAGGGTTTAGGGTAGGCTTAGGTGTGTGAAGTAGCAGCGGTTGCTTTCTACACTGAAGGATGCCGTGGTGGTGGTGGTGGTGGTGGTGGGTGAGCCTAGTGGGATCAATAGCTGGCTGATCCCCATTGGCCATGAAGAGCTCATACCTGGCTTCATAAATGTGACAAGGTACGTAAAGTTAAATGATCTGCGTAGCACGAACTCCGGGCCCCCGTTATTAACAATTTGTTGGGGGTCAGTTCACCAGTGCTTGTTTTTTAAACTTCCATTCCTGTTTTGAAGGTTGGGCAAGTCCAGAGAAGGAGAACAGCTCCCCTCATGCCCTGTAGTAAGGCATACTATGTATTTATTTACTGCATATATGGAGAACAGCTCACCTGAATCTTTTGAGAAGAGGATAAACCTACCACCATTTTCTTCAATACAAAATGGAATTTACTAAATTTTTAATTACCTCTCTTCAAGCGCCGCCCCTGCCCCATTCACATGTCCGTCTGCCCAGCTGCTTTTTGTACTTATTAATCCCTATCTCTCGGCTCCTCTTACTGATGATTTCTCTGTTCGGAAATTTCAACTTAGATCCCTAGTACTCACTGCCCGGAAAGAAGCTTTTATTTCGTTACCCCCCACCCCAATCCCAGGCCCTGTCTGCGTAGCTGCTTTTTGTAATCATTCGTTGCTTTACTAACCCCTCCTCAAGCTCTGATGAGTCCCTAAAACCCTAAAATCCTATAACCCTAAACCCTAAACCCTTACCTCTCATCAAGCTCTGATGGGTCTCCGGCCTCCAGTCCAGCAAGCTCTCTTGGCGACTCTTCAGCAGAGGGTGGCATTGCATCTGAAGAGGGATGAGGGTGTCACCAGGAGGAGTTTTGTCTTAATATTGGATACATTATATCGGCTGGTGTCACTGACTATAGCTAGCAGACCCCAGTACAGCACAGCAGTACAGCAATTCAAAACAGCAGTACAGCAGTACAGTACAGCAGTGCATAACTCACTGGAGTCATCATAAGAAGGCTTACCGGGGACTTGAGGAGGCTTCGCTTTGGCTCCAAGTCCAAACAGCCTAGCCCAAAAGCTTTGTTTCGGGGGAGGAGGAGGCGCGGTGGTCTCTTCTGGGTTGGAGTCATCTGGGATAAGAATGTTGTGACTACTTGGCCTGCTGACCCTCACCTCCTGGACAGGTCCCTGCCAGCTCACCACACTGCTGTTCCTGTTGTCAACAGGGAACCTTGCCAGGTCATCTTCTGGTAAAGTGACTCTCTGGAGCGAGACCTCAGTATCCCTCTGAAGTATCGCGCCACCATGGGTCAGAGTCAATTTGTCCAAGTTGCTTTCTCTGGGACTACGACCATCATCCTCCTCCTCCACCTCATCCTCTTCATCCTCATCCTCAGCAGCAGCAGCAGGTTCTTCGTTTTCACTCTCCTCAAAAGCAACATTGTCCGATAAGCTTAACTTATCTTTGTTTTTATCATCTTCAACCTTTTTCTGCACATGCATGGTGGAAATGTTCTGGATAAGGAACATATTGGAGACCAGTTCATGAAGTGTTTCATTCACCTAGCCCTTCATGGAAATCTATACTTGATCTTGATTGTTCGAGGTTGGGCAAGTCCCTTTAGCCTAGTACGCTAGCCCTGGACTGTAACAAACATCTTTACATATATATACCAGCATGGTGGTGGTGGATTTAAATGAACCCTCATATTACCTCTATAATAACTTATCACACCGCAATGTTGCGAATTTCTCTCAATACATACGCCAGGTTTCTCTCAGTCTTTGCACACGGATATATAGCTAAGTTTGTTTTTTGTGGCATTTTTAATGTTATTGTGATCATACTTGGGCTTGTTATGTCGGGCACCTGTTTTAAATCTGCAAGCAAAACAAATACGTGAGTGGATGAGACTACACAATCTTCATGCTTGATATTGAATCGATATACAAATGTTGTGTATGCATTTGGTTACATGCAGTGTTTTGTTTGGCTGCACTCATATGGTTCTCAAAGAATAAGGGACCACCCAAAATATATATGATTTTTGATTTTCTTTTTTAGTAATGATGTATTGATGTTAATAAGTCACATGTCAGCCAACTGTCTCATACCTCACTGGCTTTGGTCAGCTCCAGTCCGTTGCCACCTGTCATTCCGTTGCCAACACACTCCACTAATTTCCCCCGTCGCTTGGGACGCTACATAGGACTTGTTTCTTTTGTTGTTTACTCATGGTGTATTGGCGTTCATAACACATGATGTCCGTACATTACCCTTGACTCCGTCAAACCAAGGGCACATTTGGAGCCTAGTTGGCCACCAGGAAAAAAATGTAAGCATAATTATCATAAAAACAAATCAAAATCCCATCAATAACTTACTCGCTTCCGTATTAGGTACACTCTGATGAAGTACACAACCAGACAGCTCAGGGGGATGAGGAGCACTACAAGAAGTACAATGAGTCCTATAATCCACATGGGAAAGCCATCCTCTTGGTAGTCTGTAGTAGAAGGTGGTGAAATCAGCGAAAGTGGATCCGATTGTACAGTCAACTGAGCTGATGGAAGCTCAATCACACTGCAATCCTCGGATGTGACAAACTGCAACAGAGGGAGTGGAGACAGGTGGTGAGGCAAGTGAGAGTGGATCGAGTTGAGTAGGTGCATGAGTTGATGGAAGCTTGATCACACTGCCATCGTTGGATGAGACAGACTGCAACATGGAAGGCGAAGAAATGTTGCATGAGTCATGTCTGAGGCATTGATACCTTGATTCTG
>JACBWV010000626.1:38765700-38966486 GCA_013435795.1 Chlamydomonas sp. ICE-L
ACAAAACAACACAACAACAACAACAACAAGAGCAACAGTGAAGAGGAGTTTGTGAGTCAACATACCTGGGTGGTGGATGCAGATAGCTGGAGAGATGCATTATAGGCCCAATCTTCACAGTCAGGAGCACCAAGCTCCGTTGCCGCATCCACACTAGTGACAGACACAAGAGTGCTGCAGGCAGATAGAAGATAGGCAGATAAAAGAAGTTAGATACGAAGGCAGATAATAAGTCAGATAAGATCTGATCGCCCTGTCAGCACGTGAGGTGACTGCTATAGAATATAAATAATGTAATGGTATAACGCAATGTTATATAAAAGAATAATATAAAATAATGTAATATAATACAAAATAAAATGAAAACAAATAAAATAACACAATAACGTAGTGTCATATTAAAGAATCTTATGATATAATATAGAAATACACTAAAACAGACCTTGTGTTCATCGAAAAGTCGGCAGCACATGCTCCCTCCAAACTTTTGATCGCCCCTTCAACACGAGAGGTGAACTCCTGGATGTCGACATCTGGACTGCCCATAATTTCAATCTGCAGAAGGTTAGATAGATAGTTGTTACAGTCTTGGGGGTGACCTAATAGGCTAAAGGGACATGCCCAGCCATGACATGAGGGGCTATCACAAAAAAGCACTGATGAACTGAACCCCAAACAATCGTTTTACTGACGGGGGCCCTGAGTTCGTGCTACAGTGAAGATTTAATTCAGTCATCAATCCAAATAATTCCTATCTGCAGAGGGTGACAATTTGTTGGGGTTCAGTTCACCAGTGCTTGTTTTTGAAAATACCTTTCCTGTTTTGAAGGTTGGGCAAGTTCCTTTAACCTATTTGGCTACCCTTGGTCTGTAAAAAGATGTACAGATAGGCATGCCAGAGTTAACCCATGAAAATTCCGCTCCACAGCATCTTGAGGGTCTTAAAAAAACTGATCAGCGGCAGGCCCGATCTCGGAATAAAAAATTCGACACAGCAGCAGGCCAACACAGTTTTTTAATAAGTACAATACTGCGGATGGTGTAAAAATAAAACTAAAAATACTATGAAATAAGTATGAATATAATACTGTGAAAATAAAATATAATACAAATAAATATCACACTGCCGAGGGTGCTCAAGGAGCTTAAAATAAGGTCTGAGTTTTCAGTTTAAATGCACAGGGTGGTGGGGTTACATGCAGGGTGGTTAAGGTGGTTAAGGAGTACCGCTTTACATATAAACCATATAATTGTTTGTAAAGAATAAACTTTATTCAAATGGATTAGCAGAATTGTTAAGCTTTCCATGATACATCAATTATTGATGTTTAAATATCTCTCTAGATGCATATGTTTTTATAAATACAATCTTAAGCCGAAGTGCAGAGCTATTAAGTTGAGAGTTGAAGATCAGATGTCAACATACTTGAAATTGAAATTGAACTCTAGCCAGGAATGTGTCATAAAACAGCAATTTGGCATACTACAGTCTTAGAAAATACAATTTTGCATACATCTACAATATAAATATACAATGTATAATAAAAATTACACTTTGGCATAAATACGCTCCACACACCTTCATATATGAGGCAGATTCACAGTCAGGCACATCTTCCTGATGCACTTTCAAAGATGACAGATCATACATTTATACTTGAACTTGGTACCATGGCTACAGCCAGCAATTAGGCATGCATACAAACACTCCACGCACCTTCAGATCGGAGGCAGATTGGCAGCTGGGCACATCTTCTTGTTGCACTAAACGCCGTCCCGCGGCTGACATGATAACAGGCCTTGAGGAACAGAAAGAGGAGATGTCCGCAGACGGTAGCTCCAGGGATACTGCAAGGACAGTCCTGGAGGTTGGAGGAGGGTGCAGCTGGGGTTGGTGATTGGTTGGTTGGTTGGTTGCTACAGGTGGTCGGTTGGTACAGGTGGTTGGTACTGGGTGGAGTAGGAGGTAGCTCCAGGGAGGTTGCAAGAATAGTCCTGTAGGTTGAAGGAGGGTGCGGCTGGGGTAGGTGCTTGGTTGGTTGCTACAGGTGGTTGGTTGGTACATGTGGTTGGTACTGGGTGGAGTAGGAGGTAGCTCCAGTTCTTGACAAGGAAACAAAATAGCAGCCCTTGAGGAAATGAGTGACCTTATGTCCTCCAACGGTTGATGCATTCTGTCTATATGTGTGTGTGTTGTATTAGGTGTGTGTATGTAGGTGTATGACCTACCCCATGAATTGTATCTTCAGCTATGAGCAACAGCTTCTAGGTAGCTCCCCTGAATGGCTATTGAGCCAAACCCAAAGCGATCTGGTGCGCCTTGAAGCTGACACAATTAGCTGCCCAGAATGTATGGGCTACACTGTTTCTGTTATAGGCTACAAGTAGCAGCTTCTAGGGAGCTTCTAGGGAGCTCCTTCCATCCACCTTTGGGCCAAACCTGGAGCTAGCTAGTGCGTATGAAAGCTACCATGACAGGTATTTCAATGCAGCTATAATCTTTGGGCTCGACTCAGTTGCTGGCTAATGGAGCTGGGTGGAAGCTGCTACGCGAAGCCCACAAAAGAAACAGTGATGACCTACCTGACGAAGGCCAGACTGGCTCTCGAGCAGTACTGCTGCGTAGCATCGTGCCCGAACCCCACATGTGCTTGCAGTCTGTAGCCCACAGTCTAGCGGACAGAACATGTCGGGAGAGGTGAGGAAAGGGGGTGAGGTGGGGTGGTTGTGGGGTGTGTATGCATGTATGTATGTATGTATGTTGCAGTCCAGGGGTAGGCCAAATAGGCTAAAGGGACTTGAGGTGGGGTGGGTGTGTTGGGGCGGGGTTTTGGAGTTTGGGGTTTGGGGGTTGGGGGTTTGGGGGGGGGGGGGGGGGGGGGGGGGGGGGGGGGGGGGGGGGGGGGGGGGGGGGGGGAGGGGGGGCTCAAGGTCCTTGATACACTCAAATAAGTTAAATACTTATAGCCTGTTCATACCTCAATTAAAAAATTATAAAGCCATTGTGACCAGCACATTGTTTGGATCCCAAAATCTGCTTCTCTTTGGTTGATCGTCCCCTCAATCAAAAAGGCAAAAGCATACCAACCAACCTCAAATAATCAAGATAATTATATATTGGCAATGCCTCAACTAAAAAGGCAAAAGCATGCCAACCAGCCTCAAATGATAAGATAGTTATAGGCTAGCAATGCCTCAACCAAAAAGGCAAAAGCACGCCAACCACCCTTAAATAATAAGATGATTATAGGCTAGCAATGCCTCAACCAAAAAGCCAAAAGCATGCCAACCAACCTCTAATAATAAAGGCAATTGTAAACTAGCAATCCCTGGAAAAAAAAGACAAAGGGATGCATACCTTGATTAGGAAGTCTCCGGGTAGTGATATAGGCATGTCTTGACCCTGACTCCTCATGCTTAATGTCGCCTGGAATCCAAATACAGTTTCTGCTATGTCTGCTGGCGTGACAGAGGGAGGGGAGGAAAGGGCTTGTGACCGAGTTGGAGGGTAGGCAGGTGGAGATTGGGAAGATGGGGGCTGGGGGCGAGAGTCGTAGGGAGCAGATGTGGTTGATGAATTAGGGAGTCCTGGGGGTGCTTGGGGAGGAGACTGGAGGAGTGGAAGTGTGACTTGCATGAGAGACCTCCCACTCATGCTGTTGCTGCTACTGCTGCTCCCCGTACTGCTGGTGGCAATCCCTGTACTGCTGATACTCCCCTCATAGTGTGATGACACCTCGTTGAGTTCAAGCCGGTTAATCCAACTGGCGCGGCAAAAATTAAAGGAGCTGCAGAAGCAGAATATCAGTATCGGCAGTAGGGCTGTCATGCTGTTCGCAAGTTGGGTTGAAAAAGGGTCTGGGGTCAAAGGGAAAGACCGGACGGCGTGGTTTCAGATGACGAAGCGTCAGTTGCTCCTTGCACCAAGCTTCCTGCTGCTTATCCCCAAGCGGATTTCGTAAAGCTCATTTTCGGGAGGGTGGGGCCGTAAGAGTAAGACCTGTTGGATTTGCTTCAGACGACGGGCCTCGGGTGCTCCTTACACCACCCTTCTTGCTTTTTGTTCCCAAGCGGATTTCCCTGAGCCTGTTTTCCCCCAATATGGTTAGGCGCAGACGCAAGTAGCGTGTCCTGATTCAGCCTGTGCTGCGTATTTAGCGCCAGCGACGCCCAGTGTTGCAAAGAAAACCAGAGCTGTGGCAAACTGGCAAACCCAGATACGATAGACCTGCTTCAGATGAGAATGTCCTTGCGAACGCTATTGCGCTCAAACAACCTGTCCGTGCGTCTCCCCGGATGAAAGTATTCCAGCGAATCACCCTCACGATGTCTCCATGCAGACGGCCATTGCGCTCGTTGAATGTAAACCGATATGAAGGTAGGCCTCCCTTTTCGACGAAGTCTCTACTTCAAATTCGTTGCTCAACTTTCGAGGCAATTAGTTTCCAGGTGCACTGCGAGCCAGCTTTACGTGAACTTCAGGGAAGGCGGTGAGGCATCATCTACCCCCGCTCATCTTAACTACGGTATCGAGCCTCTCAAAATTCTGTCTGGGAGTTGATCAGATCAGCACACTTCGGGTCCTGTCAGGCGGTCAGTCGGAAGTCTGACCTCTCGTGTACCCATGTCCAGCCTGGCAGACACGCCGCGTGCCCGCGCGTGCCCAGCCTGGCAGTAGCAGGCAGAGGCGGGCAGACTCTGGGTAGCAGGGCTCTGCCCCTGGGTAGCAGGGCTCGGCCCCGCCCCGGGGCTCGGCAGGGCTCCCCTGGGCAGTTGGGCTCGATTCTCGCCTACGCACTTAGTGCTGAGAAGCTGCGCACCCGTTGCGTGTCGCATTAGCGGAGGCCTTGCGCTGGACTCATACGTTCGGAATGTGCCAGAAGTTGTGGCCTCTGCCATGTAAATTATCTGAAGGGCTTAAACAGCACCGCTCTTTTTGCATGCTGTCCCCGACATGAGAATACAAGTATCCCAGCTCACTTCTTGCTTGATGTGCAATAGAGGCGTGGAAGGCTGGGAGATGAGGCGACGATTTAATGAAGAGATTGAAATAGGTTGCATTATGTTTTCGTACGCTAACAGTTTTGGCCCAAAATCCAAATAC
Source organism: Chlamydomonas sp. ICE-L (assembly GCA_013435795.1). NCBI lineage: Eukaryota > Viridiplantae > Chlorophyta > Chlorophyceae > Chlamydomonadales > Chlamydomonadaceae > Chlamydomonas > Chlamydomonas sp. ICE-L. The sequence goes on from JACBWV010000626.1 coordinate 38,770,805, forward strand.
CAGCCATTTGGCGGACCCTCATCTGCCAATTGGCTGGCCAACATATCATACGCCTACAGTTAACAAGATAATTGCGGTATAGAGTATCTGGAGGGGCTATAAAACAAGCACTACCGTAAAAGATATGATGATCGATGTACAACATTGACAAGAACTGCAAGATCTGCCTCTCAAGAAAACTCAAAGACGGAGGACCTGACTTCCAGGGTTGTTTGTGTGTGTGTGTGTGTGTGGGGGGGGGGGGGGGGGGGGGGGGGACCTCCAAATGTGCTTCTCCAGACGCACACAGAACCTCTGAGATATAACGGACACTCCCCACGTTGCATCTGCGCAAGACACAGCGTTCTGAACAACCCTGGGCTGGGCGGAAGTCCAACTGGAGAATTTGTGCGGAGAGTTTGGTCTAATTACATACCCCCAAATTAGATACCTGAGATCATGTACCGGTACTACTAGATACCGTAATATAGTTTTTGGCCCCCAGGGTTACCCATTTGTCCGTCCGACCGACCATCCGTCTGACCGAGACGAAGCCTGACACGTCAGCCAATGGTCTCGTAACTGACTCGCTTCCGTTGCCACCTGCTGCTCCGTCGTGAACACTCTCCGCCAATGTTTAGCGTCGCATGCGACGCGGCATAGAACGTGTCACAGTTTTATTCACAGTTTGTTTCGCGGAGCCCCCCCGTCTGTCACCCATTTGACCGTTTGACGGGCTGTTGGCACGTAGCCCTGGCCCGATTGGCCTTGTCGTATTCCCTGTCCTGGCTTCCGCCGCACTCCTCTCTCCAATAGCCAACACTCTCCGCCAATTCTTCGCGTCGCACCTAGGACTTGTCATCAAACGTGTTCAAATAACGTTACAAACCAACTGATAATAACATAACTGCAGACGTTACAGTCTCATCAACAGATATATATACACAGATATAAACCAATAAATGTCTTCACACTGCCTTTACTAGTGTGATTACATACTGTCATCAGGTGTGGTGAAGTAGACTAGTAGTGTTTAACCTGTGTGTAACTGTGTTTACTTCATACCACGCATGGAATAAGACAAAGTAGGCTGCCGTCCAACTGTCTATAAATATCTCTATTCAACCCGATTCAACACAAAATCTTTGATTGTATGGGCAGTACAAAGTATTCAACAAAAAGTGCTTTGCATGATTAACTCCTCTAAAACAAAAATAGTTAAACCCATGTTTTCGTTTCGCCGCTCGCAGCCAGAAGGCTGATACCCAATGCAATCAAACCAAGCAACAATTACTGTATATCAGAGTGTAGTAATGTCTGTCATTACCTGGCAACATCTGGACACTTTTGTTTTCTTGCAGCGGGTCACAAATAGAGCGACTCGGTACAACCCCAGCGCAACACACTGCCCCCCGAACCCCGTGGAGGTTTTGGGTGGGCATTTCTGACTAGTTCAGCTGGACCCATGCGTTGCCATGCAGCGACGGAATGGCGAGGCGCCATCGGAAGAAACAGTGCAAGCAAACGGGATGGCCCCCGCAACCTCACGCCTTGTAATAGGGCGTACCATTTATTTATTTATGCAGGGCTGAGATCAGGTCATGCCCCCCCCCCCCCCCCCCCCCCCCCCCCCCCCCCCCCCCCCACACACACACACACACCACACACGCCATGCTGACTGCTGGCTTGAGTATGAGGCATGTCAAACCCCAGCATGAGGACTAAGCGTCTCATGTAGCCACTGATACAGCCTCCCCACCCTAAACTTTACAGCGTCCGCATTCAACCCAAACAGCATGTTAGCCGTCAGCTCCAGGGCACTTCCCAAACTGCTTACACCAGCCCCTCCCTGGGGGTTAAAGCTGGCCGCTCTACTACTACCCAAGCCAGCTACCCTTTGGGGGCCCACCGGCAAGCTCTGGGGAGAGTGGGTAGCCCCCCCATCTCCAGCATCACAGCAGCCCTTGGTACCCGTATTGCTTCTCTTGCTGCCCTTCTTGCCATACCCACAGGGATGGGAGGGCGGTAGGGGAGAGGCTGGGGGCTCCCATCCCCTCGGAAGGACACCGCCATGGTCACCACCACTGATAGAGGACGGCGGCGTGAAGAATACAGCTCCCAGCCAGTCGTCATCCTGATCCTCGCCTGTGATCCAACCGAAGCTGGCCTGGGTGCTTGTGAAGCTTGCAGCAGTCATGAATTCATCCTCATCCTCTTCCCCACAGCTGACATGGCACGAGGTTGAGGGGGGTCCCTCATCACAAACCCCACAACTGACGTCACATGCAGTGGATGTACATGCCTCATCCACAACACAAAACTCAGCATGGCGTGTAAGGGGGAGGCACGAGGTTGAGGGATACCCCTCATCAGGAACCCAACAACTGACGTCACATGCAGTGGATGTACATGCCTCATCCACAACACAGAACTCAGCATGGCGTGTGAGGGGGAGGGACGAGGTTGAGGGATACCCCTGATCATGAAGCCCACAATTTGCGTCACATGCAGTGGGTGCATATGCCGCATCCTCAAGCCAGCACTCAGCAACTATAGATAACTCTCTCTGTGGCAGCCAGGCTATCTCCTGTAGGATTTCAGCTGGGGACTTGGTGACCGGCGACAGCAATGCTGGCATGCCAGTTATGGTTGACAGCAACGATTGGGTAGCCCTGTTTGGGGTGGACCTTGCAGCATGAGCAGCTTTAGCCGGGGCAGCCTTAGCCTGATCAACCTTAGACTGAGCAGCGTCTTCTCCCAGCTGAATAGTATTGATAGGCAGCAGTGGAGCTTGGTCTTGTAGGTGAATGGTATCAAGTGTAAGTCGAGCAGCTGACCGTTTGGACCCTTGGGAGCCGCTGATGAGATGTTCTGTTTCAGATGACATGTGAGATGCTAACTTGAGGAAGTCATGGCATGGCATGGCATCTACTTCTCCTGAATTGAATGAAGGGTTTATGGTTTAGGGTTTAAGGTTTAGGATTGACAGACATTGTTGGAAGGCCGTGAGAAGTTGCCTCACTTTATCAATAGTTCTATGGAGAGATTGGGTCAAGCATATTTTGACAAGATTGATGCTTTGATGACTGCTTCAGATAACTGTTTCGCTTTTCGGCGAAGAGCATCAGCTTCCAGGCAGCTCCCCTGGCTGGCTAACCAGCCAAACCTAAAGCATTTTAGTGCACCATGAAGCTGACGCAATCAGCTTTCTAGCGCTGCAATATTTTTGAGGCTTAGCCCAGCGGCTGGCTCAGGGAGCTGCCTAGAAGCTACTGCTAGTAGCCGAAAAGAAAAACAGTGTTTTAGATGACATGCGAGGTGCTAACTTGAGAAAGTCTGGCATGGCATCGTCTTCTCCTTAGTTGTATTGGCAGACACAGATTTGGAAAGCTGTGAGAAGTCGCCTCAGTTTATCAACGGTTATATGAAGAGATTGGATCAAGTCTATTTTGATGAGAGTAATGCTTTGATGGCTTTTTCAGATTGCATGCGAGGTGGTAACATGAGAAAGTCTGGCATGGAATCTACTTGCCATGAGTTGAATTGGTAGATACAGATTTGGAAGGCCGCGAGAAGGTGCCTCGGTTTATCAATAGTTGTATGAAGATATGGTTGGTTGATGTATGGTTGAGATTGGTTGGTTGATGTTCGGTTGAGATTGTTCATATTGGTTGGTTGATGTTTGGATGAGATTGGTTGGTTGATGTTTGGTTGATATTGGTTGATTGATGTTTGATTCATACTGGTTGGTTGATATTGGCTGGTTCATGGTTGATTAATGGATGGTTAGTTGAGATGGATGGTTGTATGAAGAGATTGGATCGAGTATATTTGATCAGGGAAATGTTTTGAATGTTGATGTAATTGCCATGTAACCAAGTGTAAGTTCAAGATTTGAATGGCCTGGACCTGTCTTGAAACTGTCTGCAGCCCTGCGATTATATTCTGTGCGAGTGTTTAAGCTACTCATGTTCACTCCGCAGACAGTGGGCAGCATGAAGGCTAACAGACCATGTAATCAATCAAAATCCAAATTAAAGGCTGGAATGATGTAACCAAGTTAAAAGTCAAGAATTCAATTGGCTAACTCTGAACCAGACAAGCATTTAAAATGTTCAATCCGCACAGTTGGCTACTTGGTTTTTGTGGGTATTGCACTTGGAATTGAAAGACGGCGAGGAGCCCAGAGTTGGCTGAAAAACTAGGAAACAATCCAGTTCAATTCATGGATTCAAATCCGCTTTGTGTGCCCAGGTTGAAGTGGCTATCGCCCGTGGGAAGGGGCGGGGTGGGGGGGTGGGGGTAATTTGAAGACGGTGAGCAGCCCAGAGTTGGCTGAAAAAACAGGAAAATACCCAATTCAATTCATGGATTCGAATCCGCTTAGTGTGCCCAGGTTAACGTGGCTATCGCATGGGGAAGGGGGGTAAGGGGTAGGGTGGGGGGTATAATTGGAAGACGGTGAGCAGCCCAGAGTTGGCTGAAAAACAGGAAAATATAAATTAAATTCTACATGTGGGGGCTGATACCAGCGTCATCACTTCAGGTTGGCTAGACATCGTTCGAGTCAAATTTTTGTATTGGCAGACCCTACCTGCTGAGGGGCTTGTAAATATAGTGAAAGCACGCTAATATAGTGAATAATTTAATAATGATATAATAATTTATAAAAATATAACATGATACATCTCCATCATTGCCTAAGTCAAAAAACGCCCTAAGTTGGTACAAGATTGTGGTACAGAGCCGTACTGGCCCCAAAATGCTCGGAATCGAATTCTGTCTGGCCCACCTTTCGCGCAATTGTGTCAGCTACGCGCACATGTATTTCCGGTCCGCATTCGCATGCGGTCGCGAGCAGCTTTGTACGGAAGGTCGGTGGCAGTACATCAGATGTGCGATAAATTGTGGTACAAATCCAGATCGCGCCAGACACGAGGCCGCACGAGCTATTCCAAATCATGTTGCCGCGGGACGAAAGGCTTATTAAACCCCTACCACAAGGTCGGAGGCTGCGCTTCAGCCTTGGCCTCGGAATTTACTGAGATAGCAGTACAACTCAAAAATTCACCTGATCACCTCCCAATCCCACCTCCCAACTTGAGATTTCACCCCCTTTCCCAAATCAAAAATAGTAGGGGGCCCAGGCGGGTCCCCTGGAGGTCGGCCCCGGGGTGGTGTACGGAAAACGATGGCTTCTTCGAACGTAGTTCAGTTGCCTAAAATTGTTAAATTTGTTTTTAACGTTGAAATATATGTATTCAGTTGTCCATGCCAAGGGAGTTCCAACGTGAACAAAGTGCAGTGAGATGCTTTTGCAAATTGCAATTGCCAAGAACTGTGTACAGTTGTCTATTTACACATATAGTTTTCATACTGAAAATAAGTATCAATTAGAAAAGCAAGAAAAATGAGATGACATCCTCAGGGGCCACACTGATACTTCCAAGATCAATGTTTGATTTATCCTATGTACATGTTCATGAATGGAGGGGAAAAAGGCAGTTCAGTGCAGCACAGCGCAGTTCGGTGAAGTTCAAAATGGCCCCTTACTTCACATCTGCCTCCACATCTACCTACTCCACACCTACATGTAGTCCAAATCTATCCAACTCCAGTAAACTCAACAAATGACAATCAGGACAATGACAGGGTAAATTATTATTCAGACCTTGTAGGCACCACTCTTGGACCGTCTTACCAAAATGTGGTGTTCAATCTTGCCATAATTCGGTGAATCCAAAACACTCAATATTTCTATTTGAACTACCTGAGAAGTAGTTATCACTAAAGATGAAGGCAAAATCAACCATAAGTATCCCGCGCAACAGTCTAATATGACTGCACACCCATTCACCATCTTCACACGATTGGAGTTGTACGTCACTGATGGTCATGCAAGGGGCAGTAGACCCAAAGACTGCACATCATGTACTTTAGGGAAAAGGTACGAAAAGGAAAGCTTGCATGGGAATCATGTGTGTATGTGAAATGAATGCGGGTCAACAAGGTGAAGCTTGCATGGGAATCATGTGTGTATGTGAAATGAATGCATAATGTAGCGTGAGCTCCAAACAAAACCCACCAACCGACATGTAATAACTTAGCACTCACGCACGCAACACGTGGGTGTTTTGTTTGTTATTAAAAACATGTGGTACATAAAAACTCCTAAGTGACCAAATAGTGCAAACACACATCTGCAAGAAAACAGTGAAAAGAAACAGATTTTTGTTTTTGCAGTGCTGGGGTGTCGTGGATGTAGAGTGCTGCAGCAACACACACTAAATTGCCAAGACATGAGTCAGGCAGTTAGGCTAGTATTCATGACAGAGAATTGCTGAGTGCGGTACACTGTAGTCTGCTCGGCTGCTTCAGCAAGCATGCATATAGAATGAGGTTACCTTCGCAGCTGGAAGCAACGATGGAACACAAAGTTGCGCAGCAGTGGTATTGATACGCCTATGCCAGGCTGGGGCACGCAGTGTTGCGTACAGCTAATCGCGAGCAGAACGCCGAGAGCTCCTGCAAGAGTTCCGGATCTCACTCAATTATGTAGGTTAACGATAAGGATACAATTTGCGCATGCCTGCTTTTATTGTCCCGAGCAGGAGCCTTTCCGAATTCTGGCGATTTAAGCTGTCCGAATTCCGGCGGTTGCTGAAGCGCGAAACTTGAATATACAGGGATAGCAACTGTTCATCGAGGTGCTACGAAGCAAAGCTAAGACCCAAAATGAAACAATTCAGCTTGTGCAGCATTGTACCACACTTAGGGCACCCACAATATGTAAATAATCAGTCTTTTTGGGGTCCATATTCACCCGAACTGCCAATGTACTGCCATCCAAAACCTGATGTGACAATTTCTTATGAGGAAAGATGTGTACAATAGGGCTACCTACTTTTATTTTACGAAAACTTGTTTTTGATAGCGATAGGCTCCGTTCCACTTCTACATAAAATCCGTACCGACTTAGGGAGCCCCATAGTGAAAAAAATCACATGTTTTGCTTTGCCTGCTTCCCACAACCTGAGAGAACCCAACTCTGAGTATTTATATGTTGAACTGATGTGGTTAGGTAACTTATCAGCAAAAAAAAGTTTTCTTTGGACTTGAGGTAATAGGTGAAAACCGTCCGTACCACTCAGGGTCGGACTGAGGCACACATGGAGATAATAATTTGATATGAAGTATGAATGATTTGATTAAATCATGTTAATATAGTGAATAATTAAATATAGTGGATTCCAGGTGAATTTCGTGGTGAATTCATTATATTAATACAGTGAGCGAGCTAGACCTTGTTCAAGTTCAATTTGTTTATTGTTCGACCCTACCTGCGAAGGCTGATGCCAGCATCATCATTTCAGGGGAGCTGGGGCCTGTGGAGGAGGTTCCACTATCTCTCAGGGCTGTAGAAGCTTCTGGCAGCTTTCTATCTGGGAGTGAAGACTCTGCTGTGGCCCGGGTGCTAGGCTCTGCTCCTTGTAGGTTGGTGTGACCCTCTGTTATGAAAGCATCTGACAGCTTCCCATGTGACAGTGAAGAAGTCTTTGCTGTGGCTCGGGTGCTAAGCTCTACTGCTCGTCGGTAGGTGGGCTCCTCTGTTTGCAGGTTGGTGGGTTGATTGGTGGGTTGATTGAAACCTACCCCATCCTCTCCTTTTCTAGTGCCGGAAGGGGACTTGAGCTGGAGCCATGGGAATGATTGGCTTGGGCAGGCCTTGGTATAGCCCTCTAAGCCAATGCCTGAGCTTGGGGTAGGTTTCAAAAAGACACCATGAGTCAGTACTGCTGCCGTTGTGGACGAATCCAAGAGGGGGTCGGGAATAGGAGCTGCTCGACTGAATGCTGAGGCGACCACATGGGATGGAGACTGGTTGCAAGGGGGAGAGTGCAGGGAGGATGATGCTGGTGTGGAGGCTACGGGCGTGGGTGTGGGGGCCACAGGCGTGAGTGTGGACAAGGGTAGATCCTCTGTTTCAAGGCCACCAACAATGTCTTGTTCAGGCAGGGACGCCAGTGGTGAAACTGCACCGCAACCACAACCACTGCTAGTCCTACTAGCAGCACCGCAACCACCTCCACCACTGCTAGTCCTATTAGCAGCACCACCTCCGCTACCACCACCACCGCTGCTAGTCCTACCAGCAGCACCACAACCACCACCACCACTGCTAATCCTACTAGCACAACCACCTCCGCTACCACCACTGCCAAACCTACTGGCAGCAACACCTCCACCTCCACCTCTGCTACCACCACCACCACAACTACTAGTCTTACAGGGAGATGCTCCACTACTGGCAGCAGTGGCGCCACCAAGACTAGCGTGGCTGACAACACTAAGGGATTCAGATGCAGGCAAGGACTGCCCCCTGCTAAGCAGTGAGCAGGTCCGGGAAAGGGGAGACAACAGCCCTGGGGTGGTTGAATCCAACAGCCTTGGGGTGGTCAAATCTAACAGCCTTGGGTTGGTTGAATCCAATGGTTCTGGGGTGGTTGAATCCAACAGCCCTGGGGTGGTTAAATCCAACAGCCTTGGGGTGGTTGAATCCAATTGTTCAGGGGTGATTGCATCTATGCCAGGCAGAGATTGCAGACGTTGGCCTGAAGAGAAAGATTGGGATCCATGGAAGACGGCCCACCCAGGGCTGGAGTGTCCTGAGAGGTTGGGCTTGCAAGACTTGGGTGACTGGCTTGCTTCAGTGAGCTGGAGGGGTGAGGCCTTGCTGGTTGGAGTTGTGCACCCTGGGCAGAAATAATGTGCTTCCTTTAGCAGTGGGGATTGATTGTTATGTAAGAATGTGCTTAATCAGTGGGTTTTGATTGTAAATGTAATAATGTTACTGCCAAAGGCAGAAAGCAGCAAAATTGCTGGCTGGAGCTATGTAACCAAGTTTAAGTTCAAGTTAAGCAGTGGGTCGAATAGTAATGGGTGTTAGGTGGAACAGGGTGGGGCAGGCAATGGGGGTTGGAGATAGGCTTGCAGGCCTTGGGTGACTGGCTTGCTTCATGACAAGGTGTTGGAGGGAGTTTTGATGGTGAGTGGGTAATAGCATTGACTGGGGAAGGTGCAGCGTTGAGTTTTAGAGTCGTACCTTGAGGTAGATTCGGGGAAGCTGGGGCAGAATGTGCTGGGGTGTTGTGTAAGACAGGCTGGGGCAGGCAAGGGGTGTATGGGAGAGTTTCGATGGTGAGTGGGTAATAGCAGTGACTGGGGAAGGTAGGGCCGAAAGGGGATGTTGGGTTGACCTGAAGGGCTGTTGCAAAAAACAATTTGACTACTTCCAACCAGGCCTTGACCCCCCACACACACCCACACACCCATCTTCCCATAACGCACACGTGTTTCTTTCATTAATTCTTCCATTCTCTCTCGTCCTCTCTCTGCATGTCTAGCCTCTCCCCCCTCCCCCCCCCCCCCAACTGACCCCAGTCAAACCTGATGCGGACTGAGCTCTGGGTTTCCAGTCAACAGTGGCGGTGGAAAAGCGCTGCCCAACCTGGTACCACTTCAGGAAGTCCTTAGATTTAGCTGATCCTGATAGAGACGTGTTGCCCTCCCTGGAGCCGGTAGACTCAATCACCACCTGGGCATTTGTCAGACACAAGGCTCAGCAAGATAGGTAGCAGGAGTGTTAGACTGCTTGGATATTGTTACCATCCTCATTCTCATTGTCGTCATCACCATCAACTTCGTTTTCATTAGCATCAGCATCAGCATCAACATCATGACCATCATCAGCAGCAGCAGCATGACCATCATCACCACCATCATGACCATCATCACCATGACCATCAACAACTGCCACGTGAAATTGTAGAGCTGAAGTGGCCTGTCTGTTAAAAAGTGACGTGCAGTCCTTACTCTGACCCTTACTCACCTCTAATTCCTTGCGCCTGCTAAGGAGAGAGAATACAGGCACCTGTTGGGGAGAGATACAATTTGTGTTAACAATACCTGCATTTTTTTTTGTTAACAAGATCCGCATATATATACAAAGTCGAAAATCTTGTGTCAACAATATATGCATGTAATATTGTGTTAACAATATTTGAATTTATATATGAAGTCGAAAATATCGGGTCAACAATATCTGCAAATAATATTGGGTTAACTATACATGCATATATATATGAAGTCAAAAGTCTTGGGTCAAAAATATCTGCACATAATATTGGGTCAAGGATGGTCTGCCTATGACAATGTAATGCAATATAGTGGGCACAAAAGCCACATGGGCACCGAATTAGAAGGCTCATTGGTAAGAGAATGGTTATAATGATTATGATTATGATTACGATGATAATAAGAGAAGCTTGGTTTCTATACTGTGCTATAGACTTAATGCTTTCATTGTATTTTGAAGTCTGCCTTCTGAGACCAGACAACACTTAGTGCTTCTAAACCTTTCAGTCCTCAGGAGTTTGACATAGCTGCCAAAACAGGTTCAAAGCTTATGCGTGTGTGGATGTCCTTGTGGGTGTGGGTTGGTTGGACAAGTTCTTGTCCTGCAGCAAAAAAAACCACTCCTGGAGTATAGACGGAGCGCGTTGCAACTCAGGCAGACAGCGTCCGTGGCATATGCAAAGCCAAATGAGCTAGGAACGATATTCTATTAGCCGCGATGTGCAGCATCGGGTGAGTTCTGGCGAGTCAGGTGCGTCGAGTGGCGCCTGCGCCCAGATCCTTGCCACAACGTCACAACAGTGCCAGCCATCAACTGCTTATTATCGGTTTCATGCAAATAGTTTTGCGAGGTTTCTTTGTGCGCGACAGGATTGTTGCTCGCGCAAGTCAGTGGTGGCCTACCTCCCGTCTGTCAGTGGGAGTTGCGCATTTGTATGGAGAGGCCAAGGGCTCCATGATTACGTCAGCTGCAGCTGGCTACAGGTGTATTATTCTCGCTCCATCAAGACGGATTGTTAGCTGCTCAGCACCTCGAGTTTGGATTTGTGAGCATGACGCTTTTCCTCGATTGAGGTGATGGAGGCTGAAAGAATGAGCAATCAGATGCAGATTGCTTATGCGGAAACCATCCGCTTGTGGATCGAGGAAAAGAGAACGGACTGCGAGGATTGTCAGGGAAGTGTTTGATTTGGAGGTCAAGCGATTGTGCTGCCCGTCAACGCAAGCAGCGCGTGACCAGTCCACGCGGTCTACTCCAAGAAACGCTCGGCAGGACATTGGGGTAGTTAGAAACCACGCGGTGGTCTCAAGTTTCTGATATAACCAGGGTAAACAACCTTGTAACTCGTAACCTGGATCCGCCTGGATCGGGAGTTGGGCCGAGTTGGGCCGAGTTGGGCCGAGTTGGGCCGGAGCAGCGGCCGGAGTTGGGCCGGGGCAGCGGCAATGGCACGGGGGGCACGGGCACGGGCATCGGGCAGGGGGGCGGGGGGTTTCCCGGGGGGGGGGGGGGGGGGGGGGGGGGGGGGGGGGGGCATGGGGAGGGCTAGGGCACGGCCCGTCTCGAAAAACCCGAGCCATGATGAGGTCACGTACGCGCAGCGATCGCATCAATCTAAACGCACAGATAATTGTTGTACGAACCTCCTAAGCATAAAATGGATCAAATGCACATGTCGATCGCAAGTTTTCTCACTGAGCGTGTTGGGCCTTAGGGGGGCCGAAAAACATACTTGAACAAGTAGCTCCACTGCGCGCTTCGAGGAGCTCCATGGCGCGCAAGTATCTAAACGCGTAATATTAAGTTATTATGATGGCTGCTAGCCACTTGCCACTGCTTGGAGACGAGACCCAGTACTTGGGAAAAGTACGAATCCCCTCTTCCGATGGAATTCGTAGTGATGCGCGGCCTAATTTCGCGCTGCAATGATCCAGAAGGCCTATCTGAAGCATGGTGGTCCACTGTCACGACCTGTTTCGCCGAGTTCGTGGGCCAGGAACCGACCTTGTACCACAACTGCCGACCTTGGACCTTGGCGCGAGCCCATGTGGCTACAAGGCTTATATGATCGTCCTTTTGACTGTCCTGCCTCTGCCTATTGTATCTCCAAACTGCATGGCCCGATCGGCCCAATTTTTTGACAGCTTTTTGAGGGGCACCTAACGGAGGTATCCAAGCATTCAAAAAACAGTCCCGGCCCAAACCGTATAGCTTGTTCTTGGTGGGCAACATGGGTGTCTAAAAGCATGAAATCAGTGTACTGTGCGCCCCATTTGTAATAAACGCTCCCAATAGGCATCACAAGGTATTCACAGATGTATGGGACATTGGTCTGCCAAGTGGCCGAGGAGCTGGTCGCGAAAAAGATGCGTTTATAGCTTTTTGCAATGTTTTTGAGGGAATAAAGACACCCGCTATATCTGAAAACCACAGGGGAGTTTTGTAGATGTTTGAATACAAATCTACCTCATTTGGGCCATATTTCAATATGACAATATTGTGCTCTACAAAAAAAGTACCAGGTTTAATCAGCGCGTCATAGAGGCAAAAAACTGCTTTGTGAGTCCATTTAGGCCATAACCTTCTTCAAACCCCCTAAACCATGTTAAAACCCCGTAGAAACATTGCGGTAATACCTCAAGAGGCCTGTAGATCAGTAAGATGTAATAAAAAGCTACCTAAAAGATGTTCAAGGCACTTAACATGCCACAATCTGCATTTAAAGCCCATTTTGGGCCATTTGTTAGGTCATTTGGGCCCCCCACAGTTAGCAAAACTTGTTTTTCTCCATTCCCAATTCTGAGTCAAATTGTCGACCGAACATTAAAAAAGAAAGACAAAACAAATTTTCTGCGAAAAAATGGGACACTTTTTGGACCGTGTTTGGAGGCCTGGATGAGGGTTTAGTCCCATTCGCTACATGTTTGTCATCATAGCCAGAGCTTGATATACATATAAATATTCATCCTGCCTAAAATTTGGAGCGTAGCGGATGGGACTAGACCTCTTTCCGGCCATCCCCGTATCGGGGTTTCAGCTGTGGTGCAGCCCCCCCCATAGGGGGGGGGGCCTGGGGGGGGGACGAGGGAGTAAGGAGGACTTCGCCCGATTGTGTTCGGTTGGGCATGGTGGAGGCCGACCAGAGACCAACAAAGTAAAACAAGTATATAAGTCGGGACATATGCGAAGGAACGACATGATTGGAGCGGACAGAAGCCAGTCAATTACGAACTATTTGGTTCACTGGAAACACGCCCTTGGCTGACGTGTGGAATGTTAGAAGGGGGCAGGGAAGGGGGGGCTCCGCCAATGAACCAATTGCTAACTGTATTTCAGGCTCTCAAGCGGAAGCTCGCAACGTAAACCTGTTGAATTTGTCCGTCGTTTCCCTGGGTGCCTCTACAATTAGCTCCCTGTAATTAGCCCCCGAACCTGTAACCTGCAACCTCTGAGTATTCTTCTCTCGAACTTGTAACTCGCTGCTTCATACCGACCTCACCAGGATTCGAGGTGCATCTGCTTCTTGGAAAGATATAAGATAACGAGCCTTCTGATGTATGAAGCTTCCCGTCCGCTGAATTTGTAAATGGCGTCGAGTGCAGGTACACTGGGCTTTAAATGTCGTGTCTTGCTTTGCTTTCCACTGTCGAGCGCAATTTATCACCTCGGGCAGCTATTTAGCAATAGAGCAGACCTTGCAGCCCAAGGAGCTACGCGACACACGGGGCTGCTTTTACGAAAGCTTAATCAATTGTTTCGCACCTATGCGTGCGCGCTTATGCTGCTCGGTAAAATACCTCGAGGTTGTAGGAAATTGCTTGCCCTCGAAAAACTAGCCCTCTGACAATCCTAGGCCAGAGTGAGGAAGCTAGGCAGCACTTGTCACTCTATTGTACTCAGCCCACCTGGGGGAAAAATCACAACACACAGTTAGGCACATTCATGTTACGTGACATCATTATTCTTCTTAGCAGAGCACCTCTCTTCTGACCTCCAACTTGCCCCTAAATTCCATCCTGCCCCACGTCCGCAGCACCTTTAAAGCCCTGGGAGCGAAATCGTCCTGCTGGGGCAGCTGCAGCTCCAGGTGACCCTAGTTCAGGCAAGCCCTGGGACCAACCTGCCGATGCTATTGCTATGTCCAATGCCACAGCGGGAGTTGGCGTAGGCCCAGCCTCACAGGCGACAAGGCCCTGGGAGAGTGGTTCTACTGGTCTAGGAACATCGACATCATATGGCACAGGCCTAGGGAGCAACAGCATGTACAACAGTTCAGGGATGAACGGAAGTAGTGGCTATGGAGGAGGCATGGGTGGTATGGGATCCCCCTATGGAGGCATGGGTTCAAGTTATGGAGGAGGCATGGTGAGTTTGCCTGATCACACTTAATAAATACTGGTGCAATAATGTAGGTTGTTATTGCGCAGGGCTAAGGGTTTACCCTTAACCACGTGCTTATATCCTCACTCCTAGATTCAGTTGTCAGAACCAAGTATGATTGTTGGGAGTGTTGGACCAAGGCTGAGTTGGAGTTGGGACACTGGCTTGCCTGGTTGGGGGAACCGAGCCCCCACTCAAGTTTAGGGAGTTAAAGGTTTAGTGGTTTTGATTCAAAGGTTTAGGGTTTAGGTGGGTTTGGGGTTTAGGTAAGTGGGGGCTAACCTCCCCCTACTGGCTTGCCCCTTATTGGGAGTCTATTTGTTTGAGATAGTGATGCCACAATGGAGTCTTCAATGTGTTCCCCACATTTCGCCGGGCCTCGTTAGGGCAAACAAGGATTATGTAAGCTAGCTAAACTGTTGTTGTCTGAGTTCTTCAAACTGAAGCTTTCCACCTTTGTTAGCAGGTACTCCCTTGCGATTTTTACTGTTCCCATGTGGCATATTCCTCGTATTCTCACCCAATGTTTTCATGTATTCTCCAAATATTCTAGTATTACTCTCGTATGTTGTGCTCCCTGTCCTACTCTTTATTGTGTGCTAAATGATACACGTTCTCCCTGACTTCAGGGGCAGAGCGGGTATGGCAGCTCAATGTATGGCGGAGGCGGAGGTTACGGAGGCATGGGGTCGAGCATGTATGGATCAGGCGCTGGTATGGGTTCAGGCATGTACGGCGGCGGCAGCAGCATGTATGGTGGATCTGGGATGTACGGCGGCGGCAGCAGCATGATGGGGGGGGGCATGTATGGCGGCAACGGCGGCATGATGGGAGGTGGGATGGGAGGTTACGGAGGCGGCATGATGGGAGGCGGTATGGGTCCCATGGGTCCCATGGACCCCAACAACCCTCCACCTGCCCCTCCTAGCGCCTGGCAGAATATGCTTGGTGGTATCAACAACATCATGATGTTTTTTGGACGACTTTCCTTCCTCGTAGACCAGAATGCTCATGCTGTCCACTTCTTTATTTCCGCCTTGCTTCAGCTCCTGGACCGAGCAGGTTCCTTGTACGCAGAGGTAGCACGCTTCATCCTACGCATCCTGTTTCGTAAGACAGCAAAGGAGTCTGCTGCTGTCAAGGAGTTACTCACCAGCCCAGGGGCATCCAGGGGACCCTCAGCCGCTCCTTCACACACTCCTTCCGCTGCTCCCCTGTCTGTGCTTGGCGGGGGAGCTCCTGCAGCGCCATTGCATCGGGCTCTCACACCTCCTGCTCCTGCTGCTGCTGCTCAAGCTGGTGGGGGTCAGTGGGATGGTTTGTGGAGGTAGACATTCTTTGCATCCCCTAGTGGAAACCAGCAAGGCAGTCTTGCCTGCTGCTGCTGCCGCCCATGCAAGTGGGGGTATGTTGGATGGTTTGTGGAGGTAGACATCCCTCGCATCATCTATTGGAAACTAGCAAGGCAGTCTCACCTCCTGCTACTGCTGCTGCTGCCGCCCAAGCTGGTGGGGGTCAGTGGGATGGTTTGTGGGGGTATACGTTCTTTGCGTCCCCTAATGGAAACCAGCAAGGCAGTACAACCTGCTGCTACTCAAGCTGGTGGGGGTCAGTTGGATGGTTTGTGGAGGTAGATATCCCTGGCATCATCTATTGGAAACCAGCAAAGCAGTCTCATCTGCTGCTCCTTTCCAAGCTGGTGGGGTTTTGTGGGGGGTAGACATCCCTTGCATCCCCTATTTGAAGACAGCAATGTAGTCCGCTGCTGTTAAGGACTTACTCACCAGTCAAGGGGCCTAGAGGACCCCATGCCCCCTCCTTCATTCGACACCTGTGCTGTTCCTCTGTCTGTCCTCCAAAGGTGTCGTTGCTGGAGCCATGCTTGGTTTGTTGGCTATGTGTCAGTTGTT
The DNA here is from genome assembly GCA_013435795.1 of Chlamydomonas sp. ICE-L. NCBI lineage: Eukaryota > Viridiplantae > Chlorophyta > Chlorophyceae > Chlamydomonadales > Chlamydomonadaceae > Chlamydomonas > Chlamydomonas sp. ICE-L. Next base: position 38,786,990 of record JACBWV010000626.1, read on the forward strand.
CCAAATTTTTTGAACATTTCGGTTTCTTTTTATCGTGTTTCAAGGAGCTCTAGGCAGGCAGTTCACCCAAGGGGCGCAGACATTATCAAATCAACAATGCGAATAGAGATCTCCAAAGATACAAATTCAGTTCCATACATTGCTGTGCAATACTAGTAACTTGCCAGATCTTACTAATATATGAGAGGTCTGTTATGCCCCGCAGTAGAGCGTTTGGGTTTAGGCCTACCTGTGTTCTGTTTCTCTGTAGTTGTATTAGGTCAGACGCACTTACTGATATTTGTATCGCTTACTAATCCATTATGTTAGGCTTGTTTTTGTCCATCGCAGCCTTCAGGGTGCTCACTGCTCTGAGGCTCATGTCTACTACAGGCCGAGCGGCGAGAAATATTACTCTTGCAGTACAGCTTGCTGGTTTTTAATTTGCAGATTGTTCCGAGGAAAGAGAGAAAAGTAGATTGTCGTACGGTAGTGTGAACTTGAATTTAATAGTACATGGTGTTCAGTCATCTCTGGGCTTCTCGCTGTCTTCCAACTCCAAGCCCCCCGTGCAATACCTTCGGAAACCAGGATGCATACTAAGCGGATTGTGTATACTTGAGCTTCTTTCTGCACATACTTCAGCTGATCCCCAAACGAACATCCGTCTGGTAATAAAGTGTGTGTTCCAGCAGGCTGATACCATCAGGGATACGACTACAGTGGGCAACTGTTAGAACAAGTTTCGTGACACATTGACTTATATATCGGACCTTGGGGTGGATGACAACTTGATGATCCACGCATGTCATACCGATGGTCTCCTTTGTTCCACATCCAAACTTGTCTAATGGCCCCACCCCCTGCTAACACTGTCTTGTATATGTCGTATTTAAATACCGGTATGTTACAGCCCAGGGGGTTGCCAAGTTAATGTACCGTGCCGTTATGTACCTTGGGATGAGGTCACCCAGGTATATAATCGCTGTATCTTTTTACCTGTGTCGTCATAGTAAGTAGCAGTAACCTGGGGGGTGATGCCAGGATGTGATCCCCAGCTAGTTCGATCGACATATCACCAATCCAGATCGTCCAACACACGCCGTGTGGCTGGGCCTGGATTTTAAACTCCGTGGTTCCATGCGTCACTGACTTCTTCGTTATTGCTCCTGGAGCATCGACTATTTCGATTGCCGTAAATCCTAAGCGCACAACTATCCGTTGCAATAAATTCTCTGCTGGAAGAATATGGAGTGGATTCAGTTGTTGAGATCAGATGATTTCCGACAGAAGGTACTTCCTTGAGGTCGCTCGAGAGTCTAGATCTTGATGCTGCACCACCTGCACGAACCCACCAACCCTCAAAGCGCGTGGCAGCAGACAATTGTTATACTCTCTTGACTGCCTGGTCTATTCGCCTTTCGTCAGCTGCCAAAATGTCGACTTCATAAGTGATTTCCGAAAACCTTCCAATCTTGATCGACGACAGGTAAAGCATGCAAAGGTACTGTGCGTTGGAGCTGGAGGAATCGGTTGCGAGCTGCTGAAGACCCTGGTGTGCTCGGGCTTCGAGGACATCAGCGTGGTGAGCAATCTGCTAGCAATTTACTTGAGTAATAAAATATCACACTTGACCTCAGTGTCACCACACCAACCCTCACGAGGTCTCATGAGGTTTCACGAGGTCTCGAGGTCTCATGAGGTTTCACGAGGTCACGAGGTCTCATGAGGTCTCATGAGGTTTCAGTCAGTTTCTCTCCAGCATAGTTTGATATAACTCTCCTAACATGAAATATTGAAGCAGCATGGCATCTTGCCAGGTCACTGCAGCAAGGCAGATTCACTAGAGCAAATTAGCAAGGCGGAGTAAAGGCCTGTTGCATGTGATCACTGCTGTGCTGCAGACAGCAAATTCCCATCCATAGTGAACAAGCCATGCGTTGGTCAGATGTTACATGTATCATTTCCTTTGTCAATGCAAGATCCCATTTTCCCTATTCATCTTACCTTAGCCCTTGAAATATCTCATTTGACGCTGCATCCTTTCCTTTGCCATTGCCATACCTAATTTGCTGCAGGAAGATCTTGTTTGTCGTAGAAAACTTTCCTAAGCTGTTGCAATATCTCATTTATCGTTGCAATATTACCTTTGCCATCGCAAAATCTGATGACTCATGTGCCGTTGCGAGATCTTATTTTCCAAAGTAACCTTTACTTCGCCGTTCAAATATCTTATTTGCCATTGCAGTTTTATTTTGCCGTTGCAATGTATCCTTCACCACCGTCATATTATTATCGCCATTGCATTATTTCCTTTATCATTGCAATGTTTCTTTCACAGCCATTGTATTATCATCTCCATTGCATAGTTTCCTTTGCCATTGCAATGTTTCCTTCACTGCAGTTATACTATCACCGCCATTGTATTATCATCGCCATTGCATTATCATCGCCATTGTATTATCATCACCATCGCATTATTTCGTTTGCCATTGCAACATTTCTTTCCCAGCCGTTGTATTATCCTCGCCATTGCATTATTTCCTCTGGCATTGCAATGATTCTTTCACTGCCATTGTATTATCATCGCCATTGCATCATCTCATTTGCCGTTGCAATGTTTTCTTCGCAGATTGATTTGGACACGATTGAGACAAGTAACCTGAACCGCCAGTTCCTGTTTCGTAAGCACCACGTGAAGCAAAGCAAGGCAAGCACTGCCGCGCAAGTTGTGCGCACGATCAAGCCAGATGCGAAGATTGAGCCGTATCATGCCAACGTCAAGGTACACCATTGTGTTTATAAATATAAATAATAACACAAATATACATAAGAATATAAATATTAATAAGAATATAAATAAATAGATAAAGTGACTGAGAGGTATTTACGTATATGTCCGTTCGAAGGGTATTACCATACATAGGGTATATGTACGTTTGCACGTACATATGGTATACGATGGCAGGATAGATTAGGATTGATCATGGTAGGATAGATAACTGTACAAAGGGTATATGTACGTTTGAAAGGAATCATTGTACACAGCGTTTTGGTATACTATGTTAATATGTAGTATTCATAGGGCTGTCGCATGATATTAGGCACATAAAAGTTGATTATAGTGTCTCGTATTTGAAAGTGTTTGGTGGAGCCCCCCCTTCTGGGGGGCGGGAACCCCCAGGGTCACCCATTGTCCATTTATGCGACTGGCGACTGATGTTTGTGCGACCGACACGAAAGCCAACTGTCTCGTAACTAACTGTATCGTAACTAAGTGGCTTCGGTTCGCTCCATTCCGTTGCATCCTGTTGTTCCGATAGCCAACACTCTCCGCCAATTTTCTAGGACTTGTTTTTATGATGTTAAGTAGATTATGCTGGTGAGGTGTGCCGTATTCGGTAGTTAATTTTAAATATGAGGTTCACGAGTGCACAATCGTACCTTGCACTTAAGAGTTTGTTGTATATATTAGGTATAATAGTACATTGTCGTATCTCATATTTGAGCTTTTGTTATATAGCATTTGGTACACTAATGCATTATTGTGTATAGCGTTTGTGAGGTCGTTGTATGACCCTCGTTAGGATCTGCCCCCCCCCCCCCCCCCCCCCCCCCCCCCCCCCCCCCCCCAGCCCCCTCCCACCCCCATGGATCTTGCTTCCTTCTCCCCAGGCAGGGGTGATCTTACTGGGGGGATGGGGTGGGTAGGCGGTGGGGGGATGGGGTCCGGTGGGATGGGGCGGGGGGTACATGTGTCTTATAAACAGCATCAGAACCAGGTCGGAACAAACAAATCATTATGTGTGCTCCCTTGCAGGAAGGATCTTGCAGGGGTGGGGTGGGGAGGGGGTGGGTGGTGGTGGTGGTGGTGGTGGTGGGGGGGGGGGCTTGTAAATAGCATCGGAACAAGTCCTAGGTGCGTCGCGGAAAATTGGCAGAGAGTTTTGGCTATCGGAGCAAAGGGTGGCACCGGAATCGAGTGCGGCGAATTAAAGCCAGGGGTTTACGACAGGACCAGGGTTGGAATGTGCGGACAAAAAACAATTGGACATCAGGGTGACTATGGGGGCCTCGGCTTGCTAGAAGGTGAGGCTCCGCCAAACAAAAAAATCATCATGTGTGCTCCCATGCATGAAGGCCGTTTCGACGCCGACTTCTTCTCCTCCTTCAATATCATTTTGAGTGGGCTGAACAAAATGGAGGCTCGGAGGCCGAGCCCCCCACCACCCACCCACCCCACCCCTGGCTTGATGTTTTAAAACTCCAACCTGGCACTTATGTTTTCCCGCCCTCCTGCCATGGGCGTAAATAACATCAAATACTATTAAATACCATTGAATACTCGAAGGACGTAAGTAATACAAAAAGCATCGGAAATAAAAAACTTGGTGCTCTCTTGCAGGAAAGCCGTTTTGACGTCGACTTCTTCTCCTCCTTTGATATCATTTTGAATGGGCTGGACAACATGGAGGCTCGGCGGCATGTGAACAGACTGTGCATGGCGGCTGATCGACCGTTGGTTGAATCAGGCACGCAGGGCCACTTGGGACAGGTGAGACTTCCAGCTTTTCTTGCATTCTGAAGACTTTCTTTCCTTCTTAAGACCTTATTATGACCTTTCTTTCCTTCTAGAGACCTTCTTAAGACCTTCTAAAGACCATTCCTTCCTTCTTAAGACTTTCTGAGGACTTTCTTTTCTTTTCTAGACCTTTCCTTCCTTCTTAAAACCTTTCCTTCCTTCTGAAGACCCTCATAAAACCTTTCCAACCCTTTTGAAGACCTTTCCTTCCTTTTCAAGACCTTCTTAAATCTTCTTAAGGTCTTCCAACGACCTTCTTAATATCTGAACACCTTTCCTTTCTTCCTTAGACCTTTTTTTACACTCTTCTCCTCCAGACTACAAATGGACGTGCACTGAGCATAGAACATATAGTGGTGGCACAGTGGCGCAGGTGTGATTGTTCATGGGTCGGCAACTCCCACCGACCTAGGTTTGCCTTCTCCCTCGTTATGTAGGTGCCACTGGTACACCGAATCGCTGAGACGAAGCGGGGTCGGGGGTTCGATTCCCCCTACGGTCACCCTGAGTGTTGCAGGTCGTTGTCAACCGCGATGGTAGCTTGTCCAGTTGAGGTGGTAGACCGTTCTCTGCCCGCGTACGACGGGTTCCCTTAATACCACGCCCTACCAGGCGTTATCATTACTAGGGGTCACTCCGCCGATCAAATCAACAAAATCCTTGAGTCTAGGGCTCGCGCACAGAGGCCCACCCTTTGAGGCGAAAATCCTTCATGTTAATAACAAATGTAGTATTTGCTTGCGCCCAGCTCGCATGCACACCAAACTCCACGCTTGTCGTGATTAAACTATGGCCAGTCTACGACTAAGTCAAATTACAGGTGCTTGCTTTCAGTGATTTCGTGATTTTTATTTGGGGGTCAACCATGTCCTGACTATGACAATGTCATGAATGATAGAGTTACAGATGCGTGCTTCCAGCTCACATGCACACCAACCCCCACGCAATCCTTGTACTCGGTGATTGCACCCTGTGATTTTGTATTGGAGAAGGCTTGTCGTGGGTTAGCTATGGCCTGTCTATGACTATGTCATGAATGAGTGAATTACAGATGCTTGCTTCCACCTCACGTGCACCCGAAACCTCACGCAATCCCTGTACCCTGTGATTTTGTATCAGAGAGGGCTTGTCTTGATTCAACTATGGCCAGTCTACGACATTGTCATGAATGATTGAATTACAGGTGCTTGCTTTCAGTGATTTTGTGATTTTGATTTTTGCGTCAACTATGGCCTGTCTATGAACATGTCCTGAGTTATTGTCATGAATTATTGGATTACAGGTGCTTGCTTCCAGCTCACACTCACCCCAACCCCCACGCAATCCATGTACTCAGTGATTTTGTATTGGTGAGGGCTTTTCGTGGGTAAATTATGGCCTGTCTATGACTATCATGAATGATTGATTTGCAGGTGCTTGCTTCCAGCTCACACACACCCCAAACCCCATGCAATCCATGTAACCTGTGATTGCACCCTGTGATTTTGCATTTGAGAGGGCTAATTTTGGCCTCTCCAATTAACTGTGGCCTGTCTATGACAATGTCGTGAAGGGTTGAGTTAAAGGTGACAGTACATTTGAAGGGCCAGAGTGCGTGCTGTGAGTGCCACCCCAACCTACACCACACCACACCACACCACGCCACCCTATCCCACCCCATCCCACACCACGCCACACCACGCCACACCACACCATCCCACACCATCCCACACCAAGCCACCCCACCCCACCCCATCCCACCACACCACACCCCCACCCCACCCCACACCACCCCACCTCACCCCACCCTGCGCATTACAGGTCAAGGTCGATTAAGAGCTTAGAGTGCCTGCTTCCAGCTCACCTGCACCCCTAACCCCATGCATTACAGGTGACAGTACATTTGAAGGGCCAGAGTGAGTGCCACTCACTCCAACACACCCCACGCCATCCCACCCCAAACTGTGCACTCCAGTGAAGGTCAATTAATAGGTTAGAGTGCTTGCTTCCAGCTCACTTGCACCTCCAACCCCACACACTACAGGTGACAGTCCATTTGAAGGGCCAGAGTGTGTGCTATGAGTGCCTCTCACCCCAACCACCCCACACCATCCCACCCCAAACTGTGCACTCCGGTGAAGGTCAATTAAGAGGTTAAGAGTGCCTGCTTCCAGCTCACTTGCACCTCTAACCATACACACTACAGGTGACAGTACATTTGAAAGGCCAGAGTGCGTGCTATGTGTGCCACTCACCCCACCCCACCCCACGCCACACCATCCCACCCCACACTGCGCACTACCGGTGAAGGTCAATTAAGAGGTTAGAGTGCCTGCTTCCAGCTCACTTGCACCCCTACCCCCATGCATTGCAGGTAACAGTCCATTTGAAGGGCCAGAGTGCGTGCTATGAGTGCCACCCCAAACCCGTGCCTAAGACCTTTCCCATCTGCACCCTGAGGAATACGCCTGATAAGCCAGTGCATTGCATTGTGTGGGCCAAAGAGATGCTGTTCACAAGACTGTTTGGCCGCACAGAGGGTATCTCAGGTAATAATAATACAAAACGTGCTGTTTGTGTGTGGGCCAAAGAGTTTGTGTGTGGTCCCATCTGCACCCTGAGGAATACGCCTGACAAGCCAGTGCACTACATCGTGTGGCTGAAAAGATGCTGTTCACAAGACTGTTTGGCCGCACCGAGGGCATCTCAGGTAATAATAAGGAAAAACATGCTGATGTGCTGTTTTTGTGTGGGCCAAAGAGTGTGTGTGTGTGGTCTCATCTGTACCCTGAGGAATGCGCCTGACAAGCCAGTGCACTGAATTGTGTGGCTAAGGAAATGCTGTTCACAAGACTGTTTGGCTGCACAGAGGGCATATCAGGTAAGCAATGATATAGTGCTGTTTGTATGTGTGGGCTTGGGTTGGGGTAGTGTGGGGTGAGGTTTGTCCACTGCATTGTGTGGTCGAAAGAGATGCTGATCACAAGACTGTTTTGCCGCACAGAGGGTTTATCGGGTAAGAGATGCAGACATGCTGTTTGTATGTGTGGGCTTGGGGTGGGCTGGTGTGGGGTGAGCTTGGGGTAGTGTGGGGTGAGCTTGGGGTGAGGTAGGGGTGGGGGAAGTGAGCAGTGGCGTCGCCCCCCGGACCCCCCTTCTATCATGAAGAAAGGTCTGTTGTATTTCCACTGCTTCAGTGCAATGTTCCACTTTTTTATTTTGGGGGCCACGTGTAGCAGCTTCTAGGCTGAAGCTAGCTAGTGCGTCTGGAAGCTGGCATGACTGGCATTCCAATGCAGCGGTACTCTGTGGGCTTGAATCAGTCGCTGTCTAATGGAGCTGGGTGGATGCTGCTACTCGGTGGAAGCTGCTATAGCCCAAAAATGAAATAGTGGGATGTTGCCGGGCTTCAAGCCAGTATGCATGTTGTTACAGTCCAAGGGTAGACCAAATAGGCTGTAGGGACTTTCCCAACCATGGCAGTAGGAGCTATAACGAAAACGTCCTCGAGGCGTCGCAAGCAACGCGGAACATTGACGGAGAGAATTAGCTATTGGAGCGACAGGTGGCAACAAAATTGAGTGCAGCGGGCCGAAGCCAGGGTTTACGAGACAATTCGTTGAGACAGTTGGCTTCGTGTGGTCGGACGGACAAACGAACAACGGGGTGACCCTGGGGGCTCCCGCCCCCCAGAAGGGTGGGCTATGCCAAAAAGCCAATTAAGTGTAATGAGAGCAAATGGTGGCCATGTGATTATGTGAACACCTTGTGCACTCTCAAGATTAATGATAGATTATCTGGAAAGACTGATTATAAAAATACCTGGTGCGCTGGTCCTGCTATGATGATGATGATGATGATGATGACGGTGTTGGTGGTGCTGCTGCTGCTGATAATGATGATGGTGGTGGGGCTGATTATGGTGATGATGATGGTGGCAGTTGCATTCTCTTGGTGCCCCTCTGGAATCCAAATAAGCCCACGGCTTGATGGACTGAAAAGGAACTTGTGATGACTTCAGATCTGAATGAGAGTGCCAGGTTGGTAAAGCCTGTAATTCTAACAAACAAAATGTAAAAGCACGTGGTGCACTATTAAGATTATTTATCCATCATCTGGAAGAATTGATTATACAAAAAACTGGTGCACTGTTCCTGCTATGATGATGGTGGTGGTGCTAATAATGATGATGTTGGTGATGCTGATACTGATATTGATATTCTCTTGGTATCCCACTGGACTCCAAATGAGCCCACGGCTTGACAGACTGAAAGGGGACTTGTGATGACTTCAGATTTGGATGAGACTGCCAGGTTGGCAAAGCTTTTTATAATAAAAAAAACTGGCGCTCTTGTCCTGTTATGATGACTGTTATGATGACTTCAGCTATGGATCCGGGTGTGGATGAGACTATTATGATGACTGTTGTGATGAATTTAGCTATGGATTAGACTGTTGTGATGGCTAGCATTAACTTATGATGACTGTTATGGTGACTGTTATGATTGTTATGGTGACATCATATCTGGATGAGACTCTTATGATGAATGTTATCAACTGTGAATGATTGTTGTGAACGAAGATGACTGCTAGGATGACTGGGCCTGTTATGATGAATTCAAATCTGGATGAGAATGCTATGTTGGCAAGGCCTGAGGCAGATGGCGAGGTCACAGAGGCAAGTGCGGAACCATGTAACATTCCCATTTCCAATTCCTGTTTTGATTACTTCAGATCTGGATGAGCCTGCCAATGGTTATTAGCCTCTCCTGGTAATCTAGAGTGACTCTTGATTGTTCAAGGTTAGGCATGTCCCATCAGCCTATTTTTCTACCCCTGGACTGCAACAGAAATACATGCATGCATGTCTTGATTGGTGGTTGACCCCGAAGCAAGCAAACAGGCTGGCCCCCCTCAACTTAACGCCTCGTAATCAGGTGTACTATTTTGTATATATTTTATGTTGACATGTCTCCAGATCATTTATATCATTGCTATTTTCTATCATTTTTATATTTTATGTTGACATGTCTACAGATCATTTATATCATTCATATTTACTACTATTTACGTACTGTATTTACATGTCTTCAGATCTGGATGAGACTGCCAAGTTGGCAAATCCTGAGGCAGATGGTGAGGATGCAGAGGCGAGTGCAGAAGAGGCTGCGGAGGAGAGGGCTAAACTTGAGGAGGAGGCGTCATTCTTTGTCATCAAAGACTCAGAATCAGGGCTTGACTTTGCGAGTCGTGTGTTCCAGAAAGTGTACGGTAGCGACATAGAAAGGCTTGTGAAGATGGAGGTGAGGTGTTGTTGGAAGCATGGCCTAACGGTCTGTGGGCTACTTGTGTTGCCTAGATGGGCTACTTGTGCTGCCCAAGTTGCTAGTGTACGGTAGCGACATAGAGTAGCTTGTGTTGGTGGAGGTGAGGTGTTGTTGGAAGCATGGCCTAACTGTCTATGGGCTACTTGTGTTGCCTAGATGGGCTACTTGTGCTGCCCAAGTTGCTAGTGTACGGTAGCAACATAGAGTAGCTTGTGTTGGTGGAGGTGAGCTATTGTTGGAAGCATGGCCTAACTGTCTGTGGGCTACTTGTGTTGCCCATGTTGCTAGTGTACGCCTGTGACATGGAGAGGTGTTGTTCGAAGCATTTTTATCTTGTATTATCAACAGGAGGTGTGAAAGACTCGCAAGCCTATACATATGTGCACATGAGTCTGTATGGTTGTCTGATGTCTGTATTGGGCCTCTAAAGAGGAGCTATGAAAACCGCACAAGCCTCTGGAAGCCTGAACCAATGTGCACATGAGTCTGTATGTTTGGTCTGATGTCTGTATTTGCACTCTAAACAAAAGCTATGAAAGTCTCGCACGCCTATGGCTCTATGCGTATGATTGTATGAATCTTTATATTGCTTCATGTTTGTATTCGCCCTCTCAACAAAATACATGGAAATCTCACATGCCTATGGCTCCATGCATATGTATGCATGAATGAGTCTTTATGCTGCCTGTTGTTTGTATTCGATCTCTGAATAAAAGCTATGGAAGCCTTGCAAGTCTTTATGCATGTATGGGTCTTTTTGCGCATACCTTCTTTATGCACTCTGTTACACTGCCTGATCTTGTTTGCAACTTAAATGTGTGGGTCTTTATACTGTCCGATGTTTGTATTCACACTCTAAAGATGAGCTGTGGAAGACTGGCAAGCCTATACATAAATGAGCCTATATCTATGAGTCCATATACCCTTGACTCCGTCAAGCCGCGGGAACATTTGGATTCTAGTAGGACACCAGGCAAAATGTGATCCTCATCATCCTCATCATCACCCTCATCATGACCATCATCATCATCATCATCATCATCATCATCACCATCATTATTATTATCTTCATCATCATCATCACCACCATCATCATCATCATCATCATCACCATCATCATCATCACCATCATCATCATCACCATCATCATCATCATCATTACCACCACCATCATCATCACCATCATCATCATCATTATCATCATCATCATCATCATCATCATCATCATCATCATCATCACCACCATCATCATCATCATCATCATCATCATCATCATCATCACCATCTTCATCACCATCATCATCATCACCATCATCATCATCATCATCATCATATACTGTCTGATGTTCTTTTTGCCCTGTCAGTAGGAGCTATGGAAGACTTGCAAGCCTATACATAAACATAGACGAGGCTGCGTATAGGGATTTCAATATTGTACTGGTCACACAGATTATCTGATACAGTCTGGCAACTTTATTTTTGCCCCCCCCCCCCCTCACTGTCAGATATTTGTTATTGTCTTGTCAACAGGAGCTGTGGAAGAGTCGCAAGCCTAAACACTGTCTGATATTTGTCATGGTCTTGTCAACAGGAGCTATGGAAGACTCGCAAGCCCCCTAGCCCCTTGTCTCTAATGGAGCTCATCCCTAATGTAGCCAAGGAGGTGGGGACAGCTCTGGCATCTTTGCCGAAAGGCAGTGCTTCGGCCACGGCGTGTAAAATCCTGGGACTCAAAAATCCTAACCAGGTATGAGGTTTGGTTTGGTTAGTATGATGTTAGTGTTGACTGCCTGCTGTAGCCGGTGGGAGGGAATTAGCCCCCACTTAAGTTTAGGCGGTTCAGTGGTATAGGTTTTGATTCAAATGTTAGGGATTCAGACGGTTGACTCAGATTCCTTACAGTTGCTTTTTCATATTTCCAATACATATAATTTACCCTTAAGGGTTGAGGAAATTAAGCACATGCAGGCTTCATCATTGTCAGTACTTATATTTGCAAAAGTATGGGGGCCTGCTTGCTGGACATCGAGACACTGCCCGAGAGGTCCAGCGATCTTTCAGATGGGGCCCCCATTGGTACAAGTGCTAGTAGACATATTTAAGGTGTATGCTGGGCCTTGTAAAGTTTTAGCTTTGAGTGTGATATTTCCCTTAATTAGGGGGTATATCACACCACTAGCTGGCTTTACTGGTCTTATCAGCTTTTACCATTAAATAAAGTCAACTGCACTATCTAGCTTGTAAGTCCAGACTGTTCAGGTCTGTCTTTGTGCTACTACCAATAGAGTCGCTACTGTCAAATAATAACAGAGTCACTTCCCCTGGGAGGCTCAGATAGCTTCTGGAAGATATGACTCCTGTGGGACAGAGGGATGGTGGTGGGAACTCGAAATTTGGTTCAGATCAAGGCTCAGCAGCTTGGGGCACCAAGAATTTAGTGCCCCCAGTGACTGTGCACTTGATTTTATACCGGGCAGGACAGTACTGCTGGGAAAACACTGGCGGTGGTTACTCCTGGTTTTGCCCGGGGGTTTACGGGTATTTGAAATATGAATGCGTCCTGCGGAATCTTACGTCGCGCGGCTGAATACTCCATTTCACCCACTACTGTGTGGGAAATGCGGCATTCAGACGGTTGACTCAGATTCCTTACAGTTGCTTTTTCATATTTCCAATACATATAATTTACCTTTAAGGGTTGAGGAAATTAAGCACATGCAGGCTTCATCATTGTCAGTACTTATATTTGCAAAAGTATGGGGGCCTGCTTGCTGGACATTGAGACACTGCCCGAGAGGTCCAGCGATCTTTTCAGATGGGGCCCCCATTGGTACAAGTGCTAGTAGACATATTTAAGGTGTATGCTGGGCCTTGTAAAGTTTTAGCTTTGAATGTGATATTTCCCTTAATTAGGGGGTATATCACACCACTAGCTGGCTTTACTGGTCTTATCAGCTTTTACCATTAAATAAAGTCAACTGCACTATCTAGCTTGTAAGTCCAGACTGTTCAGGTCTGTCTTTGTGCTACTACCATATGCAAGAGTCACTGCAATTTCACACACACGTGCCCTCAGGATAATAAAAATCAGTCCCACATGTAAAGAAAGGAGTGTAAAGGGGGGACTGGGGGAAAGGTGTAGGAGTAAGGAGCATGTACAGGACAGCAGGCTTGGCTAAGTGATGGGGTATCAAGAGAAAAGAAAGGGAAAGGAAAAGCTAGGCTCAGAGGCTGGAGGCAAAGTTCAACTTGACTGAGAGGTCTGGGATCAGATATGCCTTAATGGCATCTGATTTCCATCTACCTTGAGTTCTAATAGTCTCTAGGTCTGCCCCATTAGCCCAAGCTGCTACTACACCTCCCCGTCTGAGGCTGTGCATGGCAAACCTAGCTGGATCTATGTCCAGTTTGGGGTGAGAGTGTGCAATAGCAGTGAGATAAGACTTTAGTCGATAGGACAAAGCCTGACCTGAAAGAAGGGGGGAGGAAGACAAGCTAAGGGAGTCTAGGTCCCAGGCGGTGATGAGGTGGTCCTCTGGCGTGGCGCCCTGACGGGTTCTAAGCTGTAATAGGGCATCTATAATCCTCCTGACTCTAAGTGAGTCCCTATATTGGGCTGGGAGCACTACAGTGGCTCCTTTCCCTTCCTGGTCTGTTTTGGAGCGTCTGATTTGGACAACTACATGATCCTTCTTAGTCACCACATCTGACAAACGCAAAGCAATAAGCTCACTCCTTCTAAGGAGGCCAAAGAAACCCATCACTAGCCAAGCTGCGTCTCTAGTAAACAAGTCCTCCATGTGGGGCTGCAGGGTCTTCAGCTTCCTCATGGTCTCCAGACACTTGATAATGAGGGACTTACATATGCCCTGCTTGCCAGAGGAGACTCCCTCAGGCCCCTGGAACACCCTGATGGCCTGTGAGAGCTGTCCCACAACACTGGAGTTCAGAGTGTGAAGGTCCAGTCCCTTAGACCTGTGCCATTCTGCTAGTGCTGACAGGGTTGTTTGAATGGTGGCAGGTTTGTAGTGACCTGCCGCCCAACCCATGAACAGCTTTACTAGCGTCAGTGGCACTTGTTCCCTGGGGCCAGGGGGGAGTGCCTCCTGCTCAGTAATTAAGTATACCTCAGCCATGCACCTGGTGTACCGCTTAAGAGCACTTGCATAAGTGTCTTGCGAACTGACAGCCAGGGTTGAGCCCTCCAGCATCACTAACCTCCTGGCACCTTGCTGGCCTTGGGCGCTAGTGATGTGGAGGTTGCACTCAATTAAAATGCAGGCTGGGCACTTGAATGTACCACAGGACATGGCATTCCTGCCCAAGCTGATGCACTGGGGGTGGCTGTGCTGGTCGCAATTGGTGCACCTAAGCATCCTTCCCTTGGTGCCTTGGCAGATGGTACATCCTATGGGGGTTGGGAGGAAGAAGAAAGGGGGGGTAAGTTACTGAGCAGACCTGATCACAAGCATGGTGTGTGGAATTGGGCCTGTGGTTTTTCCTGAATTGGGGTCAAGGAAAATCCTGGCGCCCTTAGGGTAAGTTGCTAGTACCCTAAACTTGGGGTTCTTGCCCCTAAGGTACTTCCTAAACCAAATAGCATCTGCCCATTTAGGCACCAGTGCTGTGCAAATTGTGTCAGAGGGTGAGGCTACCCAAGCCGCATACAGGAGATCCAGAGTTGTTCCTAATGCAGAGAATGGGATGTTGGCCCAAGACACTTGGCCAGAAAGTGATTCCCAGTGTGATACAAGTGGGTGTTGGATGGAGAACCATTTTGTGCACCCGTCATGCTTGTTGTACCCATCTGCTGCAGCAAAGCAGTCAATGGTGGCTGGGGGGTTGTTATGCCTGTCAAAAAATTTGAACATGTAATGGTTGTTGGTGCTGCATGCTTTTCCCCTGCTGGGGGCGTCTGCAGGGTTTAACTCTCCCTTAATATGCTTGGCTTTGACAGTGAACCCATACTTAAGGCCTGTGAGTGCCATCTGTGCCAGAGCATCCCTGATGCCTGGTATCCTAGAACCCCCCTTATTCACAGCTGAAACAACTTGGACATTGTCCATGTAGCAAAGTACTGACGTTCCTGCCAGTTCATGTGCCCAGTGCTGTAAGCAAATCATGCATGCTTCGAGTTCTAGGATGCCTATATGCACATGTTGCCTGTTTTCTGGCCAGGGATAGGAGTATGTGTCATCGCCCAAAGTTCCACCTGCACCGAATACCTTGCTGGCATCTGTGTACATGTGGACCTTGAAGGCTTTACTGTCCACGTGTACATCCTTTCTGGCCAACATGCTTTCATGTACCCCTACCGACTCATGCCACTCCATCTCCAGAGCCCTGTCCCAAAACTCCAGGTCACTTAGTGTGCCCTGTGTCCAAGGGATTACAGCCTTTGGTTTGTGAGTGGAATGGCTGGTGGTGACAGGATATAAGGCATCAAACAGGTGTTGGATGTGCAAGTATCCCCAAGGTGTCACCTTAGACGCCCAGACTAGCTTCCCCACTAGGCATTCAAGTTCTTTCCTTCTGAGGATGCCTCCCTCCTTCCTTGACTGTAGTGTCTTAAGGACTTCTGCTCTGTACAGTTGCTTCTTGTGGGCCGGGAGGTCCATTTTCAAGAGAGGTGCATCTAGCAGTAGCCCTAGCACTTCCAGTCTGGTTGTGGGTTGGGTGGCACCTTCATCTTTAGAGGGATTGAACTCTAGTCCTAGCAGTTCAGCTTCTCTGTCCATGATCTCGAAGGCCCTCTGCATGTCTACGTGTGTATCAGCCCTGATGGGGTAATCATCCACATAGACATCACAGGTGGCCTTGACACCATGCTCATTGAAACTGTGGTTGAAAATCAACTTGGAGAAGTTGGTCAACTCACAGAAAAAATGGGGGCTCTGGGCTGTGCCTTGAGGGAGAGCTATCCATCTACCAATTTTACCTGTCACAGGGTGTCTGAATCCCATGTACCTCCTAGCTGAAGGATGCAGGGAAACATGATAGAATCCATTCGTCAGATCTCTTTTACCCAACATATCTGTTGTGGTGAGCGTCTTCATGAATGTTTCAGGGGAGGTGAGTGAGCAAGGTAGCTTGTTCATACAACCATTTACCCCAGTGATGGTGGGATCTACTAGAATTCTAGCCTTGCCATTAGGCTTGATCCTAACCCCGAACGGGTTGATGCAGCTAACAAAGTCTGCTTGGTCCTAATCTGCCTGCAAGAACTCTATCAAGCCTAGCTTCTCAGCCTTATCTAACTCAGAGACAAGGGGGGGGAGGTTGAGCAAGGCACTGGTGTGGTTGTTCACCTCTATGGGGGCTGGAGGGGTGGTCTTCCATTCCCAAGAAACAGGGCCTAAGGCTGCTACAGGACAGGGGACTCCTAATTTATCCGCCCAGAATATCCATCTCTCAGCATTCAGCTTGATCCCAGACGAGTTGAACCACTTTTCCCTGTCTTCCAAGTCATGGGGTTGGTACATCTCATCTACCAGATTCCCACACTCCCCCTTCTC
Source organism: Chlamydomonas sp. ICE-L (assembly GCA_013435795.1). Lineage (NCBI taxonomy): Eukaryota > Viridiplantae > Chlorophyta > Chlorophyceae > Chlamydomonadales > Chlamydomonadaceae > Chlamydomonas > Chlamydomonas sp. ICE-L. The sequence goes on from JACBWV010000626.1 coordinate 38,803,372, forward strand.
ACCTACAATGAAGCAGGGAGGGCCTTGTTAGAAGGCTCACTTCTTGTCATCCCCCTTTGGCGATTTCCTCTGCCTCTTGTTCTTGCCTTTGTAGCATTGCTCAGCCGAGTGGCCTTCAATGCCACAGTGGCTGCAGCGCACCGGCCTTCCGTCCTTCGCTTCAGCCTGTTTCTTCTGGTAATCCAGGGAACGTCTGATTTGCGGGGCGAGGGCGATGCATGCATCCTCGAACTTACCCCCCTTAGCCAAGCTTACTAGCTTGTCCCACTGATCGTTAGAAATTTCACCGAAAGGTTTCATTCTTTCGATCAACAGCTCGTGCGCCTTCTCAATCCCGAGGGCTTTGGTCAGGGCACTCCACTGGACCTCATAGAGGTCGCGGGCAGCCTTGTACGCCCAGAAAGCATAGAAGCAGGTTTTGAAATTGCCTGCTGCCTGTGCCGCGGTGTACAAGGTGCTCAGGGTCCAAATCGTGTCCTGCATGGACTTGATAAGGTTCCTGGGGGTATCGAACGCGCACAAACCCAGGGTATTCCACACGATCTCGTCCGGTTTGCCCTCCCCATCGGCGCACTCTTGGACAAGGGCCGAGACTTTCGTCTTGACCTTGCACTGAGCTGTCGATGGTGAGTTCAAGGCCATGAGTTTATCCAGGAAATCGGCTGGCATCTGGTAGGTCTGGGGATTTGCATGGAACTCCGATAACGCCTGACCACATTTCATGTAGGTCTGGTGAGATCGCATCCCCAGATCCTTGATACCCAGAGCCGCTTCGATAGTTTGGTAAAGTTCAGGCCGTTCAACTCGGAGTTTCTTGAGAGCCCTGGGGCTAGCAAGTCGATCGTGCAGGTCAACGAGGGCCTGATCCGGAACTTTCGATAGGTCGACTACTAAGCCTGGCGCTGCCCACTCATCTTTCGATGGGTTGGGATTGCGGTGATTTTGAGTGCGATCTTTTTTCGAAGGTCCGTGTGCGTTCGTCGTTCGGTTCGCGGGAACATCGGGTAGGATTTCGACGTGGGGATCTGAACGGACAGGTAGGGGGGGGGGGGGGGACGCTTGGTTAAAGATCTGGGAAAAAGGCTATGAACACGGGTGGGTTCTGTGGGGGGATAATGCTAGCACGGGCAGGGCGACGCAACCTACAGGGCTAACAGGGCTGCTGTGCAAAGGCACTGAGCAGAAAAGGAAGGCAAAAGGAGAACGCGAAGGTCGACTACGGTCCGCGGTGCAAAGGGGGTGGGGGGAGAGAGGGAAGAAGACGGGCAAACAATACTCTCACCATTCCTCTCCTTCTCCTTGATGGACGCTTGCAAGTCCTTGATGATCCCGTTGGCCTCCACCAACTGGCGCAACAGTTCGGAGTTGACCGAGGAGGCGTCCTCCTCGCGCGGGCGCTTGGATCCAGATGTCACAGATCTGGAGGGGAGGGAGTCTCCCGGCTGGGACCCTTGAGGCTTGGAGGAGCCCTTGGTCTTGGCTGGGGCAGTCTTGGCTGGGAAGGCCTTGGCAGGAGCGATCTTGGCCTTCTTGGAGGTCTTGGTAGGAGGAGCGATCTTGGTCTTCTTGGGTGGGGCGGGCTTCCTGCCGCCGGTCTCCATGCGCGCGGTCTTCTTGGTGCGGGCCATGGTATTCGAAACTCGAAATTTGGTTCAGATCAAGGCTCAGCAGCTTGGGGCACCAAGAATTTAGTGCCCCCAATGACTGTGCACTTGATTTTATACCGGGCAGGACAGTACTGCTGGGAAAACACTGGCGGTGGTTACTCCTGGTTTTGCCCGGGGGTTTACGGGTATTTGAAATATGAATGCGTCCTGCGGAATCTTACGTCGCGCGGCTGAATACTCCATTTCACCCACTACTGTGTGGGAAATGCGGCGTTTAGGTGGGTTTGGGGTTTAGGGCCTAGGTGTTTTTGTGGTTTAGGTAAGTGGGGGCTGACTTAAGTGGGGGCTGATGTAGCCAGGGACTTAGGGAGGTAGGGATGGCTCTGGCATATTTGCAGAACAGCAGTGCTTCAGCCTTGGCATGTAAAATCCTGTGACTAAAGAATCCAAACCTGGTGTGGTGATGATGATGATTACATTTTTCTGGTGCCCTATTGGACTCCAAATATACGTATTTGTGTGTGTTGTTACAGTCCGGGGGTAGGCCAAATTGGCTGAAGGGACTTGCCCAGCCATGATATCAGGTGGGGCTAAAACGTAAAAACATTGATGAACTGAACCCCAAACAATCGTTGTACCGACGGGGGCCCTGAGTTCTTGCTACATAATTACTTTTATAATTATAATTTGTTTTGATAGGTGGGGGATCATGCCCATGTACCTTGCTATTGGGTGTCAAGACATGCTGTACTAGATTTACAACAAATCACATAACACGAATGAAAATATTCCACTTTGGTTAAGTTACATGGTCTAGCAGCCTTCTACATATATCAAACACAAAGGAATGTAAAACAATAAGGGATATGTTTTACTTTGGTTTGATTACAAGGTCCATCAGCCTTCAGGCTGCTCACCGTCTGGGCAGAGTACACCATCCTCACATTGCATGTGTCCTTTCTGTTGTGTTCTACATACAGCATAACGCTGTCTGTGTGTCTTTTAGTACTTAGTGATGATACACATGTAAGTAAAAGGGTCTCGTAGTGCTTGATCCCAGGTCCTTTGTCAGTAAAACGATTTGTTGGGGGCCAGCTTACCAGTGCTTGATCCCAGGTCCTTTGTCAGTAAAACGATTTGTTGGGGGCCAGCTCACCAGTGCTTGATCCCAGGTCCTTTGTCAGTAGAACGATTTCTTGGGGGCCAGCTCACCAGTGCTTGATCCCAGGTCCTTTGTCAGTAAAACGATTTGTTGGGGGCCAGTTCACCAGTGCTTGTCTTCGTATCAGCCCCTCCTGAATGGAGGTTGAGTACGTCTCTTTAGCCTATTTGGCTACCCCTGGACTGTAACATACACACTGTATGTATGCGTATGTATGTTAAAGTCCAGTGGTAGGCCAAATAGCATAAGGGACTTGCCCAACCGTGGCAGGAAGGGCTAAACAGAAAAGGCATTGAAGAACTGAACCCCAAACAATCGTTTTACCGACAGGGGCTCTGAGTTCGTGCTACAGTGAACATTTACAAAAACTGCACTACACTACTATGACCAAAATGCCATCACACGGGGTCATGGCCTCATGGGGTGTGAAGTTATGAACATGCAGTATACACAGTGCCTTTGTCTGCCTTATCACACACACACACACACTCACACATACATACATACATACATACACACACACACACACCTACACACCTACACACACACCAGTATGGGGATGCAGAGCATTCTGTAGAAGGCGCTTGCACCCCCCCCCCCCCCCCATACCACAGTTGCAGGGGAGGATGTGGAGCAGACCAATGCTGTTGGGGCCCTACAGGATACCAACTTTAGCGACTTTCCTCTCTAGGGCGACCCCCAGATGGGGTCATTCGAAACTACTAAAGCAGCAAATATAGTTAAATTAAATCAATTAAAAACAAATCCAATTTGTTATCACATGAATGGACAAGGACTGGAACATAAATACCCTCGTTTGTGATGTACATGCACTCCCTTGTGATGTACATACACTAATTTTTGATGCGCATACTCTCATTTGTGATGTGCAGATGTGGGATACTAAGGATAACGCCAAGGTGTTCCTCGCTAGTGCAGCGCTCTACTATGATCAGCGACGTGATGAGGTGGGTTTGTAATGAAAGTGGTGTGCTTGATGAAAGTGGTGCATTCGTGATGCAAGTCCCCCCAACCGCTCACCACTCCCTCCCACACTCACCACTCCCTCCCACCCACACTCACCACTCCCTCCCACCCACACTCACCACTCCCTTCCACCCACACTCACCACTCCCTCCCACGCTCACCACTCCCTCCCACGCTCACCACTCCCTCCCACGCTCACCACTCCCTCCCACCCACACTCACCTCTCCCTCCCACCCACACTCACCACTCCCTTCCTCCCACACTCACCACTCCCTTCCTCCCACGCTCACCACTCCCTCCCACGCTCACCACTCCCACCCACACTCACCGCTCCCTCCCACGCTCACCACTCCCTCCCACACTCACCACTCCCTCCCACCCACACTGACCACTCCCTCTCACCCACACTGACCACTCCCTCCCACCCACACTCACCACTCCCTCCCACGCTCACCACTCCCTCCCACCCACACTCACCACTCCCTCCCACGCTCACCACTCCCTCCCACCCACACTCACCACTCCCTCCCACCCGCACTCACCACTCTCACGCTTACCACGGCTTGACAGTGGAGATTGTGACAGCTGTCTCCAACCTGCGCACTCCCACGCTCATGCATGGATAACACAACATCTTCGCTGCCATCTCCACCAAACTTCACCACAACCACAACCGTTAGTATACAATTACAAACACACAAACACGAACACACAAACACGAACACACAAACAGGAACAAAAGCACCAATAACACCGTAATTCCAACAAACAAGAACAATATGCACAATGCCCTGATCGTTCCCCTCCTCTGCCATCTTCCACTGCCCAGGTTGGCAGCGCTGTGTTTGATAAGGACGATATCTTGGCAGTAGAGTTTGTGACGGCCGCCTCCAACCTGCGCTCAGCAGGCTATGGTATCCCTACACAGACACTCTTTGATGCCAAGGGCATGGCCGGGAACATTATCCACGCCATCGCAACCACCAATGCGATGATCTCCGGTCAGATTGTCCTCGAAGCCATGAAGGTGTTAGCAGGTGGGTGCCAGTTCACCAGTGCTTTTTATGTGTAGCCCTTCCTGTCACGGTTGGGCAAGTCCCTTTAGCCCTGGACTGTAACATACATACATACATACATACATACATACATGCATACATACATACATACATACATACATACATACATACATACATACATACATACATACATACAAACAGCAGGTGGGTGGCAGTTTTTACGCCTACGCATCGTCACTGCATCACCATTCCGTCGTTGCATGGCGAAGCATGGGTTTGGCACTTCCTCCCGATTTCCCGAACCCCCTATGGGATCCGCGCTCCGCCATCAACAATCCAGAAATCAGGCCTGAGTATCCCAAGTAGCTCCTTAACCTGGCCTGCATGAATCTGAAATAAATACAAACAACTGGCGGATGCTCACCATCTGTGAGTCCCAGGTTCATGGGGGAGGACGCATTGTTTCTTTTGGGGGCTACTCATGGCAGCTTCTCACCAGTTCCAATAGCGAGCCACTCTGCCAAACCCAAATCTTGCAGCTGCATTGGAATGCCTGTCTTGTCAGCTTTCAGACATACAAGCTAGCTTCAGGTTTGGCCCAAGGACAGGGAAAGAGAGCTGGCTGGAAGCTGCTATGCGCAGCCCCCAAAAGAAACACTGGGAGGATGGGAGCTATTCAGATGATCCTCTGGGTGGGAGGTTAGTGAGGAGGTGTGGGTTGGGGAGGGCAGTGAGGAGGTGTGGGTTGGGAAGGGCAGTGAGGAGGTGTGGGGTTGGGAGGTCTGTGGGAGGGACGGGTGTTTGTGTGTGTGTGTGTGTTGGGGGGGGGGGGGGGGGGGGGGGGGGGGGGTAGGTGGAAGGGGAAGGGGTCGCGTTTGGGAAGGAGAAGGGGAGGGGAACACGGAGGGAGGGGAGGAGAGTTGTTTGACGTTGTACTCATGCCAATTACCCGATCCTTATATTTTTACAGAACTTTTTATTTTTAGCCCTTTCTAATTCCAAAGTTGGGCAAGTCCCTGAAGCCTATTTGGCCACCCCCTGGACTGCAACAAACAGCATTATTAAACTAAAGGAAAAAACAATTGTTCATGTTTACATTTTCCTGGTAACTTTATTTTTACTGCCGAAGACGGCAAGCAGCCAAATTGCTGACAGAAGCTATGTTACCAAGTTCAAGCTCAAGTAACAAACAACAAACAACAACACGTGCTGTTTCCAGGCAAGCCAGAAGCAACTCGTTGGACCTTCCTGTTTGAGAATGCTTCAAGCAAGCGCCTGTCCGCTACAAGTGTTGGGGACGAGCCTGTGGTAGGATGCATCTCTTGCGGCAAAGCCCAGCTCGTGCTGATCATCAATGTGGCTACGACAACGCTTGCCACCCTTATTTCCCAGGCAAGGCACTGAATATTCCATTCATTCATTGCCATAGACTGGCCGCTGAATATTTCATTCATTCATTGGTGAAGGTTCCATTCATTCATTGTATTGCCTTAGATAGGCCGCTGAAGATTTTATTCATTCATAGATGAAGAATCCATTCATTGATTTTCATTAGTGAAGGTTCCATTCATTCATTTCATTGGTGAAGATTCCATTCACTCATTCCTGAAGATTGCATTAATGCATTTCATTGGTAGCTCCCGTTTTGACGATTGGCTCAATGGTTCAGCTCATTGAAATCAGGCAGAAGGTGCGGGGTTTGAATCCCTACGGGTGCGCTTTAGTGTTCGCGGTCGTTGTCAACCTCCATGGTAGCACTATCCAGGTAATGTAGCAGGCCTTTCTCTACCGTCGTAAGACAGGGCTCCCTTAATCCCACGCCCCACCAGGCATTATCATTACCATTTCATTGGTGAAGATTATATCAATCCATTACATTTCCATAGGCAGGCCACTGAAGATGAGCACACCCATGAACTCCTGGTGGGGTGTGGTATTAAGGGAGCCCTGTCTTAAGACGGTAGAGAACGGGCTGCTAATTTACCTGGACAGTGCTACCATGGAGGTTGACAGCGACCGCGAACACTAAAGCATACCCGCAGGGATTGGAGCCCAGCAAATTCTTCAGTCCAGCGAAATGATCAGCCATTGAACCATTCGCCGAACCGGGATTAGGGTGGACGTCATGTATGAGGATGGCACAGGGGGAAAAACGAAAAACTTTTAAAAGTATATCTAGATATTATCAAACAGACTGCCTAGCCAACCTCTTTGCCCCCTTAGGAGCTCAAGAAATGCCTCTCCATGAACACGCACCCACTTAATGTACGAGGAAGGTGAAGGGAAGAGAGTGAATATGTATTTTTATTTATTTATTTATTTATTTAAAACGTATGTGGATATTATCAAACATATTGCCTGGTTACCCTCCATTTGTTAGACATCAGTTCGGACTCCCACGGTCTGTAGGGCAGCCTTGGCAGGGAGGAACAAGGCAACGGCAGTTAGCAAGAAAATATGTGTTTCATCAAGTCCCGTTCCTAGACAAGGCGGCTATATAGTAAGCCGATCAGGAAAGGGACTGACGGTCCTGGATTCACTACGGAAGGCAGGCGGAGGATCTCATCTCTCACTCCATGTCCTCTTAGGTGCTGAAGAAACGTCTCTCCATGAACACCCCCACCCTCATGTGTGGAGACTTCATGTACGAGGAGGGCGAAGGGCTGGACGAGGATGAGATTGCGTCGTATTCCGCAATGCTCACCAAGCCTTTGAACAAGCTCCCTGGTGGTGGTCTTGTACATGGGAGCATTGTCACTGTGTCCGATGACTCCCAGCGATTCTCCCTGGAGCTCATCTTCTCGCACAAGGTATGTGGGGTGGGATGGCGGTGATGGTAGACTGGTAGGGGGGGGGGGGGGGGGGGGGGGGATTGTGTGTGCGTGGGGGTAAGGTCTTACCCATGGGAGCATTGTCACCGTGTCTGATGACTCCCAGTAATTCTCCCTCAAGGTCATATTTTCGCAAGGTAGATGGTGTGGGTGGGTGGGATGGCGGTGGTGGTAGTGGTAGACTGGTAGTGGGGGTGATGATGGTGTGGGTGGGATAGCGGTGGTGGTGGTGGTAGACTGGTAGTGGGGGTGGGGGTGCTGATGGGGTGGGTGGGATGGCGGTGGTGGTGGTGGTAGACTGGTAGTGGGTATGATGATGGTGTGGGTGGGTGGGTAGGATGGCGGCGGTGGTGGTGGTGGTGGTAGTGGGGGTGGTGTGTGGGGGGATGGGGCTTACCCATGGGAGCATAGTCACCGTGTCTGATGTTTCCCAGTGCTTTTCCATTGAGCTTATTTGCTCGCTCAAGGTATGTAGGTTGGGGTGGGTGGGTGGGATGTTATTGGTGGTAGACTGGTCGTGGGGGCGGGAGTGATTGTGTGGGTGGGTGGGTTGGGGCCTTTCCTATGGGAGCATTATCACCGTGTTGGATGATTCAGTGTGCGTTTCCATTGAGCTCATCTTGTCTCACAAGGTAGGGCTGGGTTGTTGTAAATTTATCAATTATCTTGATGTGAACCGGCAATAACTAGCTAATTGCGTAATCACTTGAAGCATGATCTTGTCCATTCAAGATTATGTTTCAAGGGATTGTGCAATTGTTGTCAGTTATTTCATAATATATGAAGAGAACAGGCAGCATTCCTCATGGAGTCGTATACAACTTGTGCAGGGTGGGCCAGTTTTGTTGTGTGCGACCGGTCGCACACTGTACGACGCGGTCCGACCCTTGTGTGACCCTCAGGTGTGTGAGTTTAGGGTGAAATTGGACCTTGGTCGCCATTAAGTGCGACCGCAAGTGATTGATTTGCGCCCTGGGTCGCACCTGGGTCGCATCTGGGTCGCACAGGCCCAGCCCAGGTTGCTAGCTCAGGCCTTCCCCTGGTGGAATTTACCTGGGGAAAAAACACTGGGGGGGGGTCAGTAACTCACCATGGTTGTCCAGGACATCAAAGGGTCCGTTGCCTTCTGCAATGCAACGTGGGGAGGGTCCGTTGTGTCGCAGACGCAGCTTTAGTAGGTTGGTTGCGTCGCAGGACGCAGGCTATGGGTCAGTTACGGGTGGGTTGGGTCTCAGGACGCACGCTATGCAATTGGTTGCGTCTCCTGGGCAACCCTGGGACTCACCTGGGCTGAAAATAATTTCATAAGCATACAAACAATCTAACACATAAACAAACTAACAAGCTGGACCACCATGGCAGGACGATTTCGACCCCAAGGAGGTCCCAGAGGGATTTACGTTGCAAGGGAAGATGCCTGTGGCTGAGGCAGAGCCTGAAGCCTCTGAGAAGAAGGCAGAAGAAAGTGATGATGATGGCGACTTTGTGATGGAGGATGACGGTGATGTTGTGGTTGCTGAGGATGATGGCAAAGGCAATGCAGGGGAGAAGCGCAAGAGGGTGGATGGCGATGATGAGATTATTCTGGTGGAGGAGTCTGTCGAGACCAAAGCCCCCAAGATTTAGGATGTGATTGGATTTATATGTATCATGGTTTTAGCCACATGGTTTTAGCCAACTCTGGGCTGCTCGCCGTCTGCCAACCCCAAGCCCCCACCACCACACCACACCACACACACACACACACACTCTGCAATACCCACGGAGACCAGGGAGCGCACTAACCAAGGTAAGGGGACAATTCAAGTTCAAGTTCTCACGGAACTTGAGTACAGGGGGGGGGGGGGGGGGGGGGGGGGGGGGGGGGGGGCTAGTTAGGATGTGAGTTCAATGATCCATATTTAGTCTTTGATCTCAGGTCCTCATGTCGTCGAGTTGGTTTGGGACCAGGGTTGTTCAGGACGCTGTGTCGCAGATGCAGATGCAATGTCGAAGGGTCCGGTGCGTCGCAGAAGCAGCTTCAGTGGATTGGTTGCGTCTCAGGACGCAGGCTATGGGTCGGTTGCGTCTTGGGACGCAGCTTATGCTAGTTCAGTTGGGATTCAGGCTGTCAAATTTGTTGCGTCTCAAGACGCAGAACTAGGGGTCCTCGTGAACAACCCTGTTTGGGACCAGCTCGTTGAGTTCTTGCTATTACAGCCCATCTTGGTATTCGAGTGGTGATCTTGATTATTCGAGGTTGGGTAGGTCTGCAGGTCCCATCAGCCTATTTGGCTACCCCTGGACTGTGACATATATACATTATAGAGGCTGAAACACCTGTGAGAATTAATAGTACGTCTTATTGCGGGGCGTGAGATTGGGGGGGCCAGGCCGGCCAGCCCGTTTGTGCTGGGGCCGCGCACTTGCTACCACGCCTCACTCTACTAGTGCACTGTAATTGGATTGGATTCCTGCATGGTTTTTCAGCCAACACAGGGCTACTAGTAGACTGCACATCAAAGAGAAGAAAGCAGCTTGGTTGCTGGACTGAGTTGAAGTTCGTCACGTGCATCTTGCCCACAGCTGACAAAGGAAATGACAAGCAACTGTGCAACACTCGAATGAAGTTTTACAGACATTTAACAGTTGAATAGTTATATGTGTACTGTAATCATGAATCGGACAAACTATGTTCAATTCTTGACAGGGAACGTGTATCTAAATGCTGTTACACTTGTAGCAGTTACAAATGTATTTATTTATAAATAAATGAATAGTGCCTGTTTACGTAGTGCATGGTTTAAGGTGTATCTACATACGTGGGGATTGAAACCTGTACGTCCTTTCCGGTTCAAGTTATGTCTCTATACGAACTATATTGTACTAGGTATGATAACTGTTTGTGTGGGTGCCGAGGTGCGCATTGCACGATTCTCGGCCAGGCAAAAGTTAAACGGTGCAGTATCCCATTTAGAGACCTGCGGCAGAAGCGGTCCTCAGAGTGCGAGGAGGACCACGACTACCAGGAAACCACCTTAGTGATCATGGTTATCCTCCCGTCAGGTAAGTGTGATCGTGTCAAGTCTCGGGGGGTGTAGTTGTCATGCACGTACCGGACCATGCAGTGCGGCGATGGTGGGCAAGACGACTCGCGGCCATGACAACCATCATGTCATGGGCACCACGACCCACGCAACCCAACCACAGGAGTCGAGTCGAGTCTTCACCTGTCATCAAAACCAGCCCCGAGCACCTCGAAAGTTGGATGCAAGGCTAAAGCGTAACTCGCTATTTACTTTCGCAATTGTCGGTAATGCAGGTACTGCTGCCCCAGCTGCTGGGTACCATCAGCCACCATACCAAGGCTATTTACAGCAGACCTTATAACAGCGCATTAGCGCGCAACCTATCCGGGACGTACCCATACTCCCGGCGCAAGGCAGCGCCGATACCATAAACCAGAATGCACTGCAGGGTAGCATCTGGGATGATGGGCCAGACCCCCACGTCAGAAACCACTCGCGGCCAAAATTAGACCATTGTAAGCTCTGCTGGGAAACGCGAGTCCGACAGGGGAACCGGAATGTCGATATACTCTTCATTCTTTCGCCCAAGCTTTCGACAATCTAATCTTAGCCCGGAGCTATTGAAATGGGACCTGATCACGATGGGCAGGAACGAACATCTCTCCATACATGGGCCATCCGAGTTGGAAAAAAGGAATGGTGCCCGAATTGTCGATTATTCAAGGAATGGGGGCAGATTTGTGGCCATAGGCAGCAACGCTTTGGGCTTTCGTGTGTTAGTGTGGGTATGGTGTAGTGTACTGTGATAATGTGATGTGATTATGTGATGTGATTATACCGGTACTGTCGTGTAATTGATTGCAATGCATTGAGTTTCAAGGTAATATGATGCAAACAGGGTACTACAACAGGCGTTTAAGCGCTGCCTTTTGAGCCCCACTGCACGTTTCGCGCAGTTTTTCAACCCCCTGTGGACGCAGCGCGCAGTTATTTCGCGTTTTGCACCACAAAGCGCTGACCAATTTGACGTGTGTGCGGTTTAAGCGCTGACCAATTTGACAAAATGTAGTACCCTGGATGCAAACATAGAATATATGTAATGTAGTGTATGTGTGTATGTTTTTTGTTAGAGTCCAGGAAGTAGCCAAATAAGCTAGAGGGAATTGCCAGACCATGATACCTGGTGGTGCTAAAAATAAAAGGCACTGATTAACTGAACCCCGAATAATCAATTTATGGATAGAGGTCCTGAGTTCATGGTACAGTGGCAGTTTTCATTTTGCGATTCTCATTGCATTTTGTAATACATTGTATATTTCCATCCTTCAAAGGATTCAGGATTCATGACCAGCCTCATGTTGGAGCCTTCATGAACCTACTCAGCTCAAGTCTCAGTTTCCCCAAAGTACATTTCCTATCCTCGGGGTATAAAGGACATTCAAACATGAACTGCATGTCATCTTCTACCACAAACCACAATATGACTGCGCCTGCAAGCTCTACTAAAACGAGAGGTACTCATATCAGATTCAATATTCAAATTTTGAGCTGAAAGGGGTAGTCTTGCTACACGTTTAATACCATCATTAATATTCAACTAGTTATTTATGGATGCAAGAGCAAAATGTCTAAAGCAGTGAGGTGGGCAGTGGATGTGCCTCCTTGGTTGGTGCAGTAGTACCAGCTTTGACTGGCAGGTCGGGAGTTCGAACCCATTACTAGGTTCACGGTTTCCACGAACCTGCCGCCTTGAAAGAGGCCGGGAACTTTCCTCCGTCCTTTCGTGCGGTAGTCTGAGCTCAGGCGCAGTAGCAGTATGTGAAAGCAAAGCCCGCAGTAACCTTCGCCAGTGCAAGGGAACGGGAAGATTCCTTCAACTTCGTCCTGTGGCAAGGCGTAAGTGCGTGACAATTTCCATTTCCACCCAATTGATTCACAGCAAGTACATTATACCAGCTGCCCTACACAGCTAGACACCACTGCCTAGTCGTATGCCCCTTGTTGCTTTCATCTGAGACCATCCAAGTCGCATCAATCATACATTATATCACAAAGTTTCCTGGGATGCACTGTACTTCGAGATTATGATACCAGGCAACCACCCTCCAAGGCCCGACTGAGCCATCAAAGTTGTTACGTTGTTCTGCTTTCGGTGAATGGTATGTCGGCCTTCAGGCTGCACACTGTGGGCATGTTGAGCATGGGTAATATAAATATAAGGGTGCCCGGCAGCCACCTATTGGTCGGCCCAGCAGAACAGTTAAGGCAGTTATAGCTAGCGCTTACTCGGCATAATTTGTTTGACGAATGCCTAAATAACGTTATTTCAGGGGTGCTGACGCGCGATAGAAGGGGAACTTGTTTGGAGTCGAAGGATGGAAACCATTGTTACATGCATGATACTACATGCGTCAAATTGGAGTCCAATTCGTTATTGTAATTGGAGCAAACATGCATTAAACGGGAAGCATCTCATCAACTCAACAGCGATTTTGATGCAGCGCGCGCCTGAAGTGTTAAGGTGTCAAGTGAGTTATTGCATGCCTACAAGAGACAGAAATAGAAAGAGCGCACGTCGGCGTGGTTCAAGGAATACGATTGAGGTAGGAATCTGCACTCATTTAAGAGCCAGCTGCACTGAAGCGATCGTCAGTACCAATCGTACACCGAGTGGCGGCTATGCCTGCGCAGCCCTAGCATGTGCTGGAACCCCCAGATGCTGGCACCCAGGCTAATGAAACTCGCGTTAGGGAGTAGAGAAATTGGTTGAGGTCTAGGGAAATACAAAGGCCGATGAATTGTTAGCTACAACTGCCTTCACTTGGACAAATTGACCGCTGCAACAGTGCAACTTCCTTGGACAAACCGACTGCTACAACAGCACAACTTCTTTGAACTAATCGACCGCTACAACAGTATAATTGCCTTGGATGAATCGACCGCGGAGTTGAAGAGACCAAAACACCGCACCAACACGGCATCAGTGCTGATGTCAGCTTGGTAGTTATTGACAGTAACCATACTAACACATTTGTTTTGTTTTTCAACACGGGTTGTTTTTACTATTGCATTAGGCAGCCTAGGACTAATCCATAGTCAGCCAACCCTGATGCAACCGAATGCACCTTGAAAATGACACGACCAGCTTTCCTATGTTTGTTGCTATCTTGAGGCCCGGCCCAGTAGCTGGCTCAAGGAGCTACCTAGAAGCTGCTGCTCACAGCTGAAACTAAAAGCTATGATGGAGTGCAAGCATGCAGGGATCACATCAAGTGCAAACATGCGTACTGCAAATTTAGGGGGCCTTGGGCACCCTTTTCTGCTCCCCGGTGGGACTATTATCACCCAAAGTGCACCCTTATGAGCAAAATAAAAGGGTGACGAAGACCCCCCCCCCCAATTTGCAGTGGCGGGGATCAGATGGGAAAGGAGCATGCAGGGATTACAAGGAATGCAAGCGTGCAGGGATCTATCGCATGGAGTGCAAACATAGGGGGATGGCAATTAAGAGATGTCAGCATGCATGGATCGTTTGGAATGCCAGCATCCAGGGTTTGCATGTAATGTCAGCATGCATGGATCATATGAAATCTGCATGGATCATAAGAAATATGCAGGGATCATATGAAATCTTTGACAAGTCATTAAACCAGGTGTAGAGACCTGCACATGTCTATAATCAGTCTGAGATCGAACCCTGACACACTCCCTAGTTTCCGTGGCTATCGCGCGGGGGTAAGTATTGTATTGTGCAGATGGTTCGCCGCCAAATTGCCAGTGTATAGAACCTTGTAACAATTCTGAAACATGAAATGTCAGCATACAGCGACCACATGGATAGCATGGGATGTAAGCATGCATGAATAGCAAGCACACATGGATGAGATTGACTGCCAGCTGGCGGGAGCATATGGAATGCCAGCTTGCATGGATCGCAAGGAATGTTAGCATGCAGGGGGCGGATGGAGTGCAAACATTGTATGCAGGGATCACATAGAATGCCAGCATGCAGGAATTGCATGGAATTTCAGCATCCATGCACCGCATGTCAGCATGTTGAGATGAGATGGAATGCAAGCAAGCAGGGATGAGATGGAATGCCTCCATGCATGTAGGGATCAAAGGGCGTACTCAACCTACCACAAGACTGTACTACCTGTAGGGTTTTCCCATGCAAGGCTCTGATCGTTTTTCCCATGCAACTCCTAAATCCCCACCTGGTTTTCCCATGCAATGTGTGAATTGTTTCTCCATGCAACACCTGAATCCGCACCTGCAGTTTTTCCATGCAACGCCTGAATCCCACCTGCCAGTTTCCCCACGCAACGCCTGAATCGGAGTTGGAGCAACTGGTTGCAGAAATAAGCCAATAACCAGATCAAGCTGGTGACATGCTGTTAAAAACTTCCTCGCGTGATGCTCAGATCTAGAGTTCGAGTTGCCTGAAACGTTTCGTCAAGTTCAGTGAGATGATTCGCCAGATCGATCGACTGCCCTGAAGTATAAGTCGAGGGACATGCGAAAAGCGGCTGGGCGCTGTATTCAAGAGAAGAGTTATCAGCGGTAGATGCATGCGGCAGTGGGTGCATGCGGCAGATGCGTGCTGACGTGGGGTAGTAGGATTGCTTCTAACTGGCGAGAGCGAGTGCGGGTAGACTACCGGCTGCGGCTGCGGACCACGACGAGGAACCATCCGCCGGTTGTAGTAGGTGGTTGTAGTAGGTGGTTGTAGTAGGGGCTACTACGGGGTACAACGGATCATGGGCGAGAGCTATAAATAAGAGATCCGTTCGGATTCCGTACCTTCGAGCTTCTGCTACCCCTCCTCCTACCCCACAATCCCCTCTTCCTACCCAACACCGTCATGCAAGCCTCCATGCGTCAGACTGCTTCCGTTAACGGTGTCCAGAGGGCCTCTCGCCAGGTGGCCATGCGCCCCGCCCCCGCCCGCCCCGCATCCTCCCGCCGCGTTGGAGCGGTTAAGGTCCAGGCTCTCTTTGGCCTGTTCAAGCAAAAGGAGTCGGAAGTGCTTGCCGAGGTGTCTGCCCAGTTCGACCGATGGAACGCCGCTCTGCAGACTAAGGACCCCAAGCAGGTCGCAGCACTGTGAGTTCCACCTCCTCATACTGATGCACAACACCATCACCCTGCCCACGCCCACGCCCACGCCCTGCATGCTGTCCCAACCCCCAAACCCAACTGTCTACATTGCCAGCCTTTTGCTCTGCTTGCTCTGTGCAGGGGTTCACTCGTGAGTTTCACTCGTGATGTTCAGAAGTCCCCCTAAACTCCGTCAAGCAGTGGGCATATTTGGAGTCCAGTAGGGCACCAGGAAAAATGTGATCATCATCATCACCATCATCATCATCATCATCATCATCATCACCATCATCATCATCATCATCATCATCATCATCATCATCATCATCATCATCATCATCACAATCATCATCATCATCATCATCATCATCATCATCATCATCATCATCATCATCATCTTCACCATCACCATCACCATCACCATCACCATCACCATCATCATTATCATCATCATCATCATCATCATCATCATCATCATCATCATCATCATCATCATCATGATCTTCATCACCATCATCACCAACTCCAACACCATCATCTTAATCACCATAATCATCACCATCACAATCATCATCATTATCATCATCATCACAAGCTCTGCTCAATTAAAAGCCACGCCCCCCAGACTTTTATTGAAGATGCTACTTGTAGCAAAAATGCCACACACCTTGGTATTCTGGGGGTGTCATGTTAGAGCCTTTTATGGTTGCTTTTTTTGGGTAAACAAGGCTGTAGTAGCACCCCGAGGGCTACTACGAGCACCATGGTGCTATGAAAAGACACTTTCCTTGAAACAGCTATGACCCCCCTCCGCCCCCATTTCAATCCCCTGCTCCCCTTAGGCAACCTCCAACCCACTGACCCTCTCTCCCCCTGTTCCCCTGCCTCTTCAGGTATGCCAAGGATGGCGTCCTCCTACCCACTGTGAGCAACAGGGTGCGTACCTCACCTGGAGAGATTGAGGAGTACTTCTCAAACTTCCTGCAGCTGCATCCTAATGGCAAGATTGATGACTCCAACGTCCGCTTGCTGGCTGAGGATACCGCCATCAACTCTGGTGTCTACACCTTTGACCTGGTTAGGGATGGCAAGCCTGCCAAGGTCCAGGCCCGCTACAGCTTTACCTACAAGCGTCTGGGTGATGGGAAATGGTACATTGTTGACCACCACTCCTCCGGTATGCCTGAGGTGGTTGCTGACAACGATCTGGAGGAGGTTGCCAAGCAGTTTGACCGCTGGAACGCTTCCCTGCAGACCCTGGATCCCGCTAAGGTGGCTGCCATGTATGCCCCTTCAGCTGTCTTGCTGCCCACTGTTAGCAACCGGGTGCGAACCACTAGTGCTGAGATTCAGGACTACTTTGTCAACTTCCTGCAGCTGAAGCCCTTTGGCAAGATTGATGAGTCCAACGTGCGCATGCTTGCCTCTGACCTGGCCATAAACTCTGGTGTCTACACCTTTGCGCTCACCAAGGAGGGTGCAGTGTCCAAGGTGCAGGCCCGCTACAGCTTCACTTACAGGAAGGTTGATGGCGAGTGGTTCATCATTGACCACCACTCCTCCGCCATGCCCGAGACTGAGGAGAAGAAGATTGCTGAGGTGTCCAAGCAATTTGACCGCTGGAACGCCGCCCTGCAGACGGGTGACCCCGCCAAGGTGGCAGCACTGTACGCTCCTGGCGGTGTGCTGCTCCCCACTGTGAGCAACCAAGTGCGCACCACCAAGGCGGAGATTGAGGACTACTTCTCCACTTTCTTGACCCTGAAGCCCAATGGCAAGATTAACGATGCCAATGTGCGCCTCCTTGATGCTGAGACTGCCATTAACTCTGGTGTTTATACCTTTGACCTGGTTGTGGAGGGCGAGCCCACCACTGTACAGGCCCGCTACAGCTTCACCTACAAGAAGATTAACAAGGAGTGGCTCATTGTGGACCACCACTCCTCAGGCATGCCTGAGAAGGTTGAGATGGCAGTGAAGAAGGTGGAGGCTGCCAAGAAGGAGGCTGTGGCTGTCTAGTAGATGTTGGCTTTATACAGAATACCAATCTGAATAAGGTGGAGGCTGCGAAGTAGATGTTGCCTAATGGGTTTCCAACATAGCAATCGAGCGATAATTATACTACATTTGAACTGATCTGATTGATATTTTTTATTGTTACATTTTTTCCAGTGTCCACTGAAGACATGTTACATTTTTGCAGGGCCTAATGTGTCAGGGTGAAGTGTTTTGAGTTGGGTTGAGAGGTGGTTTGTGTACATTTTCGTGTTTCCCTTCAAATTTTGATGTTGAGAGACTGATCACCTCTAAGCAACATGTTTAATGTAAATACTGATGAAACAAGTTCCATTATCCTCGTTCCTTCCTGTGCTGCCTAGTTTCTTGCTTATGCACTTCAGTCAGCTAAAGAAGGAAAAAGTACGCAAGGCCCGTCCTAAAGTGCTAGATCACACTCCTGAGTATGGAGTGCAATCACGTAGGTGTCCTATCGATCAATATAGTCCACCTGATGTCGAATCCATGCATCGAATACTCCTCAGAAGATAGTCCGCAAAAGACAGCGCACTGCCACTTATGGTTGTTGAATGGCCTTGGCAGAGTAATGCGATGTTACCAACAAACCTAGTTCTTTAGTTCGTGTTTAGTTTGTTTTGACGGGACAGTATTGGATAGCATAGTATTGTGCCAGTCACTACAACCATCATAGTATTCTACTATAAAAATTATAAACATCAATATCCAAATCTAAAATATTAATATCCATATCCAAATAGAAAAACGGTTTCAAAATATCAAAAATACCAATATGGATATCGGTACGGTAGGTAGATTAGGCATTCTAGTTGGTCGGCCCCCTTATGGAGACAGACCTATGCGATACTTACGCGATATCGTGCTGTTTTTTCAAATCCTCAAATCCTCAAATCTTCACATCTTCAAATTTCCCAAGAACGCCGGTCAAATCAGCCGGTCTAATCAGTCCTCTGAAGTCTAAAAAACTCTTGCTCGATTCTGTCGTTCTTCTCCTTGACCTCTGTATCGTCTCTGATCTCGATGAACAGTTGCTATTCCTATATATTCAAGTTTTGCAGCGAAATACGTGTAAAGCAGTTTGCATGGTGGTCCAATACGCAACATCTGTCTCCCCGCTGGAAATCCAGCCAACAACAGCAGCAGCAGCAGCAGCAGCGCTTATTACGTTGCGAACACTACGATTGGGCAAAAGGCGCTTCAGCAACCGCCGGAATTCGGACAGCTTAAATTGTCAGAATTCGGAAAGGCTCCTGCTCGGGACAATAAAAGCAGGCACGCGCGAAGTGTATCCTTATCGTGAACCTACATAATTGAGTGAGATCCGGAACTCTTGCAGGAGCTCTCGGCGTTCTGCTCGCGATTAGCTGTACGCAACACTGCGTGCCCCAGCCTGGCATAGGCGTATCAATACCACTGCTGCGCAACTTTGTGTTCCATCGTTGCTTCCAGCTGCGAAGGTAACCTCATTCTATATGCATGCTTGCTGAAGCAGCCGAGCAGACTATAGTGTACCGCACTCAGCAATTCACTGTCATGAATACTAGCCTAACTGCCTGACTCATGTCTTGGCAATTTAGTGTGTGTTGCTGCAGCACTCTACATCCACGACACCCCAGCACTGCAAAAACAAAAATCTATTTCTTTTCACTGTTTTCTTGCAGATGTGTGTTTGTACTATTTGGTCACTTAGGAGTTTATGTACCACATGTATTTTAATAACAAATGAAACACCCACGTGTTGTGTGCGTGAGTGCTAAGTTATTACATGTCGGTTGGTGGGTTTTGTTTGGAGCTCACGCTGCAGTATGCATTCATTTCACATACACACATGATTCCCATGCAAGCTTCACCTTGTTGACCCGCATTCATTTCACATACACACATGATTCCCATGCAAGCTTTCCTTTTCGGACCTTTTCCCTAAAGTACATGATGTGCAGTCTTTGGGTCTACTGCCCCTTGCATGACCATCAGTGACATACAACTCCAATCGTGTGAAGATGGTGAATGGGTGTGCAGTCATATTAGACTGTTGCGCGGGATACTTATGGTTGATTTTGCCTTCATCTTTAGTGATAACTACCTCTCAGGTACGGTAGTTCAAATATAAATATTGAGTGTTTTGGATTCACCGAATTATGGCAAGATTGAACACCACATTTTGGTAAGACGGTCCAAGAGCGGTGCCTACGAGGTCTGAATAATAATTTACCCTGTCATTGTCCTGATTGTCATTTGTTGAGGACCGGAGTTTGATAGATTTGGACTACGTGTAGGTGTGGAGTAGGTAGATGTGGAGGCAGATGTGAAGTGTGGTGCCATTTTGAACTTCACCGAACTGCGCTGTGGTGCACTGAACTGCCTTTTTCCCCTCCATTCATGAACATGTACATAGGATAAATCAAATATTGGTCTTGGAAATATCAGTGTTGCCCCTGAGGATGTCATCTCATTTTTTCTTGCTTTTCTAATTAATACTTATTTTCCGTATGAAAACTATACGTGTAAATAGACAACTGTGTACAGTTCTTAGCAATTGCAATTTGCAAAAGCATCTCACTGTTTTGTTGGTTACACAGTGAAGACTGAAGTAGAAGGAAGATACACGCAACGAGTGCGCTTATATAGAAGACGGAAGTCTGCAGGACGATCCTGCAGACCCGTGTAGGCCACAGCTAGCCTGTGGCCTATCGGCAGGCAACTCGGGACCTGGAGAGACCAGGTACCGGTATGCATTATGCTGACTCAGTGTCCGACGTATATCGGACAATAACATCCCCCCCAACTTGAGGTATTCTTGAGCTCAAGAATTCCTGAAGTTAACTGAGGGGCATAAGAAATTAATATAGATATAAAAGAAATACAATGACTAAGAGCTGGTCTGCTTCGGTCAAGAACTTGGACAATAAGATTATTCAGGTCAAGACTAAAGGGAAGGAAGCACTCGGAAAGTCTCGAAGTCAGTAAGTCACTATATGTGGCTGTACATTGGTCAGGCTTGTCAAGAGATCAGATGTAAGGTAATCTGGACTGTGGCAAGGCGGGCTGGCACAGTCAAGGTGCTAATCTTATGTAAGAACTCTAAATCACTGGCCTAGGTTGGTACAGACTTAAACTAAAGTAAGTCTATAAGGGGAAAGAGAATTTATACGGTCATACCTGAGGTCATCTAACTTATTCCCCCTCTGATTGGGAAGTCGAGATCCTGCAAAGACTTGTCAAATCAAGAGTGACATCAGGATAACTAAACCAGAGACTGGCAGGACTAAGTGTGATACATCCCACCTAGAAGTCAGTTGGGATGCATAAGGTCAGCATACTATTCCCCCCATAATTTGGGGGCTCTAAATGAATCCACAAATTACGGATGACATTATGAGAAATAATTTAAGGTAGACATCCTCCGCTAGCTCATAACTATCCGTCCAGATGGAAGGATAGGGTGAGGTACTTCCAGTATCATTTATAAGATATAAGAAGGTAGGCTTGACAGTAAATACAACTGTCTTCCAGAGGGGAAATACATGCTGAGGAGTCAATTGAAAACAGCATGTAACTAGAGGTCCAGGTCGGCAAGACAACTAGTCAAACTGCTGTGTTAGTACATGGCAGGAAAGGATTTAAATTCCTAGAGTGTTCATTGCTATTAAAAAAAAATGACAAGCAGGGGGCACATTTAAATGCCAGGTGCTGGGAAGTCATCCAGGGTCAGTGGCTTGGCTGCCACGTTGCTAGAGTTGACGCCATGTCGCTAGGAGCCGTTGAGAAGGTAGAGGGCTTGTAGGGCCTGCTGGGGAGCTGCAGGTCATTTGCGTACTTCTAGGGAGCTGCTAGGGAAATCAATCGGACTCTACTAGGGAGGTGCCAGGTGGGTAGGAATTGCTGTGACATTCATATGAGGTGAGTGTAACCATGACTGCAGCAGAAAAGACTAGGATGGCTGCAGCAGAAAAGACTAGGATGGCTGCAGATCAGGGAAGCTGCAGATCATGGCGGCTGCAGATCAGGGAAGCTGTCTATCAGAGTGGCTGCAGATCAGTTCAAAGACAATTATGTGACATGCAGATGTATTCAGCAAGCGAGGGTATCGCTCACAAGTGCTGGGGATCTGCATGTGCATGAGGGTCAATGTGACCATTGCATGGTGGTCTGCATAAAATAGCGGTACTGCGATTTATGCAGATCAGTGTGCAGATCAGATCATAATGCAGATCAGCGGCAGATCAGTGTGCAGATCAGATCATAATGTTGATATCAGTGGAGCAAGAGGTTATCAGATCAGTTCATATCCCCCGTTCAGAGTTCAGCTGTTGACATCCCCTCACAAGGTTATCATTTATCCTATGTCCACAAGCGAGGGTATCGCTCACAAGCTTAGCATTTATCCTATGCCCACCAGAATGTGTGGCGCCTTGGTTGTCCTATTATGGGAGTGGGGCCAGGGCAGGGAGAAAGTACCATGGAAGGCAGAGGTGATGAAGGGGTGGTTGATGATGACGAGTTCAACCAGAGCATCAGTGGGAGTGGGAGGCGTTGTGACATGCTCAGTGGATGTGGATGTGGATGTGTGTGTGTTGTCGCTGTCACGTGTGCTAGATGTACTTGCATAGGTAGTGGCGTGGACAGTGAGTATGGGTGTGTCTCCATCACGTGTGCTGGATGTACTTGCATATGCACTAAGGTTCCCCCCATGCAAGTGAGGATCAGCAGAAGCTGCAGATGAGTGTGCAGGTGTGTGTGCAGGTGCATGTGTAATGCCAGGTGTCCAAGGTTGGAGTGGTGGTGAGTTGTGGAAACCAGCTGCAATGCAGGAAAACTCCGTCCATGTGGATGGACGGAATTTCTTGGACTAGTGACCAGTTAGGGGTAATTGCTTGGGGGAAACCTGGGTGGTGGTTTTGTATGTAAGGCAGATAAGTTGGGAGGCGTTGGGTGTGATTCACTATCTGGATCTGCATCTGCATCTGGCTGGGACTACTATTCCCAATATGGTTTCTATTCTATCAATTCAGGTTTCCCCCCATTGCAAAGTGAGGATCATGGAGGGAAAATTGCCAACCATTTCAGGGAGCTTGAGAGAGAAGACGGAGTCTGCAGGAAGATCCTGCAGACCCGTGGTAGCCAAGATCCCTGTTGCCTAGCGGCATGCAACTCGAGGACCTGGAGAGACCAGGGTATCGGTCTGCATGAGCCGACTCAGTGTCCTACTTATATCGGACACTACACCTTCACTTTTGTCAGCATGAATTGCGGGTGCTCTCTCGCGTTTATGACTTGGTGACTACTTATGTACTTCCTTAGAACTATCGGCCCTGCCAGTACTGTGTACTTCATGACTCAGTGACAGCTTCCTGTTGGCTGCGTCACCGGTCTCTCACTGACACGCTCTGTATTGACTGTGCCCGGCTTAAGATCCCTGGCTTAGGTTCTAGTCAGGTTACAGGCATCCGCCTCTCCCACCGCTGGTGTCCTTTGGCGTCCGCCTGTCCTTGTAATGCTATTCTCGTCTCCGTGTATAGATTGGTGCGTCTGTTCCGCTGCTTTCATCTCTGTCTACTCTACGGAGGGCATACAAGCTGATAGGTTATACGGTCCTTCATTTACTACCACTGCTTTTCAAATGCAACTTCCGCGAGGGCCTCCTGCCGGCTTTGTGAAACTAACCGATAAAAATGGTGTTCCATGGACGCGCGGGATGCGCAGCGTCATTGTTAGCAATGGCTGCGACTTTGTCTTACCACGAGAGTTCAAGGTTCCTTCAGATTGGCTAGATGATCGCGCGCCAGCGGCCTTTGCTGCCGGAGAGGAGGATCCTTCCGCCATCGTGGAAGTACCCCCCCCCCCCGGTCAATCCTCCAACTGTACGGTTCCTTCTCGTATTGTTCGACGCCTCTCCCCTGCAGTTGAGGATGTTCTGATGAAACTGTGTTGTGTACAGACACAGATCATTCGGTACGCAACAGAGCCGAAGCCTCCTACTGCCCGCTTCAGCGAAGATGATGACTTTTCTGAGGGTACTGATGATGATGATGATGACTTGAAGAGTGCTACGAGTGCTGACTTCGGTGGAGTGACTCCGTCGGCTGCTGCGACTCGAGTATTTGAGACTTCTACAGTGTCGCCGGTTTATGAGCCTGCTCCTCAGTATGCGCCTCCGCCTGAGTCGTCGCCTGAGTTTAAGCCCGAGCCTTCGTCTGCTCCTCCGCTTGTGCCTCCTCCACTGGTTCACCCGGATGTGGCCAAGCCGACTTTGATGAGGAGCTCTGCTTCTTTCACCTCTGCATCTGTTCCCATGGAGCGTGGCCTCCCTGGCTACCATACTCGTTCCCGTGAAGCTGCTGCTTCTTCTGTCCGCACATCTGGTGCTGGTCCTTCGCAGGAGCCCCCTCCGCCTCCGCCGGTGGAGCTTCCTCCGGCCCCTGGCCCTCCTCCTGCTTTGCATTCGCTGTCATGCGAGTCTTGGGAGCATCTGCTCACTGGAGGACCTCCTCCGAATCTGCAGCTGAAGCACTTCCGTCTGATCAACCAAGCTCGACGTGATGGTGAGTCCATGAACCGCACTCTGTACGGTCGGATGGACATGCAAGCTACTATGGCTAATGTGAGTGTAAAGCTGAAGCATCGCCGGGTGATGGCATTCTCTGAGCTGGGTTTACAGTGTCGATCCTTTCTTGGACCGGTCACTTCCGGGATCAGATATCCCCCTGATAATGGTGTCTCCTTTGGTGGCGTGAGGCGTAGGGATCATGAAAGGCTAGGTTACCAGTTTGTGAAAGTACCCATCCCTTTGTGTCCGGTTAACCCTGATTTCGAGTTGATAGTGAGTGTTGCGAGGTCCCTGCCTGAGATTAGGACCTTAGATGACCAGCGCGCTTATGACGCTGGTCTTGCTGCTGAGTATTTTTTTGATATTCGTAAGTCTTTGGCTCCTCTGACCCCTGCTCCTGCTGCTGGATCTTCGGCCTCTCATGGTGAGTCTCGGGTGGATCCTGCACTGTTGGGTTTTAGTGCCCTGCCCCTGGACCGTCAGGAGTTCATGTGCTTAACCATGATGCTCGCGAACATGGAGGATGATATGGTCAAGGTATACCAGGACTTTGCCAGACCTCGGGATATCTTTATTGATATTCAGAAGAGGCAGTCCGATGCCCTTGCCTCTAGAGTCCCTCTCATGCGCGCCGAGCTTCTTGGTGCACACATGGGCCCTTCTGACCGCGTAGATGACTTCTTTCGCAAGGTTCGCGGTCTCTGCACTGACCTCCGCAGTGCTGGGCATCCGGTGACTCAGCGTCACGCCATGGAAACTATAGTTCAGGGTATCCGTCTGATCCGCTTTGAGTCGCTGCGGATCAAATATGGTACGTTGTTAGCTAACAGGCAGCCTGTTGAGTACTGGTCTTGTCTTGAGGAATATAGGTCTCTCGACATCTTGAACATAGCTCTCCCCAAGTCCGACTCCAGGCATCCTGGTTGGTCCCGGGACGCTCCCCAGGTTCCTGCCAATGCTGCATTTCAGCGTGGGCAGGGATCTGGTTCTCAGGGTTCCGGTTCCCTCAAGAGACGTCTGGATTGCACTTGGGGCCCATGCCCCACCAAAACGACCCACTCGGAGGATCGCTGTTTTACTAAGCACCCGCATCTGCGAAGGACCAGGCCTGGTGTACCGGTTACTGCTCCTGTGCCCATTGCCTTGGCCCTTCCGGGTGCGCTTACTCCTAAGCAGCTGTCCTCCCTGCAGGCCCAGATTGATGGGTTTGCTGTGGCCAAGAAATAGAAGGTAAGCTCTGTCCTATTCTCCTGCACTTCGAAGTTTTCAAATGTCTGTAGCCCGAGCCTGTCTGAGGGTATCTGGCATGTTGATTCTGGAGCTGGGATGTCAATCACAGGTGATCTGTCTCTGTTCACTGTGTATCATGCTTCTGAGGATGGGCCAGCAGTTAAATTTGGTGATGGAGTGGTTCAACGGTCGGTGGGTCAGGGGTCCATTGTGTTATGTAGTGATTGGTTACCAACATCAATCACTTTAACTGATGTTCTCTACATCCCTCACTGTCCGGTGAACCTCCTGTCAGTAAATGCTGTGGCTCATGCTCACAACTGCAAGATTTCTTTCGATAGTCTTAGTTGTACTGCCACTCAGGGCTCTTCTGTCCTCTGGTCCTTCCCTGCCTCCAGTGATGGTGTGTACAAATTTACCTGTAGGCCTTGTCACACCCCTCGTGGCCGTTTGTTGAGTGCTGTACATTATCCAGTTTTTGCACTTGATGTTGATGAGGATGGTGGAGTTGTTATCCCTACCACTCCTGAATGGTTGTGGCATAGGCGGCTGGGTCACCCTGGCTATGACGCCATGCACAACCTTGTCAGGAAGGGTTTGGTTAAAAACTTACCCCTCACTCTCAAACAGGTGAAAAGACTGTCTAAGATCCCATGTGATGCTTGTTAAAAGGCTAAGGCAAAACGTCTCCCTTTTCCTAAAGAAAGCCAAACTAAGATCCGTGCACCTTTACAAGGCCTTCACTTGGACATCATGGGACCATTTCATATTAGGGGCTTGCGTGGGGAGTTTTATGTTCTGTGTCTCACAGACCAATACTCTGGCTATGCTGAAGTATTGTGTTTGAGGACCAAGGATGAAGCTCCCTTAGCAGTTCAAACTACAATCCTCAGATGGATGACTCAGCTGCATGGTTTTGTTTTCAAGTGTCTCAGATCTGACAGGGCTAAGGAATTTCTAGTACAGTGGTTCGAGGATTGGTTAGAATCGGTTGGTGCTGTGCATGAATTATCTATGGCATACACTGCTCAGCAGAATGCAACTGTGGAACGGTACAATGGGGTCTTGCAGAACATAGCTAGGAGTATCCATTTGGAGTCTAAGCTTACTAAGTCTTTCTGGCCCTATGCCTTCCTGGCTGCTTGTTACCTACGTAACCGGCTGCCCAATCAGGGTGACAAGACTCCTTATGAGTTATTCTTTGGGGTTCTACCTGATGTGTCGTTGTTGCGTGTGTTTGGTTGCCCTTGCTATGTTACCTTAGTCAATGGGAAGAAACGCAACAAGCTAGACGAAAGGGCGTTACCTGGTAGACTGGTTGGGTATTCTCTGGTGAGTAAGGGTAATTTTGTTTGGGTTCCTAAGTTGCGCCAGGTAGTAGAGAGTCGTGATGTACTCTTCTATGAACAGTTTAGCTATAACTGTATTCCTGGGCTATCTCCCTATGATGGGTCTCCGTATGTTTCTCGCATCCCTGCCGCTATCAACGGACACATGCCTGAGTCTGTGGTTAATTCCTTAGACCCTTTGCTAACCCCAATTGTCGACCGCTGCCCTGGTCATGGGATGACCTTGCGTCCCAGGTCAGGGGCTGATGGTGCTGCATTGCGTGTGAAGGCACTGGGCGGGCGGGATTCCGATGTCCTTTCAGATAAGATTTTACCCGAATCTCAGGGGGTCGCCAGGCCCTCCTCTGCGCCACGTTTCGTCGGCGAAGCTCTAGGATTAGGACAGCCTCAGATCATAGTGGAGCCTGATATTGGTCCATTGTCCACTAGTTGCCACCCCCCGTCCACCTGTTCGGATGGCTCGCGGGCGCTGCTGATCCCTTCGCCTCCTGCTGTCCCTGGTGGTTTACACCGGACAAGGCATTGTAACGATGTGGCCGTCACCGAGAGTGTGAGTGATGATCTTGAACATTGGTCCGGGTCTGATACTGCGTATGGCTGGGGTGTTCCGGTCGACCCAGGCTTCGATGACATAGAGGCAAAGAATGCCGGCCTTGTTCAACCAGGCATTAGTGCTGCGCTGGGGCCTTTACTACCGGTTACTGCTGATACTGCTGATATCCCCGCTGCTCATGTACAAGTACACTGCTTGTACGTGGGGGCATACATTTCCACCTCCACTGAACTAACCTTTAAAGCTGCCATGCTTCCTACCAACCCTGACAGGGATCAATGGCTGCTTGCTATGAAGGATGAGATGGCGTCCCTACATGCCCATGGTACTTGGGCACTCACTCCACAGCCTCCTAAGCAGAGGATCCTATCTGGCAGGTGGTTATTTGTGAAGAAGGTTGGGGTTGATGGTTCTGTGCGCTTCAAGGCACGTTTTGTGGTCCGTGGTTTTCTGCAGCGTCCTGGGCTGGACTTTCATGACGTATATGCCCCCGTTTCCTCTAAAGCAGGTCTGAGGGTGCTCCTTGCTGCCATCACTCATAGAAAAATGTTTGTTCGGCAGCTGGACATCAAGACTGCATTTCTGAATGCTAAGCTAGAACCTGGTCTGGACCTGTACTGCCACCAGCCTGAGGGCTTTAAGGTACTTGGTCCTAACGGTGTTCCCCTTGTGTGCAAACTGATCAAGTCTCTTTATGGTTTGAAGCAGGCGCCCAGGGCTTGGAGTCGGGATGTCAAGCGGGTTTTGGTTGCACATGGGTTTACTATGTGCAAGGCAGAACCTGCTCTGTATTTTAGGAGGGATTATATTGGTGGGTGGAGCTATGTCCTGACCTATGTTGATGATATTATCTGTGCTTTTAGTGAGTTGGATAGGTATGTTTTGCTGATCAAAGCTATGGAGAAAGCTGGCTGGGAGGTCAAAGAGATGGGTGTTCCGGTTCAGTTCCTCTCTTTGGACATGGCTGTTACACTTGACTCTGAGGGCAGGTGTGTTCGGGTCAACCTCTCCCAGCACTCCTACATTGTTGATCTGGTTGAGCAGTTTGGTCTTACTGCTGCTGCCAAGCCCAAGTTTGGTGCTCCCATGGCCAAGTCCACCGTCACTGACCCCCCTGGAGACCCCCTGCCCTCTAATAGCCAGTACCTATCTCGTGTGGGTGCTTTGCTATACCTGGCTACTTGCACCAGGCCTGATATTTCTTTTGCTGTGAGCTACCTGTCCAGGTTTTCTGCTCACCCTACCGTCCCCCTCTGGGGGGCAGCCAAGCGTTTGCTCTTGTATTTGAGATCACATTCCCACCTGGGCCTCACTTACACCCACAGCCCTGAGTTATCTTTTACTGTCTTTAGTGACTCATCCTTTGCTGATGATGGGTCTGACAGGAGGTCTCAGACTGGCTTTGCTGTGCTTGCTGGGGGGTGCGTTGTGAACTGGATGAGCAAGAGGCAGCCTACTGTTGCCATTAGCTCTAGTGAGGCTGAGTATCAGGCCCTGTCTCAGACTGCCCGGGAGGTGCAATGGTTGAAGAAGTTGAGGGTAGATCTGGGTCTGCCTTGTGACCTGGTTACCATTCAGGGTGACAACTTGGGGTCCTTGAGCTGGGCTAATGACTGGCAGCTGCTCCCTCGCAACAAGCACATTGATGTCATCCATCACTATATCAAGGAGCTGGTGGAGGATGAACAACTAGATGTTGCCTATGTTAACACTAAGGACAACTGTGCTGACCCCTTCACCAAGCCCCTTGATCCTGCTGTGTTTTGGAGGTTTGTCCGAATGCTTGGAATGACCGCTTCTTCTTAGGGTCATTTTTTTTCTCTCTGGTTACATTCGGTTTCTTTGGTTATCATTGTTTGGCATTAGGTTCCTATTCCCGGATCGGGTTTTCTATACCGTTGTTACCCATCTTTGATATTCGGTTTTCATCTTTTACTACCTTGGCAAATTTTTGGTTTTTTGCCTTGTTTCATTCCTTCATCTCACCCTTTGGGTTCCATTTGGAGTTCTCTCGATTTTTCGGAGTTCTTTGATTTTTTTTTAATTGTTACATATAGTTCTATGTCACCAGTGCCATAGGTGGAGTAGTAGTATTGTATGTCACCTGTGTCATAGGTGGAGTGTCAGCATGAATTGCGGCGCTCTCACGCGTTTTATGACTTGGTGACTACTTATGTACTTCCTTAGAACTATCGGCCCTGCCAGTACTGTGTCATCCTTCATGACTCAGTGACAGCTTCCTGTTGGCTGCGTCACCGGTCTCTCACTGACTGTCGGAATAACACCGGATGGTGGATAGACGGATGAGGCTATGGATTCTCAAGGCAATATTTAAAGCGTGGGCTGGACATAAGTCCAGCCTCCGGTCACCTAGGAGTTGAGGTTACGGGTTTAGGATTGCAGCTAAGTCCACGTACACATGTCCGTGGACACGCCACTGTCTGTGAGACTGACCTACCAGTCATCTAACTCTGACACTCCACCTGGTCAGGTGAACAGTAGCAGAAACGAACCGGAACCGAAACAAAAATAAAAGCAAGAGCTAAAATCTCCACCTGTTGAGGTAAAGGGGAATATAAAAGAGAAACAATGTAGACTCCACCTCAAAAATTAAGGAAAGAATACACAATGTAACCAAAGCTATGCTTTATGAAAGAACCAGAAAAAATATCATGTGATGGGTATCGCACCGCAGGATATATCGTAACACCAATCCCAAATAGTCCAGAAAAAATCACAGAATGCCCAGATGGGCCTAAGCAGATGGGCAAGGCAAAACCCAAGTTGTCCAGCATGGTTAAGGATGGCTGGCTCACTCCCAGTAGGGGAAAACTCCACCTACTCAAATGTACACCTAGAAGCCCAAAAAGGGATAGGCGTAACAAATCGTTGACCACCTTAAAGCATGTGGCAAAAAGGACCCACCAAACCAGAAAAGGAGCAGAATGTAACAAACCAAATAGCACTGAATGCCATGGTAGAGCCAAAAGAAACCGCACGAAAGCAAACACAGCCAGTAGTCAAGATCTGCCACTAACGGCACCTCCCACGGTGGGACTAGTTGCAGACCTAAAAGAGCTCAAAACCAAAAGCTACCTCGGGGGGCGCTTGTACGTGGGGGGTATCGCCCCACGCTTGCAGTCCACCATGCCCAGCAAACCATTCAAAAACCAGAACTGCTCAGCCTCCAAAGCCTTGGTGAAGGCGTCAGCCAACTGCAGGGTGGTATCAACCTTCGCAATCCCAATCCGCCCAGACATGCCCAAATCACGCACATAGTGATGCATGATATCGATGTGCTTGGCACGAGGTACCAAAGCCACCTCAGCACACCAGGAATTTGCCACCGTGGAGTCACACTGAATGGTGACTAGTGAGCAAGGGAGGCCCAGGTCTACCCTCAAGTGTTTAAACCACTGGACATCACGGGCTGTCGCTGCAAGAGCCTGGTACTCAGCTTCCCCAGTGCTAACGGCAGGGGTAATCTGCCGCTTAGAGGCCCAGTGAACCACCCCACCAGATGCCAAAATAGCCATACCAGTTTGCGACCTCCTACCCTCAGGGTCATCACCAAACGAGGCATCTGAGTATGCATGGACAGCAAAATCAGAGCTATGGCTATACCTAATGCCAAGGTTGGGATACTTCCGTAGGTAGACCAGAACACGCTGAGCAGCACGCCAGTGTGCCTGAGTAGGTTTGGAGGTGAAACGTGAGAGAGCAGACACAGAATATGCAATGTCCGGTCTCGTGCATGTGGAGAGATAGATCAATGATCCAATCAGTGAGGCATACATGAGGTTGTTAGGCAAAGCAGGGCTACCGGCCGCATGCTTGGTAACAGCCCCACTGATCATGGGAACGTGAGGGGACTGCTTGGTCTCATCCCCAAGAGCGATGGGATATCTCTCTAGCATACCAAAGATCTGGTTGTGCTGGCTGATGACAAGAGAAACACACCGCCCAGCACTGTCAAGGGTGAGGTCACAGTCAATAGACAGGAAAACCTTAGGACCCCCCATCTCAGTGACTGTCCACTTCGCCTTCCGCATGATCGCAACGATCTTGGCGTACAAAATGAGACAGTGCAGCGCAAGCCAGAAGTCATCAACATAGGTAAGAACCCACGAGACAGTTCCATCAGGTTCAAGGCGGATGAACAAAGCAGGGTCAGCCTGCGCAGGAGTGAAACCTGCAATCCGAAGAACTCTACGCACCTCCTCGCACCACTTGCGAGGAGATTGCTTCAGCCCATACAGACTCTTGATCAGCTTACAGACCCAACCCCCAGGAACAACAAATCCCTGTGGTTGCTCCATATAAAGCTCTTCCTCCAAAACCCCATTCAGAAACGCAATCTTGATATCAAGCTGCCTAGCAAACATCTTGTTGTGGACCATGCCTGCAAGCAAGGTCCTCAAGGTAGACTTTGAAGTCACAGGGGCAAAGGTCAGATCATAATCGAGCCCAGCCCGCTGCAAGAACCCCTTAGCAACTATCCGAGCTTTCTGCCTCACTACTACCCCATTATCACCGTGCTTGAAGGAAAAACACCACCGATTCTTGATCGGAACCACTCCAAGTGGAAGCTTGACGAGCTGCCAAGTCCTGTGCGCATGCAGACTCTCCATCTCATCTCTCATGGCAAGGAGCCAGCCATCCCTGTGGGGATTGGACTGATCCATGGCCTGTGTGTAAGAAATATCGGAGGAGGTAGAAATGTATGCGGGCAAGGTGAGTCCTGGAGCTTCTGACACAGGTTCGGGGGTATCTCCACCTGAAACCGAGCCAGAAGCTGAGGTTGCATCAAGAAATAGGGGGTTGTCGACAAGGTCGGAAGTAGGGGACGAGGATAACACTGCAGGATCAGGAGAGGGTGGGTATCGCACCAGCTCTCCGACAGGTGAAACAGGCAGTACAGGCAAATCAGGGACATTACTCGTGCGTGACCGGGGGGGTGTAACCATCTCAGGAGCCTGGCCTGCTTGCCTGCGACTGCGAGTAACCCTAGATACAGGGGGGTCAAAGAATCTTTGCTGAGATGAAACAGGCTTGATAGGTGCAGCCAAGGCTACCCTATTCCAAACCGGGGAGTCTGGGACAACAGGGCCTAGGCCTCCTGATTGTCCAGTCCCTAAGGGAGTCACACATACTCCTACACCAGTTACCCCACCCCAACCGGGGGCAACCGTGCTCGTGGGTGACAAAATCTCAGTCGCTGCGACCGTGTCCTCGGCTACCCCCCCTTGCTCCGAAGCGCGACTATCGTGAGCACGTGGGGTAGTCATGTAAGGAGGCACATCGTGCGGGTCCGCGGTAGGCTCAGGATGCCATCTGGATTGTACCTGCGGACCCCGACTCGGATAGTTCCCAATACCACCACCATCTCCTAAAGGACGCGAACTAGGGGAAAGGACCGGGTGTCCACAGGAGGTCCATAAAGGAGGAGAAGCAACCAAATCAGACCCCCCCCCACGACTCACTACTGTGGGGAACACGGCAGGCGCCTGGTTTCGACTGCGAAGTTGCATATGGAAACCAGGACCAGACTCAGAGTCCGAATTGCGAAACCCTGAGTCAGACCCTGCCGCAGTCCCCACAGGCGAGTCAGATGGAGTTGGTGACGTCACCACCTCGGGCCCCAAACCGTTGACAGCGGTGTCGGGACCGTCAAGTGAGAAATCATCGTCGAAGGGGTCCTGCCCAGGAACGGGGGCCGGGCCAGCCCCCTCATACCAGTCAACGTCACGTGACTCTATGATCCTATGCGAATCTGGCAGCCACAACTGCCAAGCCTTACTCACAGGCGCATACCCGATCATTTTCCCTCTAAGAGCGCGACCGTTTAGCTTCCCCTTGCGCGAGTCTTTGTCGAGTAGCTTAACATACCCAGTTGCACCAAAGATCCGAAGGAGAGAGACATCAGGGACTACACCAAAAAACCGCTCATAAGGAGTCCTACCGTCGAGGGTCGGAGTGCGATTGCGAACGTATGAAGCACAGCGAAAGGCATAGGGCCAGAAGCCATGAGTCATTTTACTGTCTAGGAGCATTGTGCGGGCCGTAGCAGCCACCACCCCATTCATCCGCTCCGCGTTGCCGTTCTGCTGTGGGCAATACACACTACTAAGCTCGTGTCGAGCTTTGACCGACTTAAGGAAGTCTTCTACCTCGGCTGTGCAAAACTCTTTTGCCTGATCAGATCGCAGACACCCTAGAACTACCCCGACTAGCAAAGCCATCCAGGCTTTGAGAGTGTTGACTATCCAAAACGCGCTGTCGCCCTTAGTAACCATCGCAACGACGGCCTGCCAATTACTGTAATCATCGACCATGACCAAGAGGTAGTACTCACCTCTAAGGCCTTGGCTGAATGGTCCCATGAGATCCACATGGACAATCTCAAGGGGTGAGTGAGTCTTCCTCCTGGGCTCATGGTATGGCACACGTTTGGCCTTACGACGTGCACAGGCGTCACAAGGACTTTCCTTGAATTTGCGAAGTTGCTGATTTGAGATGATCGGCATACCAGTAACCAATGTTCCTTGAATGAGTTGTGACATAGCGGGAAAGCCTGGGTGGCCGAACCGTTTATGCCACAATTCAATGGGGGGCATGGGTGGTGTGCTGACATCTAGGTCAACACAAAGCAAGGAAGGAATCTCACCCACAACAGCATCAAACTGGTAAACCCCGAGAGGGGAAACAGGGATCTGCCAAAGGGTCCTAGGCCCAATGGTAGCATGGCAGGTGTCAGAAGTGAAAGAGATTACGCAGGCAAGGTCTCTAGCAGTGGCACTAACGCTCAAAAGATTCACAGGACAATCAGGCACATAGAGGCACTGTGTTAAGGTGATAGGGGCATCTAGCCACCTACTACTTAATACAATGGTCCCTATGCCTGTTGCCTGCTGAACCACCCCATCCCCAAACTTGACAGATGGTCCATTCGACACAAACTGGAAGGTTGAAAATAGGGCTTGAGAGCCAGTGATACAGCGACCCGCCCCAGAATCAATGTGCACAATAACACGATCAGGGCTAAGAACAGCAAGAACATCAAACACTGTATCGGGAGCAGCAGACCAAGCGGTAAGCGCGTCAATCTGATCAGGAACATCTCACATCAACGAGTAGCCTGCCAGCTGGCTGACCAGGGCGTCAAACTCCACCCTAGACACAGGGGCTCCGCCTCCAGCAGGAGCTCCACGGCCTCCACCTCCACCTCGCCCTGCGTTGACCGGGGGGGAGCGAGCGGGACGCAGATGCGGATACTTGGTCCAACAGGTGTCGACGAGGTGAGTGGTGCTCTTGCAGTGCGTGCAGAGGAGAGCTCCAACTCGTCCACGACCCTGACCTCCGCCTCTGCCGCGACCGGGATTGTGACGTCCTGCACCCCGGCCACCAGCATGGGCATCAGCGGCGTAACCTGGAACCACAGGAGGGGGAGGAGAGAGGGTCAGTGGTCGGTATTTTACGTATGTTGGGAAGAATGGTGAGGTAGGTTGCAAGCGCAAGTTGAGTCTCTCAGCACTCTCGTACATCTGCAAGACACTTGCATAAGACATCGATCCATTGGCCGCCATAACAGTCTGCTGGAGGGCTTGGAACCGAGCATGCCTAGCCCCCAGAATGGCAAGTTCTACTCCATCCTGTTCAGCGACTGGCTGTCCCCCCTCAATCAACTTAGCCGCCAGCCTACGTAGCCTGTCAAACCATTGGGTAACAGTTTCAGTATCCGCCATGTACAAGGCGCGAAACTCAATAGCAAGCAAGTGGATGTGCTGTTTATTGTCAGCTGCGAGCCACCCCATCGCCTCGTCATAGATGGATTGGGCAGATGGGTGGTTTTCAAAGTGGAATTGCAGGGATTGATCAACCGTCAATAGGACATAAGCAAGCGCCTTGTCCAACACGATTTCATGCAACCGCGATTCCTCCAGAGTACGCAGGAAATCCCGCACATTGCGATCATCTTCCCGAGCACGCGCACGCTCCTGTTCGCTCACCCCCCCTACATCGCTCGACTCACCGCGTTGGGGGGCAGAGGGCGCAGCATCCTTGGATGTGCTGGCCTTACCCCCCGTCTCCTCGCCGCCTCCAGAGGTTCCAGACGTGGTCGGTTGCCGTTGCGTCGGAGCTGAGGAACCCTGCGGCACTGCCGGCGGTTCTCCAGACCGTTGACCAGAGTGAGCAGATGATACTCCAGCTTGATGAGAGTCTCCAGAGTTGCCTCCCTGATGCTGAGAGGGGCCTGAGAGCCCGCATCCAATCGTCCATTCTGCGCCTGGCGCCGGCTTGATAGTGCGCAGTGCAGCACTCAGGCCGTGAAGGCGCAGGCCGTTCTTCATCCCGAAGTTCCATCGATCGACAGTTGTAGCCGTCAATAGAACTTGGTTGGGGGATAGTCCAATAGGTGCCATCGCGGAGGTGACGAAGCAGTGGTTAAGCTGGTATAGTAGTGTTTATGCTATCCATGAGTGTGTTGTGTTCGGCAGGAGCCAGCTGGGTCA
This sequence comes from Chlamydomonas sp. ICE-L, assembly GCA_013435795.1. Lineage (NCBI taxonomy): Eukaryota > Viridiplantae > Chlorophyta > Chlorophyceae > Chlamydomonadales > Chlamydomonadaceae > Chlamydomonas > Chlamydomonas sp. ICE-L. The sequence goes on from JACBWV010000626.1 coordinate 38,839,310, forward strand.
GATGTGTGTTCTGGACTTATGTTACACTTGTAGAAGAATAGAAGATACTATATTATGGAACTGTACTGAAGCAGGATTACATAAATACATAATGGATACGTGTTGTGTAAGCCTATATAAGATGCACATGTGAGCTCATATAATTAAATTATCACTGTAGCACGAAGTTAGGGCCCCTGTCGAAATATTGTTTGGGGCTCAGTTCATCAGCAGGGTACTACAAAGCGCGCGCGGCAGCGCGATATCGCGCACGCTTTTTGAGCCCTACTGCGCGTTTCGCACAGTTTTTTCGACCCCTTGTGGGCGCAGCCCGCAGTTTTAGCGCTTTTCACACTAGAAAGCGCTGGCCAATTTGACGTTTGTGCGCTTTAAGCGCTGGCCAATTTGACAAAATGTAGTACCCTGTTCATCAGTGCTTTTCTTTGTAGCCTCTCTTAATTACAATATTGGGCAAGTCCCTTAAGCCTAACAGGGTAATTCAAAGCGCGCGCTTTTGAGCGCTGACTTATTGACCCCCTCTGCGCTTTAAGCGCAGTTTTTTTTTTAACCCCCTGTGGGCGCAGAAAGCTATTTTTGCGCTTTTTGCATTACAAAGCGCAGTTTTTTTTCAAGTGCACTAAAGCGCTGGCCAATTTGGCCATTTGAAGTACCCTGAAGCCTACTTGGCTGCCCCCAGGAGGCCTGGACTGAAACCAACAAAACTGGCCTGTCTATGCACGCTTTACATTTGAGCTGAACATCCCAAGTTAAACCAATTTCAACCAATTTCAAATTTGAACTCAGCATCCCAATTACAAAAAATCAACAAATTTCACATGTGAGCACTGCATCCCAATTTCAACCCAACTCAACCAATGTCAACCAATTTCGCATTTGAGCTCAGCATCCCCATTTAAACCAAGGCCAGCCAATTTCACATTGAGCTCAGCATCCCAATTTCAACAAAGCTCGAACAATTTCAACAAATTTCACATTTGAGCTCAGCATCCCAATTTCATCAAAGTTCAACCAATTTCAGATTTGAGCTCAGGATTCCAATTTCAACAAAGTTCAACCAGTTACAACAAAATTCACTTTTGAGCTCAGCATCCCAATTTTAAAACAAATCAACAAATTTCACATATGAGCACAGCATCCCCATTTCAACTAAGTTCAACCAGTTTCGACCAAATTCACATTGAACTTAGAACGCCGATTTCAACAAAGTTCGACCAATTTCAACAAATTTCACATTTGAGCTCAGCATCCCAATTTCAACAAAGTTCAACCAATTTCAACCAATTTCACATTTGAGCTCAGCATCCCCAATTCAACCTATTTCAACCAAGTTCTAATTGAGCTCAGCATACCAATTTTAACAAATGTCACATTGAGATCAGCATCCCAAAGTTCAATTGCCGAAGACGGCGAGCAGCCATTTATCTGCTGAAGAATGGTCGGGAGACCCCCCCACCCCCCACCCACACACACACGGTCACACACACCGAATGTGTAAAGCGTGTTTTTCGTGGATCAACAGCGGCCAATGCTTAAGACAATATAATGACAATATAATATTAAAAATACTGTCTGGAGCCATGTAAGTTCCCGAGAGAGCTATTAAGTTATACCGAGTATAGTTGCAAAGGATAGGGGACAGACATGTACATGTTTGTTACAATTCCTGGAATCTTTACATTTTACTTATAATAATGACATACGCAGTAAAACTACCGGTATTAACTAAGTTGCTGTTAACATAAATTGATCATTCAATGTGAACTTGAACTTGGTTACATGGCTCCAGCCAGCAACTTGGCCAATCGCCGTCTTCGGAAGTAACATCAATGGTATAAAATAAGTAGATCACTAGAAACAACCCATGTTTGATACACCTAGCAGCTGGTGCAGTTGACTATTTCCCACTCGGAAGGTGTGCTGTCCTGTTAATACACCAAGCATTTGGTGAATTTGATTACTTCCTACTCGGAAGGTGTGCTGTGTTGTTAATACACCTAGCAGCTGGTGCAGTTGACTTAGGATCTCCCCCAAACTCCAGAACAGAAAAGCTTCCTGGAGACATCCTGCGGTCATAGGGCAGAAATTGATGGTTCAGTTCATCAGGCCTTTTTCGTTTTAGAGGAATTGGACCTAAACTGTACAAATCGACAGTGCTCGATGCCCAGGTCTGGGGTTTGAGGAGACGAAAACATTAATAATCGGTCTGCACGATTTTGCTTACATCTGGCTCAAATAATATTGTTATTTAAACTAATGTATCTTTCACATCTAGAATTTAGGTTTTGAGCCATTAGGGTTTTAATCTACCTGAGTTAGCGGAAAGTACATTTGCACGTCTCAGTCCAGACCTTCAGGGGTTCCACAAGCTGTTACTATTCTTTTGCTTGCATACAATTTCGTGGACCTAACAACCTGTCACGTGTCAGCCTGGTGCCAATTCCAACCAATGCCAACCGATGCCCAGGCCAACAGTCTGCGGCGTCCGAAATATTAAGAATTGTGCATGCCGATGCTTCAGCCAACGTTTCAGAATCCGAAAACATTAACTAAACCTGAGAAAACGATGGCCAAATCCGTAAATAAACAGTAAAAGCGTGCAAAATGCGATTAATCATGCCTAAAATCGCTGTAGCCCCTCCTGATATCATGGTTGGGCGGGTCCCTTTAGCCTATTTAGCTACCCATGGAGTGTAGCAACATACATACACATCCCTAGAATCATAGATAGTAAAGTCAAGATCTTTTTATCTGGCAGGAACTCAGGTCCTCCGTCGTACACTTGTGGATTATTATTCTTCGGGGACCAGTTCATGAAAATGAAAATTTATGCGCCTTGCCGCAGGGCATGAAGTTGAAGGAACCTTCCCGCTCGCACTGGGGAGTGGTTACTGTGGGATTTAATTTCGCAGACCGCTACTGTACCTGAGCTCGGACTACCGCACGAGAGCTTGGAGGAAAGTGGACCAGTTCATCAAATAAACTAAACTAGTCAGAAATGCCCCCCCCCCCCCCCCCCCCCCCCCCCCCCGACCCCCCCCCCCCCGAACCTCTCAGGCTCAGCGCTTCGCAATCTGTGGGGTTCAGGGGGCAGCGCGTCGCACTGGGGTCGCAACAAGTCACTCAATTTGCGATGCGTTGCACAATAAAATCAACAGTACTGCCAAGCAAACAAGCTGCCAAGCAAACAAAACAATTGACCAACTATAAAAAAAAACGGTTGGGCAAGTCCCTTGAGCCTATTTGGCCTGCCTTTGGACTTTAAAATACATACATATACATAAAGCCAACCATCGAAACAAACAAACAAACAAACAAACAAACAAAAAAATAGACAAACTGCAAACTCATTCCAGCTTTCACCTGAGAGATGCCAAGAAAGTGGTGTTCAAGTCAAAGGCTTTGCACAAGAGGGCCGCTGCTGAACTGCTCCCACTAGTTACCACAAGGACAGAGGATCCATCAGCATAGCCTGCTGCCACGCCCCGCACACAATTCCAGGCCATTAAAAAAAAACTATCCAAACAAATAACCATCAATTCAAACAAACTAACAACCAAGAAACCAAACAAGCAACCATCCAAACAAACTGCAAACACATTCCAGCTGTCACCTGAGAGACGCCAAGAAAGTGGAGTCCAAGTCCAAGGCTTTGCATAAGAGGGCCGTTGCTGAGGAACTGCCAGTGGTTACTACAAGGACAGAGGATCCATCAGCATAGCTCGCTGCCACGTCCCGCACACGATTCCAGGCCAGTCCTACCAGCTCATCGTTCCCATCTCCTAGTCCTGTCAGGGCTAGCTGGCTCTTGAGAGGCTTGGATAGAGTGCAGTCATCTTGGAACATGGACAGCAGCGCATCCACTGAGCGATCAGGGGAGTCAGGGACGACGATACTTGCAACCTAAGCAAAAGCACAAGGTTGGGCAAATCATAAATGACAAGGTTGGGGCATAACAACATGGACAACAGCGCATCCGCTGGGCCTTTAGGAGAGTTAGGGACGACAATATTTGCAACCTAAGCAATAACAAGGTTGAGCAATAACAACATGGACAACAACGCATTTACTGGGCCTTTAGGAGAGTCAGGGACGCCAATTTCTGCGATCTAGGCAATAACAAAGTTGGGGAATTACAAGGTTGGGCAATAACAACATTGACAACAACGCATCCACTGGGCCTTTAGGAGAATCAAGGACAACAATATTTGCAACCTAAGCAATAACAAGGTTGAGCCATTAGAACATGGACAACAACGCATTCAATGGTGACAGTACTCACAACCAGAGCAATAACAAGGTTAGACAACTAATAACCTGGAAAATAACAAGGCTAGACAACTCACAACATGGGCAATAACAAGGCTAGACAACTAATAACCTGGTAAATAACAAGGTTGGGCAACCTGGTCAAAAAGAAGCTTGGGCATGTCTCTTTAGCCTACTTGGCTATTCTTGGACTCACGGTTTTCTTTTCGGGTACTAGCAGCAACTTCTAGGCAGCTCCCTGAGCCAGCCACTGCTCTAAGCCTAAAAAAATCAGCAGCGCTAGAAAGCTGATTAAGTCAGCTTCAAGGTGCAATAGGTTGCTCTAGGTTTGGCCGATTAGTTAGCCAGGGGAGCTGCCTAGAAGCTGCTGCTCGTATCCAAATAGAAAGACAGTCCTTGGACTGTAGTTGAGGGGAGAGGGCCTGCTAACCAAATAAACCCAACATGATAGCCATTCTCCAGTATGAACTCATGCATGCAAATGGGAGGGTTCCCTCAATCTCACGCCTGTGGCACGGCGTACTACTTTTCAAATTTTGAGGGGGGTAAGAAAGTTGTATCCAGATCAAATCATAGAGGAGGTAGGAGTGGCAACGCCATTCAAACTGAATCCTCGGTGTCCCTGGCTTGAGTCGGGAGACCCACCTGCTAAGGTGAAATTCCTTTCGCAACTAAAAACAACAAAAGTTGTAATCTTGACCTCAAAAGAGCCACCCACCCTTGGCTGTGGGATTGTAAGAACAAATATAGTTTAGATCGTGATTCAACTCTCAAAACTATACAGGCAGCCAGGGTAGGGACACGCTGTATGTCACACGGCATAATGTAAGTAGCATACATACAACAACAAACACGGACAAAACGTGTTAGCTTGAGATTCAGTGCGGCCAGTATTAGTGCGATGGGCCAACGTGCTTCTATAACAACGTTATTCAAATACCATTTATCAATAGTTTATTTATTCTGCAACAACATTATTAGACTACTGTTTATTAACATTTTATTTATCCTACAAAAACTTCATTAAAATAACATTTCTCAATATTTAATTTATTATACAACAACTTCATTGAAATAGTATGTATTGCTATTTCATTTATTCTACAACAACTTCATTAAAGTATTATATCTAAAACAACTTTACAAAATATGCAGAATACAATTGAAAACGATGATAACGACGACGAAGAGGACGACTTCAGCCTGTTTGGCAAAGCCTGGACTGTGACACAAAATAGCGTGAGGGAAAGCAACAGGGGGACTGGTAAAGGTAACAATAACACAAATGAGGAATGTAACATACATTTGAATAACACAAATAAGGAATGCAACATACATTTGAATAACACAAAATAAGGAATGTAACATACATTTGAATAACACAAAGGAGGAATGTAACATACAATTGAATAACACAAAGGAGAAATGTAACATAAAGAACGACAAAGGTGCCGGTTTCGAATAACTACGGATACGCTTTAGTGTGCACGGTCGCTGTCAACCGCCATGGTAGCTTTGTACAGGTAAAGTAGCAGCCCGTTCCCTACAGCTGTATGACGGGGCTCCCTTAATAGCACGCCCCACCAGGCATTATCATTACCTTGGCCTTCTCAAATATCTTGGTGATAGCTTTGTTGGATGTGTCATCCTCCGCTGGTACTACCAGAATCACCCTCGCAGCCGTCTTGGGAGATTTCAATGCTGTCACCTTCTCATCCTTGAAGGGGCTGCTTGGGGATTGATTCAAGCACTCCAGGACAACCTACGGTGCGCAAGGTATACACAAGCAGTGAGCCTCATCAACCAGAATCACCCTCGAGCCGTCTTGGAAGCTTTCAATGCTGCCACCTTCTCATTCTTCAAGGGCTTGGTGGCATGATGGTTGAGTGAGAAAAAAGAATGCAACACATCCTTCTCAAGGTGCTCGGGTTGGTGAGACGTAAACTAGATGTCATATCGGGTGGACCCTTGGTGGCATGATGGTTGAGTGAGAAAAAAGAATGCAACACATCCTTCTCAAGGTGCTCGGCCTGGTGAGACTTGACCTAGACGTCTGCATCATTTGAGACAAGCCGTATGTATGTTGTTACAGTCCAGGTGTAGCTAATTAGGCTAACAGGACTTGCTTTTGCCCAATCATGGGCGATCGAGATAACCAGGAGGGGATTGATGAAGTATTAGCAGGGGAAGCCATGATGCTGCCTTAACTTAGGGCACCTTCCCTCCCACTGCAAATTTAGGGGTCTTTGGCACCTTTTTATGCACCCCTGTGGCAACCCTTTCACCCAAAATGCACCTGTATAAGCCAAATGAAAGGGTGCCATAGACCCCCCAAATGAGCAGTGGAAGCCACGATGCTGCCTTACCTTAGGGCTTGATCCATCCCCACTTGGAGTGATCTCCAGCACAGAAAAAGCACCGTTGTTCTGGACCCACCGACGGAAGTAAGTGCACGGCAAGCCTAGTGCGGTTGCAAGGAGAGACTGATTGGTGTTGTTGTGAGCAACCACAAGCAACTTCGTCTCTGAGCCCTCAGTCCCCTGAGAACCATTGATAGACTCTGATTCCACAATGTTGAGCATTTCTTGCCATGCGAGGGACCCGCGGTACCACATTTCCCGTACAGGGGCATGCCCATCCAGCTCAAATGTTGCAGGACTCTTGTACCACTTTGAGTACTCTGCGCCGTACTGCTCTTGTACTTGCTCCTTGTTTACACCCTGAAGCAACAGAGGTGGGCACTTCTGTGTTTTCTGCACTGTACTGCTCTTGTACTTGCTCCTTGTTCAGACCCTGAACAACAGAGGTGAGCGCTTCTTTATTTTCTGTACCGCACTGCTATTGTACTTGCTCCTTGTTCAGACCCTGACTTTGTTTTGGTTACATAATCTGTCAGCCTACATGCTGCTCACCATCTGTGGGTGGAGTAAACATGGGTAGCATAAAATATTAGCATGAAGTGAGGTAAGTAGGGACCGGCATATCAAATGATGCTGGCCAAAGGAGAGTATGATATCATATTAATATATGATATTGTATATAAATGGCGACTTTAGCCTAGTCAGACTGCCAGCATCACACAATATACCATGATGACATGATACCATATGATATCATATCGCCGTTCCCTAGAGGTAAGGGGGAACCCGCTCTCATTTATTTTGACCCTTTGTTTAACACTAATACACCACTGTATCAATACATAATGTATTTAAAGAGGCAGCGGAAAGTAGTCATCACATCTGCCTACCAAGCAAGCCAAGCCATCACATCTGTCTACCAAGCAAGCCAAGCCATCACATCCGTCTACCAAGCAAGCCAAGCCATCACATCCGTCTACCAAGCAAGCCAAGCCATCACATCCGTCTACCAAGCAAGCCAAGCCATCACATCCGTCTACCAAGCAAGCCAAGCCATCACATCCGTCTACCAAGCAAGCCAAGTCATCACATCTGCCTACCAAGCAAGCCAAGCCATCACATCTGTCTACCAAGCAAGCCAAGCCATCACATCGTCTTACAAGCAAGCCAAGCCATCACATCATGTTCTAACCAAGCAAGCCAAGCCATCACATCCGGTCTTACCACGGCCAAGCCAAGCATATCAAATCCGTTTATTATACCAAAGCGCCAAGCCATAACCATCGGATACATGAAGCAAGCAAACATAAGCACATGCAGGGGCGTACCAACCAAGCCAAGCCATCACATCCGTCTACCAAGCAAGCCAAGCCATCACATCCGTCTACCAAGCAAGCCAAGCCATCACATCCGTCTACCAAGCAAGCCAAGCCATCACATCCATCTTCCAAGCAAGCCAAGCCATCACATCCGTCTACCAAGCAAGCAAGCAAGCAAGCAGGCAGACAGGCAGGCAGGCAGGATACATTCCTTGCTATTGATGATAAATCAGCCATCTTTCTCACTACTTATTTGAGTGTGTGCAAGGGATCCTCAACACACGGAGCAGTATACATGACTTCGGGCCAATACTTCTTTTTTTGCCTGCGAGTAGCAGATTCTAGGCAGCACCCTTTCCCTGGCCTTGAGCCAAACCTAAAGCTAGCTAGTTCATCTGAAAGCTGATATTTCAAGCATTCTAATGCAGGTTCAAGAATTGGGTTTGACCCAGGGGCTGGCTATTGGAGCTGGCGGGAAGCTGCCATGAGTGTCACAACATCTCCTATGCAGCGATGCAAGCAACGCGGATTATTGGCGGAGTGTGCCGGCAACGGAACAAAAGGTGGCAACGGCCATGGAGCTGACTGAAGCCAGTTAGTTATGAGACAGTTAGCTGACGTGTCAGGATTCAATTTTTTGATCAGTCAGTCGGTCAGTTGGTCGCACAAACGGACAACAGGGTAACCCTGGGGGCACTTGCCCCCCAGATGGGGGGACTCTGCCAAAAATGAAACAGTGCTTCGGCCAAACCCAAGAAACAATGCCTGCCCTCAGACACAAGGGATAAGCCCTTGCTGACTAACTCCTGTCTGTCTGTTTGTCTGTCTGTCTGTCTGTCTGTCTGTCTGTCTGTCTGTCTGTCTGTCTGTATGCATGTATGTATGTATGTACATACGTACTAGTTGGGTAGCCTGTGTGGCAATTGGCCCCCCCTACCTCCCCCCCCCCCCCCCCCCCCCCCCCCCCCCACCCCCACTCCATTATGAGATGGGATGGCGATGCGATGCACAAAAAACAGTGCTGCCTTATCGTGCTTTCAGCCTGTCATCTAAATGTAAGATACAATCCAGGGGTAGCCAAATAGTCTAAAGGGACTTGCTCCTACCTGAAACGAATACAGGTCAATCTCCCTTAACACAGGGAGCTGTAACAGCTGCTGCTCTCTTCCCTTCACAACTATCTCCGCTGTCTGACGTGCACGCGCTAGAGTGCTGCAGATGACTCGATCGAAATGCTCTGGCTGTAGCTACAGAGGCAAAGAAAATTCAAATTTCAAATTCACATTTGAATAGTTGTAAGCAGGAGGGCGAAAGATGACGTAATCAAAGCGCATGGGTTGAAACTGCGGAGGATAAGAAAGGGGTTGCACACACTTGTACATGTATGGTGCATTTTTGAATAGTTGCAAGCTAGAGAGCGGCAGATGACACAATCAAAGTGCCCAGATTGAAGCTGCGGAGGCAAAGAAAGAGGTTGGACCCAGTTATACGTGGTGTGTTCACTTTTGATTAGTTGCAAGCTAGGGAACGGCAGATGACTAAATGAAAGTGCTTGGGTTTGATGCTGCAGAGGGAAAGAATTGATCACATTTTAATAGGTGCAAGCTAGAAGGCGGCAGGTGCCATATTTAGGGAACGTCAAATCATATGATGTTGACCAAAGGCGAGTATGATATCATATGATATCATACAAAAATCAACGTCAAATCATATGATGTGATGCCCCAGGGCAAAGTTACCTAGTCAGACCGCCGGCATCATATGATTTCATATGATGACATGATATCATATGATATCATATTGCCGACCCCGAGCCATAATCAAAGGGCCCAGAATGAAGCTGCGGAGGCAAAGAAAGGGGTTGGACCCACTTATACGTGTAATGTGCACATTTGAAAAGTTGCAAGCTAGAACGTGACCTTGGCCACATAGCTTCAGCCGATAATTTGGCTGCTTCCCGGCTTCCGCAGTAAAAATAAGTTGCAAGCTAGAGGGTGGCAGATGAAAATATCATAGTGCCCTGGTTCAGGCTGCACGGCTGCCAAGTAAGATATTGAAGATTTATGTATCGTATATTTATATATTGTGATTTATAGACCATACAATACCCAACAGTATTTGGCATGCTATTGAATGATGTATTGTATGATATGGTATGATATAATTTAATAATAATAATTTATAATTAAATTATCACTGTAGCACGAACTCAGGGCCCCCGTCGGTTAAACGATTGTTTGGGGATCAGTTCATCAGTGCTTTTTCTTTTTAAGCGCTTCCTATACGGTTGGGTCCCTTTAGCCTATTTGGCCTACCCCTGGACTGTAACATCCATACACATGATATATCGTGCGATTATCTTGGAATCAGGGTGAAATCGATAGCCCTATATACATGCTTTGTGCACATTTTGACATCTGAATAGTCGCAAGTTTTTTATAGATGTAAGATGTTGTGTTGTGTTGTGTTGTCTTGAAGTGGCCGGCTGAAAGGAAGAGGCACACATAAGCAGGGACCGGCATATCATATGATGGTGGTGGTGGTGGTGGTTAGCTGGAGCGGCTGAAAGGAAGAGGCACACATTAGTAGGGACCGGCATATCATATGATGGTGGTGTTAATGTGGTGGTGGTTAGCTGGAGCGGCTGAAAGGAAGAGGCACACAAAAGTAGGAACCTTGATAGACAAGGTGACTGCGAAGTGGGTGATGCCATAGGCGTAGTATAGATTCATGATAAATCTAGGTTTAATCATAAAATGCACCAGAATACGACCATAGCTGGCGGGCTCTATATAAAAGGATGAGGCACACACCTTGAACGGAAGTGGCACACATAAGAAGGGACCAGCATATCATGCGATGGTGGCGGTGGTGGTGATGGTGCTGGTGATGGTGGTTAGCTGGAGGGGCTGAAAGGAAGTGGCTCACATAAGTAGGAAACAGCATATCATACGATGGTGGCGGTGGTGGTGGTGGTGCTGGTGGTGGTTAGCTGGAGGGGCTGAAAGGAAGTGGCTCACATAAGTTGGGAACAGCATATCATACGATGGTGGCGGTGGTGGTGGTGGTGGTGGTGCTGGTGGTGGTTAGCTGGAGGGGCTGAAAGGAAGTGGCTCACATAAGTAGGGAACAGCATATCATACGATGGTGGCGGTGGTGGTGGTGGTGGTGCTGGTGCTGGTTAGCTGGAGGGGCTGAAAGGAAGTGGCTCACATAAGTAGGGAACAGCATATCATACGATGGTGGCGGTGGTGGTGGTGGTGGTGGTGGTGGTGGTGGTGGTTAGCTGGAGGGGCTGAAAGGAAGTGGCTCAAATAAGTAGGGAATAGCGTATCATACGATGGTGGCGGTGGTGTTGGTGGTGGTGGTGGTGGTGGTGCTGGTGGTGGTTAGCTGGAGGGGCTGAAAGGAAGTGGCTCACATAAGTAGGAAACAGCATATCATACGATGGTGGCGGTGGTGGTGGTGGTGGTGGTGGTGGTTAGCTGGAGGGGCTGAAAGGAAGTGGCTCACATAAGTAGGGAATAGCATATCATACGATGGTGGCGGTGGTGGTGGTGGTGGTTAGCTGGAGGGGCTGAAAGGAAGTGGCTCACATAAGTAGGGAACAGCATATCATACGATGGTGGCGGTGGTGGTGGTGGTGGTTAGCTGGAGGGACTGAAAGGAAGTGGCTCGCATAAGTAGGGAACAGCATATCATAGGATGACATAATATCACATGATATCATATTGCCGTCCCCTACACACAAGGCCTTATACAAACACAGGTGATCTATATTAATGTATATTTTTAGCATATTAGCATATATAAGACATGTCTTTCTCATATGAGGCATTACAAAATACAAGGGTTCTACTTTAACGTATAGTGCTTCGTGCTTCATGCTTAGCATATACAAGACATCCCTCTCTACTACAAACCATTTCAACACATAGATTCTATTGGGTTATCTCATGCCTCGTAATAAGGCATACTATTTTGTTTTACTGATTCTATTGGGTTATACCCCTTAATGCAACTGTGCAAAATAAGGCAAGGGAAAAGGTTACTGTAGGTCATAGCCATCGAGCAGATCATTTGGGAACCGAGGTCGTAGGTCGTACTTCACTCCTCGACTTTTTCAGGACGAATTTACGAGAATTATCAGAATTATCGGAATGGCAGGCCATTTTGAATTACGGCCTGTTTCGAAAAATCGATCCCAAATGGTACGCTGAATGGCTATAATTAGGTATGTTTTTTGCAGATCCTGAGGTATACCGCATATGATTATAGTAGTACTGAGGTTATAGTAGTATGATGGCTTGGGGTTCAGTTCATCAGTACTTTTTATTTTTAGCCCCTCCTGATATCATAGTTGGGCCAGTTCAAGATTTTAATTTTTAGCCCCTTCTGATATCATGGTTCGGCAAGTCCACTTTTTTTATTTTTAGCCCCTCCTGATATCATGGTTGGGAAAGTCCAGGGTTTTTCTAAGAAAAGGAACCAGTGTCTTTATGTAGCACAATGGTGCTCCTAGTAGCTTTCAGGGTACTACTTGCAGCTAGTTTGGCTCCAAAGGCACCCCCAAAAGACTCTCATGTAGCACCCCCTTAACACTAAGGTACATATTTTAGCACTTATGCCATATTTCGCACCTTCAAGAAAACCCTGGGCAAGATCCTTGAGTTTATCCTGTCTAACCTTGGACTGTCACAACATACACACAGGAATACTATCAAGTGGTTCAGTGAGTCATAAAACCTATGTATGCAACCATGACATCGCAACCCCATCACCCCCATCACCTCAACCAGGCCCTCTCACCCCCTCACATCAACCAGGCCCTCTCACCCTCATTGAACCTATCTCATAATTATATAATGCATAATATCTATACTTTGTAATGACTAATCTATCCCATCTCCTCACCATATCTCTTGTCTTCGCTGCTTGGTCCAATCCTTTCTCAGTTAACACTGAAAGGTCGCTGCTCCCTTGCACAATGCTGGCAGCATTCCAGGTGCTCTGCCCGTGTCGCACAATCACCACACGGTACCTGCGTGGTGGTGGTAGTGGCTGTTGTGTGTGGGTGCCTGTGGGTGGGTGGGTGGGTGGGTGGGTGAGGGGGGTGAGGGGAGGGGGGGGGGGGGGCAGGGGGGGTAAAATGGCTTCTATCCAAGAAGATATAGAATTGTGGTGGTGGTGGTGGTGGGGGGGGGCGGGGCGGGAGGGGGCTGGGGGGTTAAAATGGCTTCTATCCAAGAAGATATATAATTGTGGTGTGTGTGTGTGTGTGGGGGGGGGGGGGGGGGGGGTAAAAAGGGTTATATCCAAGTATAAATATAATGATAATTATTATTTTTCGTAAAGAGAAGTCAACAAAGTACTTGAGTACCACTGTTTCATTTTGGGGCTAATCATAAGCTGTTGTTGTTGTTGTTGTTGTTGTTGTTGTTGTTGTTGTTCTTGTTGTTGCTCTTTTCGTTGTTGCTCTTTTCGTTGTTGTTGTTGTCGGAGCTGTTGTTGTTGTTGTTGTTGTCGTTGTTGTTGCTCTTTTCGTTGTTGCTGTTGTTGTTGTTGCTGTTGTTGTTGTTGTTGTTGTTGTTGTTGTTGTTGTTGTTGTTGCTGTTGTTGTTGTTGTTGTTGTTGTTGTTGTTGTTGTTGTTGTTGTTATTGTTGTTGTTGTTGATAATGTCGTTGTTGTTGTTGTTGTTGTTGTCGTTGTTGTTGTTGTAGTCGTTGTTGTTGTTGTTGTTGATGTTGTCGTTGTTGTTGTTGTTGTTGTTGTTGTTGTTGTTGTTGTTGTTGTTGTTGTTGTTGTTGTTGTTGCTGTTGTTGTAGTTGTTGTTGTTGTTGTTGTTGTTGTTGTTGTTGTTGTTGTTGTTGTTGCTGTTGTTGTTGTTGTTGCTGTTGTTGTTGTTGTTGTTGTGAAAAATTGAAATAGAGATGAGGACCGCCTCAGAAGTGTGGTCTAGTCCGTAGAACCCATGTTTACTCCATCTGCATACAGTCAGCAGCCTGGTGGTTGGTGGGACACGAAATAAATAAATAAATAAAACAGCAACAACAGCAGCAACAACAACAACAGCAACAATGAAAACAATAGCAGCAGTAGCAGCAACAGCAACAGCAACAGCAAAAGCAGCGCCAATGCCAACACCAACACCAAGTACAACAAGTACAACAACAAGTGCAACAAGTGCAAAACTTCCAACAGCAACAAGTCCAAAAACAGCAACAACAAACAAACAAACAAACAAACAAACAGACAAATACAATTCACCTGCCCTGGATGGCTGGTAGGGGCAGAGGCGGGGCATCGATTCTGTCGTTGAGTGGGCTGTACTCATCCGACCCTGTCCAAGTCCATAGACGCTTTGTGGCAACACCAACACCAACACCAAAACCAGCACCAGCACTAGTACCGGAATTGGTGGTAGCATTATCAGGAGTGCAGCAGGGGATGGTGCTGCTTGCGGCATTGCGTGCGCTGGGAGCTGACAGCGAGTGGAGCAATGGGCGTGGGGTACGCGTTTGGAGGCAAGGGGGCCTAGAGGCGGGTGTTGAGAGATGGGAGGCATATGCTGGGAGCTGGGAGAGGCATGTGCTGGGAGTTGAGAGAGAGTAGAGGGATAGGCGTGGGGTAGATTGTGTGAGGAGGGGGGGCCTAGAGAGAGGGTAGGTCAGACCTGTGGGTGGTGGCCCCATAACCCCTTGGAATGGAGGAGTGCGTAGCAGATTCATTGGTGTTCAGGGGAGTGAATGTATGTATGTATGTATGGCACAGTCCAGGGGTAGGCCAAATATGCGTAAGGGACTTGTCAAACCTTGGCAGGAAGGATTAAAAATGTTCAGGGGAGGGAAAATGTGGGGGGGTATGGGGAAAGAAAGGAATCAGCGAGGGGAGAAATAAAGAAGGGAAGAAAGAAGGAAGAAAGAAAGATTGGTATGAAAGAATATGTGAGGAGGCGTGGTTGCAAGGACGAAGTAGGAAGAAAGGTGCAATGAAAAAAGTGTGAGGAGTTACTCTTGCAAGGGCACTGAATTAAGTATTCCTAGCAATGATGGAGCAGAAGGAGAGATGCAGTGATAGTGTACAAGGCATCAGCCAAAGGTTGTGTTTGGCAACACACAGGTGTAGTGGGGGTCAAGGCACCCGGAGGGGGGCAGTGGGGTGGGGTGGGGTGGACTTTTCTCAGTCTCCAAACGTGGGGTACGGAGTTGTGCTCGTAGGCTTAGGGTGCGAGGAAGTTATGGGCGTGCGGAGGGTCGCGAATTGGGGAATCGCTAGATAGATGGGAGAATTATGCTAGGTCGAGTTGACAGGGCAATCGATGACGATTAGGAGTAATGATGATGCCACCCTAAACACCTTCCCGGGTTTGCCCTGAACCCCAACCGAGAGCCATGCCAACATCGGCCAACAGTACAATTTTCTTCCACTGAGGAGAATTGGCGTCCGGTCGAGCGCCTGGTTTGCGAAAACTGTTCGGCTTTGTATCCTCGCCTTTGCATCGATTTTTGTTCCCTCCACCTTCTGCGTTGTTCGATTTGTATCCCCTGCCTTTGCTGCAGTCGCTATTCAATCGAGTCTCATTAGCGCCGCAACTGCAATCGTCGTCGATTGTCATCGCATGCGCTAAATTCCCTTGGCCGCCTTCATCGCCGAGCTTCGAGTTTAATCGATCGTCACAATGTCCACTAAATCCACATTGTTCGAGGATATCTTTGAGGTAGTTAGCCGGGATCCTGATGGCATGAAGTTCGATAGAGGTGAGCTAACCGCTTTAAGCTCCCTTAGGTTGCATGGAGATCTATCCCCTCCTAGTTATATGTTTGTCCATAACTAGTGAGGTATTGGTAGTCCAGTTCATTGTCATAGGGGGCCAGCTCATCGAGTGTTTCTTTCATGGCCCCTCCTCGAAGTCTAGAGTTGATCTGGTTTTTAGGTTGGGCAAGTCCCTTTAGCCAGACCTGCAACCCCTGGCCTGGAACAAACATACATTTACATAACCGAGAAAACAACAGGAAGACAGAAAGGAATGCAAATGCATGTGTGTAGGCTTTCGCAGAAGTACAATCCAAGAGGTGTTTACGCGTGTACGTATGTGTGTTTCCCTGCTGTCATTTGAACAGATTAGCTGGTTGTCTTATAGGCAACTCAACATACATTAACATAACAGTTATATTACATTCCGTTAACAAAAAATTAGATGTCAGATACCAAGCTAGGTAAGGCATTGCAACTAGTAGAATGAATAAAGCAGGTATGCACCCAAGGTGCTCGTACAAAAAGGCCTAGTAGAGCTGTCTGCAGACGTAGGATGACAGTTCACCAGCATACGATGGCCTTAAAGATAATGCCCCATGCGTCCTCAGGTTGATGCCGATGCATCATGCAAATGCCAGTGCACCTGCAAATGCAAACAGAACCAACCAAGGACTACAGGCAGCCACTGTATGAGTTCACGAATTGAAGATCATCTAACACAAAACAAGTCCTAGGCACGTTGCAAGCGACGCAGAAAATTGGTGGATAGTGCTGGCTATTGCAATCGAGTGCAGGGTTTATGGCAGGGACATGGGCCAGTTCGGGCCAAGGTTTATTGTGGTCGTGTTCGTCGCACTATCGGTCAAACAGACGACATGGTGACCCTGGGGGGGTCCGGCTTCCCTGAAGGGGGGGCTACGGCAAACAACGTATGCAATGTTAGTGGAAAAAGCAAACATACATGTGGACTTGACTGTTTAGCTTCGAGTAACCACAGGTCTAAGAGCAGAGGGCACGTAAACATTTTCACTACCTCTACACTGCTGCTCCACTTACAATTTCCCACACAACACAAAACACAACACACACAACACACGCAACACACACAACTCGCCGACCACAACACAAAACACACCAACCACCACACTAAACACATAACACAACACACAAGACCGCGTATAACACACCACGCACAACACACATCACAACACTCACTACACGCACACCACAACACACAACACATAAAACTTCCAACTTTCCACTACCACTTACTTCTTCCCACATTCTACTTATATGCCACCTACCTCTTACCACTTGCCTCACAAGGCACACCACTCACCAGACACCAAACATCACACACCAAACACCACTCAACACGCACCATTTATCAGTTAACACTGACCACGTGACTCTCGCTACTTGCCACTTACCTCTTACCACTTGCCTCACAAGGCACACCACTCACGAGACACCAAGCACCAAACATCACACACCAAACATCATTTAACAGTTAACACTGCACACGAGACTCTCGCTACTTGCCACTTACCTCTTACCACTTGCCTCACAAGGCACACCACTCAACAAACACCAAACATCACACACCAAACACTACTCAACACGCACCATTTAACAGTTAACACTACACACGTGACTCTCGCTACTCGCCACTTACCTCTTACCACTTGCCTCACAAGGCACACCACTCAACTAACACCAATCACCAAACATCACACGCCAAACACCACTCAACACGCTCCATTGAACAGTTAACACTACACACGTGACACTCGCTACTTAACACCTACTACTTAACACTTGCCTCACATCTCACATCTCACACCAAACACCACTTATGACACACCACTTACCACTTACCGCTTGCCTCACACCTCACACCACACACCACCTACTACTCTCTACTCACCACTGACCACGTACTACTTACTACTTGCTACTTTCCACTTGCAACTTACCACACACCAAACTCTAAACACCACTTATGACACACCACTTACCACTTACCTCACACCACACACCACCTACTTCTCTCCACTCACCATTCACCACTTACCACTTACTACTTGCCACTTGCAACTTACCACCCACTAATCTCCAAACATCAAACACCACTTATGACACACCACTTACCACTCATCATCGCATACTCACCACTCACCCCTTACCTCACACCACACACCACGCACTAGTACATGGCACACCACCTACTACTCTCCACTGGCCACTTCCTACTTAACAATTACCACTTATCATTACCACTACTTGCCATTTACAAATTACCAAACACCAAACACCACTTAGCACTCACCACCGCCTACTCACCACTTACCACTGGCTCCTATTTCTAGCACGAGCATTAGCACCACCTCTAGGGTGATCTTCTTACCTTGTTGCCAGACTCCCCACCTGCAGTCTCCCGCTGTGCAAGTATGATCTGTATGAGTGTGACATGCAGTTGGATAGTTATAGCACAAGCATTAGCACCACCTCTAGGGTGATCCTCTGACCTTGTTCCCACACTCCCCACATGTAGTCTCCCGCTATGTGTGCAAGTCGGATCTCTATGAGTGCGACATGCAGTTGGATATAAACGTGGATGTGTATCCCTTGGAGGTGCGGGCTGATGTACCTTTATTTATGTATCGCATCCCTTGGAGGTGTGTGTGTGTGTGTGTGGGGGGGGGGGGGGGGGGGGGGGGGGGGGGGGGGGCTTATTTATATTTATTTTTGTATTTATTATTTAGTATAGGCCTCCGTAGGTATTTAATGTATTTATTGCATCCCTCGGAGGTGAGGGCTTGGCTCTGGTGGTGGTGATGCTGATAATGGTGGTGGCGGTGGTGGTGGTGGTTGCAGGTTGACTTAATAATTGCGCCTGGCTTGGTGGGTAAGGGAGGTAGGAGGGTCAGCCTGCGTGGTATGGTGCAGGCCTTTTATTTTCAGCTACAAGCAACAGCTTCAAGGCAACTCCCGATATAGCCACTGTGATGCATCCAAATATTTCAGCAATTCTGGAAAGCTGGTTGTGCTAGCTTCAAGGTGCACTAAGGTGCGTTAGGTTGAGCTGAATAGCAAGTCAGGGGGGCTGCCTAGAAGCTGTTGCTGGTAGCTGAAAAGAAAAGCTATGGTATGATGGGTATGGGGCATATGGTGGTGTCTACAGCATGCTTGGGTTTGTGCATGCTGGTTGGTTTAGGGGCTAATGGTTGTAAGGCAAGTTAAGAATTGGATCTGGCTGAATAGCCTGTCAGGGAAGATGCCTAAAAGCTGCAGCTGGTAGCCAAAAAAAAAGACTGTTATCAACAGCTAACCTCTCTAATATCGTTTATTTGGGGAGGTACTCATGGCAGCTTCCAGCCAGCTCCATCGGCCAGCCACTGCATCAATCCCAAAGCTTTCAGCTGCATTACAGTTCATGTGTGTACATTATATGTCAGCTTCCAGACGCACTACCTAGCTTCATGTTTGGCCCAAGGACGCAGAGAGGGAGCTCCCCAGAAGCTGCTACGCGTAGCCCATAAAGGAAAAAATGCTCCCTAACAATTGTTCATGCAGAATGACATAGAGACTTGATTGAGTTCTTGCTTGTGCGTCTAAATATTTCACATGATAAATTGGATTGTCAAGTACTAAATTGTATGCTATTGATTATGTTATATATGTCGCATTTGACAACTCCAATATCGTACGATACTGTACAGCATATAGCAGTATATAGCAGGTACATACATAGCAGATATATGTTAGCAGGTATACGGTGACTATAGCTAGCTCCGGCTTACGCTATGGTATCCTTAACTTCATGTCCTGTGAGTAACTGTATTACACGGATGTAACAATTTCAATTTCAATGTTAGCAGGTATGTACATAGCATGTACATATTAGCAGGTATGTACATAGCAGGTACATATTAGCAGGTATGTACATAGCAGGTACATATTAGCAGGTATGTACATAGCAGGTACATATTAGCAGGTATGTACATAGCAGGTATGTACGTAGCATGTACAAATTTGCAGGTATGTACATAGCAGGTACATATTAGCAGGTATGTACATAGCAGGTACATATTAGCAGGTATGTACATAGCAGGTACATATTAGCAGGTATGTACATAGCAGGTACATATTAGCAGGTATGTACATAGCAGGTATGTACGTAGCATGTACAAATTTGCAGGTATGTACATAGCAGGTACATATTAGCAGGTATATATATAGCAGGTATGTTTATAGCAGGTATGTAAATAGCAGGTATGTAAATAGCAGGTGCATACAGCATATAGCAGGTAAATGATGATCAGTGCTTCCATGTGCTCTTCCTTGAGAATGAAGACATGTCGGCAGATGGACGCTGTAGTGAATTAGGGTTTGGCCAGTTTTATGGCCAGGCCTTTAATTTCATCCTCATCTTCCAGGAGTCCCAGGTCCCTAGTTTGTGTTGGGAGACTGTTGGCGATAACCTCTGTTTATTTTGGGGCTACGTGCAGCAGCTTCTAGGCAGCTCCCTTTTCCGGGCCTTAGGCCAAACTTGAAGCTGGCTAGTGTGTATGAAAGCTGACACGGCAGGCATTCCAATGCAGCTGCAAGATTTGGGTTTGTCCCAGTGGCTGGCTTATGGGGCTGGCAGGAAGCTTCCATGAGTAGCCCAAAAAAGAAACAGTGGCCAGAGTCCCCTCAATGGTAGTCAGTGAAAGAGAGTTTATTTACACTGTGTCTCTGAAGATGAGGCGATATTGGCCATAATTAGTCACCATTATTATTGTTATTAATACTATAATTGCCATTTTGATTATTGTTATTATTATTACTACTATGAGAATTATTATGATTTTTGGCAGAGCTCCTCTCTGGGGGGCAAGAGCCCCAGGGTTACCCCGTTGTCCGTTTGACCGAAAAATTGAAGCCCGGCACGTCAGTCAAGTGCCTCATAGGTCATAACTAACTGGCTTTGTCCAGCTCCATTTCCGTTGCCACATTTCGTTCCATAGCCAACACATTCCTCCAATTTTCTGCGTCGCTTGCGACGCTGCATAGGACTTGTTGTGATTATCAATACCATGATGATAATTGCCTCCCCTCCTCCCACCGATGTACGCAGACTGGGAAGAAGTACAATGTGGCTCTGGCCAGCACGCTGGCAATGGATGGCACTCAGGGGTCAGCGAAGTATGATGCTGTAAGTTATGTGTTCTGAAATGAATTGCTTGATGCTTTTTGGTGGTGCTTGCTCTCATTTATGTGTGCGTGTGGATGTGTGTTTGTCTTGATGTGTGCAAAGAATCAATGATGACTTACTTGATGCTTTTTGGTGTTGCATTCTCTTACTTGTGTGTGTGTGTCAAGAAGTACGATGCTGCAAGTCATGTGTTATGAAATGCATATCATATGATTTGCATTGGGTGTGGGGGAAGTCGGGTGGGTGGGTTTAGGGTTGTGGATGGGTGTGGGGTGGGTGAGTGAGTGGGAGCTGTTTCTTGGACACGTTCAAGCTGTAAGTCATGTGTTCTGAAATGCATATCATGTGATTTGAAGGGTGTGGGATCATGACATGTTCGACTTTAGCCTCTGCCATAAGCTCAATTTGAATTCAAATATCATACTGGACATGGTTGGCACTGTAGGGTCAGGGAAATGCGTTTCTTGAAGTTGTGCATTCTGATATGCAGCAGGGCATTTTGGCTCAATTTGAATTCAAACAAGATTTTGAAAATTGAAATATGGTTATATAGGTTATTATTTCTGATTTGCAGCAGGGCATTTCTTTTCATCTTTTCTCAGCAGCCTCTCGGCACCTTCCTGAGACAGCCACTGTGCCACACCAAAATATTTCACGCAAACCTTCAGTTTTCTACGGACTCAGTGACAATCCTAGTTTAGTAAAATGTTTTCTGTTCTTCTAATAAAAAAAATCTCAAACAGTATGCCGGTATTGAACTGTATACTGGTATGTTTGATATGCTTCACACTACCTAGCCCGTTTGAGTGATACGATTGGTCTAGTGGTACACCAAATTGCTCAAACGAAGAAGGGTCGGGGGTTCGATTCCCCCTACGGTCGTCCTTAGCGTTGCAGGTCGTTGTCAACCGCGATGGTAGCTTGTCCAGTTGAGGTGGTAGACCGTTCTCTGCCCGCGTAAGACGGTTTCCCTTAATACCACGCCCCACCAGGCGTTCTCATTACTTTTTTTTCACACTACCTCCTCTATTCCTGCCCTCTTCAGAGTTTCCCCGGAATCAGTGGCAAGCCTAGTTTAATGGACAAGTATGAGTATGTTATGCATGGCAAGGTTTACAAGTACAAGGACAGCCAATCCTCTGGGCAACTGCGAGTAGAGGTCTACATTTCTTTTGGCGGTCTGCTGATGATGTTGGCAGGAGACCCTAAGAAGTTGCAAGACCTCGAGGTGGACTCCAATGTGTTCCTGCTCATGCGCAAGTTGTAGGTGTGGTCAGGAGGAGGAGAGGAGCACGGTACCGCTCTGGTCAGGAGGTTACAGGATGGCCACACCTTGGGAAGCAAGTTGTAGGTGTGGTCAGGAGGAGGAGAGGAGCACGGTACCGCTCTGGTCAGGAGGTCCCAGGATGGCCACACCTTGGGAAGCAAGTTGTAGGTGTGGTCAGGAGGAGGAGAGGAGCACGGTGCAGCTCTGGTCAGGAGGTCCCAGGATGGCCACACCTTGGGAAGCAAGTTGTAGGTGTGGTCAGGTGAAGGAGAGGAGCACTGTGCAGCTCTAGTCTTGAGGCCCGAGGATGGCCTCACCTTGGGAAGCAAGTTGTAGGTGTGGTCAGGAGGAGGAGAGGAGCACAGTGCAGCTCTGGTCATGAGGTCCGAGGATGGCCACACCTTGGGAAGCAAGTTGTAGGTGTGGTCAGGAGGAGGAGAGGAGCACGGTTCCGCTCTGGTCATGAGGTCCCAGGATGGCCACACCTTGGGAAGCAAGTTGTAGGTGTGGTCAGGAGGAGGAGAGGAGCACGGTACCGCTCTGGTCAGGAGGTCCCAGGATGGCCACACCTTGGGAAGCAAGTTGTAGGTGTGGTCAGGAGGATGAGAGGAGCACAGTGCAGCTCTGGGCATGCAGTCCGAGGATGGCCCCACCTTGTAGGAGACGTCTAAGGAGGGCCACATCTATTATGGCTCTGCGCTTCAGAAAACAGGCCCAATTTCAACTGTACTTGAGATTGCGAGACTTCTTGGAGTGTGGTGCAGTAAATGTGCTTTGGCTTGTCTGCAAGCGGCCTGAGCAGCATACTTTCTAACCCATCTCCATTCATAAAACGATGAATGCGTGCTTTGCTCACATGAGTAGCCATGAATTTGAATTTGCATTGTTACATGGTTCTTCAGCCACCTCCGGTCTGCTTACTGTCTACCAATTCTAAGTCCCTCTGTGCGATACCCACGGAAACCAGGGAGCGCATTTAGCGGATTAGACAGTTTAAAGATCACTGTCTGCAGGCAGAGCAACCATGGGTAGCACAACGCTACGACACCGCACTCCCAAGTCCAGAACGAAATGACAGGGCTGAAATGGTCGGGGGTAAATGTAACAACACTTGGAGTAATCATATCTACGGTATCGTTTTTTAACGTTTATTAAGTAACAAACCCGACTGTAATGACTGGATGCTGCACTCATGAAGCCTCACAGAATTCTGAAAAAGAGGAAGACAGTCCGACAGATATCGCAGGTCGCCAGAAGAACAAGAGATCTGACAGTCGGACAGCGGACGGCGGAGAGAGAAACGGGAGGAACCTGGGGCTAAAGCGAAAATAGCTGGAGACGCCTCGTTCTCGTTTCGAACAGTGCACCCCCCTCACCTGATACTCTATGCTGCAGGCTGCTGTTGCTGCTCCTCACTCTAGATGGTTCCTTCCCCTCACAATTAGTTTTCGCTTTAGCCCCCTCTGGACCCCCCAGGGGTCCCGGGGCTGAAGCCCCAAGTTCCCCCCCGGTCTCTCTCCGCCGTCTGTCCGTCTATCCATCTCTCTATCTCTCTATCCGTCTGTCCGACAGGTGTCCAGGCGTTTGAACGATTCCGACCACCCCCGCACCCACAATTTTTGCTCATAGTTGGAGTGCGCATGACTACTTGACTAGAGTTATCAGCATCGCAGCGGTCAAGATTCTTCGCAAAAGTTGTTCAATGTTTGTAGCTCTATTCGGCTACGAGAAGCTACTTTCTCCACTACTTTCGAAACTCCCTGCCGGTGACTGCTAAAGCGATTTTCCGTGTCGCTTGCGACACGCTCTTAGAACTTGGCACTCTCGACAAAGGGAGCTGCTGCTCACTGTAGATGGTTCCTTCCCCCAGCCTTCTCCGCACAATTAGTTTTCACCCTCGGCAAAGGGAACTGTGTATCGTACGCTGCCACCAAGGCTGAGCAGCCATCCCATGTGAGTGCTAGCTTCCAACTGGCTGCTGGCTCACAGAAGAAGCTGCACCCGTACGTGAACTTGAAGAATGCAGAGTTCAAATGGGGGATGTCTCTTTTGCTCCCACTTCTCCACCGACGACTCCCCCAAACAAGAGTAAGATGCGAGTTGTGATCTTGGCTTACATATTGTCTTGTTGTCTGATTGGTTTGGGCTGGCTGCTTTGAACTGGAACATGTACGGATTGGACTGCTCAGGACTGCATGTGAAAACATGGTTCAAGCCACTCCAAGTATGCTTAAACAAGAATATTACAAACTGATATTTTGAGGTTGTGGCTCAGGAGCCATGCTTGGGCAGAAGTGGGCAGACCTTGCCACAGGGAGGGTCTCTGTTCAGTTATATTGAGTATGCTCTCATTCAAAAGGCTCAGTGGCGGGACGGCTGACAGGATCCGTAAGATAACACCTCAAAGCAGCAGTTGTCCGGATCCTAGGACCTGGTATGATTTTTTTTCGAGTTCATTCTACATGTGTTGGGTGAGATACGGTTGCAGCCACACTGCACCATGCATGCAGCCCCATCGCACCATTTTCCACCTCTGGTTTGAAAATTTACACCTACCACACTGCACCATGCATGCAGCCACACTCCACCATGCATGCAACCGACCACACTGTGATGTGCACACTTGCAGCCACACTGCACCATGCATGCAGCCACACTTTGCCCTGCACGCAACCTAGAACAGTTCGCCATGCATGTGACCACACTGTCCCTTTCACTCACACTACAGGTTTAAATAAGCCTGCTGCATGCTACGGAGAGATGCTGGCTACTTCGTCTAAAGAGAACCCGGACCTCCTAATTCTGCAAAATCGGGCTATGACGGGTACTCAAGCTTCACACCAGAAAGTGAGCATGCTTGTCATGGTCATTGTTAAATGAGGGAGACAGGCTGAGAGAGAGGCTGAGGCAGATAGAGCGAGGCTGAGAGAGCGGGAGGCTGAGAGTAGCTGAGGTAGGGAGAGGAGGGCTGATAGAGGCTAAGGCTGAGGCAGACAGATGCTGAGGCAGAGAGGGAGAGACTGAGGCAGACAGAGGGAGGCTGAGAGAGGCTGATGCAGAAGGGGGAGGGAGGCAGAGAGTGGGATGGAGGCTGAGAGAGGCTGGGGTAGAGAGAGGGAGGGAGGCTGAGAGTGGCTACGGCAGAGAGAGGGAGGCTGATACAGGCTAAGGCAGAGAGAGAGAGGCTGGGGCAGAGAGGGAGAGACTGAGGCAGAAAGAGGGAGGCTGAGAAAGGCTGAGGCAGAGAGAGGGATGGAGGCTGAGAGAGGCTGAGGCAGAAAGAGGGAGGGAGGCTGAGAGAGGCTTAGGTAGACAGAGGGAGGCTGAGTCGGACAGAGGGAGGGAGGCTGTGGGAAGCTGAGGCACAGAGAGGGAGGGAGGCTGCGAGAGGCTGAGGTAGACAGAGGGAGGCTGAGAGAGGCTGAGGCAGAGAGAGGGAGGGAGGCTATCAGAGGCTAAGGCAGAAAGAGGGAGGGAGGCTGTGAAAGGCTTAGGCAGAGGGAGGGAGGCTGTGAGAGGCTGAAGCAGAAAGAGGGAGAGGGATATAATCATAAGTATCAGCATAAGCATCATCAGCATCTTCAACATCATCCCTCATGTGCATGTCCGAGATCAAACACGTACATGAACCATGTACCATCATAGAACCACCCTACCCCACCCCAAACCACCCCACTCAACATACCAGCACCACACAAACCAACACCACACCTCCCCTTCATTCCCTCCACCATTTACAATATTAAGATCAGCTCAAACCTACATGGAGACCTGTCGTGGCGCTTGTACTTCAAGTGGGTGGCGGACGTGCTTGCAGATTCGAACAAGCTCTTGAAATACGGTAGGGCGGAGGATTCCCCATGGAGTCCAAGCCCCATCGGATAGTAACTGACAACTGCATAGGCCTCAAGGAGGGTGTAAGCAGAGCTGTGAACGGCATGGGGTATTAGGTATGGTAATGTTGCTCACGTGGCTTGAGTACAAATATTGATGATCTAGAACTTGAACTTGGTTACACGGCCCCAACCAGAAATTTGGCTGCTCCCTGTCTTAGGCAGGAAAAACAATAATGCTAACTGGTATCGGTATTTTCAAAAACACATACAGTCCCTACAATAGTCTGCCTCTTTTGCCATATAAATTATTTGCGTGTAGAACATAGAGATCGTGTGTGCCTTTTGCCCTTGCTTCCTGCAGGCTACAACCAGCCGACAAGAGAGCAATGGCCGTTTCCGTTTGTGACCCTTTGAGCCTAGTCCCAGAGCCTGATGTGACCCCCAAAGACCACATTGTGCGCCCAAGAGTTTCAGAATTTTGTGCGACAGTCGAGGTGTTCCTATGACACAGATGCAACCTAGTGAATCTTGAAGCTGATAGGACGGGCACACCTATGCAGGTGGGAGCTTTTGGCTTGGCCAAGTGGCTGGATAATGGAGCTGGTAGGAAGCTGCCATGCGTTAGTGTTTTTCTTTTCAGCTACGAGCAGCAGCTTCTAGGCAGCTCCACTGACTGGCTATTCGGCCAAACCTGGCACAACCTTGAGCACATTGATGTTGTCATAATCAGTTGTGCACAAGTGCTGAAATAGTTCAGTGCAGTCCAATGGCCGGCTCAAGGAGCTGCCTAGAAGCTGCGATGAAAAGCGGAGAAGAAACCCCCCGCCATGCATAGCCCCAAAAAGAAACAGTGATTATGTAGCTCTGTGTGCTTTGATTGGCTGGCAAGGAGGGTTCTTTAATGATTCAGATTTGATTGGGTTATTGTAACATGGTTTTTCGGCCATCTCTGGGCTGCTCACCGTCTTCCAATTCCCAGCCCCCCCCCCCCCCCCCCCCCACACACACACACACACACACACCACACACACCACCCCATGGAAAACCGGGAGCAGTGTGATCATGGAGCACTGAGCAAGTGGATTAGACAGCTTAAATACTTGGTCCAGGTCCGTATGATCTAGCATTAAGTGTGCTAAAATCAATCAGAGTTTGGTTCAGTTTTTCTTGGCCACTGTTTTCAATGTTAGGTGGGGCTAGCTTGTTGTCTCGTGTGTTGCTTAGTTGTGCCTTACCACTTCCTGGTTAGTGGTGTCATTGTGTGTGACTAGTCACTAAGTGTGTGTGTGAGATCTGCAGGGCCAACCTCTTAAAATGTGTGGACCTCGGACCATTAAGGCCTTCTATCAGCATCAATTGCGTTCCACTCGATCGTTTTATGTCTTGGTGACTACTACTGTACTTCCTTAGAACTATAGCTGTAGATAGTAACTGCTTTTCTGTCTGTACTGTTTCACACTCTGTGACACAGTGCCAGCTTCCCGTAAGCAGCGTCCCCTGGCGTCCTTTCTGCCACGTGCTGTCTAGCCAGGGTCTAGACCCTGCTGTCTTTACCCTGATCCCACCACTGGTGTTTTCCCTTAAGAGGGTTCCCCCAGTGCTTTAACTATTCTCATCTTGCGTAAAAAGATTGGCGCGTTTGACCGGTACGATTATCTCTCCACTCTTGAAGTGTATAAGCTGATACCTTCCATAGCAATAGACTTTGGAACTGAAGGGGTGGTATAACGAATCTTAAAGAGGTATATAAAACCTCATGTTAGGGTAACAACTTTTATGTCACATGGAAATGTCAGAAATGTTGGAGGGCCCCCCTAGCAAAAGGCAGGCATACATGTGCATTCAACCAGAGGTCCAGAGCCCTACAGACCCAGCACATGAGCCAAATACACGTATCATGGCGTGGTAATGTGGTATGCTTATTTGATCAATATGCTAGGGGTGAGAATTAAATCAATACTTGTCTTATTACTTTTGAGTACCCTTTCTTGTAACTTGCATGATGCCACACAAAAACACAGCTTTCGAGCAGTGGCCTTCAACATTTTGACTGGCCTTTGCTAGTTGTCATGCAATTACTCCAACGAGCTCCAATGAACCTAAAACTAATATCCCTCCACCCACACCCCGCTGCATGCTGCATGCTGCCGACAAGGCTGGGGAGGAGGATTCTCTGGCAACATGCTGCTAGGGAGGTGCAGGAGCCTCGTTCTCAGAGGTCGACCACACGAGCCGGCGTAGCTTAAGGTTTAGCTTAGCCACTAACCCGGAAAGTTTAGGGTCTCGACGTACACGCTGGCCTGAACCCTAAACTGCTGCAAAAATCGTCCACACGAGCATTTTGCGTCCACAGTTTGCGGTCGGTTTAGTCTAAATGTACTGCCGAATAGCTAGAGGAATTTTGACTTTTTGATGACAGACGAGCTTTTTCCGGGCCATGCTCCCCAGCGTGAACCGTGCTATGAAGCAAGTGAATTCGAGGCTGCGCCAGGGTTGAGCCATTCGGTCCGTATGCACCAAAATACCGAACGCATCTGCATTCGGTAAAAATCTCGTTCGCGTTCGGTGCATTCGGCATTCGGGAGAGAGAGGGTTCGTTACATAAACTCAGCAAATCTCGTCGAGACTGGACAGCAGCACAGCCTGCCAACCATCCAATTTTATAGCACGGAAGCACGAGGGTTTTGAAGGCACCCCCGGAAACCTGAAAACAAATAGTAGGGGGCCCTAGCGGGTCCCCTGGAGGTCAGCCCCGGGGTGGTGTACGGAAAACGATGGCTTCTTCGAACGTGGTTCAGTTGTCTAAAATTGTTACATTTGTTTTGAACGTTGAAATATATGTAAAATTTATCCATGCCAAGGGAGTTCCAAGGTGAACAAAGTGCAGTGAGACGCTTTTGCAAATTGCAATTGTCAAGAACTGTGTACAGTTGTCTATTTACACGTATAGTTTTCATACTGAAAATAATTAGAAAAGCAAGAAAAATGAGATGACATCCTCAAGGGCCACACTGATACTTCCAAGATCAATGTTTGATTTATCCTATGTACATGTTCATGAATGGAGGGGGAAAAGGCAGTTCAGTGCATCACAGCGCAGTTAGGTGAAGTTCAAAATGGCACCTCACTTCACATCTGCCTCCACATCTATCTACTCCACACCTACACGTAGTCCAAATCTATCCAACTCCAGTAACCTCAACAAATGACAATCAGGACAATGACAGGGTAAATTATTATTCAGACCTCGTAGGCACCACTCTTGGACCGTCATATCAAAATGTGGTGTTCAATCTTGCAATAATTCGGTGAATCCAAAACACTCAATATTCCTATTTGAACTACCTGAGAGGTAGTGATCACTAAAGATGAAGGCAAAATCAACCAAAAGTATCCCGCGCAACACTCTAATATGACTGCACACCCATTCACCATCTTCACACGATTGGATTTGTACATCACTGATGGTCATGCAAGGGGCAGTAGACCCAAAGACTGCACATCATGTACTTAAGGGAAAGGTTTCAATCGATAGAGTTGTTACACAGTGAAGACTGAAGAGCAGAGAGTTAACATCGCAACTCGTGCGGCTATATAGAATAGGAAGTCTCCAGGAAGATTCTGAAGACACGTGCAGGCCATAGCTAGCCTATGGCCTGGCGGCAGGTAACCCGGGTCCTGGGGCACCTGGACCATGCGCGCACTATGCCAACTCAGTGTCCGATGCAACGGACAATAACATCCTCCCCAATTCAAGGTATTCTTGGATACAAGAATCCCTGGAATTAACTGAGGGGCATAAAGAAATTATAATAGTATAAAGGCTGACAAGGCTATTTAGAGATGCTAATGGCTGGCAGGAGAGGCTGTAAATAATAAATTATTTGGAACAGGATCCAAGGGGTCACGGCACATTAATAGCAAAGTTCTTCAGATCAATGTCAGTCTACTAGGGTAGCAGGTAGCAGGGAGGCTACCTTAGGAAGCTAGAGGGAAACTTCAGATAGGCTGCAGGCTAGGTAGCAGAGGGGCTGCAGGGAAGCTGGGAGAAACTGCAGATAGGCTGCAGGCTAGTTAGCAGGGAGGCTGCTGGGAAGCTGGAAGGAAACTGCTGATAGGCTGCAGGCTAGGTAGGTAACGAGAAGTAGGACATGATTTGAGATGAGAGAATAAGTTGAGACAAGATGTCTGTGCTAGTCCCCCCATAATTTGGGCTCATCCTAAATTAGAGTATTGCAGACATACGGCAGTAACTTGATGATGGATTCTAAATAAAGGGGGCATCAGTACATGAGGCAGTACAAGACACCAGATTAATCTTAAAGTGTTCATTCATGGCTAAAACAGTAAGGAGCAATAGACCATAGGTGCATATTTAGGTGCCAGATGCTGGGTATCCATCAAGGTCCAACTGGCTGTGGATTTTCTTTAGGAGAGTGGAGAAGGATTTCCTAGACATCCTTGGGGTGTCCAGCATGTTGCTGAATGTGAAATCCATTGGGTTCCAGTGCATGCTGAGGTTGTTGACACAGATGACTTTGCCTCCAGGGTTCACACAGCTGATGGGATGCATGAGCATCTTGGGCCAGGTGGCAAGGATCCGTGCATGTGCTTGGACCATGGCTGCTTGTAGACAGATGGCCCACTGAAGGGTGGGCCTGTCAGCTGTAGAAACAGTGGGGTAGATATGGACCATGTGCTGCAATCTGTTGACATGCTTGAGAAGAGGTTCGCAGACTGATGAAGGGCTGCTGTGCATCTGTCTGTTGGGGAATTTAGTCTGCTCAGATGCTAGCAGGGTGGGGAACTGGTTGGCTAGCTGGTGAATGAGGGTGGGGACAGGCTGTCTAGGTCTGATGCTAAAGGCTCTAAGGGAAGCAGGGGAGTTGTTGAGGGTAGTCAGCAGGGTTCCAAACCTATTTCTGGAGAAACAAGAGTTGTTAAGGAAATAAATGGACTGGGTATGTGTTCATGTTGACATGAGTGAGGGGCTGATCAGGGGGAGGGGAAGTAGCTAAGGGAATCCACTGGTCAAATCTAAGGGCTTGGGAGAGCTCATGCTGAGTGCAGGACCCTTGTCCATCAACAGGGAATGCATCCTCATATGTAGTCCTGGCTTGGTCTAGCATGAGGTCCATTTCTATTTATCAGCATGAATAG
Organism: Chlamydomonas sp. ICE-L; assembly: GCA_013435795.1. Taxonomy (NCBI): domain Eukaryota; kingdom Viridiplantae; phylum Chlorophyta; class Chlorophyceae; order Chlamydomonadales; family Chlamydomonadaceae; genus Chlamydomonas; species Chlamydomonas sp. ICE-L. Next base: position 38,870,474 of record JACBWV010000626.1, read on the forward strand.
CGGTGCTCTCACTCGTTTTATGACTTGGTGACTACTTATATACTCCCTTAGAACTATCGGTCCTGACAGTACTGTGCCAGCTTCCCGTAGTGACAGCTTCCTGTGGACTGCGTCGCCGGTTCCCCTGACACGCTCTGTATAGCCTGTACCCTTACTTGTCAGGTTCCAGGCTACGGCTCCTTCCTCCACTGGTGCCCCTTGTTGGGTCTCCAGTGCTTGTAACGCTATTCTCGTCTCCGTGTATAGATTGGTGCGTCTGTTTCACGCAAGCATCTCTGTCCACTCTTTGGAGTGTATTCAGGCTGATAGGTTATAGGGTCCTTCATTTAATACCACTGCCTTTCAATGCTACTTCCTCGAGGGCCTCCCGCCGGCTTTGAGAAACTCCATGAGTCAAATGGTCTTTCTTGGTCGCGCGGGATTCGCAGTGTCATCATCAGCAACGGCTGCGACCATGTCCTTCCTTCGGAGGTCAAGGTTCCTCTTTCTGATTGGCTTGATGTTTGCGCGCCAGCGGCCTCTGCTAACGGAGGGGAGGATCCTTCCGCCATCGTGGAAGTACCCGCCCCCCCCCCCCCCCCCCCCCCCCACCCCCCCCCCCCCCCCCCCCCCCCCCCCCGATCAATTCTCCAACTTCGCGGTTCCTTCTCCTACTTTCCGACGCCTCTCTCATGAGGTTGAGGACGTTCTTATGGGTCTATGTTGTGTACAGACTCAGATCATCCAGTATGCAGTGAAGCCTCCGCCACCTGATGCCTGTTTCGACTATGACTATGAAGACCTTGCCCGTGATCGTCATGATGATGATGATGATGATGATGATGATGAAGATCTGCAGAGTGCTACGAGTGGCGACTTCGGTGGAGGTACTCCGTCGAATGCTACTCGTGTGTTCAACACTTCCATCGTCTCTCCAGTGTATAAGCATCCGTCGGCACCTCCGCCTGAGCCTTCACCTGTGTATAAGCCCGAGCCTTCGTCTGCGCCTCTGTTTGCGCCTCTTCCACCGGTCCACCCGGATGTGGCCAAGCCGTCTTTGCTGAGGATTTCTTCGTCCTACACCACTGGCTCAATTCCCATGGAGAGAGGACTCCCTGGCCCCCATACTCGTGCTCGAGAGGCTGCTGCTACAGCTGTCCGCACATCTTCTGCTGGCACTTCGCAGGAGCCCCCTCCGCCACCTTCGGTGGAGCTGCTACCTGCTCCTGGCCCTCCACCTCCAGTGTTTCCTTCGCGGTCATGCGAATCTTGGGAGCATCTGCTCACTGGAGGGCCTCCTCTGCATCTACTGTTGCAGGACTGCCGTCGTATCCGCCAAGCTCAACGTGATGGGGACTCCTTGAACCGCACTATGTACGGTACTTAGGCTGGATATGAAAGCCACTCAGGCCAATGTTGATAGCAGGGGTCGCACTCGGCGCGTGATGGCATTCTCTGAGCTAGGTCTCGAGTGTCGGGCTTTTCTAGGACCGGTTACTTCGGGGATTACCTACCCTCCTGCTAATAATGGTGTTACCTTTGGTGGCATTGGGCGTAGGAATAATGACCTGCGGGGTTACCAGTTCGTGAAGATGCCCCTCCCTCTCTGTCCTGTTCGTCCTGATTTCGAGCTAGTAGTGAGTGTTGCGCGGTCCCTGTCTGAGATCAGGAACTTAGATGACCAGCGCGCGTATGACGCTGGTCTTGCTGCTGAGTATTTTCTAGGGATTCGTGAGTCTTTAGCTCCTAGGACCCCTGCTCCTGCTGCTGGAACTTCGGCTTCTCATGGTGAGTCTCTTGTAGATCCTGCACTGTTGGGTTTCAGTGCACTGCCCCTGCACCGTCAGGAGTTCATGGTCTTATCCATGATGCTCGCTAACATGACGGACGCCTTAGTCAAGGTATACCAGGACTTTGCTTCACCTCGGGATATCTTGTTACATATCCGGAGGCAGCAGTCTGATGCCCTTGCCTCTCGTGTCCCTCTCATGATGAAAGAGTATCTTGATTCAGTCATGAGCCCTACTGATGAACAGGTTGACGCCTTCTTTCGCCGGGTTCGCGGTCTCTGCACTGACCTCCGCAGTACTGGGTCTCCACAGACTCAGCATCACGCCATGGGTATTATTGCTAACGGCATTCGTCTGGCGCGTTTCGAATCGCTGCGCATCAAGTATGGCAGGCTACTGTACAACTCGCAGCCTGTTGAGTATTGGTCCTGCCTGTCTGGAGGAATATAGGACTTTAGACATTTTGAACATAGCGCTCCCCAAGTCCGATTCCAGGCATCCTGGGTGGTCCCGGGACACTCCCAAGGTTCCTGCCAATGCTGCATTTCAGCTGAGGCAGGGATCTGGTTCTCAGGGTTCCGGGTCTACCAAGAGACGCCTGGATTGCACTTGGGGTCCAGGCCCTCACAAGGAGAGTCACTCAGAGGACCGCTGCTGGACGAAGCACCCGCATCTGAGAAGGGGCAAGGATGGTGCACCGCGTATTGCACCGGTGCCTGTCAACTTGGCCCTTCCAGGTACGCTTACTCCAAAGCAGCTGTCCTCCTTGCAGGCTCAAATTGATGGGTTTGCTATGCATAAGTAGGAGGTAAGCTCTGTCCTATTCTCTTGCGCCTCGAAGTTTTCCAACGTCTGTAGCCCGAGCCTGTCTGCGGGTGTCTGGCATGTTGATTCTGGAGCTGGGATGTCTATCACAGGTGATCTGTCTTTGTTCACTGTGTATACTGCTTCTAAGGATGGACCATCAGTTCGATTTGGTGGTGGTGTGGTTCAACGGTCAGTGAGTGAGGGATCCATTGTGTTATGTAGTGATTGGTTACCAACATCAATCACTCTAACCAATGTGCTCTACATACCCCACTGTCCAGTGAACCTCCTGTCAGTAAATGCTGTGGCTCATGCTCATCACTGCAAGATTTCTTTTGATAGTCTTAGTTGTACTGCCACTCAAAACTCTTCTGTGCTCTGGTCTTTCCCTGCCTCAAGTGATGGTGTATACAAATTTACCTGTAGGCCTTGTATCAACCCCAATGGCCGTTTGTTTCGTGCTGAACATTACCCAGTTTTTGCACTTGATGTTGATGAGGATGGTGGAGTTGTTATCCCTACCACCCCTGAATGGCTGTGTCATAGGCGGCTGGGTCACCCTGGCTATGACGCCATGCACAAGCTTGTCAGGGATGGTTTGGTTAGCAACTTACCCCTCACTCTCAAACAAGTGAAGAAACTGGCTAAGATCCCATGTGATGCTTTTCAGAAGGCTAAGGCAAACCGTAGCCCTTTTCCTAAAGAAAGCAAAACTAAGATCCGTGCACCTCTTCAACGCCTTCACTTGGACATCATGGGACCATTTCATGTTAGGGGCTTGCGTGGGGAGTTTTATGTTCTGTGTCTCACAGACCAATACTCTGGCTATGCTGAAGTATTGTGCTTGAGGTCCAGGGATGAAGCTCCCTTAGCAGTTCAAACTACCATCCCCAGATGGATGACTCAGCTACATGGGTTCGTCTTCAAGTGTCTGAGATCTGACAGGGCTAAGGAATTCATAGTGAAGTGGTTCGAGGATTGGTTAGAATCGGTTGGAGCTGTGCATGAATTATCTATGGCATACACTGCTCAGCAGAATGCAACTGTGGAGAGTTACAATGGGGTCTTGCAGAACATAGCTAGGAGTATCCACTTGGAGTCTAAGCTAGCTAAGTCTTTTTGGCCCTATGCCTTTCTCAGTGCTTGTTACCTACGAAATCGGCTGCCTAATCAGGGTGACAAGACTCCATACGAGTTGTTCTTTGGGGTTCTACCTGATGTATCGTTGTTGCGTGTGTTTGGTTGCCCTTGCTATGTCACAATAGTAAATGGGAAGAAACGCAACAAGCTAGACGAAAGGACGTTATCTGGTAGACTGGTTGGGTATTCTCTGGTGAGCAAGGGTTATTTTGTTTGGGTTCCTAAGTTGCGCCAGGTAGTAGAGAGTCGTGATGTACTCTTCTATGAGCAGTTCAGCTATAACTGCATACCTGGGCTGTCCCCCTATGATGGGTCCCGGTATGTTTCTCGCATCCCTGCCGCTATCGACGGACACATGCTTGATCCTGCAGGTAATGCCCTATACCTTTTACCGACCCCGATTGTTGACCGCTGTACTGGTCATGGGATGAATTTGCGTCCCAGGTCAGGGACTGATGGTGCTGTATTGCGTGCGAAGGTACTGGGCAAGGGGGATTCTGCTGTTCCTTCAGGCAATAATTTACCCGAATCTCAGGGGGTCGCCAGGCCTTCCTCTGCGCCAAATTCCGTCGGCGAAGCTCTAGGATTTGGACAGCCTCAGGTCATAATGGAGCCTGTCATAGGTCCGCTGTCTAATAGTCGCCACCCCCCGCCCCCCTGTTCGGATGGCTCGCAGGCGTTGTTGATCCCTTCGCCTCCTGCCGTCCCTGGTGGTTTATACCGGACAAGGCATTGCGACGATGTAGCCGTCACCGAGAGTGTGAGTGATGACCTTGAACACTAGTCTGGCTCTGATACTGCGTATGGCTGGGGTGTACCGGTCGACCCAGGTTTCAGTGACATAGAGGCAAAGAATGCCGGCCCTGTTCAACCAGGCATTAGTGATGCGCTGGGGGCTGTCAGCATGAATTGCGGTGCTCTCACGCGTTTTATGACTTGGTGACTACTTATGTACTTCCTTAGAACTATCGGTCCTGACAGTACTATGTCAGCTTACTGTTGACTGCGTCATCGGTTCTTCTGACACGCGCTGTCTAACCTGTACCCTGATCAGGTTCCAGGCTACCGCCCCCCTTTCCTCCGCTGGTGTCCCTTTATGGTTCCACTATCTTTTGTAATAATTATTCTCGTCTCCGCATTTATAGATTGGCGTGCTGCACACACTAAGTCCACTCTCCGGAGTGTTATCCAAGCTGATCGGGTTCCGATACTGCGTATGGCTGGGGTGTTCCGGTCGACCCAGGCTTCGTTGATATAGAGGCAAATAAGGCCGGCCCTGTTCAACCAGGCAGTAGTTCTGCGCTGGGGGCTATACTACCGGTTACTGCTGATACTGCTGATATCCCCGCTGCTCATGTACAAGTACACTGCTTGTACGTGGGAGCATACATTTCCACTTCCACTGAACTGACCTTCAAAGCTGCCATGCTTCCCACCAGCCCTGACAGGGATCAATGGCTCCTTGCTATGAAGGATGAGATGGCGTCCCTACATGCCCATGGCACTTGGGCGCTCACTCCACTGCCTCCTAAACAGAGGGTCCTGTCTGGCAGGTGGTTATTTGTGAAGAAGGTTGGGGTTGATGGTTCTATTCGCTTCAAGGCACGTTTTGTGGTTCGTGGTTTTCTGCAGCGTCCTGGGTTGGATTTTCATGATGTATATGCCCCCGTTTCTTCTAAAGCAGGTCTGAGGGTGCTCCTGGCTGCCATCACTCATAGGAAGATGTTTGTTCGGCAGCTGGACATCAAGACTGCATTTCTGAATGCTCCCCTTGAACCTGGTCTGGACCTGTACTGCCACCAGCCTGAGGGCTTTAAGGTACTTGGTCCTAACGGTGTTCCCCTTGTGTGCAAGCTAATCAAGTCCCTTTATGGTTTGAAACAGGCGCCCAGGGCTTGGAGTATGGATGTCAAGCGGGTTTTGGTTGCACATGGTTTTATTATGTGCAAGGCGGAACCTGCTCTGTATTTTAGGAGGGATTCTAATGGTGGGTGGAGCTATGTCCTAACCTATGTTGATGATTTTATCTGTGCTTTTAGTGAGCTGGATAGGTATGTTTTGCTGATCAAGGCTATGGAGAAAGCTGGCTGGGAGGTCAAAGAGATGGGTGTGCCGGTTCAGTTCCTCTCCTTGGACATGGCTTGTACACTTGACTCTGACGGCAGGTGTGTTCAGATCAACCTCTCCCAGCACTCCTACATTGTTGATCTGGTGGAGCAGTTTGGTCTGACTGCTGCTGCCAAGCCCAGGTTTGGTGCCCCCATGGACAAGTCCACCGTCACTGACCCACCTGGAGAACCCCTGTCCTCTAATCGCCAGTACCTCTCTCTTGTTGGTGCTTTGCTATACCTGGCTACTTGCACCAGGCCTGATATTGCCTTTGCTGTGAGCTACCTGTCCAGGTTTTCTGCTCACCCTACCGTCCCCCTGTGGGGGGCAGCCAAGCGTTTGCTTTTGTATTTGAGGTCACATTCCCACCTGGGACTCACTTACACACACAGCCCTGATTTCTCTTTTACTGTCTTTAGTGACTCATCCTTTGCTGATGATGGGTCTGACAGGAGATCTCAGACTGGCTTTGCTGTCCTGGCTGGAGGGTGCATAGTGAACTGGATGAGCAAGAGGCAGCCTACAGTTGCCATTAGCTCTTGTGAGGCTGAGTATCAGGCCCTGTCTCAGGCTGCCAGGGAGGTGCAATGGTTGAAGAAGTTGAGGGTGGATCTGGGTCTGCCTTGTGATTTAGTTACCATTCAGGGTGACAACATAGGGTCTCTGAGATGGGCCAATGACTGGCAGCTCCTCCCTCGCAGCAAGCACATTGATGTTATTCATCACTACATCAAGGAGCTGGTGGAGGACGGTTCACTAGATGTTGCCTATGTTAACACCAAGGACAACTGTGCTGACCCCTTCACCAAGCCCCTTGATCCTGCTGTGTTCTGGAGGTTTATGCGGATGCTTGGGATGACCGCTTCTTCTTAGGGTATATAATTTTTTTTTTTTGTTACATCGGTTTCTTTGGTTATCATTGTATGGCATTAGGTTCCTATTCCCGGATCGGGTTTTCTATACCGTTGTTACCCATCTTTGATATTCGGTTTTCATCCTTTTCTAACTTGGCAAATTTTGGTTTTTGCCGTGTTTCATTCCTTCCTATAAACCTTTGGGTTTCCATTTGAAGTTCTCTCGAATTTTCGGAGTTCTTTGATTTTTTTTTTTTTTTTTTCAATCTGTTACATATAGTTCTATGTCACCAGTGCCATAGGTGGAGAAGTAGTATTGTATGTCACCTGTGTCATAGGTGGAGTGTCAGCATGAATTGCGGTGCTCTCACGCGTTTTATGACTTGGTGACTACTTATGTACTTCCTTAGAACTATCGGTCCTGACAGTACTATGTCAGCTTACTGTTGACTGCGTCATCGGTTCTTCTGACACGCGCTGTCTAACCTGTACCCTGATCAGGTTCCAGGCTACCGCCCCCCTTTCCTCCGCTGGTGTCCCTTTATGGTTCCACTATCTTTTGTAATAATTATTCTCGTCTCCGCATTTATAGATTGGCGTGCTGCACACACTAAGTCCACTCTCCGGAGTGTTATCCAAGCTGATAGGGGCTTTACTACCGGTTATTGCTGATACTGCTGATACCCGTGCTGCTCATGTACAAGTACACTGCTTGTACGTGGAAGCATATATTTCTACCTCATCTGAACTAACTTATAAAGCTGCCATGCTTCCTTCCAACCCTGACAGGGATCAGTGGCTGCTTGCTATGAAGGATGAGATGGCATCCTTGCATGCCCATGGTACTTGGGCACTCACTTCACAGCCTCCTAAGCAGAAGATCCTGTCTGGCAGGTGGTTATTATTTGTGAAGAAAATTGGGGTTGATGGTTCTGTGCGCTTTAAAGCACGTTTTGTGGTACGAGGTTTTCTCCAGCGTCCTGGGCTGGATTTTCATGATGTATATGCCCCCGTCTCCTCTAAAGCAGGTCTGAGGGTACTCCTTGCTGCCATCACTCATAAGAAAATGTTTGTTCGGCAGCTGGATATCAAGACTGCATTTCTGAATGCCAAGTTGGAACCTGGCCTGGACTTGTACTGCCACCAGCCTGAGGGCTTCAAGGTCCTTGGTCCTAACGGTGTTCCCCTTGTGTGCAAACTGATCAAGTCCCTTTATGGTTTGAAGCAGGCGCCCAGGGCTTGGAGTATGGATGTCAAGCGGGTTTTGGTTGCACATGGGTTTACTATGTGCAAGGCAGAACCTGCTCTGTATTTTAGGAGGGATTCTTTTGGTGGCTGGAGCTATGTCCTGACCTATGTTGATGATTTTATCTGTGCTTTTAGTGAGCTGGCTTTGTATGCTTTGCTGATCAAAGCTATGGAGGCTGCTGGCTGGGAGGTCAAGGAGATGGGTGTACCGGTTCAGTTCCTCTCATTGGACATGAACGCTGCACTTGACTCTGATGGCAGGTGTGTTCAGATCAACCTCTCCCAGCACTCCTACATTGTTGATCTGGTGGAGCAGTTTGGTCTCACTACTGCAGCCAAGCCCAAGTTTTCTGTCCCCATGGCCAAGTGCACTATCACTGACCCTCCTGGAGAACCCCTGCCCTCTAATAGCCAGTACCTCTCTCTTGTAGGTGCTTTGCTCTACCTGGCTACATGCACCAGGCCTGATATTTCTTTTGCTGTCAGCTATCTGTCCAGGTTTTCTGCTCAGCCCACGGTGCCCTTCTGGGGGGCATCCAAGCGTTTGCTCTTGTATTTGAGGACACACTCCCACCCGGGGCTCACTTACACTCACAGCCCTGAGTTCTCTTTTACTGTCTTTAGTGACTCATCCTTTGCTGATGATGGGTCTGACAGGAGGTCTCAGACTGGCTATGCTGTGCTTGCTGGGGGGAGCCTTGTAAACTGGATGAGCAAGAGGCAGCCCACTGTTGCCATTAGCTCTAGTGAGGCAGAGTATCAGGCCCTGTCTCAGACTGCCAGGGAGGTGCAATGGTTGAAGAAGTTGAGGGTGGATCTGGGTCTGCCTTGTCACCTGGTTACCATTCAGGGTGACAACTTAGGGTCTCTGAGTTGGGCCAATGACTGGCAGCTTCTCCCTCGCAGCAAGCACATTGATGTTATTCATCACTACATCAAGGAGCTGGTGGAGGATGGCCAGCTAGATGTTGCCTATGTTAACATAAAGTACAACTGTGCTGACCCCTTCACCAAGCCCCTTGATCCTGCTGTGTTCTGGCGGTTTATCCGAATGTTTGGGATGACCGCTTCTCCTTAGGGAATTTTTTTCTGGTTACATTCGTAGTTTTTGGTTATCATTGATTGGCATTAGGTTCCTATTCCCGGATCGGGTTTTCTATACCGTTGTTACCCAACTTTGATATTTAGTTTGTCATCTTTTTCCCTCTTGGCAAACTTTGGTTTTTTGCCTCGTTTCATTCCTTCCTTTCAACCTTTGGGTTTCATTTGAAGTTCTCTCGTTTTTTCGGAGTTTATTTTTTTTATTTTTTATTCTGTTACATATAGTTCTATGTCCCCAGTGCCATAGGTGGAGTAGTCGTATTGTATGTCACCTGCGTCATAGGTGGAGTATCAGCATGAATAGCGGTGCTCTCACTCGTTTTATGACTTGGTGACTACTTATGTACTCCCTTAGAACTATCGGTCCTGAAAGTACTGTGCCAGCTTCCCGTAGTGACAGCCTCCTGTGGACTGCGTCACCGGTTCCCCTGACACGCTCTGTATAGCCTGTACCCTTGTCAGGTTCCAGGCTACGGCTCCTTCCTCCACTGGTGCCCCTTGTTGGGTCTCCAGTGCTTGTAACGCTATTCTCGTCTCCGTGTATAGATTGGCGCGTCTGTTTCACGCAAGCATCTCTGTCCACTCTCTGGAGTGTATTCAGGCTGATACTATTCTGGCTTGTGCTTCTGTCAGGTTACATGGGTCATCAAAAGGAACAGTGGGATGGAAGCTGTTGGATGGGGGCGGTAGAGTAGGCAGGATCTGGGATGAAGTCATGTGAAGAGGTGGTGTACAGATCATCTTGGTGTGATGTGAATTCTCCCCCATTGTCTGACTGGAGCAAGGATGGTGGACGGGCTTGGGCAAGGTCAGGCAGGTCATCATCACCAATGACTGGGATCAGATCTGGTAGACTACTGGAGCTGCTAGCAGTATCATGTGGGATGGAGCAGCTGCCAGCAAAGTCATCATTGTAGTGGGTAGCCGGCTGGTTGACCAGTTCTGGGAGGGTGACCATCATGATTATCAAAGGGAATGTGGGAGATAGGGTATTGGGGATAGGGAGAAGGGTAGGGGGAGGGGGAGGGTTCTTAGAGGTGCTAGTGAAGTAGAGACCATCCCATGCCTTTTGGGGCATAAGAGGATTGTCTTTGTACCCCTGGTTGTGGGTAAGGAGAGAGTAGCAGTAGCATTGGACATGTGAACTTGAAGCTTGGGAGAGAGCCTGTGTGCTGCATGCAAGCTGATGCTGTTGGCTGTAGTCAGGGGGGGAGCAAGGATGGAGCACATCGTGGAGGGTGATCCGGGATCCATGGTGCCCTTTGATGTGGGCTTTCCCTTTCTGGAGGCAGAGGAGTGGGGCTGCTCCAAGGTCAGCCAATTGGAGGCTAATAGGCTGGGGGAGATCCTGAATGTCATGCAAGTTGGAGGGGTTACTGGTGCAGTGGGAGTGGGCTGCACAGTCTAAAAGCCACTCTGTCTGGAGAGCTGTCTGGTAGGGATCAAGGGTGGCACTGTCAGAAAGGTCCACATTTCCATTTCTGGAGGACCTCTTGGCTGCATCATTGGGGGGTGATGGAGATCCCCTATTGCCAGATGAAGATGAAAACGGTGGAGGTTGTCAGCATGAATTGCGGTGCTCTCACGCGTTTTATGACTTGGTGACTACTTATGTACTTCCTTAGAACTATCGGCCCAGACAGTGTTTCTGTCTGTACTGTGTCAGCTTCCCGTAGACTGTGTCATCCTTCATGACACGGTGACAGCTTCCTGTTGACTGCGTCATCGGTCTCTCACTGACACACTCTGTATAGCCGGTGCCTGGCTTAAGTTTCCTGACTTAGGGTCTAGTCAGGTTACAGGCATCCGCCTCTCCCACCGCTGGTGTTCTTTGGCGTCCGCCTGTCCTTGTAACGCTATTCTTGTCTCCGTGTATAGATTGGCGCGTCTGTCTCCGCTGCATACATCTCTCTCCACTCTTCGAAGTGCTTTCTAGCTGATAGGTTACGGGCTTATTACTTCTACCACTGCTTTACAATGCAACTTCCGCGTGGGCCTCCTGCCGGCTTCGAGAAACTTACCCCACAGAATGGTATTTCCTGGTCGCGCGGTATGGAGAGCGTCATTATCAGTAATGGATGCGACCGAATTCTTCCTCTAAAGATTCGTGTTCCCACTGATTGGCTAGATGATTGCGCGCCAGCGGCCTCTGCTGCCGGAGATGAGTCTCCTTCCGCCATCATGGAAGCCACCCCCCCCTCCAATACCTCCATTTCTCCGTCTCCTTCTCCTTTTGTCCAACGTCTCCGACCTGAGGTTGAGGATATTCTGATGCGCCTATGCTGTGTTTCCACACAGATTATCCAGTATGCAAGGTCGCCTCCACCCGCTGATGCCCGCTTTACCTACGACACTGTAGACCTTGCTCTCCATAGCCATGAAGATGGCTATGCTTACGGCAAGTCTGACGACTCAGAGGAAGATTACTCTGATGATTGTATGGAAGATCTACAGAGTGCCAGAAGTGGCGACTTCGGTGGAGTCACTCCCTCTTCTGCTACTAGGGTTTTCCACACCTCCACTGTCTCTCCGGTGTATGAGCCTCAATTGGCACCTTCTCCTGCGGTCTTCAAGCCTCCGTCTGCCGCTCTGCTTGCGCCGCTTCCACCGGACCTACCTGAGGTGGTCAAGCCGTCTTTGCTGCGGAGTTCGTCTCTTGGTCCTTTGGGTCCTCTACTCAACCTTGCAGAGCAGGCTCGCAACCCTGCAGAGCGGGCTCTTGGTGCTTACCATACTCGGGCTCGCGAGGCTGCTGCCACGAGTGTCCACAGATCTGCTGCTGGCACCTCGCAGGAGCCCCCTCCACCTCCACCGGTGGATCTGCCACCTGCGCCTGGCCCTCCGCCGTCTATGAATCCTACGCTGTCCGGCATATCCTGGGAACATCTGCTTGATGGCACACCACCTGTGCGGCTGGCTGTGCGGGACTGCCGGCTTATTCGCCAAGCCGAGTATGCTGGAAATTCTCTTGATCGCACTTTGTACGGTAGGCTGGATGAGGCAGCCACTCGGGCTAATCTAGATAGAAAGGGTCGCCCTAAGCGTGTGATGGCTTACTCTGAGCTGGGTCATGAGTGTCGTGCTTTTCTAGGATCTGTGAAGGCAGGGATTAACTACCCTTCCCCTGGAGGTGTTACCTTTGGTGGGATTGGGCGTAGGAACAATGATCTCCGAGGGTATCAGTATGTGAAGGTCCCTCTCAGTTTTGTTCCTGTTAGGCCTGATTTCGAGCTCGTTGCGAGTGTTGCGCGTTCCTTAGATCTCATTAGGAACTTAGATGATCAGCGCGCATATGATGCTGGCATTGCTGCCGAGTATTTTATGTCGGTTCGTGCCTCGTATGCTCCTGTGCCTGATCCTCTTGCTGCTGGACCCTCGGCCCTCTCATGGTGAGTCTCGTGTAGATCCTGCACTGTTGGGTTTTAGTGCCCTGCCCCTGGAACGTCAGGAGTTCATGTGTCTCACTATGATGCTTGCGAACATGACGGATGCGATGGTCAATGTGTATCAGGATTTTGCCACTCCTCGGGATATCTTCTTGCATATCCGAAGACAGCGTTCTGATGCTCTTGCTGCTCGTGTCCCTCTCATGCTTGTTGAGCTTCGGCGTGCAACCATGGACAACTCTGAACCTGTGGATGTGTTCTTTCGCAGGGTCCGGGGCTTGTGCACTGACCTCCGCAGTGCGGGATACCCACAGCCTCAGCGCCATGCCATGCATACTATTATTAATGGCATCATGCACCCCCGCTTCGACTCTCTGCGGCTACAGTTTGGTCTCGCACTGCATCAGAACCAGCCTGTTGATTACTGGACCTGTCTGGCAGCATATAGATCATTAGATTTCTTGAACGTGTCTCTCCCTAAGTCTGATCCGAGGCATCCTGGTTGGTCCCGCGATCCTCCCCAAGTCCCTGCCAATGCTGCTTTTCAGCGTGGCAGGGGACCTGGTCCTCAGGGTTCCGGGACTACCAAGAGGCGCTTGGATTGCACTTGGGGCCCCTGTCTTTCCAAAACGAGCCACTCGGAGGACCGTTGCTGGACGAAACATCCGCACCTGCGAAAGGCCAAGGCTGGTGCACCGGGCATTGAACCCGTGCCCGTTGCCTTGGCCCTTCCAGGTTCGCTGACTCGCAAGCAGTTGTCCTCCTTGCAGGCTCAGATTGATGGGTACGCCATGTCCAAGAACTAGGAGGTACGCTCTGTCCTATTCTCTTGCACTACGAAGTTCTCTAACGTGTGTAGCCCTAGTCTTTCTGAGGGTGTCTGGCATGTGGACTCTGGAGCTGGAATGTCAATCACGGGTGATAAGTCTTTGTTCACTGTGTTTGAATCTTCTGCTGTTGGGCCTACGGTTCGATTTGGTGACGGGGTGATTCAACGGTCAGAGGGTAAGGGATCCATTGTGTTATGTAGTGATTGGTTACCAACATCAATCACTCTAACCAATGTTCTTTATATCCCTCACTGTCCGGTGAATCTCCTGTCAGTAAATGCTGTGGCTCATTCTCTCCACTGCCAGGTTTCTTTTGATAGTCTTAGTTGCACTGCCACTCAGGACTCTTCTGTTCTCTGGTCCTTCCCTGCCTCCAGTGATGGTGTGTACAAGTTTGCATGTAGGCCTTGTCACACCTCCAGTCGTTGTTTAAGAGTTGCTGACAATTATCCAGCGTTTGCACTTGATGTTGATGAGGACGGTGGAGTTGTTCTCCCTACCACTCCTGCATGGTTGTGGCATAGGCGGTTGGGTCATCCCGGCTATAGTGCCTTACACAAACTTGTCAAGAGTGGTATGGTTAAGAACTTACCCCTCAGTCTGGGTCAAGTGCAAAAGTTGGGTAAGATCCCATGTGATGCTTGTCACAAGGCTAAGGGCAAACGTCTCCCTTTTCCTAAAGAAAGCAAAACTGAGATCCGTGCACCTCTCCAACGACTTCACTTGGATATAATGGGACCAGTTCATATTAGGGGTCTGCGTGGGGAGTTTTACATCCTGTGCCTCATAGACCAATTCTCTGGCTTTGCTGAAGTATTGTGCTTGAGGGACCAGGGATGAAGCTCCCTTAGCAGTCCAAACGATCATCCTCAGATGGTCAAATCAGCTGCAGGGGTTTGCCTTTAAGTGTCTGAGATCTGACAGGGCCAAGGAGTTTATAGTTAAATGGTTCGAGGATTGGCTGATATCGGTTGGGGCAGTACATGAGTTATCGTTGGTGTACACTGCCAGCAGAACGCAACTGTGGAAAGGTATAATGGGGTCTTGCAGTCTATAGCTAGGAGTATCCCACCTGGAATCAAAGCTAGCTAAGTCTTTCTGGCCTTATGCCTTCCTAGCTGCTTGTTACCTTCGTAACCGACTGCCCAATCAGGGACGCAAGACACCTTATGAGTTGTTTTATGGGGTGATGCCTGATGTGTCGTTGTTACGTGTGTTTGGATGCCCCTGCTATGTCACGTTAGTCAATGGGAAGAAACGTAACAAGCTGGACGAAAGGGCGTTATCTGGTAGACTGGTTGGGTATTCTCTGGTGAGTAAGGGTTATTTTATTTGGGTTCCTAAGTTGCGCCAGGTAGTAGAGAGTCGTGATGTACTCTTCTATGAACAGTTTAGCTATAACTGTATTCCTGGGCTTCCTCCCTATGACGGGTCGCCGTATGTTTCTAGCATCCCTGCCGCTATCAACGGACACATGCCTGAGGCTGCGGGCCATTCCTTAGATCCTTTGCTTTCCCCAATTGTTGACCACTGTCCTGGCCATAGGATGATTCTGTGTCCCAGGTCAGGGGCTGCTGGTACTGTATTGCGTGAGAATGCACTGGGCGGGCGAGGTTCTGCAGTTCCTACGGATAAAATCTTAGCCGAATCTCAGGGGGGTCGCCAGGCCCTCCTCTGCGTCAAATTCCGTCGGTGAAGCTCTAGGATTACGACAATCTCAGATCATAGTGGAGCCTCTTATAGGTCCATTGTCTAATAGTCACCCTGCTCCAATCATCTTGGATGGCTCGAAGGGGTTGGTGAGCGCTTCGCCTCCTGCCGTTCCTGATAGATTAATCGGGAGCCCGGGTGATGATGTAGCCTTTGCCGATAGTGCAAGTGATGATCTTGATCATTGGTCAGGCTCCGATACTGCGTATGGCTGGGGTGTTCCGGTCGACCCAGGCTTCGTTGAATTAGAGGCAAATAAGGCCGGCCCTGTTCAACCAGGCAGTAGTTCTGCACTGGGGGCTCTACTACCGGTTACTGCTGATACTGCTGATATCCCCGCTGCTCATGTACAAGTAAACTGCTTGTACGTGGGAGCATCTGTTGCCCCATCCACTGAACTAACCTATAAAGCTGCCATGCTCCCTACCAACCCTGACAGGGATCAATGGCTTCTTGCTATGAAGGAGTTCCTGAAACCATTGTATTCTGGGCGAGGTGAGAGTCCCTGGACAATGATGCTTAGGAAGGCAGGGATGGAGGTGTTGCTCACTCCATACATTGACTTGGGGAAGCAAGGAGTATAACTCATAGCTTCGAGAGAGGTATGTCACACGCGATTGCGTGTTTACCTACGTAACACTAAAAGCAAGGGAAATACTTTGTACACGCACACACACACCAAGAGCAGACTCCGACCAGACCTGTGCCCAGGTAGCCCAGATCTGGCTGAGTCAACCCGCCGTACATTTCCGCCTAGTGGCCAGCTACCCACAGCTACCTAGGATTACTCGGTTACACATACGCGCTCAGGCCGCGTCACAAGCGCAGCTTGCGTGACACGCGGGCGCTTGTCTTAACACGAGACATAACAATCCTGTGCCATTCAGCATATCTCCTTTCGCCTCAGCATATCTCCTTTCGCCTTAGCAAATCTCCTTTCGCCAGCACATGCAAAGCCATAGTAACGAGTGTACCCTAAAGGACAGAAGAGTTGATAGTCGATTGAGACGACCGATTCTCTCTCATTCTACTATCAAACTCTCGTCCAGGTGCGTCGTCGGGATAGGTCACTGCTAGGCGCTACTTGCGCACCTACCCCTTGCAGTGTTGGCCTTGTCGTGACACCAACCCGTCACGACAATCCAATACGACTGTCACGCATCATGAATGATCATCTTAGGCTCTTGCACCGCTTGACCCCTGTCGTGCATTGCAATCCCGCCTTGCCGACCTGTTCCGGCAAGCTATGTAGACACTTGCGCGTTCACTTAGAAACCGCAGTTTTATCTTCTATTGTTCCTAGAACAAATTGTAACTCATTCTACTATCAAACTCTCGTCCAGAACCTCCACGGATTCAAAGTCTGCGTCTCCAAGCCCCTGTCGTTACCGACTCCCGGAAAACCTGTCCACCTACGGTCGCCTCCAGTACCCTCCCCGAGCATTGACAACCCCCGTCTGCCGGACTTCAGAAGGAGACTCCGGTCAACCTCTCTCCTTTCGCCTCGACACCACAACTGCCGGCCTAAAGTCCAACCCCTCGGAACGGTGAGACGTCCCCGTCAGTACTGACGACGGTACTTCCAACCCCTCGGTAACGCGGCTACCGGAGTACAGAACACCCCATCACTTGGTACCCCTGCCAGGGCGGAAAAGGTTGTCTACCATGAAGGCACTCAAATGTACTGAGTTGATGTTCTCCTCTCATCAGCGGTATATATATACCGGGTGGAATCGACCCACCTAGCCCCCCCCCTGAGAGGGGAACATGATAGACAACCGTGATCGAGGAGGTCGGTCCGTTTCCGAGGTCAGGAGTTCCCCCCATCCCCGGCATTGCGCCGGGAGGCTGCCCTAATCTTGGGTACGGGGTGACCGTTTGTGGTCCCGGGGTCATTTTTCTCCTGACGGGAATTGAACCGGAGACCTCTCGATGATCCTTAGGAGCACGCATACAGCCGTAACAGGTAGACCTGCAGTGGTTCAGTTGTCGTCATGCTGAGACTGTACATGGATCTCAGAGGACCTGTCTCTAGGTCAGAATTACGCTCTCCATACGTGATCTTTAGGAACCTGTAGGCTTTGCTTGGCAACAACATCAGTGTGTGCAAGTATGGCCTGCTGTATGGGGTCTGAACAGTGCCTGAGGATTTTATTGAGAGCGACAGCATTCTTCACGATCGTGATGCGGTAGGGAACAGCACGATTAGCATGGTCAGCATTCGGGTAATGAGAGTCTTCCAATGGGTATTCGTCACCTGTTGGTGGCTCACCGTTTGGGGGGTGGGCCATCGCCGCGTCGATGGCGATGGAGATGCATCCAGGGTGGGATCTGAGGTGACGAAGGAGGAAGGGTCCAAACTTGTGCCAGGGAACAGTAGGCGGGGGTGCCGTCGAAGACGAATGCAGGGGGGCTTGGTTGGTGTTGCCATGTTGTCTGTCGCGGCGCTGGGGTCTTGGGGTCTTGGACTTCACACCGGGTTAATAAACCGGCCAGTGGGTAATCCGGGTGTGAAGCTTGTCGGGCTTCAGTCTTGGGTGTACGGTTCGGAGGTAGTGGTGAGGGAGTGTTGACAGCGAAGGGGGATCCGAATGGATCCTGATGGTTTGAAATGGTGGTGATAGTAGCAGGGGGGTAAGGGGTGACGGAGTCAGAGAGCGGGAGGGGGAGGGGGAGGGGGGGGGGGGGGGGGGGTACGATGGCGTGCAGGGCTGAATATCTCCTTGGCACAAACAATCTCAGAGGATTGCGCAACGCTGTGTGTGATCTGATGAGTGTACAACTCACGTCGTAGATCTACTGAGACTTTTGGACTGCGTCTACGGGGCGTCTGGGACGGAAAGTAGAGACAACAACTGTTGTGTGGGCAGTAGGCGAGGCAGCGCAGGTTAGATTCCTCACGTGAACACGTAGGCAATCCAGGGCCAAAAGCAGGACTCAAGCCGTCGAGCAAGTCAGAGGGAAAACTGTCACCTTGTGCAGGGCTGAAGATCCACTTGGCACGGGCGCAGGGGCGTTGTCTGCGGGCAGCGGTCAGGCCGATAACCTTTCAATCGATAGAGTTGTTACACAGTGAAGACTGAAGAGCAGAGAGTTAAGGCGTGCGGCTATATAGAATAGGAAGTCTCCAGGAAGATTCTGAAGGCACGTGCAGGCCATAGCTAGCCTATGGCCTGGCGGCAGGTAACCCGGGTCCTGGAGCACCTGGACCACGCGCGCACTATGCCAACTCAGTGTCCGATGCAACGGACAATAACAAAAAGGTCGGAAAGGTGAAGCTTT
Organism: Chlamydomonas sp. ICE-L; assembly: GCA_013435795.1. Lineage (NCBI taxonomy): Eukaryota > Viridiplantae > Chlorophyta > Chlorophyceae > Chlamydomonadales > Chlamydomonadaceae > Chlamydomonas > Chlamydomonas sp. ICE-L. Next base: position 38,888,710 of record JACBWV010000626.1, read on the forward strand.
CATGGGAATCATGTGAGTATGTGAAATGAATGCATAATGTAGCGTGAGCTCCAAACAAAACCCACCAACCGACATGTAATAACTTAGCACTCAAGCACACAACACGTGGGTGTTTCATTTGTTATTAAAATACAGGTGGTACATAAACTCCTAAGTGACCAAATAGTACAAACACATATGCAAGAAAACAATAAAAACAAACAGATTTTTGTTTTTGCAGTGCTGGGGTGTTGTGGATGTAGAGTGCTGCAGCAACACACACTGAATTGCCAAGACATGAGTCAGGCAGTTAGGCTAGTATTCATGACAGTGAATTGCTGAGTGCGGTACTTTGTAGTCTGCTCGGCTGCTGCTTCAGCAAGCATGCATATAGAATGCAGTTACCTTCGCAGCTGGAAGCAACGATGGAACACAAAGTTGCGCAGCAGGCAGTGGTATTGATACGCCTATGCCAGGCTGGGGCACGCAGTGTTGCGTACAGCTAATCGCGAGCAGAACGCCGAGAGCTCCTGCAAGAGTTCCGGATCTCACTCAATTATGTAGGTTAATGATAAGGATACAATTCGCGCGTGGCTGATTTTATTGTCCCGAGCCTTTCCGAATTCTGACGATTTAAGCTATCCGAATTCCAGCGGTTGCTGAAGCGCCGTTTGCCCAATCGTAGTGTTCGCATCATAATTAGCGCTGCTGCTGCTGCTGGCTGGATTTCCAGCGGGGAGACAGATGTTGCGTTGCAATGACCATAATGCCAACTGCTTTGCACGTATTTCGCTGCAAAACTTGAATATACAGGGATAGCAACTGTTCATCGAGGTCAGAGAAAATACAAAGGTGAAGGAGAAGAACGATAGAATCGAGGACGAGTCGCATTGGCTTCAAAGTACTGAGTTGACCGGCTGATTTGACGGGCGATCTTGGGAACTGTGAAGATGTGAAGATTTGAAGATTTGAAAAACAGCACGATATCGCGCAAGTATCGCATAGGTCTGCCCCCTAAGGGGGCCGACCAACTAGGTCAAGTCCAACAAAAGGAAACAAACTGGGGGCGAAAAGGAGAGCGGAAAGGGGAGCGTGGAGGGGAGGAATGCCGAGGCAGGCAATCCCGAGCACCAAGCCCAAAAACACACAAAACAAGAGGCCTAAGCCAAAAGAGCTAAAGACTAATCAAGGGCACGTGCTATGAGCACCTTAGTATGCAGCGATAATGCCCCCAACAGAAAAAAGCGCAAGTCAACCCAGCACAACCACCTAGCAGAAAAGGACCTGGGTGCCAAGAAGAGCAGCCATAGGCACCCCAAGCAGAAAAGGGCGAGTCCAGACGAAGAACAGAGAGTCCAGAAACCAATCCGAGCAAGACTCAGCAAGCAGGCACACATGACAGGGGCAAGAGAATCCACCACATAGGGCAGACCTGTTGGCTATAAGCATCTGATAATGATACAGCCAACACAAAGCCCTGCCCGAACACCAGAAGCCACAATCGACTCTCCCCGATGGCACATTAAATTGCTCTAGATTACCTGTATGATAGGCGCACTACGTCACGAACCTTCAGCATGGGCCACGGACACCCAATTTGTAAGTGAATTCTTATAAATGCAAAATTGTAAAATACTGGCAGTGGGGAATATCGGTACCTTAGTTATAATTGTTTTATCCAGGACCTTAATGTTCAGAAGTTACATCACAACCGACTTTAACCGAAAGACCTTCGAAATACCGTACGATTCCGAAACCGAATCCGAAACCTTACGCGAACGCGAATGGCACAACCCCGGGCTGCGCAGAGACCGAGATAGCTCATATTGCTGGGTGAGAAGTGGCTGCTGGTCATCAACATCTCCTTCGCCGATGCCTTCTTGCATGCTGCTCGACAAATTCGAAACTGAGGAGATTGACGAATCGTAGAAGATTGGTGCGTAGATGTCTTCGCTCGTCGTGGCCTCCGGAATTTGCGAATCTGCTCGAAGTACATCTGCCAACGAACACAACCGAGTAGCTAAACCTAAACTTAAACTAAACTAGGGGTGGGGTGGGGGTGGGGGTGGGGGGGGTGGGGGGGGGGGGTGGGGGGGTTAAAGTTTAGTTAAGGTCTAATGAAAGAGCTAACGTAAGCTAAACTATCGTGCGTCCACACGAGAAAAGGGGTCCTCGGTTTCGGTTTACCCGCGAAATAAGGCTAAACCTTAAACTAAACCGGCTCGTTTGGTCGATCTCTCATCCTCGTTTCAAATAGTGCACCCCCCCCTCACTTCTACGTCTAGAACTCGATAACGGACAGGCTTCATTCCATGCTGCCGGCAAGGCTGGAAAGGAGGCTTCTGCGGCACCGTTACAAATAGAAACGCTTTTTACAAACGAGGCTCCTCCAGCATTGCGAGGACCAGGCGAGGGGGTTGCGCTGTTCGAAACGAGAACGAGGCGTCTCCAGCTATTTTCAAATTGGTTTGAAGTGGAGTGATGCGTTCCACCCCCTCACCTGCCCCTGCCACGCGCTGCGAGCGAATCTGATTTGCCACGCTATGATGAGGCATTGAAAGGCCTGACCGGGGCAGTATGATACCGGGTGCTGACTGTATATCACGGAGGATGTGATATACGGAGGATGAATCTGGAGGACTTCCATAGGGTGTGTTTCCAGTGGGGCAGGGGCTGGTTTCTCGCGGACGTCAAATTGTCCATGTTCTGAAAACCTCAAACCTCATCGAGAGAATCCTGGAGAGAATACTTGGTGCTCGCCGGTGCTCGCCGGGCTGGACTTCAGCGGATCCTACGTGGACTTGAGCGGAATTGAAAAACTTCAGGGGGAGGGTCAGGGCTCCCGCCAGAGGGGAGGGGTGACACGAGGAGGGGGGGCTACGATTTCGACCCGGACTCGGTATGATAGGGTTTCGAAGGGCGAGGTACCTTTCGGAACAGCTTCTCGCGAGCTTCGATTGTTCGAGGTTGCAAACAAAACTTCGTCGCTTTCAACTTGCTCCCCCCCCAAAACTCATTTCCCGGCCTTCTGATCCTCCTAAGTTTCGGTATGAAAGTGGCCAGCCAACGCGTATCGGCTCATGGTGCTTCGTGCCGTTACTTGCTGCTGCGCAAAACCTGCGTAGGCTGTAGGCAGGAGCCTCATGCGCCCCTTAAATGATTTTGTTGGCCAGACAGTGTCGTTTCGTCACAGACGAGTCTTTGTGCAGGGGTGGGTGGGTTTCCCAGGTAGCCAAGCCAGCCGGGCAGATGGAGCCAAGCCGAGCCATATCGGAAGCATCCAGACAGTTTTCCGGAAACTAAAATTTCTGCGCTGAACAGAACAGCGCCAGAATGAGCAGGTGGTTGAAAGAGCTCGACAAGCATGCAGCGCAATCGCTCGGGCTCTCCAGCGCATCTGCATGACATGCAACGGGAGCCGATTGACACAATTTGTCAGACAGATTGCTCTCGTTGCCATTGCGAGCTATTACAGATATAATATCTGAGGGGGCGCTGCTCCCATCGACAAGTTAAAAAGCAGGTGCTCAGGACAAAGAAAAAAACATCCAGCTTGTTATTCTGACATTTTTCTGAACCGCGGTCACCAAAGAAGCCGGAGGTGACTCCATGGGGACTAGAATCCCGACAAGCAACTTGCGCGAAGTTTCCCAGAAGAGATGCTTGATCATGGGAAAAATTGTTGGTCTTTCAAGACGAAATTTCGAAGGTTCGAAGGAGGGTTTCCCACCCCGACCATTTGAGGTCGTATCATACCTGTTCTTGGTCGAAATCGAAGGCCCCCCTCCTCGTGTCACCCCTCCCCTCTGGCTCCCGCTGAAGTTTTGCATTCCTCTGAAGTCCACGTAGGATCCGCTGAAGTCCACGTCGGCCTTCAGCGGTCAAAAAAGCCAGCGTGGACTTCAGCGGGACATAGCAAAATGTCAGCGGAACCCCACTGGAAACACTTCGTGCCAGCGTGGACTTCAGCGGAACTTCAACGGTGACCGAAAACCCCACTGGAAGCACACCCATACTCGCAGTTCTGCTCGCAGTTATCATAAGCCAGAAGACTTACCGTGCAACGGCTGTTTTGGTGTTGTGCTCTCGCGGGGTCTACACTGTATATATGCAAAGTGAGGAACGAAGAGGGCGCCCAGAAGGCAGGTTATGTGCTGTGTTTAACAGCGTGGGGCGTCTCTGGGGTTGTTGTGTGGGGTGTCCTTTCTGTTTGTTGGTTTTTGTGTTTTTGACAATGTTTGTCGTGCGTGTGGTGGTGGTTGGGTTTGCAGGTTAGGTTTGAGTGTGTCGTCTTGTTGTGGGGGGGAACGCAGGCGCAAAACAAGGCAGAAGACCGTGCGAAATCCTTGTTCGTTCGTGCGTGTGCGTCGTGGGGGTGCTGAGGCGGGGTAATGTCGGTCGTCAGGTCGAAACCGTGCCAGCCAGCGGAGGAGGGGTGGGGTAGCCCAGAGGCCCCCGACACCCAACGCAGGTGCTCGAACCGGGGGACCACCAGTGGGGAGACGGAGGGGGGATCCGGCCGAGGGAGGCCGGGCCAAGCCGAAAGCACCCGGCGTCTGGGTCTGGCTGGGATTGATCTTGCGTCTGAGTTCTGGCTGGGATGCGGATCGTGCATTCTGAGTTCTGAGGGGGGTGTGGGTCGTGAGTTTGCGGGCTGTATCGGCTGTGTGAGTTTTGGGGCTGGGTTCGACCAAATGCCAGTAGCCTGTAGCTCGACGACTATTCGTTCCTGTGTTCTTTCAGTTTGTCAACTTACTACAACCCGTGTACAGTGCATTATTCTACTCGAGTGATCGCACAGTCGCAAAGGAGCCACATCTTGCCGCACTATCCGATCCACCCGGTGGAAGATATTTCACCACATGCTTCAGTGTCTACCTCCAATGTATCATCCACCCAATGTGCACATCAATCCTCACATGCACATATCCACCCACCCCACACACACCTCCACACACCAATGCAACGCATCAGTGTAGATATTGTGGCCCTTCTGGCCTGCCGTGGGGCTTTCATTCGGTATCGGGAAGTTTGGCCTTGACTTCAGTTAACCCTGAACCCATAATAGACCCTTACCCCCCCCCCCCCCCCCCCCCCCCCCCCCCTCTTCAAACCTAAGCCTTTGAATCAAAGCCGAAACAACTAAACACTAAAAACCCTAAATCTAAGTGAAGACTAACTTCCCCCCACCCATTCATTCCGTTTGCGCTCCTCCTCTGTTTCCTCCTGAACCAAAAGAAAACAGCACCGGAAACGAACGTCACTGGAAACAAACAGCACTGGAAACAGACGGTACTGGAAACATATTAACATGAAGTCAACATGACCAATCAGCAAGCAAGTCATTCTGATTCATAAATAGTGCCCATCATACCCCCCCCCCCCCCCCCCCAAGCCATCTCCAAGTACTACTCCAAGCCATCAATTACACTCCTCTTACCTCCATCCCCACGTCTCCTGACCCTTCCTAACTCCCCCCTTACTCCCTCCCAACTCCCTCCCTCCCTCCCTCCCTCCCTCGCTTCCTCCCTCACTCTTACAGGGTGTCATGGCCGAGTTGACGACTTTCAAGATCCACGACAAGGGCAATGGGAAGGACATGCCCCTATCTGCGATTAGGACCTGCAGGTTTGGCTCTGATTCATCCGCCGAAACAGGGATTCTGAAAGCCAGCAAGCCTCGTGTACGGAACTGCTGCTGTGGAGTGAGCTGGTTCAGGTCCAAGTATAATGTAAGAGCCGGTGTGGGGTAGGGGAGTGTGTGTGGGGGGTGGGGGGGGGGGGGGGTAAGGGGTCACAGTGCCCAATAGGTGTGGGGAGGTGGAGGGGGTTAGGTGTCACAAAGCCCAATTTTCATGGGGTGGTGGTGGGGGGGGGAAGGGGTCAGAGAGGCGGGAAGCCTCGCGCAGTTGCTGGAGTGGGGTAGGGAGTCAGAGAGGATCGTATTGTTTCAATGGCAGTAGTCAAGTCGGTGGCTTGGCTGTTCTCAATAGGCTCTTGAACATTACTCGGAGTAGCAATCTCTATGGCGGTAGCTAATCCCCTCGCGACTTGCCTATGACTTCCCAATGACTTCTTCATGACTTCCTAATGACTTTTTCATGACTTTTTCATGACTTTCTTATGACTTCCTTATGACTTTCTTATGACTTTCTCGTCACTATCTTATGACTTCCTCATGACTTCTTCGTGACTTCCTCATGACTTCCTTATGACTTCCTAATGACTTCTTCATGACTTCCTTACGACTTCCTTGTGACTTCCTTATGGCGCTACCATTCTTTGACTTGCAGGCCCTAAGGAAGAAACCCTTGTGGGTGCTTCTTTCCCTCATATGCATGGGGTTGGTCATTGGCCTGAGCATGTGGGGCGTCTTGGAGGCTGCTGACCGGCACGCTGATGATGCGAGGTGGGCAATTTCTTTTTTTGTTGTTTGAAGCCCTTGTGGGAGTTTTTTCCCCAGCTGTCATGGGGTTGGTCATTTGCTTGAGCGTGTGGGGCGTCTTGGAACCTGCTGACCGGCACGCTGTCGATGAGAAGTGGGCAATTTCTTGTTTATTGGTTTGAATACATGGCCTCTTTAGCCGTCATGGGGTTGGTCATTGGCCTGAGCGTGTGGGGTACTAGGGACAATGCTTCTTTTGTGATTTCCTTATGTACCATTGGTCTTGTGCAATACACCGTTTCGCTGGCACACGGTTTCTATTTATTTCCTGTTTTCTATTTGTTGAGATAGTCTACAACCATTTGATAATTCTACAATTTTCTAGTAAGTGTGTCCAGCCCCATTAAAATACTTCCTGCAGTCGTAGCCGTCACATGTGCTTCAGGCAATCATAAATGAACTGGCATGAGAGGAAATTTGACAGAAAAGACTGCTAAAAAAACCTAACATGATGTATGTCTTGTGCTATTCACCATGCGCAGGGGCAAGGCTTTTATGGTGGCAAAGGAGCAGGGCTTGTACCTACGGGCCGTGCTCATGGGCGCCATGCTCCCGGCCTCTAATGTGGCCACCCTCATCAAGCAGTACGCCTTTGACTTGCCTGCTCTTGAAGCCACCTTTAGGGGATGCGCTCCAGACATTCTTGACCTAGAGCAGTCATCCAGTGTGTTCAACATCCAGATCGCACCTAACGCCATCATCCACACTGTTATACCCATCCGAGGATTTGAAGGTGGCGAAGGCCTAGACCTGATGAGGCTAAGATCACGCCGCCCCTACGCCCTGAGGGCTATTTCATCCAGGAAACCCATTACCTCGGGTCCTGAGCTACTGCCGGTAGGAATTTGGGCGTTTGTTGCCCTCCACCCGGTCTTTATTCCAGATGTGGACATGTATGAGACCTTCAACTTCCCCGAGGTATACGGCGTGCCCAATGAATTCAACCCCACCAGGCAGCCCACACATCAGCTGTACAACAATACCTTCGGAAGGGCCGAGGGCCATGGGCTGTATGAGACAGATGGGGCAGGATGCGATAAGGACCTGTGCTACATCAACGCCACTCGCTCCAAGTTCTGGGGCTTCGGAAAGTCCGTCGTCAGCTGGGAGGTGGCCAAGCATGACTCTAAGCTCTACGATCTGTGTGGCAAGTACGACTTTGTCATGACTGTGACCGACCCAGATGGATCTGAGAGATGCATAGCCATGTGCAGTGACACTCGCATGATTCCCACCAAGTACCCGGACATGTGGAACGGTACTCTAGGCCCCTACACGCTCGAGGACTACAAGAAGAAGAATCCTATGAAGTATACCCTGTCAGCACTGCAGAACACTTGGCACCTGTACTTAGTGAATGACAAGGGAGGCATGATGGCGCATTCCAACGGTGGTAGCTGGGATCCGGTCTGGAAGGCCCCCCTGATTGCCATCTTGGTGGTGGTCCCAGTGCTGCTGTGTGTCCTGGCGCTGCTGCTCATGGCTATGGGCATCGAGCAGGAAGAGCTGCTGGAAGCTGAGGTTGAAGCCCGTGAACAGCTGGAGTGCGAGAAGAAGCACACAGATGCCCTTGTTGTCCGCCAGCTCAACCTCATATCATGCTTCTCAAGTGTGAAAGATGATAGAAGCAAATTGGGAGCAGAGTCCTCCCGGCTATCCATGGAGCAAGCCACCCACAGCCGGATAGAAGCTGTGCGCCGGCACTTGAACACAGGTCAGAATACGGACGATCAAATTGTGGTGCAGGAGCTCCTGGGTGAGGGCGCCTTCGGCAAGGTTTACAAGGGTTTGTGGCGCGGTGGTGAGGTCGCCATCAAGACCATCATGCTGCCAGCCAACATGTCCGGTGCCGCCAAGAGGGAGAGGATGGCTATTATGGAAGCCGCCATCTCCACCTCCATGACCCACCCCAACGTAGTGCAGACCTACACGTACGCCATCCGCCCAATCCTGGACCATGAGAAGGAGAACAATGAGCCAATAGAAAGTATCCCCGGTATGGTGCAGCTCACTCTGACCGAGACAGAGGGCGTCGATGCCAGCAAGAACTCCCAGGGCCGCTCTGGGGGTTCATCTCTCTCCCAGGGATCTTCATTGGGTCCTTCTGAGGCTAGCATCATCAGTTATGAAGTCCGCCTGGTTCTGGAGTTCTGTGATGTGGGGACCCTTCGGGAAGCCCTGGATGCCGGCCTGTTCTACTCTAATTGCTTCAACTACAAGGCGATTCTAGACACTGCGTCAGACATAGCCAAAGCCATGCTGCACCTGCACCTAGCCAACGTCCTGCATTTGGATCTCAAGTCCTGCAATGTCATGCTCAAATCGTGTGGATCCGAGGGCCGTGGCCTCAGTGCCAAGGTTGCTGACTTCGGCCTATCTGTCTCCCTCGACCCTGACCAAACCCACATGTCTCAGATGTTCCAGGGCACCTTGACCCACATGGCACCAGAGGTACTCATGAGCGGGTCTATTTCCAAGGCTGCAGATGTGTATGCCTTTGGCATCACTCTATATGAGCTCCTCACTGGGGAACACGCCTTCAAGGATCTCCACAAAGCACACTTGGGTCATGCCATCACCACCGGCAATGTGCGCCCTAAGTTTGGCTTGGTCTGCCCTAAGGAGTACAGGGAGTTGGCGGAGTTGTGTTGGCATCGCGAGCCGGAAATGAGGCCAACATTCACACAGGTTCTTGCCCAGCTAGGAGCCATGCGAGTAGCTGAGAAAGGAAGCACTGCGAATCTGGATGTTTCCATGCTTAAGAAGCAGAAGAAGCATCCTGACATGGTCCCTTTCCTGCTCCCTACCCTGGATCTACAGAGCGCTAAGGATAAGGTCGCATCTTCATCCAGGGGGTCAAAGTATTCTCAAAGAATGTCAGATCTTGACTGCGTGCCTGAAGGCAGAGAAAGCATGGAGGAGAGCGTGGATGAGAGTTGTGAAGAGAGCTGATTGCACAGAAATAGAATCAGAGCTCATGCTTGGCTGGTACAGTAGCACTAGCTTTGACAGACAGTTCAGGGGTTTGAAACCGTTGCTAGGTTCACGATTGCCAACCCGCCACCTTGCAAAAGGCCGAGAACTTTCCTCCAGGCTGTCGCGCAGTAGTACGAGCTTGGGCACAGTAGGTTTGCGAAAGCAAAACCCACAGTAGCAATTCCCTAGTGCAAGCAATCGGGAAGGTTCCTTCAAATTCACGCCCCGTAGAAAGGCGTACAAATTTCCAATGTTGCATCTCGATAGATGTTTATATCTTCAGCTCTTGGTTGTGATCTCGATATTGGTTTCGGTCTGGATCTTGCTTTGGCTTTGCCTCTAGCTCCGCCAATGCAAAAAAAATGAAGGCAGGGGTAGCAGCTTCTAGGCAGCTCCCAGTCTTCATCCTTAGGCCTGCTGACAGGTGGTGTGTCTAAAAGCTGATTTGACAGGCAATGCAATGCAGCTGAAGTTTTGTTCTTTTAGTTAGATATGCAGTGCAGGGATTTTTTTCAAATCTGAAAGTGGATTTTATTCTAGCTTCATGCTTTTAGGCCTCCTCCAGGGACAGCGTTATGGTGCTTTTTATAGCTATTTGTAGGTGCATTTAAGGAAAAAGCAAAACAAACAACTTTTCCCCCTTTTGTTATCGCGTTATTTTCGCCAAAGGGGGTCAAAACTAGCGTTCGCTATATAAAGTGGTAAAAAAGCCCTGATGCAGTGTTGGCTTGGGACTGCGATTGCGCTATGCAGGCCGTCTTGGGAGAAAAGTGAGGTGTGGAGCGTTGGCTCGGGAAGAACCTGGAGTTACTCTGAAGCCAGTGTTGGCTTGGGAAGAACTCCAGCAGAACTACAAGTTCTGGAGATTTTGTCTTCAGAGAAGAACGCCTTTGGAGGCGATACCACATTGTTGGTTGGTTAGTTAGTCAGTTAGTATCCAATAGAGAAGGATACGATTGGAGGCAATAATATATTTTTGGTTGGTTGGTTGGTTGGTTGGTTGGTTGGTTGGTATCCATCAGAGAAGGATGCCATAGGAGGCAATACTCCAGTAGCAGTATTCAGTGATGGAAACCTTGGAGGTCTTTTTCAGTGAGACAGAGCAATTGGAGATAAAACCCATTGGAGACTGAGACTGGAAGAGGGGACTGTTGAACACCATTAGAAGCAAAACTACAATCCTCCCATGGTTTTAGTCACTGAAGGATGCCTTCGAGATCTTCTTCGGTGAGACCAGGCATAGGGAGATAAAACCGCTTATATCCTGCAAGTACTTCAGCAGCGGAATATCTGCTGATTATTCTCAAATTGAACTCAAGCAGCCTGCAAGCAGCATATTATTATATTGTTATATTACTTATACAATTATATTATAAGGCCATGAATATTGAAAATAGTCCAAGAACATCGATATATTATTATTAGCAGAACCCTGGCAGAACATTCTATTACTAGCAGAACATCATATTAGTATAAGCAGAATATTGTTATTGCTAGCAGCATTGGTATATTACCGGTATTATTAGCAGAACATTATATTATTATTATTATTATTAGCAGAATATGATTATTGCTAGCGGCATGGCTCTATGCTATCTTGATGGAAGCATCGCTCTACAATATCTTGGTAGCAGCGTTGCTCTCTATAATATCCTGGTGGAGACAAGGACTGGAGGAGTGGACTGTTGGAGTCCTTTGGAGGCAAAAAAACCTTTCGACGTGGGGACAATGAAAATACGTTGGAGGAGTGTTCACCGCGGAGGAGTGGACTGTCGAATTCCATTGGAAGAAAACCCCTTTCGACGTGGGGACAATTTAAATGTATTAAAGGAAAAATCGCATTTGAGGTTGGGACTGTTGAATTCCATTGGAAGAAAACCCCTTTCAACGAGGGGACAGTTGAAATGTATTGGAGGAAAAATCACTGTGGAGAAGGGGACTGTTGAGCTGGTGGAAAGCTGTACGCCAGGACAGGGTACTTCAGGAGGACCCCCAGCTCTGCTGCCTGAGACGCTACCAATTGTATAGCCTGCGTCTTGGACGCAACAGCGCTTCCTTCTGGTCAACAGACCCTCCCCATGTTGCGTCCTGCGACGCAACGGACCCATCGACGTTGCGTCTGCGGCGGAGGTTGCAGCGTCCTAAACAACCCTGCCTCAGTGCTGCTGCCTTGTCCTTCTGTGTTGATGACGATGATGAGTATGGTGACGACTTAAATGATTCTATGTTGTGATGACTGTGCTGGGTTCATTGAACTCGTGCTGTACTCAACTTCAAACGTGAGCGCAATCAACCAAGTCAAGTGATGGGTTCATTGTACTGGTGCCCTGCTTGACTATTACGTGAGCGCAATCAACCAAGTAAACTGATGGCTTCATTGTACTGGTGCCCTGCTTGACTTTAACGTGAGCGCAATCAACCAAGTACAGTGATGGCTTCATTTTACTGGTGCCCTGCTTGCTTGAAGTTAAACTTGAGCGTAATCAAGTGACTCTAGGGACTAAGTTAAGAAAGGGGGACGAAGGGAGACAAAGTGAAGGGGCAATGGAGTAAGTCAAGGGCAAATTGTGGACATGGCAAACAAGAAGTACAAATATTTCCATGGCAAACAAGATGCACAGTCCTGTTTCCCATCTGTCTCACGAAAACAATTATTTTTGTTTTAATAGTCCATGCTTTTCTTTTCGGTTTATGCCGGCAGCTTCTATGCTGCGTCCTGAGCTAGCCACTGTGCTGCATTTGAATATTTCAGCATTTCTGGGCAGCTGATTGTGTCAGCTTCCAGGTGCACTAGGGGATGTAAGGTTGGGCTATATAGCCAGTTAGTGGAGCTGCCTAGAAGCTGCTTGTTGTAGCAAAAAATGAAAGCTACGGGACTTAGTCTAGGGTGTCCTGTAGACATCGGAAGCAATAAATTGAGTTGGACATGCGTAGGGAGCCTGATTTGCATGATTACCCTACTGTGCGTAGGGAGCCTGCTATGCTTATTGCATAATTACTTTTGACGGGTCGGGAGCCTGCTGAGCATGAGAACCCTGCTATGCATGACTAGCCTACTACACGTAGGGAACCTACTTTGCATGGTTAGCCTCCAAGGGTAGGAAGCCTGCTATGCATGATTGCCCTACTACATATAGGGAGCCTGCTTTGCATGATTACTCTATTATGTATGATTCCCTATTACGCGTAGGGAGCCTGCTATGCCTAACTGACCTCGAAAGGTAAGGAGCCTGCTTTTCATGATTGCCCTGCTATGCATGAAAACACGCACATCCCATTGAAATTACTGTAGGGGGGTGCTTCAGCCGCTTTCTTGGAAGCTTGCCTAACAGGAGCACACTTTTTGCCTTTTTTTACAAGTTGTGAAAGGATTTTGACCCCAGGAGGTGGGTCTCCTGACACAAACCAGCGACACCGAGGATTCAGTTTGAATGGCGTTGTCACTCCTTCAAAACAGTAGGCACACTGCCAATGCATAACCTGCTGCTGCTGCAGCTTTCCTCTCATCTGTAGTATTTTGGGACTAGCATATCATATGGTGCTGACGAAAGGGAAGTACGATATCATACGAATTGCATCATTTGATCTTTTATGTCAAGGGTAACTTTAGCCTAGTCCGACTGCCGGCATCATATGATATCATATGATGACATGATACCATATTGCCGTTCCCTATAAATATAACGAGTTTGATTGTTTTGGATGATTTTTCGGTATAGCCTCTCATGTAGTCCTCTCATGGATGGGCAAGTCCCTTCAACTTATTTTGCCTACCCCTGAACTGTAACAACATACAACTGTGCGATGGCACCAGCGTCAAACTTTTTGAAATATTGGTGGATGAAGGATTGCCCTGGCTGCTGCTGCGCTATGAAAAACTGCGTTCTGAGCAACTGGTCGTGCAGCAGCACGAACGCGAACGGGGGAGGGAGGGCTAGAATCCAGTCGGGGAGAGAGAGAGAGGGAAGGACGGGCAAAATCAAGATCTGCATGTACGATCCCTCATTTGTGTGTTTGCTGACTTTTTACTCAGACCTCCAAATGCAATTCTGAGACCACCCATGAGTAGGCCTTGGTAAGGGCAGTCCGTTGGCACCACTTTGGACCTTGTGCAATCAGTAAGTAGCCCCCCAACCCCAAACCCCTAACCCACCACCACACACACAGCCCATTCCAAATGCAATTACAGGACCACCCATGAGTAGGCCTTGGTAAGGGTAGTAATTAAAAAATGATTACAAAACAGACCATGTGCAACGTTTTGTTTTTTGATTGCGATTTGGAGTGTCTGTGCTGGGTCTGATTTTATATATTTTTCTGGCCGCTTCCAGCGAAAGCGAAGGGCGGCTTAAATACTTGGACAACTTGGGGGGGGAGGGGGGGGGGGGGCAGAACTGGGTTTTGACCATCGTGCGATCCTTGCACTACAAATACGAGGACGCCATTGTGTGCGCCTTACTGTCAACGCTCTGAATCCATATCTAAGTTGTGAAGACAAGTATTTATATTTAGGGGGGGGGGGGGGGGGGGGGGGGGGGGGGCAGCCCCCCTCAGGTTATTTAGGCTATATGTCTGAAGCTGTTGTTTTACTCCTGAATCAGGAGGTTTCAAGGATCTTGGCCTCCAATTTTTTCTGATAATGGGGCTGTAATGGCATGTATCATGGCGTTATTATGAGACATTTTTCAGGTCATTCTGAGCACCTCATTTAGGGGGGGGGGGGGGGGGGGTCGGCCCTCCTCAGGTGTTTTTCTAACTTTTTACTCAGACCTCCAAATGACATTCTGAGACCACCCATGAGTAAGCCTTGGCAAGGGCAGTCCATTGGCACCACTTTGGAACTCGTGCAATAAGTATCTACCCCTTGGGTGGTTGGGTGAATGGGGTGGGGCGCTGGGTGAATTAATGGGTGAGTGGGTAGGTAAATGGGTGAGTATGGGTGGTATGGCCCCTGCCCTATTTGGGAATTCCGAGGATGCCATTATGTGCGCCATGTTAACCCCCAGAATCCATACGTAAGTTTTTCAAAAAAGGGGTATTTCTTTTTAGGGGGGGGGGGGGGGGGGGGGGGGGGGGGGTCAGCCCCCCTCAGGTTTATTAGGGATAGGTGTCCCCCATTTTTATAGACTCCCGCCTGAATCATATATAAAATAGGAATGCGAGAACATGGTTCAGAGTAGGTAAAATAGGAATGCGAGAACATGGTTCAGAGTCAACCCTACCCCCCCCCCCCCCCCCCCCCCCCCCCAAAAAAAAATTGCGATGCACGAAACTTTTTATCGCTCGAGGCTCTTGCATTCGCGCCCTCTTCCATCTGACTGAGAGGCGATTCCTTCTGCGGAGGTCGATTTGTCTCCTTACAGCACTACAGCGAGGCGCGCCTCGAGGCGTGTCGTCATTAGAATAAGTTATAAAGACAATCTGGAAAGAAAGACAGATAAAGCTTTTTACAAGTAGTCTATAAGCAATTCGGGCCCCCCTGGCGTGGCTTTAGGAAATGGCGTGGCAGGAGTAAATAGCGGATTTACTTATGTCACCTGTGGCTGTACCCTCGGCTGTACCCGGCTGTACCCGTACCCCTAACCCGGCCCGGCCCGCGCCCGCGGGCCCCTAACCCCTCGCCCTCGCCAGGCTGCACCGGGCTGTACGGGCCAGGGTACTGGCCCATCACATGGTTGGTGATTGGTGATTGGTGATTAGTGGTTGGTGGTTGGTGGTTGATGGTTGATGGTTGATTGTTGATGGTTGCAAGCTCTGGTTCAACCCGACGCCCCAAACACGTCAGCGTTCTCCTTGCTTGTGCTCCAGCTGGCCCGCCAGTCCTTCGGTTTGCGAAACTTCGAAATGGCGAAACTTGACCATAATCGAACACTGACAAGAGTGTCGCGTTAACGGGGAATAAGTGCACCTCCAGGCGCCGCAGGATTCCATGCCTTTCCCCAGCCCAGCTCCCCAGTACCTACTCTGCGCAACAGCAGAGCTCTCGAATAATTACCTGACATACAGATTGGAGCAGAGCTCGCAATCGATTCTTCTGAGCTCACGCCCTTCTTTAATCGAGCAACGCATTCAGCCGTTTCCCGAGGCACGTATCCAGCGATAGTCTTTGTTCCCCTCTCTCGACCAGGACGCAGGCGGAGCATTGGCATTCGCTTGGGATTAGCTGCAGCCTGCAATCAGCACAGCCGTTGGCATCGGCATAGGGATTCTTCAGAACATTAGCATTAGTACCAGCATCAGCATCAGCATCAGCGCTGGCATAGGAGTTGGGATTTGCTTTGCCACTGGCGCCGGAGTAGTGGTCGAACAGGCAGATATATCAACAGGCATGGAGACAAACGAGCTCCTGCACGCTGCGGGCGCTTGGTCCCAGAAGGCCAAGCAGAGAAACTTAATTATCGCAGCACCAAGTCCAAAGCAGTCGTCCATCCCAACGCACCAAGTCGGTGTCTCCGTCCAGTACCTCGTGTATATTGCTAACAGCCTGGATGCTAGCATCACCACCACTACTAGTTTTGTCTCCAAGGCCATATCCCCAATCACTGCCAAGCCCCCCTGGAACAAGAAAGCAAGGTTCTTCGATATGGTCCCCCCCCAGTACATAGGTGCTCCTGACCACTACCTAGTTTATGCATGGCAAACCCCGCTGAAGTTTATAGTGGAGCAGATTGAATCCAGACTATGGACAGGTGAGTTTGCATGGCGTGCATGGACTGGCGTGCTTAGTGTGCATGGCCTGCATGGATTCATGTCTGGTGGCGAGATTTGTGGTGGGGTGGTGTTAAGATGGTGGTGGGATTTGTGGTGGGATGGTTGTGAGATGATGGTGAGATGGTGGCAAAATTTCTGGTAAGCTGGTGTTGGGATGGTGGTGACTGGGTGGCAGTGAACCAGCCCCTGACTAACACCAACCCCGACCCCTGACATGGCCCTACACACTGCCCATGCACACCTCCAATACACATGCACACCTCCAATACAAATTCCCCACAGTGTGCGCAGAGCCTTGTCTCCCACACCCTACCCCTTACATATGATAAGTCCCTTCAGCCAAATTGGCTACCCCTGAACTGTAACAACATACAGCATACAGAGGCTTGACTCCCACCCCCCACCCCTTACATAGGATAAGTTCCGCCAGCCTAATTGGCTATCCCTGGATTGTAATAACATACAACATACAATGCCTTGACACCCACCCCACACACCTTACAGAGGACTTGACCCCTGCGGAGCTTGAAAATAAACTGAAGAACACCTACCTATGGATAGACTGGGTGGCTGTGAGCCAGCACATGAACAACACCAGCTCCCACCCCTTACATTTCCCTACACACTGCTCGTGCATACCTCCCATACACATGCACACCTTTCATACACATTTCCCACGGCTTGCACAGTGCCTCGACTCCCCCCCACCCCCCACCCCTTACAGAGGAATTAACCGCCCTAGAGCGTGCGGACAAACTGAAGAACACCTACATATGGATAGACTGGGTGGCTGTGAACCAGCACACGACCAACGCCATAGAACTGAGCCACATCCGCGCATGCGTCTCCTCTGTCTCTGTCGGCTGTGTAGTTGTCTTCGATTCCAAGCTGAACCTCCTGAGTCGAGCCTGGTGCTTGTATGAGATGTGGTGCTTCGTGTACTACGGCAGCTTCGGAAAAATCAGTCTTCTCCTTCCACCTGACGTCAATGCTAACACCCTGGTAAAGTTTGATGACATCATCGATCAGCTCAACCTGTCGCGCACTACAAGCACACGTCATGCTGACGTTACACGCATTGCGAGTGAGGTGAGAAGAAAAGCTATCAACTGGTGTATGTACTTGTGCTTGTGTTTGTGTTTAAGCACATGTCACGCTGATCTCTTACATGTTGCGCGAGTGAGGTGAGAAGAAAAGCTATCAACTGGTGTATGTGCTTGTGCTTGTGTTTGTGTTTAAGCACATGTCACGCTGATCTCTTTCATGTTGCGCGAGTGAGGTGAGGAGAACAGCTATCAACTGGTGTATGTGCTTGTGCTTGTGTTTGTGTTTAAGCACATGTCACGCTGGCCTCTTACATGTTGCGCGAGTGAGGTGAGAAGAAAAGCTATCAACTGGTGTATGTGCTTGTGCTTGTGTTTGTGTTTAAGCACATGTCACGCTGACCTCTTACATGTTGCGCGAGTGAGGTGAGAAGAAGAGCTATCAAGTTTGTGTTTGCGTTTGTATTCAAGCCCACATCATGCTGACATTACGCTTGTCACAAGTGAGGTAAGCGGAAAAGCTATCAGCAGGTGCTTGTGTTTGTGTTATGCAATGCTGCTCGATTCAAGCCATCAGCCAGCATGCGTGCAATACTGTACACACAAACTGCAGTCACACATTCGAATCCCAGTAGGGCACCAGGATAATGTACCCACCATCATTATACATAAATATAGGGAAAGGCAATATAATATCATATGATATCATGTCATCATATGATATCATATGTTGCCGGCAGTCTGACTTGGCCAAAGTTACCATTTATATACAGTATCGTGTGATGCAATTTGTATGATATCATATGATATCAAACTCGCCTTTGGTCGACATCATATGATATGCCAATCCCTACATAAATAAAATTATCTCTCTACCTACCCTAGGGGGAGGGGCCCACTTGCCAAGTATTAGGCAGCTAAAAGAAGAGAGTACCGCCCAGGTACAGGGGCCGGTACTTGAAAGGGGGGGGCGGTACCCGCGAGTATTCGGCAGCTTTTCTTGTAGCTGCCTAATACTCGCGGGTACCGCCCCGAGTGACTTTTGTGCATCGTGCTCCACCACCATTCCCTCCACATGCCCAAGCCCTAGATACCCACCTGTCTCTTCCTAGATTCTGGGAGCGCAGGTGATAACCCCCACCCCCTTCCACCTCACCCATCCTACTCTACCCTAAACCCACCCCATCCTACTCCACCCCTCCCACCCCACCCATCCTACTCTACCCCACCCCACCCCATCCTACTCCACCCCTCCCACCCCACCCATCCTACTCTACCCCACCCGACCCCATCCTACTCCACCCCTCCCACCCCCCCATCCACTCTACCCCCCCACCCCATCCTACTCCACTCCTACTCCTCCCCACCCCACCCATCCATACTCTACCCCCCCCACCCATCCTACTCCACTCTCCCACCGCCACCCACCTAATCTACCACACCCCACCCCATCCTACTCCACCCCTCCCCACCCCACCCTCCGCTCTATCCCCACCCCACCCATCCTATCACCCTCCCACCCCACCCATCTACTCTACCCCACCCCACCCCATCCTACTCGTCCACCCCATCCCACCCACCCATCCTACTCTACCCCTCTAAACCCCAACCCCACACCCATCCTACTCCACCCCTCCCACCCCCACCCACCTACTCTAGACCCCCACCCCACCCCATCCTACTCCACCCCTCCCCTCCCACCCCTCCCACCCCACCCTCCTACCCTACCCTACCCCACCCCATCCTACTCCACTCCTCCCACCCCACCCATCCCTACTCTACCCCCCCCACACCAATCCTATTCCACCCCTCATCCCCCCCCCCCCCCCCCTCCCATCCTAACCCCCACCCCTCACCCCACCCCCCCCCCCCTCCTCCCCCTCCCACGCCCAACCCCGCACCCTCCTCCTCCCCCCTCCCCCCGCCCCCCCGACTCTCTCCCCCGCCCACCCCCCCACCCGTACCTCTGTCTCCATTCCCCCTTCCCACCGCCCTCCCCCCCGCCCAATCCTCCTCTCCGGCTCCTCCCCCCGCCCCCCCCCCCTTCCCTCCTCCCCCCCTCCCCCCCCCCCCCTCCTCCTCTCTCTCCCCCCCCCCCCCCCCAAGGCCCTCCTCCTCCCCCCCTCCCCCCATCCCTGCTCCCCCCCTCGCTCCCCCCCCAAACCCCCCCCCCCTCCTCCTTCTCCCCCCCCCCCCCCCCCCACCCTGCCTCCCCCCCCCCCCCCTCCCCCCACCCCCCTCCTCCCCTCCCGCCCCCAACTCCCCCCCCCTTCTCCTCTCCCCCCCTGCCGCCCCCCCCTCCCTCCTCCCCCTCTCCCCCCGGCCCCCCCCCCCCCCCTCCTCCTCCCCGCCCTCCCCCCGCCCACGTCGGCCCACCCCCCCCCCTACCGCTCCCCCCTCTCCCCCGCCCCCCGCAGCTAACCATCCTCCTCCCCCCCTCCCCCCCCCCCCCTCCTCCACCCTCCCCCCCCCCTCCCCCCCCCCCACCCTCCTCCTCCCTCCCCCATCCCCGCCCCCCCCCTCCTACCGCTCACTCCCCTCCCCCCCTCCCCCCCCCCCTCCCCCAGCCCCCTCCCCCCGCCCCCCACAGCCGCCCTCCCCCCTTCCCCTCCCCCTCCCCCCCCCCCGCCGTCCTCGCCCCTCCCCCTCCCCCCCCCCCCGCCCCCCCCCCGCCCCTCCTCCTCCCCACTCCCCCCCATCCTACCCCCCCGCTCCTCCCCTCCCCCCGCCCCCCCCCTCCTCCTCCCCCCTCCCCCCGCACCCCCAACCTCTCCCCATCCCTCGGGCCCGATCCCTCCCCGCCCCCCTCCCACCCCACCCAGCCTACCCTACCCACACCAACCCCATAGATCCACCCCCCAACCCACCCCAGCCTACACCTACCCTAGACCCCACCCCTCCCACCCCACCATCCTACCCTACCCCCCCAACCCCACCCCATCCGACTCCACCCCTCCCACCCCACCCATCCTACCATACTCCTCCACCTCCCCCCACCCCAATCCATGACCTACCCTACCATCCCCACCCACCCCACCCGACCCCACCCCACCCCACCCCACCCCACCTATCCTACCCTACCCTACCACCCCACCCAACCCCTCCCCCCTCCCACCCCACCCATCCTACTCCTGACTACCCCCCCCCACCTCACCCCCCCCAGCCTACCCTCCCACCCCACCCCACCCATTAGGTGAAAGGAACGCGTAGGAATGAAGCGCTTTCACAAGCTGCTTGGAGCTTCCCTACAATGCTCAGTTTGCTGTGGACTGAAATGGAGCCCACGTATGGAAGACATGGGCCTCTACTGCAATTTTCTCATCAAGGTGGGGGTCCTGTGGTGGTATCATATTGTACCTCTGATTGTATATCATATATCGTGTCGGATATCGTATCATATTTTCTAGATCGTATATCATATCGTATATCATATCGTATATCATATCGTACAGCGTATTGTATAGCTTATCATATAGCATATCATATCGTATAGCGTATCGTATAGCTTATCATATCGTATATCGCATCGCATAGCATATCGTATTGTATATCGTATCGTATTTCACATCGTATATCATACAGAAGACTTGGGCCCTTTCTGCAACTTCCTCGTCCAGGTGGGGGTCCTATGATGAATCCGAATATCATGTATAAGGTGTACATTATAGGCATGTGTAGGCAGGCATGTACATTATGTGTGCATGCGTAGGCAGGCAAGTATTTAATAGGCATGATACAGCGCCATACACTTTTTCAGCTTTCTGTAGGTCCAGTTGTGTAACAAAAGTTGTGCAAGCAAGCCTGATTCAAAGATTATGGCAAAGCATGGTGTAGGGCAGAGCACAAAGTGCGGAGCCCCGGGGGGTTTGGGGGAGAGCGCGTCGCACTGGGTTCGCACTGGGTTCGCACTGGGTTCGCACCAAGTCGCTCAATTTGGGACGCGTCGCACAAGAAGAAAACTGGCGCCATACTGATTATACATGTTGATGGTTGTCAGCTGGCTACCATGACAAGAACTAACAATATATACAATCTCCCGTTTGATCCGTAACATACTTACATAGAGTATAAATAAAGTTTGCGTACATCGTATATTATCTCACATATAATCTCTGATCTAATTTCTTGTATAATCTCATGCGTACTCTCATATACAATAATGTATACAACCGTACACTGTATACAATATAAAAGTGCAACAAACAAATATTTGTCTGCGTACATCGTATATAATATCATATATATTCTCTTATCTAATCGCTTGTATAATCTCGTAGATAATCCCATAGGTTATTTCATATAAAATACTGTATTCAATATACAAGTGCAGCAAACAAAGACTTGGTTGTGGTCTGTTTTCAGGTGAGGGAGTTTGGCTACTTGCAGCAAGTGCTCTCGTGCATTCCTGAGATTGGCGATGATGACAAGGTGCTGACTGAGATCAGAGAGATTTTCAAGGCCTATGATACCGACGGCAGCGGCAGTCTGGACGAAGATGAGTTTGTGGAGGTGCTGATGCTTTCAGGCTTCGGAGAAGATGAGTCGCACAAGATCTTCAAAGAGGTTGACGCTGATGGCGAGGGAGGTGTGGACATGGGAGAGTTTGAAACCTGGTGGCTCCTGACGCAGAGGCAGGACAAAGGCACTCGCACCGTAAATATCGTGTATCGAGCTGATGCCCTGGTGACCAACTTGACCAAGTTCCATGCGGTTCTCGAGCGCAACGAGCTTGAGGAAGAGGCCAGACTCCTAGATTCCCATCTCAGCAAAATGAAGGAGGGCAAGGTGTTTGAGAGGCAGAATGCCCCGCTGGTGCCCACGCCCTTAAGGGGTGAATGAACTACTACATGTGAGGAGTGCGCTTGGAAGCTGCACAATGGAGACATCAAGGCTGCAGCAGAACAACTGTAAGGGGTCATGGCAGCTATAGTCTATCTATGTAATTTAATGTTTTTTGTTTGTGTTGGCAGCTATTGTCTATAGTCTGTCTATTTATCGTCTGTCGTCTAGAGTCTATATTCTATCATCTTTATTATATCGTCTATATTCTATCGAATGTAGTCTAGAGTATATTCTATCAGCTTTTTTCTATCGTCAATATATCTATATTCTATCGTATGTAGTCTAGAGTCTGTATTATATCATCTTTATTCTATCGTCAATATTCTATCGTATGTAGTCTAGAGTCTATATTCTATCTTCTTTATTCTATCGTCAATATTCTATCGTATGTAGTCTAGAGTCTATATTCTATCTTCTTTATTCTATCTTCTATATAGCTTTATTCTATCGTATGTAGTCTAGTTATATATTCTATCATCTGTGGTATAGAGTCTTCAGTCTGTACATTGTACAATACCGTACCTAACAACAGTACACGTGCTTACTTCCTCTTTTACATACAGGGTGCCATATGTTTGATATGCATATATATTGTAAAATACGAAAATCTACGGTATCGTACCTAACAACCGCAAATGCGTTTCTTTCCTACTCTTTTACATATATGGTGCCATATGTTTGATACATACATACACATATATATTGCAAACTATGAAAGTCTACAACACCATACCTAACCAGCGTAAACGTGTTTCTTCCCTCCTCTTTAACAGCTATGATGCCCTCATCTGGAACGGTGACCAATTGGAAGTAGACCCGGCAACCCTAAAGGATCCTAAGGAAATATCATGTGGCTACGAACTGTGCGCGGTGAGTTGGTTTTAGTGCTCAGGGTTTTAGAGGGCACTAGGGCCCTTGGCACATAAAACTGTGCATAGTAATACCTAAATTTACTTTATTTACCAGTATTTGTCTTTGCAAACTTATGCAACCCGGGACGTTGACCAATTGGAAGTGGACCCAGCAGCCCACATCAGTCACCCTGGCACTTTTGCAACAATAAGTTCACAGGTCAAAGAGAGATGTTAACAAAGCACACCTGAGTCTCCCTCAACAACAACAGCACACCTCAGCAGCAAATCACACCTGAATCGCCCTCAACAACAACAGAACACACCTGAGTCACTTAAGGATCCTAAGGGAATATCATCTGGCTACAAACAGTGCGCGGTGAGTAGGGATCGCCAGTATGATCTCATGTGATATCATGTCATCATACCATATCATATGATTCCTGCAGTCTGACTAGGCTAAAGTTAACATTTATAAACAATATCATTTGATGCAATTTGTATGATATCATATGATATTATACTCGCCTTTGGTCTACATATGATATGCCGGTCCCTAGCAGTGAATGTGAGAGCTCCAGGGGCCTGAGCCCTCGGCACATCGGACCATGCATAGTAATACCCATGTTCAGATTGTTTATTTGTCTTTGCAAACTTATACAACACAGAATGGTGACCAATAGGAAGTGGACCCAGCAACACTTTAAGATCCTAAGGCAATCTCTTGTGGCTGGGAACGGTGCGCAGTGGGTGTGAGAGCTCCAGGGGCCTGAGCCCTTGGCGCATCGGACCATGCATAGTAGTACCCATGTTTATTTTGTGTATTCGTCTTTGCGAATTTATATAACACGGAATGGTGACCAATGGGAAGAAGACCCAGCAACACTAAAGGATCCTAAGGGAACATGATGCGGCTACAAACAGTGTGCGGTGTGTGTGAGTGAGTGTGAGAGCACCAGAGCCCTTCAAACACTCTTTTATCTTCCATCTAATCTGATCTTCCATCCGATGCTCATCAATCCGACCTTTCATTTGACCAATCGTCGCCATCCTCTTTCATTTGACCAATTGCGCCATCCTCTTTCATTTGACCTATCATCACCATCCCCTTATGTTTGACATATCATCACCATCCTCTTTCATCATTTGATATTATCACCATCCTCTTTCATTTGTCCTATCATCACCATCCCCTTATGTTTGACATATCATCACCATCCTCTTTCATCATTTGATATTATCACCATCATCTTTCATTTTACCTATAAATCGCCATCATCTTTCATCATTTGACATTATCACCATCCTCTTTCATTTGTCCTATCATCACCATCCTCTTTTGTTTGACCTATCATCACCATCCTCTTTCATCTTCTGACCTATCATCACCATCCTCTATTGTTTGACCTATCATCGCCATCCTCTATCGTTTGTCATGCAGTGCCTGAAAGAGCTGCTTGAGCTGTGGATTGTCTTGCTGAAGACGCACGGCGGGAAGAGAGCACATTCCGATCTGTTCGCAGGATATGTGGTGGAACTGAATAGCAAGACGGTGAGTTTTTCACTGAGCCCCCCCTTCTGGGGGGCGGGAGCCCCCAGGGTTACCCATTTTTCCGTTTTACCGACCGACCGACCGTCTGACCAAGACGAAGCCTGACACGTCAGCCAACGGTCTCATATCTAACTCGCTTCCGTTGCAACCTGTCGCTCCGTCGCAAACACTCTCCGCCAATTTTGTGCATCGCTTGCGACGCTGCATAAAACCTGTTAAATGGGGGTGGAGCCGTGGATTGTCTTGCTGAAGACGCATGGTGGCAAGAGAGCACGTTCCGATCTGTTCTTAGGATATGTGGTGGAACTGAATAGCAAGGCAGTGAGTTGTTTAGTGTAAGTAGAGCTGTGGATTATGTTGCTGAAGATGCACGGTGGGAAGAGAGCACATTCCGATCTGTTCTCAGGATATGTGGTGGAACTGAATAGCTAGACGGTGAGATTTTTAGTGGGATTGGAGCTGTGTATTGGCTTGCTGGAGACACATTGTGGGAAGAGATCACATTCCGATATGTTCTCAGGATAGTTGGTGGAAGTGAATAGCAAGACGGTGAGTTGTTTAGAGGGGGTGGAGCATTAACAGGGAACAGCGCTATATATAAATAAATAGTACGCCTTATTATGAGGCGTGAGGTTGCTATGGGCCTTTCTAGGGTTTTAATGTTTCCAAGGCTGTAGGGGTGCAGAGTCATGGGGTATGTGATTGCAGGTTACAAGGAACACAGCTGCTAAGCACCCGCCCACCCGATGGCTAGAGCCAACCCTGTTCCACTCCACTGTTTTTCATTTCATTTCAGAAAGTGGGTTGCCTGGTAGCTTCCTGGGTCTAGGCCTTCTCCAGGGCCAGAGTCCTGGTAGCTTTAGTAAGGCCGTCCCGGGGTGTTCGGGGGCCAGAGCACCTTGGGAGCTGGGGGGGTTGGGGGTCACAGGTAGCGAACATTTCAGCCAAAACGGGGTCTCAGGTAGTGATCGGAATAAATCCACTCAAGTCCTGAACACATGAACAAACCCTAAACCCTAAACTCCTGTGCTGCAGCCTGTTGGCATGATGGTGCGGAACATGGGTTAAGATTTTTGTTTTAACCGTAAACCCTAAACCCTAAACTCCTGTGCTGCAGTCTGTTGGCATGATGGTGCGGAACATGGGTTTAGGTACTTGTTTTGAACCCTAATTCCTTAACCCTAAACCCTAAACCCTGAAATCCTGTGCTGCAGTCTGTTGGCATGATGGTTCGGAACATGAGCACTGCTGCCAAGAACCTGAATGCCGGTGATGGAGGTTTCTCACGCTTCTCTGTAGTCCGCGGAATGATCGCCATGAAATACGGAGATGACCAGCCCCTAAGCCGGCCCCTCATCGTGGAAGCAGAAAAGTCGTTGGGTAGCTGGATGGCCTCCACACGAGACAAGGCCCTGAACGACCTCCTGCAAGGCTATGTCTCCGCTCCCATGCCATCAAACACCTCTGGTCTGGTGGCACACAATCATAAGAGTGGCATGAACAAACTGGTCCACGACATTCCCGCGGACGGCCCCTATGTGTCGTTGCTCTTCAACCTAGGCCCTGAGGCACGAGAGTATCTGCAGGAGATGGAGGCAAAGGCAGAGAGCGATGCAACTGCTTTGGAGGTCATGGCTATTGCTAGGCAAACAGAGGCTGATGCACTCGCTGTGGCTGCTGCCTTTGCTGCTGCCACTGGGGGGGACCTCCTCCCCGATGACGAGAGCCTTGCCACTGACAGTGCAACATCCAATGTGTTGACCACAAATGAAAGCAGAGTTCACTTCGATGGCCCTGAGCAGCATGTGCTAGGCGACCTGTCCCCATCCCCCTTCACAGGAACACTGGCGGCCAATGCCAGCAATGCCACCAATGCTGGTAAAATGATGATGATGATTGCTGGCAATGATGATGATTGCCCAGCGCGCTCGATGAAGGGTCTGCAGCTCTCACGCAGTAAGAGCAAACTCCTGTCAGCTGACGTCATCCCTCCAAGTTTTGAACCAGGGAATTCAGGAGTTTTTAGTTTGGTAGGTTTTGTTTTGTTTACTTGTGACAGGCTGTGAGTGGTTGTGAAAGGTATTTCACTCCAGGAGGTGGGTCTCCCTACACAAACCAACGACACCGAGGATTCAGTTTGAATGGCGTTGCCACTCCTACAAAAGAGTAGGCGCACATGGTAGGCACCGTCCGGTCTAAACAAAACCTTCCTGGCGTAGGGTCTAGAAATTAAATTGCGTGGTGCCCCCCTGGCCATATTTTGTCCAAGTGTCATGCAAACTGAGACCTACGCCCTCACATTTTTAACCAGCACCCACACCTCCCGATCCTGCACCCAAAACCCACACATCTCAATCCTACACCCACACAATTATCATTACAGGTGTGCAGGAATATCAGTCGCCACGCAAGCTTAAGTCGGCCCGAGTCCGTCACGACGAAGCGGAGTCCGGTCCCGCCCCTTGTCCTACCCAGGGCACCAAGTGGGGACGATTCGGAGGGGATGAGCCCTCGAAATGAGGGGTCCCCTCGAAACCGGCAGTGCGAAGGCTTGGGGGCTAGGTAAGGTCTGGAGCTGTACATGTCATTTTGAAAACATGATGTTTTAGGATTTGGTGAGATGTAGTGCTGCGCATTTTACTTTGAAAACTTTATGTTATAGGGCGTGGTGAGATCTGGTTTTGCGCATTGTATTACCAGCCCCCAGCGAGGGCTCAACCTCGATACTTAAACTTGAACGTGGTTACATAGCTTCAGCCAGCAATTTGGCTGCTCGCCGTCTTTGGCAGTGAAAACATTATTACCAACCTCAATACAACACCCATACTACTGTCAGAGGGGCTGATACCCAAGGGTCTGGCGTCAACCTGGGCCTTTGTCCCATGCCAATTGACCGAGGCCTTCGTCCCACGTCACCTGCGCATGAACCTAGGCCGGTCATCTCTGGTTTTGAAAACATGATGTTATTGGTGGGGACGGACATATCATATGCTGTTGACCAAAGGCGAGTATGATATCATATGGTATCATACAAATTTGGCCTAGCTAGACACTTTGGCCTAGCTAGCACCCGTTTTCGCATGATATCACATGATATCGTACTCCCGTCCTTTAGCCGTCTGTCGTCTCGTAGTTTTAGGGCAAGGTGAGATCTGATGTTGTGCATAGTTGCGGAACATACACTCCTTAGTAAAAAAAAAACTGAACTTCCAAGATATGTCACAATGACACTTCTAAGGACGTGGGGTTAAGGGAACTGGCTCGTAAACACTCCTTAGTATTAAGACTGGCACTCAGCATTACTCTTCCTACTTCCATGGTGGTACTTGAACTTGAACTTGGTTGCATAGCTTCAGCCAGCAATTTGGCTGCTCGCCGTCTTCGGCAGTACTAATAAATTTACCAGAAGAAAAAGTGAACGCGAACAAATCATTTTTCATTGTCTCATTCTATGGTGGTACCCAGGCCTCCCAAGTAGGGAATGGCAATATGGTATCATGGCATCATATGATATCATGTGATGCCGTCAGTCGAAATAGGCTAATGTTACCATTCATGTACAATATCATATGATGCAATTTGTATGATGATATCATACTCGCCTTTGGTCAACATCATATGATATGCCGTTCCCTACGCATTTGTGATTCATCTTCTTCAATACTCCTGTGGCCGAACAAGGCCCCCTAAATGGTTTGGCACCATACGGTATGGGGGTACCCGGGTCTCCCAAGTGGATGACCCAAGAGCCTTTAGTGAAAGCTTCTGGCTTGGTCAGTGGAGTGATAGATGCAAAACAAAGAGCACATGTATATATATATATATATGTGTGTATATATATATATATATACATACATACAATATATACATACATACATACATACGTACATTCAAGTAGAAAGTTGCAGGCAAGATCAGGCAGTGCAACAAGCAGAATGCACAAAGCAGGTATGCGCCCAAGGTGCTCGTATAAATGGGGCCTGGTTGTGTTGTCTGCAGGTGTAGGGTATTAGTTCACCAGCAGACAACAGCCGGAAAGATAATGCCCCATAGATACATACATACATGGACAGATAGACAGGCAGATAGACAGGCAGATAGATAGATAGATAGATAGCCAGGCAGATAGGTAGGTAGATAGATAGATAGATAGATTAACACATAGACGGATATATGGAGAGAGATGTAGATAGACACATAGATGGATATATAGATAGGTAGATAGATATAAAGATAGATAGATAGACACATAGATGGATATACAGATAAGTAGATAGATAAATATAGATATAGATAGATAGATAGATAGATAGATACTCATCGGGACTGACACTCCGCATTGCTCCACCTAGGTCCTATAAGCTCCTTGGGTCCAAGAGCACAATGAGGACTCGCGTGCGACGGCGGAGCCTGTGCCTCAACATAGACGGGACGGAGTCCGATGGGACTTCAAGCTACCCAAGCTCATGCCCGTCCCAATTCTCAGTGCCATCACCACTAAGAAATGTGGGTACTAGAGGCACAACCTCAACTAACCTTAGTAGTCGTCGTCGATGCTGACGTTGGCTTTATGGGTGGAGACTGAAGTGCTTCTGAAATAGCTTTTCAGCTATTCTAGCCACCTACCTACCCACTTTTGCAACTAGCCAACTACCTACCCATGCACCCACCTAGCCACCTACCAACCTGTCTGTCTATCTACCTACCTACCTGCCAACCTACCTACCTACCCATGCACCTACCTACCTACCTACCTACCTATCTTCATACCTACCTACTTGTGTATCTACCTACCTACCCACCTACCTACCCGTCTATCTACCTACCCACCTACCTACCTTTCTATCTACCTACCCACCTATCTACCTACCTACATACATACGTGTCTATCTATCTACCTACCAACCTACCTACCAACCTTCCTATCTAC
The DNA here is from genome assembly GCA_013435795.1 of Chlamydomonas sp. ICE-L. Lineage (NCBI taxonomy): Eukaryota > Viridiplantae > Chlorophyta > Chlorophyceae > Chlamydomonadales > Chlamydomonadaceae > Chlamydomonas > Chlamydomonas sp. ICE-L. The sequence goes on from JACBWV010000626.1 coordinate 38,918,038, forward strand.
CTGCCTGCCTACCCACCTACCCGTCTACCTACCTACTCTCCTATCCACCTACATACATACATACATACATACATACATACATACATACATACATACATACATACATACATACATATTCACCCACCCACCTATATACCCACCATCCTACCTACCTATCTACCCACCTACCTACCTACCTACCTACCCACTTACCTACCCAGCTACCTACCTACCGACCTGTCTACCCACCTACGCAGCAACCCCACCAAATGCAACACCACACAGCACAACACAACAGAAGAAAACATAACACAACTCAACACAAGACAACACAACTTATCATAACACAACACAATTCCTGACAATATCAGCACCGCTGAGCAATGTAGCTACTAGAGGCACACCCAGCCACCCACCTACCCACCCACGCAGCAACCCCAACCAACGCAACACCACACAGCACAACACAAAACAACATCAATACCCACACCCACACTAACGTTCCATCTCACCACACCACACATCACCACACATCACCACACATCACCACACCACACCTCACCACACATCACCACACCACACCACAACTCACCACACCCCACCTCACCACACCCCACCTCACCACATCACACCACACTCCAGGCGGTGCACAGTGAGTCCAGCCGACTGGGGTTGATGCCCAACAGCCCTTCCACACCTCACCACACCACACCTCACACCACATCACCACATCACACCACACTCCAGGCGGTGCACAGTGAGTCCAGCCGACTGAGGTTGATACCCAACAGCCCTTCCACACAGGATAGACAATATTCTCTAGAGACAGGCCCAAAGAAGGAGAAAAGCGTTGGGCTTAGCTGCCGGGGTTCGTCCGACCTGGCCCCCACCTCCCCCAACCTCTCCTACCCGCCCTCCCTCAGCCGCTCCTCCCCGCCCACACCCCTCCTGTCACCCCGCTCCCCACACTCGCCCCCGTCCCCCTCCAACACACAGCACCTCGCGCCCCTCGCACGCCCATCAAATATATTCACAAGGATGGGCACCGCATCTGTGGGCAGAAGGGCAGGTACAGCAGCTGAGGGGAAAAGACTCGGCACTGCAACCGAGGGCAGGAGGGTCGGTACGGCACTAGAGGCCAGTAGGGGATTGCAGAAGCAAGAAAGCGCCGTAGAGGTTGGGGGCAGTGTTGTGAGGAGTGGCTTCAAGATTGCTGCTAATTTGAGGCTCCCGGCTATTTAGTGGATCCTTTGTCTTGGGCACTGTTCCTTTCCTTCGACAACATGTCGCCATTCCGTTGCCATCCTGTTGCTGCATGACAACGCATAGGTCTGGCTAATCTAGTCAGATTGGCCACCTGACCCCCCGGGCTCCATGCTTCGCACTCCACACGGATCCCCTAGGGTTTGGGGGGCATGGGGTCGCACCGAGTCACTCAATTTGCGACGCGTCGCACACAAAAAGCAGTGGGTACTGAAGTCTCTCACTCGAGCTCAAGACGGTAAGGCACGTCGTATGCACCGTTTATTTTTTGGGGCGTAGGGTGCAGGGTACTACATTTTGTCAAATTGGTCAGCGTTTAAAGCGCACAAACCTCAAATTGGTCAGCGCTTTGTAGCGCACAAAGCGCAAAAACTGCGCACTGCGCCCACAGGGGGTTGAAAAACTGTGCTGAAAAACTCTTTGAATCCCACTGCCATTTAATTTGCATTTCCTAAAGCAGGAGAGGACCATTCAGATGTACTGAATCAGTACTGCTTGCTACTCAAACGCTTGATTTATTGATTTATTGAAGATATGCACACTACGTCAGTGGCTTATTGCCACATTTGGTCACAATATGATGGACATAATATTAACACTTGGTGGATGCATGATGGATGCATGATGATGGGGGATCACCCCTCATGAAGCATAGTATGTTGGTGGCTTAGTGCCGCATTTGGACACAATATGATGGACATCATACTAACACTTGCTGGATGCATGATGATGGGGGATCACCCCTCATGCAGCACAGTATGTTGGTGGCTTATTGCCACATTTGGACACAATATGATGGACACATGATCATGGGCCTTACAGGCACAACAAGCGAGGTCTTGCTTATACCATTGACTGTATGTTGTTACAGTCCAGGGGTAGGCCAGATAGGCTCAAGGGACTTGCCCAACCGTGACAGGAGGGGCAAGTCGAAATCAAAAAAACGCTGATGAACTGAACCCCAAACAACCGACGGGGGCCCTGAGTCTGTGCTACAGTAATAATTAAATTTTGCAATTATAATCTAATAAGGCTGGGTCTTTCTGATACAACACTTCAGGTGAACTCTTAAATTTGTGTGCTGGAGAATCGATGAAGCAAAATGGAAAACTAAAATGCTAAATGATTCATTGGTAGGATTTGCAGTTGGATTCTGCCAGCTTCAAGATGCACTCATAGATATATTTTTTTTACAAGCAGCAACTTCTAGGTATCTCCCTGGGCCAGCAACTGGGCTAAGACCCAAGATTTCATCACTGCTGGAGAGCTGATTCTGTCAGCTTCAAGATGCACTACGTTGCTATATGTTAGGCTGGGTACCAAGCCAGGGGAGCGTCCTAGAAGCTGCTGCTAGGAGTTGAAAAGAAAAGCTATGGTGGTATAATATGAGGAATACTGCTTGTGCTGGTCATGCTCGCACATCTGGGATGATCGGGTTGCAAGCACCTATGCAACCATACGCCCATTACATACTTGTCACTTGTGGCCTTGCTTGTTCCAGCCGTGCTTGCACAGCTGAGACGATCGGATAACATGCACGTATGCAACCATACGCCCATTACACATTTGTGGCCCTGTATGTATGCATGTATGTAGGTTACAGTCCAGGGATAGGCCAAATAGGCTTAAGGGACTTGCCCAACCGTGGCAGGAAGGGCTAAGAAGAAAAAGCATTGATCAACCGAACCCCAAACAATTGTTTTACTGCAAGGGCCCTGTGTTCATGCTACATTGATCATTTAAGGTTACTATTATAATTAAATCGTCATCTTACATGGGATGATAATTTAATTGTGCCCTGCCTGTGCCCCTGCTTGTTCCGGTCATGCTCCGACTTCTGAGACGACCGGGTCGCATGCACCTATGCAACCATACGCCCATTACGTAGTTGTGCCCCTGCTTGTTCCGGTCATGCTCGCACAACTGAGACGACCGGCCCGCACGTGCCTAAGCAAGCATACACCCATTACGCACGTGTGGCCCTGTAAGATGCCCATTGGAATAACATCGGGGCAAATTGTATATCTTGCACTGTTTCTGTTTTTTTATGCACCTAGCAGCTTCTGGTGGTTATATGGTGTGTACCCGTTGTGGCTAATCCTTTTGGATGATTCAACATTTTATTTAAAATTATTCTTATTTAATGGCGAAAAGGCGGCACCAGAATGCTAGCATGCATTGCATTGTCATAGACAGGCCAGTGGTGACTCAAGGCAATCCCACACCAAAACTTCCGGGGGGCTCTAACTGTCTTACAAGTAATGATAACGCCTGGTGGGGCGTGGTATTAGGGGAACCCTTCGTACGGGGGCAGCGAACGGTCTACCACCTCGACTGGACTAGCTGACGGACGGTTCTGCTGTCCCCGATCTTAACGGCGCTACACACACTGGTGCCGCGTTCAACTATAACCCCTCTTCCTTTGTTCATCATTGCCATCCTGGTGGTACTGCCGAGATCAACACCATCCTCCGTGCAGAACTCTCCGGCATCCTCGCCGCCCTCCAGCACGCCAGCACCCATCACCCTCTGGACCCCATCCGCATCTACACAGACTCCCTCTCCAGCCTTCACTTTACCCGCCGCAAAGTCTACCTCCCCAACGCAATCCCCTACCACAAACATCTCCCCATCCTCATTTCCATCCGCCACCTCCTCTTTGACCGCCTTCGCTCCTCCTCCCCCATAATTTTCCACCAAGTACGCACCCACACCGGCATCCTAGGCAACGACATTGCTGACGTGGGTGCCCGCTTTGCCCTCAACAACCCTTCCTCTTGCACCTTTGACTTTTCTATCTCTCACCCGGGCCACCTCCACAGCCTCCCGGCCTGGCCATGCTTCCAGCCTGTACCTACACCTTCCAACCCACACCCGCCCTACCGCCTCCTTTCAGACCTCACGGACTCACTCACAGCCTTCCTCAATACCTGTAGTACACATTTGACCATGCCAACTTCCCCTTGCACCTCCGTAGCCAGTGTCTTCTCCGCTGTACCCCCATCCCCCACCACACTCCCTCCCCCCACCCCCCTCAACTCCTCCAACTCCTCCAACTCCAACTCCTCCACCCCCACAGCCTCTCACTCCACCTCCCGCCCTGATCCTCCCCGAACCCTCCTCTCATATGTGGCGCTCCTGCACTACCCTCAGATCCGCACAATCCTCAAATTACGTTTCAACATGTTTTGGACGGCCTCTGTCCCTCACACACGCATACCCCCCCAACCCTATACTCTATGCAACCCCCCCATCCTCGGTGAATCTTGCCATTTCTGCCACTCCCATGACACCTCGGCCCACCTTCTTGCCTCATGCTCCCTCCCTACGTTCGCTGCCCTCTACATCGCCCGACACAACGCAGCTGTCCTTCAACTTTATGACGCCATCTGTGGTGGCTCACTAGGCCGCTCCACCTTCTATGCTGACGCATCCTCGAGAAACACCCTCCCACTCGGTATCTCAAACACACGCCTACCCCCTTCAAGGCTTGGCTCCTCCCACACCTCCCACCCTCTTGTACATGCCTCCACCCTTGCTCTTGTACCCCTGTCGCCAAATTGCGCCCCGACATCCTCTTCCTTTCCGGTCTCTCGCCTTTTGACGCCCCCTCCCAGGACGCCACCCTCACCCAGACCGAACTTTCCTCCCTCCAAGCCGCCCACACTGTCTATCTTTGTGAACTCACGTACACTTGGGACTCCCGCTTTCATTCCACCCTTGCCATTAAACGCGCTCAGCATTCCACTCTCCAGTCGGCTCTTCTCGCCGCTGGTTGGCGGGTCATCTCCCCTGACCCTATCATCCTCGGCTCCTTTGGTACCCTCTTCGCCTCCCTTCTCCCCATTTTATCTTCTCTCGGTATCCATCCTACTGACACAACCCGCCGCCTCAACTCCCTCCATCTGCATGCCGTCCGATACGCACATACCATCGTGTGTACCCGACGTCGCGTGGAATCTGCTATACACTCGTCCCACACTCCTTCCTCCGCCACCGGCAATCGTGGCTAGCTACCCCCCGGTTTGATGGTGTTGTCCGAGGACCCCCTTTGGACAGCTTCCTTAATCACGCCGAATTGGCGCACTGCTTTTCTTTCTTTTCTCCCCGCATCATCGTTACAAGGTAACTCGGTCTCCTGCCTCGTCTCCCAGCCCCGCCCAGCCCTCAGTTTCTACCAGCCAGGTGAGGGGCTTACCCCCCGGGCTTAGCCTGGCTTACCAGTTTCTACCATCAACACCCACGCGCTCATGCGTATCTGATTCGGCCCGGCTCCATGGTTGGCAACAATAGTACGGCTGACTGAAACCACTGCGACTTTCTGTCTAGGCGTCAAATCTTCAAGTGTCTGCTTAGCGTTCGCATACCTTCTGCGCTAAATGCTTAAGGTATTCCCTGCGAAACTAGCGACCACCAGACAGACTGGGTCTTCTCGACAGTCCAATCCAAGGTAAATGCCTTTGCCGCGACGGCTTTCTATAGTGTGGCAATCTACATCTTCCGATTGCTGCATGGCTGTGGGGAGGAGCGAGGAGCGGTTTGTTTGCACGAATCTGAAATCTTTGACAAACCAATTCGAGCACCAAATAAGCCTGACAACCCTGAACTAGTTGTCATGGAGCTGTTCCACCACAGAAGATTCCCTCTGCTGCTACCCTCAACTACCGAATACAATCTCACTCCTCAACATGCCCTCCCGACCTGTACCACCATGCACTGATACCCTCACCCATACAATCATGCTCCTTAAAAACCCGTATCATGCCAGCGACCAGCATGGGTCAGCCCTGAGACGGCTGGCTTCGATTACGATTCTGATTGGTTTACTGTTCTTGGATATTTGATGATCATTTTTACCTGACAGATAGATGTGTGGGATGACTTATTGTTTTGTAGGATTCTTATGGGACCCCCTTGACTCAGTCAAGGTGCTGGCGCATTTGGAGTCCAGCAGGTCACCAGGATAATGCAACCATCCTCCTCCTCCTCCTCTTCCTCCTCCTCCTCCTCCTCCTCCTCCTCCTCCTCGTCATCATCATCATCATCATCATCATCATCAACATCATCATCATCATCATCATCATCATCATCAACAACACCTCCGCCGCCGCCACCAATACCACCTTGAACACCACCATGTACACCACCACGTACACCGCCATGAACACCGCCATGAACACCACCACGTACACCACCATGAACGCCACCATGTACACCACTATTGACGCCACCATGAAAACCACCATGAGCACCACTATTGACATCACCATGAACACCACCCTGCGCTGAACACCACCATGAACACCTCCACGAACACCACCACGCACCCATGCACTCAACCACAATCATACCCCATGCATGCATTTACACCGTCAGCTCCCACCCCAATATCAGGATAAATACACACTACCAGTCTGCCACCCCCCATATCAGTATAACTACACACTGCCAGTCTGAACGTCTCCAGAACACCACCAACCAGCATACACTAAGTCTCCCATCTCTGCCCTTCCAGGCAACCATCTTATTACTGCCGAGGATGCCTCCGACCATCCATCCATTATTGCTGAGCAGGGCCGGCTGCCAGCTAGCAGCGTGATTGCCGAGAAGGCACCTCTCCCTAAATATCTTCATAATGAGGAGGGTTACGAGCCCTAATGCCCATGGCAGTGATGCTGAGAGACATGAACGCATGACCGAGCACCGTGCTACCTCCCTGGCACATGGGGGCGACACTGCTGGAGGACGGGAGAGCAATCCTGGAGCCCCTGACCTTACTTCCCCTCCCGCCCTCCCCCTTGAGCTTTTGGGCATGTTGCAAGTGGTGGTTAATGGATTCCGTGCAGAGCACGAGACTAGGTTGCAGCGATTTATGATTATTAAGCACTTAGCTTGCACCACCAATCTCCTGAACGTACGCTGTGTGATTGCTGGAATCAGGTCGATAAAGATTTGTTGCGAAAGCAAGTATCAACTTTTCTTCCTCCACTTATTTCTTCTCTTCCTACCAGTCGTCCTCTGTCGGGCACTCTGCCGTGTAGACAGGGCTCGTCACCTGGTCTGGGCGATGCTTTGGATGATAAACTCAAGAGCAGCAGCATTTTCTCTGCCCATGTTTGGGCTCGGCAATGTGCACAGCACAGATAGGTTCCCGTACTTAATACCAATTGAAGCTCTTTTCTCTCCCGCTTTTGAACACGTGTCAGTACGAGCATCTGGGACTGTTCACCATGCATTTTGGCTGGTGCTGTTCTTGAGGAACGACTATGTCGACCCAGAATTGCAGTACAGTAATAAGCTCCTTCTGGCGGGATACGCCCTTGCTTTGATTATTCGGGTGAGCTTCGATATTCGAGATCGTCGTGCGTATATCAGAGATGTTGCTGCCACGCACACCAGTTGATGCTGGCAGAAGTGTTCCGTGTCCCTGTTGTTGGCCATATACAGCCAGCGTTAGAAGAGCCCGAGAAGAGCCTTAGAAGAGCATTCACAACAACCAACTTACTTTTTGAACTGAAACGACTGGACAGTGGTAGACTCACAAATCCTGATGCTGGCAGAAGTGTTCTACGTCCCTCTTTCTGGCGATATCAAGTATTAGAAGGGCATTGGAAGAGCATTCACAACAACCAACTTATGTATGTAACTGACACGACCGGGCAGCGGTAGACTCGCAAATACTGATACTGGTAGAAGTGATCTGTGTCCCTCTTTCTGGTGATATAAAGTATTAGAAGAGTATTAGAAGAGCATTGGAATAGCATTCACAACAACCAACTTATTTTTTTGACTGATACGACCGGACAGCGGTAGACTAACAAATACTGATGCTGTCAGAAGTGTTCTGTGTCCCTCTTTCTGGCGATATACAGTATTAGAAGAGCATTCACAACTGCCAACTCACTTTTTTAACTGGCACAACTGGACAGCGGTAGACTCGCAAATCCTGTCACTCCACCTGTGGGACGACCGTACATTCTGTAGACACACATATCAGCTGACTAGAAGCAAAATATAAAATAGTTGCTTCTAGTCCAACCCCTCCTCCAAAGTCTTGGAAAGTAAAGCTAAAAGTGAACAAAGCTATAACTCAGCTACACTGCCCACACCTGTAGCATGTTCCCTCTGGCTACGTGTAGCAGCTTCTAGGCAACTGCCCTTTGACAGTATTGGAAGCTGATTGCGAGCAAAGCTATAACTCAGCTACACTGACCACACCTGTAGCATGTAATTTCTGGCTACATGTAGCAGCTTCTAGGCAGCTTCCCGTCGTGAGTCTTGGAAGCTGACAGTGAGCAAAGCTATAACTCAGCTACACTGCCAACATCCGTAGTCTGTTCCGTCTCGCTACATGGAGCAGCTTCTAGAAAGCTTTTCTTAGTCGGTCTAGGATGCTAAAAGTGAGCATATCTATAACTAAGGTACACTGCTTACACCTGTAGCATGTTCCCGTGGCTACGTGTAGCAGCTTCTAGGCAGCTTCTCTCTGTGAGTGCTGGAAGCTGAAAGTCACCAAAGCTATAACTCAGCTGCACTGCCAACATCCGTAGCATGTAACTTCTGGCTACATGTAGCAGCTTCTAGGCAGCTTCATGTCGTGAGTGTTGGAAGATAAAAGTCACCAAAATTATAACTTAGCTACACTGCCAACATCTGTAGCATGTTCCATCTCGCTACATGGAGCAGCTTCTAGGCAGCTTTCCTTCATGAGACTTGGAAGCTGAAAGTGATCAAAGCTATAACTCAGCTACACTTCCCACACCCGTAGCATGTTCCCTCTTGCTATGAGTAGCAGCGTCTAGGCAGCTTCTCTTTGTCATTCTTGGAAGCTGAAAGTGAGCAAATCTATAACCAAGGTGCACTGCCCACACTTGTAGCATGTTCCTTCTACCAGGATACATCACAAATGTCATAGCTTTTCGCTGTAGCCCCCTCTGGACCCCCCAGGGGCTGAAGCCTTAAGTTCCCCCCGTGTCTATCTCCGTCTCTCAGTCTGTCCAGGCGTTTGAACGATCCCGGGCACCTCCGCACCCAAACATTTGGCTCATACTTGAAGTGCGCATGACTAGAGTTATCAGCATCGCAGCGGTCGATATCCTTCGCAAAAGTTGTTCAAAGTTTTGCGACGATTGGCTCAATGGTTGAGTTCGTTGAAAGCAGATAGAAGGTGCGGGGTGCGAATCCATACAGGTGCGCCTTAGTGTTCGCGGTCGCTGTCAACCGCCATGGTAGCACTGCCCAGGTAAAGTAGCAGCCCGTTCTCTACTGCCGTAAGACGGGGCTCCCTTAATCCGTCGCAGACACAGTCGTAGGACGCAACATGGGGAGGTTCCGTTGACCAGAAGGAGGGTTCCGTTGCGTCGCAGAACGTAGGCTATACAATTGGTTGTGTCTCAGGCAGCAGAGCTGGGGGTCCTCTTGGAGTACCCTGGCAGCAGTCAGGCACACCACTTGATGTTGGCAGAAGTGTCCAGTGTTCCTGTTTCTGGCGATATTTAGCATAGCTTTTATTTTCGGCTACGAGCAGCAGCTTCTAGGCAGCTCCCCTGGCTTGCTATGTAACCAAACCTCAAGCAACATAGTGCATATGGAAGCTGATAGAATCAGCTTTGCAATTCTGTTGAAATCTTGGGGCTTAGCCCAGTGTCTGGCTCAGGGAGCTGCCTAGAAGCTGCTGCTCTTAGCGTAAAATATACTTCAAAAGTCATAAGTCTTTGGATTCTTCTAAAAACTCAATTAGGCTAGTAACATTCTTAAACCACACAGGTTCAATTCAATATGATTGCTTGTGTGATGATTTGTTTTATGCATGGCCCATCGTATTGTAAGAAGCCTTGGCACCAGTTTGTGATTTTTTCCATTGGGCTAGTCAAGTATCATGGGTGTTTGGGGCATGCCACAAGTCCCCTCTAGAACACAATTTACCCCCTCCCCAAATCCCATGTTGCATGCATGTATCTAGAAATCCCATGTTGCATGTATGTATGTATGTATGTAGAAGTCCAGGCTACATTACATGTTTGTAGAAATCTCATGTTGCATGTATGTTGAAATGTCGCATGTATCTAGAAATCCCATGATGCATGCATGTATCTAGAAATCCCATGTTGCATGTTGCATGTATGTATGTAGAAGTCCAGGCTACATAACATGTATGTAGAAATCCCATGTTGCATGTATGTAGAAATGTTGCATGTATCTAGAAATTCCATGTTGCATGCATGTATCTAGAAATCCCATGTTGCATGTATGTATGTAGAAGTCCAGGCTACATAACATGTATGTAGAAGTCCAGGCCACATGACATGTATGTAGAAATCCCATGTTGCATGTATGTATGTAGAAGTCCAGGCTGCATAACATGTTTGTAGAAATCCCATGTTGCATGTATCTAGAAATTCCATGTTGCATGCATGTATCTAGAAGTTCCATGTTGAATGCATCTAGAAATCCCAAGTTGCATGTATGTATGTAGAAGTCCAGGCTACATAACATGTATGTAGAAATCTCATGTTGCATGTATTTAGAAATGTTGCATGTTGCATGCATGTATCTAGAAGTCAAGGCTACATAACATGGTGTGATAATATGATGTTGGCGTGTGATGTGGGCACACATGCTCACTTGGATACCTCTAGTCTCTATTTCCTAGCACCCTACATGAGCACTTGGCACCTTGCATGGAACCCCACCCCCAAGAGACAGTTCAGATTTGAATGGGTGTCTCATGTGTATGCAACATGAGTCTAGTATACAAACCGTGTGGGAAACACTTGAATCCCACCATGCTATGGCATGCTCGTGGGGACTTGAAGTATACCCATGGTTATAAATACATTAATAGATCGCCTTCTTACGGTTTGAGGTTGAGGGGGCCAGCCAGTTTGCTTGCACTGGGGCCAACCAGGGCAATTCAAACAATAATGACCCATCTCCCAAATGTGTAGAGCTCGTAGAGAAGATCAAGGATCTGGTCTTATTTTTCAATTTGGCCTGGTAGAAAAAAATTATGGGCCTCCTCAGTATGTGTTTTGTGGGGGGAGGGGGAGTGGTTGGGAGGTGGGAGTTTGTGTGTGGGGGGGGTGAGTGTCGAGAAAAATGTAATTTTAACAAAATTAGGTACCTTTCAGGAACTTGATTTAGCCCTCAGAACGACATGGGAGTGGAACTGAGGTGCTCGTCTACTAAAAAAGTCCATGGATGGTATGTGAAAGAGATCCACCTCATATTCTGTTCATAGGGGGGGTAGTATTATATCATGGGGTATTGTTTTTTGCACCCTCCCAATTCGGGTGTGAAGAGAAATGGTCTTGAAAGGAATAGGTTACATTACATTACATTACATGTTAAAGTCTACTTGGTATACTTAAGGTATACTTAAGTACTTAACTTTTGTGATTGATTTTTGATTGTTTTGAAAGAAGAAGAAAACACATGTTCATATTTAGATTTTCCTGGTGGATTTATTTTTACTGCCGATGGCGGCGAGCAGCCAAATTGATGGCTGAAGCTTTGTAACAAAATTCAAGTATTTAAGCCAGGTTTAAACTCGATTTAAACTGTCTTCACTCCTGCGATTTCATACTGAAGTCAGCAGTTTGGTATAGTAGTGTATCTACTTCCCATGCGCCCATGCCTGCAGACGGTGTTTATGTGTGTACGTCCTAACCCTGCAGACGATGAGCGGCCTCAAGGCTGATAGGGCGCGTGTGTGTAAAAATTTTGAAAAATGAAAATTTGAACATCCAAGTACACAATGACCTCTAAGCAAGGACGTGCCCAGTGGGTATTAAGGGAGCCGCCTCGTAAGTATGTGATGGACGGGCTTACATCACACCTAGAATCCAGTTACCGTGCCGGTCAACAACCCTCTGGGTGGGCTCAGATGACCTCGTTGGGGTTCGAACTAGAAACCTGATAGGACCCCGCACGGTATAGCCATCCCGTTCCGAACGGGGATGCGTGTATATATGTCTCGTGCTGGGTTGGTTTGGTGAGGTGACCGTGATGCAGGGGTATTTCCCCCTGTGACAGTGGGGACTGGGGAGAATCGAACTCCATATCTCCAAATTTCGAACCACTGAATACACAGTATGATGGTGATATGTAACCGACCCATGCCAATCCACCCTCAGACTGTGAGCAATCAGAAAGCTGATAGACAATGTTTTACAGTCTAGCCGGTTAGCAAAAAGGCTGAATAGACTTGGCCAAACCTCAATAATGAGAAGGGCAGTACACAGAATGAGCACTGGTGAACTGAACCCCAAAAAATCGTAAACGACGAGGGGCCGGAGTTGGAGCTATGCAGGTGATATACCAAGTAATCAAACCAAACCAAACCTTGTATCTGGACAAAGGAAGATGGAAAGCCGGCACAGCGGACGGAACTAACACCCAACCAAACTCCACCCACAGGCTGTGAGCAACCTGACAGATGATTTGACATGTAATCAAACCCAGACATGTCAAGGTTACTACCCGACTGTCACTTGGACAGTTCCACACTAACAGCCCATGTGATCAACACCTCCAATATACCTTAAACAACAGAACATCCTAAAGGATTTGATTTTCTTTATGGCTACGAGCTGCAGCTTCTAGGCAGCTCCCAGAGCCAGTTACTGGGCTAAGCCCCAAGATTTGAACAGTACTGGAAAGCTGATTCTGTCAGCTTCCAGATGCATCACTCTGCTTCAGGCTTGGCTGGGTAGCAAGCCAAAGGAGCTACCTAGAAGCTGCTGCTTGCTGTCTAGAATAGAGGCCGTGGTTTGTACTACCCATGTAAACCCGGCGCACAGACAATGAGAGGCCTGACAGCTAAAAGACACTGCTTCTTTTGGGGCTATGCATGGCAGCTCCCTACCAGCTCCATCAGCCGCACTGGGTCAAGCCCAATGCTTCTAGCTGCATTGGAATGCTCGCCATGGCAGCTTTCAGGCGCACTAACTAGCTTCAGGTTTGGGGGGGGGGGGGGGGGGGGGGGGGGGGGGGGGGGGGGGATGCTACAAGAAGCCCCCTAAAGAAACAGAACTGATAGACCATATAATCAAACTAAACCAAACTTTGCATGTCTGGTCAAAGGAACAAGGCATGCAAGCAAGGTGGACTGAACCTACCCGCCTCCCTAAATGCTTTGATGACTGTTTGAAGGAAGAGGGTGTGGTGACCCTTGACCCTAACTGCCAGGCCAATCACTGTTTCCCTTTTGGGCTACTCGTAGCAGCTTCTAGGCAGCTCCCTTCCTGCATCCTTGAGCCAAACAGAAAGCTAGGGAGAGCATCTGGAAGCTGACACGACAGGCATTCTAATAAAGCTGAAAGTTATGGGATTGACCCAGTGGCTAGCTAATGGAACTGGCAGGAAGCTTCCAAGAGTGCGCCCCCAAAGAAATATAGAGGGCAAGCCGTACCATTTTACATTTCACTCAGCAGGACTGCACGCCTATGTAATTTATCGTCCTTTGCTTGAGGCATGTATCTAGATGCTCTGTGTACCCCAAAACACTTGTGTATGCCACTTGTGTATGTGCACCCCAGAACACTTGTGTATGTATATGGGTGTGAGCCATGACCAGCGAGACCCATAGATGGGTGTATGCATGACCAGGCCCATGACCAGTGAGACCCTGAATGGGGTGTATGCCTCTTGCGTATATTCCCACAACCTATTCGATAGGAATGATCAAGCTGTCGGTCACTTCGGTCAAAAAGGCGATTGCCTCCCTGATTGTTGGCTTGCTAACCATCAGGCTACATACCCATGTGGGCAAGCCATCCTGAACACACAAGCACTTTTGGCCAGGCTCAACCAGGGTAGATGCATCGAGCACGTCAGGGTGGGCCTTCCACTCGTCCAGGAAGTTGACATGCTTCATGATGCCCGTTTTCTGCAGGGAAGCAAGGAGTGGAGAGTGGTCGGTTGTTGTGCATGCCTTAGGAGGGACTTATATAATTGTATGTATGTATGATTTAGGAAAGGTCTCATCAAAAGGAGCACTCCAGGATTAACCCACTTATGTAAGGCTCACGTTTCACTGCCTGCCGTGTATTGCTCTGTCTACTCAAATGATTGTATGTATGTGCCGGCATGTACGTATATGTATGCATGTATGTTCACAAGTACATATACTTACATATGTATAGGTGCAAATACATATGTATGCATGCATGTATGTTTGTCATATTTGTTAGGCTCACGTTGCACCGCTCACCGCGTATTGGTCTGCCTACTATTTAAATGCATGTTACAGACTAGGGGGTGGCTAATTAGGATAAAGGGACCTGCACACATCTCAAATCGTCGGGGATATCGCAGCAGAATGAAAGAATGAATGAACGTACAAACAGATGCATGAGTGAGCTGATGACTGACTGGATGAAAGTGAGCATGAATCCACCCAAGGCCACTTACCTCAGCGTTCACAGAGTACTCAGCCACCTGCTTGAGGGGCCTCTTGGCTACTGGAGGGCGCACGGGGATACCGCAGCAAGCCATAAGGTGCTCCTCCACCAGATCCACACCCCAAGTCAACAAGTTCATATCCCTGACTGGGCCTCCACCCATTCGGCAGTTGACCTCAATGAGACGTGGGCCCCTTGAGGTGAATTTACACTCCACGTGGAAGACGCCCAACTTGAAGCCCAGGCACTGAACTGCACGCACTGAGAGCTCGAGCAGAGCCTCTTGCTGGCTCTTGGGCAGGATGGAGGGCTGGTTGCTACCTGGGTTGGGTTGGGTAGGAGTTGGTGTTGGGCAGGGTTGGGTAGGGGTTGACCATGTAGGGGTTGAGTATGCAGGGGTGGGTTGAGGTGAGGTAGGTAGGTGTGGGTTCGGGCGGTATGGGCTGCGTGGGATGGCATAGCATGGAATGAAATGGTATGGCTTGAAGCGTTTGAGAACAACAGATCAGCAGGCAAGCGAGCAAGCAAAGCGGGCAGGCAAGGAACGCATGTATGCAAAGCAAGCAGGCAAGGAAAGCATGTAAGCAAGCATGCAAAGCAGCAGGCATGAACACAACTGCATTTGTTTATCTGCCCAAAGAATCTTCCCTACCTGTCTCATTAAAGTAGGGCTCGATAGTGGGCCAGTTGTCGGCAACAGCTCCATACACAGGGACGCCGTTATCAAAAATCAGATCACAATCGACCTCGTCTCCGTCCAAGTACTGTACAAGGTGTTGGTGGTGTTGGTAAGGGTTGGTAAGGGTTGTAGTGTTAGTGTTGGTGGTTGGGGCTCCATCCAAGTACTATGGAAGGAGTTGGTGGTGAGGGTTGTGGTGATAGTGTTTGTGGTTGTAGATATCAAAATTCATATCACAATCGACCTCGGCTCCCGCTAAGTACTGTGCAAGGTGCCGGTGGTGTTGGTAAGGGTTGGTGGTGTTAGTCTTGGTGGTCGGGGCTCCATCCAAGTACTGTGCAAGGTGTTGGTGGTGAGGGTTGTTGTGTTAGTGTTGGTGGTCATAGATATCAAAAGTCATATCACGATTGACCTAGTCTCCGCCCAAGTACTGTGCAAGGTGTCGGTGGTGTTGATGAGGGTTGTGGTGATAGTGTTGGTGTTTGTAGATATCAAAAGTCATATCATAATCGATCTCGTCTCCAGCCAAGTACAGTGCATGTTGGTGGTGAGGGTTGTGGTGTTGGTGAGAGTTGTGGTGATAGTGTTGGTGGTTGTAGATATCATAAGTCATATCCCCCCCCCCGCCCCCCCCCCCCCCGCCCCTCCAGGCCCTTTTAAGCCTTGTCCCAGGTATTGATAACTTTTTACTGAGTGAGCCTTTTGACTTAGTACATCGACAGAAGAGTATTGGTGAGGCAAGTCCATCTGCACTGTTGCGGTCGTCATGCATTGCACATAGTGTGTGTGTGTGGGGGGGGGTGGGGGGGGGGGGGGGGACCATGCGGGATGAGGCTGGACGAGGGGGTACTGCTCGAGGGGTTCATAACGACTCTCAGAAAGCAAGGTTGTCGACTTGCCATCCAAAGTTCCCATCTCCGAAGTATCAATATGCTCAGTGAACTACCTCGTCATGATCTAGATAGACTCTCTGCACTCCAACTTGGCTGGCTGGCTATGGGAAACTGAAATGCAATGTTTTCTCTGGTTCCACCAAATGTGATGGGGGTTTACTGATGTAATATGAAAGAGAAAATCATTTGCTGTAAGACGGGCTTACTTCCAGTTAATTTCAAGGGGTCAGGGCCTTCCCCCCCCCCACACACACACCTACCCTTTCAAAACAAATTCAACCTTTTCGACACCATCAGGGTTTACCCCCACCCTCCCGGATTACCTATCCTTTAAATTGGGGGCCATAAGTAAGGTATGTTGTGTTTAGAGAGTGCCCAGGCTCACCTCTTCAAGCATGAGCACAATCGACATCCACTCAGCGGCGTTGCCTTTTGAGCTGCGATCCTCCGCATCTCCCTCAATTAGAGCTCCAGCGACAATTCTTGCATTTGACATGTCGCGCACCACCCTATGATACGAGGAGCAAGACCCTTCAGCTTTGGCATTCCACAGAAAAGCAAACTGTTGAACAACACGGCTACAAGTGCTCTCTAGAATGACTGACTGACTGACTGAAGTGGATGCGTTTGACAAGTTGCACACCACCCTATGATACAGTACGAGTAGCAAGACCTTTCAACTTTGGCATTCCACAGCAACGCAAACCAATGAATGAATGGATGAAGTGGATGGATCGACATGTTGCGCAACACCCTATGATACGATATGAGGAGCAAGACCCTCCAGCTTTGACATACCACAGAAACGCTAACCAATGAATGAATGCAGTGGATGAGGTGGATGCGCACCACCCTACGATACGATATGAGGAGCAAGACCCTACAGCTTTGGCATACCACAGCAACGCAAACCAATGAATGAATGGAGTGGATGGATGAAGTTAATGAAGTGAATCAACAAATCAAGCAAAAGATAAAGTGATTGAAGTTTTTGTGGAGCATTAACTGATGTTGATGCCGAGTGGCTTATTGATAAATGCAAGAGCGGACTGCTGTATCCGACAACGTAGTGTATGGTGGTGGTGGGCGTGGTGGTGGGAGTTGGTGGTGGTGGTGGTAGGAGTTGGTGGTGGGCGGTGGTGGTGGGTGAGTCTGGCTGGATCACTAGCTGTGTGATGCTCATTAGCCATGAAGAGCTCATGCTTGGTTGTGGGCAATATTTTGTAACAGTCCAGGGGTAGCCAAATAGGCTGAAGGGACTTGCCCAACCATGATATCAGAAGGGGCTAAAGCATAAAATGACTGGTGAATTGAACCCCAAACGACAATTTTATCAACGAGGGCCCTGAGTTTGTGCTACAGTGATAATTTAATTCTGTGTGTTTTTAGTGCACCACACTCACATGCTTGCTTCCCATGTACTCTGGGCACTTGGACTGCAAAATAAGAGCACCTTTCAGTGTAAACAAATAACTATGATTAATAAATCAAGAACCGAGGAGGGGGGGGGGGGGGGCAAGAACATATTGTGTACCGCATCATCAATATGGAAAGAGAACCGCTGGCACATCTTGATAATGTAAAGATGATGTTGATAAACCTGGTTGAGAGGGGGAGGGGGGGGGGGGGCATGAGATAAGAATTCACTCCACCTTTCATAGGGCTTATTCAAGTCCTCCTTGTACACCTCCTTCCACAAATTAATCCATTAAAAACGCTAGTGAACAAATAAAACTGTGATATTGGCACACACATACACAAACAAAACTACATTTATCGTGTGCTAGAGCCACGAGAAATGGCTAGACCACACTTTTCATAGGCCTTGTTCAAGTCCTCCGTGTACACCTCCTCCCACAAATGTATAAATAAGAGCCATGAGATACGGATAGGTACCGCCTTTCATAGGCCTTGTTCAGGTCCTCCTTGTTGTTCACCCGAATGACACCAATTGATGAATTAAAACCGGTGGTTAGCAGATAAAACTGTGATTTTGACACACACACAACTGCGTTTAGCGTGTGCTAATGCCATGAGACAGGGTAGGACCCACCTTTCATAGGCCTTATCCAGGTCCTCCTTGTACACCTCCTTCCACAAATTTATAAATTAAAAACGATGGCAAATAAATAAAACTGTGATTTTGAAACACACAAAACTACGTTTATACGTGTGCTTCAGCCATCCTAAACAGCAGATGCACAGAGTCCCAAAACTGAATGTCACCTTTCATAGGCCCTGTTCAAGTCCTCCTCATTGTTCACCCGAATAACACCAATTGATGCCGCCCCCGAGACTGGCTTGATGACTGAAGGAAAGCCAACGTGGGCTCCTGCTTTAGCGACATCTTGGAAGCACGCGATTCTGTAATGCAAAGGTGTGGGCAGGCCAGCCTTCTCCATGACATCACGGGTGCAGTGCTGCAGAGGCAGTGTTGGTGTTGGGAATGGTGTTGGTGGTGATGGGCAAGGGTTGGGCAGGGTTTTCGTTACGGTGCTACTTGTAGCACGAGTGCTAAATTATGTCAGGCAAAGGAGTGGGCAGTCCAGCCTTCACCATGACGTCCAGGGTACAGTGCTGCATGCGGAGGCGGTGTTGGTGTGAGTGTTGGTAATGGTGTTGGTGGTGATGGGCAAGGGTTGGGCAGGGTTTTCGTTAAGGTGCTACTTGTAGCACAAGTGCTAAATTCTGTAGTGCAAAGGAGTGGGCAGGCCAGCCGTCTCCATGACGTCACGGGTACAGTGGTGCAGGGGGCGGTGTTGGTATGAGTGTTGGTGTGAGTGTTGGTGGTGATGGAGGTGGTGGTCGTGGTGGGCAAGGGTTGAGCAAGGTTTCCGTTAAGGTGCTAAATGTTGTGATGCAAAGGAGAGGGCAGGCCAGTATTGGTATTGGTGTGAGTGTTGGTGTGAGTGTTGGTGTCAGTGTTGGTGTAAGTGTTGGTCTTGGTGTGAGTGTTGGTGTAGGTGTGAGTGTTGGTGTGAGTGTTTGTGTGAGTGTTGGTGTGAGTGTTGGTGTGAGTGTTGGTGTGAGTGTTGGTGTTGGTGTGAGTGTGGTGTAGTGGTTGGGTGTGTGAGTGTTTGGTGTTGTTGTGTTGGTGTGTGTTGTGTGAGTGTTGGGTGAGTGTTTTGTTGGTTGGTGGTGATGTGTTGGGTGAGTGTTGGTGTTGGTGTGTGTGTTTGTGGTTGGTGTATGGTTTTGGTGAATGTTGGTTTGGTGTTGGTGCTATGTGAGGTTGCGTTATGGTGTTGGTGTGAGTGTTGGTTATGGTGTTGGTGTGAGTGTTGGTGATGGTGTTGGTGTGAGTGTTGGTGTGAGTGTTGGCGTTGGTGTTAGTGTGTGTGTTGGTGTGAGTGTTGGTGTGAGTGTTGGTGTTGGTGTGAGTGTTGGTGTCAGTGTTGGTGATGGTGTGAGAGTTAATTATGGTGTTGGTGTGAGTGGGGGGGAGGGGGGGCAGGGTGCGAGTGGAGTGGGGGGAGGGGGGGGGGGGGGGGTGTGGTGGATGGGGGGGGGGGGAGTGGTCGGGGGGGTGGGGGTGGGGGGGGGGGTGGGGGGGAGGGAGGTGGCGGGGGGTGGAGGGGGAGGGTTGGGGTGAAGGGGGGGGGGGGGGAGGCGGGAGGGGGGAGGGTGGAGCGGGAGGGGGGGGATTCTGCCGCGGGAGGGGGGGGGAGGGTGGGGGAGGGGGAGGGGGGGGGAGGCGGGGGGGGGGGGAGGGGGGGGGTGAGGGGGGTGGGGGGAGGGGGGGGAGCGGGTGGGGGGGGGAGGGGGAGAAGGGTAGGTGAGGGGTGAGTGAGGGTGGGGGGGGGGCGGAGGGGGGGGGGGGGGGGGGGGGGAGGGTGGGGGGGAGGGGGGGGTGGGGGGGGGGAGGGGTGGTGTTGGGGGGGAGGGGGGGAGGGGTGGGGCGGAGGTGAGGGGTGCGGTGGGAGTGGGGGGTGGGAGTGTGGGGGGGGTCGGGAGTGGGAGGGGTTGGGGGGAGGGGCGCGGGGGGGGGGGGAGGGGGGGGGGGGGAGGGGGGGGGGGGTGGGGGGGGCTGAGGCGTGGTGGTGGGGTGGCATAGGCGAGTGTTGGTTATGTGGTAATGGGTGGTGATGGTGTTGGGGTTGGTGTTGGGGGAGGGGTGGGATGGGGGTGGCTGGGTGAGTGTTGGAGTGGTGTTAGGGTTAGTTTGGTGTGAGTGTTGGTGTTGGTGTGAGTGTTGGTTTTTGGTGGGGTGAGTGTTGGTGTGTGGATGGTTGGTTGGTGGAGTGGTTGGTGTGAGTTGTGGTGTTGTGAGTGTTGGTGTTGGTCTGTGAGTGTTGGTGTGAGTGTCGGTGATGGTGTTGGTGGTGATGGAGGTGTGGTTGGGCAAGGGTTGGGCAGGGTTCTCGTTAAGGTGCTACTTGTAGCACAAGTACAATTAACCTTTCACACATACTATTTTGTTTAATTGTGGCCTTAAGTTTGCTATAGATAGCCAGGATGGCACAAATATCAGAGCGCCATCTAGCCTTCCATTCCACAATCCAATAAAAGAATCAGGCTCCTAGTTTCGAGTCGCACCTTGTCACGGGCGATATGGATCCTTTCCCCAGTGTTGTGTGGGAGACCCAGCTTCAATCAAAAAGATTCATATGAAACGATTAGGCTCACGAACTTGTGCCACACCTTGTCTCAGGCGGAATATCCCCCTTCCCAGTGTTGTGTGGGATATTTCTTATGTGGATTTCAAAAAAAAACCACCAGGCTCCTAGTTTCGTGCCGCACCGTGAGGGTGACATCCACCCCTCCCCAGTGTTATGTGGCAGTCCCAGCTTTTATTAAAAAATAATCCTACACAACGATCAGGCTCCAAGATAAGCCACACGTTGTCATGGGCATTATAAACCGCCTCCCCAGTGTTGTGTGAAAGTCCCAGCTTTTATAAAAAAGATTCCTAAAGATTCCGAAGCCACACCTTGCCACGGGCGTTACCGACCGCCTCCCCGGTGTTGTGTGGAAGCGCGATATGAAAGTCTGCTTCAGCCAAGCACTGCAAGCTTGGCATATTACAAAAAAAACGTCGCGCGTGTAGCGCACAATGGAAATTTGCTTCAGCCATGCACTGCGCGCAATTTTTAACCCACCTTGTCACGGGCGTTATTGACCGCCTCCACAGTGTTGTGTGGGATATATATTTTGCGGATTTCAAATAAAGCAATCAGGCTCCTGGTTCGAGCCGCACCTTGTCACGGGCGTTATCGATCGCCTCCAAAGTGTTGTGTGGGATAATATTTTGCGAATTTCAAATAAAACAATCAGGCTCCTGGTTTGAGCCACACCTTGTCACGTGCGATATCGACCCCCTCTACAGTGTTGTGTGGGAGACCCAGCTTGTATAAAAAAATATTCATATAAAACAACCAGGCTCCTAGTTTCGAGCCCACCATGTCACGGGTGTAATCGACCGCCCCCACAGTGTTGTTTGGAAGCGCGATATGTAAATTTGCTTCAGCCAAGCACTGCAAGCTTGGCATATTACAAAAAACAAGTCAGGCGCGTAGCGCACAATAAATAGTATATCTGCTTTAGCCAAGCACCGCATGGCTTGAGCAAATTTCCAATGCGCGATTTTATATTTATAATATGCCAAGTTTGCTGGCTCAGACAGCAAATATCTTTTGCACATGCAAATATAAGTGCAACATCAAGTAACTGCACCGTGTCACGGGCGTTATCCCCCCCCCCCCCCCCCCCCCCCCCCCCTTCCCGGTGTTGTGTGGGAGACACAGCTTCTAGATAAAAGATTCATATACAACAATCAGGCTCCAAGTTAAGCCACACCTTGTCACGGGCGTTATAACCGCCTCCCCAGTGTTGTGTGGGATATATCTTTTTCGGATTTCAAATAAAATGATCAGGCTCCTAGTTGTGAGCCACACTATATCATTATCGACCGCCTCCCCAGTGTTGTGCGGGAGACCCAGCTTCTATAAAAAGATTCATATAAAACGATCACGCTCCAAGATAAGCCACACCTTGTTAAAGGCATTATCGACCGCCTCCCCAGTGTTGTGCGGGAGACCTAGCTTCTATAAAAAAAGATTCATATAAAACGATCAGGCTCCAAGATAAGTGTTGTATGTAAGCGCGATAAGAAATTTTGCTTCAGCCAAGCACTGCAAGCTTGGCATATTACAAAAAACAAAATGCGCACGTAGCGCACAATGGAAATTTGCTTCAGCCATGCACCGCGTGCAATTTTTACCGCACCTTAACACCTTGTCACGGCCGTTATCGACCGCCTCCACAGTGTTGTGTGGGAGACCCAGCTTCTCTAAAAATGATTCCTGTAAAAAAGATTCCTATACAACGATCAAGCTCCAAGTTAAGCCTCACCTTGTCACGGGCGTTATCGACCGCCTCCACAGTGTTGTGTGGGAGACCCAGCTTCTCTGCCAGACGAGATGCTAAGGGTACTGCCATCTCACAGAAGGTGGTGATGCCATCCAACTCAAGTCCAAGTTCACTGGCAGCTGCCTTGATGGACTGTAGTGAAGTACATGGACAAGTGGTGAAGTACATAAGTGGTGATGTTGGACACAAGTGGACAAGTGGACACAAGTGGTGAAATACATGGACAAGTGGTGAAGTAAACAAGTGGTGAGGTTGGACACAAGCGGACACAAGTGGTGAAGTATATGGACAAGAGATCAGACCAAATAAGGATAGGATGGGGTGGGGAGGGGTTGGATGGGGTGGAGTGGGGCAAGATAAGAGTGGAGGAGAGTGGCGAGGGGGGTGGAGAGAGAGGGGGGAGAGGAGAGTGGGGAGAGAGGGGGGAGAGCGGAGTGGAGAGAGAGGGGGGAGATGGGAGTGGTGAGATAGGGGGGACCGGGGGGGGAGGGGGGGGGGGGGGGGGGAGAGAGGGGAGAGGCATACAGTTTCTTGGCAATGACAGAAGAAGACAAGACGAGTCCCTCTTCTGGTCATACCACCATTCCAGCACAGTGCCTGCCTATGAAAAGTTAAGGGATCTTCTCAAGGACACCCTCCTACTCCAAAATCTGGCTCCAGCTATCACCCTACACCACCACCGCAAACACCACAACACACACTCACCTCATAGCACCTATCCAGCACAGTGTCCGCCTCTGAGAAGTCAATGGGCAGCAACTTCTCAACGGTACCCTCCTTCTCATGCAGCTGGCACCATATACCCACCACCACCACCATCACTATCACCCTAGTCCCCCCCCCCACCCACACACTCTCACCTCATAGCACCTATCCAGCACAGTGTCTGCCTCTGAGAAGTCAATGGGCAGCAACTTCTCAACGGTACCCTCCTTCTCAAGCAGCTGGCACCAGCTGGCACCATATACCCACCCCCACCACCATCGCTATCACCCTAGCCCCCCCACCCCCACCCCCCACCACACACACACTCACCTCATAGCACCTATCCAGCACAGTGCCTGCCTCTGAGAAGTCAATGGCCAGCAACTTCTCACTGACACCCTCCTTCTCAAGCAGCTGGGACCCCCACCCCCACCACCAGCGCTTTCGCCCTAGCCCCACCACCACCACCAGCGCTATCACCTTAGCCGCACTACCACCACACACTCACCTAATAGCATATATCCAGCACAGTGTCTGCCCCTGAAAATTCAATCCGCAGGAACTTCTCAATGTTTCCTTTTGTCTCAAGCAGCTGGCACCAGATATCACCCTAGCCCCACCACCCCTCACACACACTCACCTCATAGCACCTATCCAGCACAGTGTCTGCCTCAGAGAAGTCAATTGGCAGGAACTTCTCAATGACACCCTCCTGCTCAAGCAGCTGGCACCAGCTGTCAGGACCATCCAGCACAATGCTTTTCACACCTAGCTCTTTTGCCTTCTCAAAGATGAAGCGCTTGCCGGAGTAGCCGGCGGTCACGAATACCATCACGGCACCGTGGATAACTTGGCGTCGCATTTGCTTACCGGCGCCAGTTCTGGCAGCGACAGCGTCCTGACCACACATGGTTATAGAAATTCAGTGGATGATTTGGATTTGGGTTTTCAAACCACTTGGTAGTTTGTCGTTCATCCCTTGAGCTTGAAAATTTTACCTGAGAATTCTGAAACTTTGGCTCGAGAATCGATAAATACAAGAATCGTCATAAGAGGAGGTTCGAATTACAAACTCCGAGACCCTAATCCAAATCATCCCTAGAATGACTATAAGGAAGAGCCATGAACTCAAACATCAAACTAGGTATTCTACAGAGGCTGGAGATGAGTATGAGAGTATAGGTGTGATGACTCAGCGACCCATTTGCTTGCCGGCGCCAGATCTGGCAGCGACAACGTCCTGACCACACATAAAACTTAGGCAGCATATAGAGGCTGGAGAAGAGTATGATAGTGCGGGTGTGATCACTCGGCGATGCTTTTACTTTCCGGCGCAAATTCTGGCAGCGAAGGCGTCCTGGCCAGATATAGGATTGACTCTCAGAGGCACATTTTCATATACCTGGAAATTAATCTGGATCCCCTTTACCTCCTTCCATTTGCATCTTCATCCCTTTCCATTTTTATCCTCATCTCTTTCCATTTGAATCTTCATCATTTCCATCTCTTCTGACCCCTTAATCCCTCCCTCCGTTTGTATCTTCAAACCAGTTCTGGCAGCGGCGTCCTGACCACCCATGGTAGAGAACCGTCATACACATTAGACATTCGAAAGTCATGTGTGCATATGTTCGCGTTAGTTCACTTCCAAACGTATGGACCTGTTGGCGCCGGTAAAGGATGCAAAGGCACCCTGCTGACCCTGCACCCTGCTTTTAAGTGAAGTATTAATCGTAGAATTTTGAGAAGAACGAGATTTAAATATAATATTATAACCTACATACCATGAACCAGAAAATTGCAAGAAATATGCCAATACCCATGGTTGAAAATTAGTCCAAAATGAAAGATAAGGATACAGTGGAGGCTGAAGATTAGTGCGTGAAAACCATTTTTCCCCCTACGACACATCACCATTCTGTTCCTGCATGGCGATGCATGGGTCCGGCTAAACTAGTCAGAAATATCCCCCCGACCCCCCAGGGCTCCGCGCTTTGCGCTCTTCAAATTCGGGGGGCAGCGCGTGTCATATTGGAATCGCATCGATTTTCTCAACTTGAGACGCGTTGGACAATCAGTGATCACATGTTGGTGGTTGGACCCAGTGAAAGCAAACAGGCTGGCCCCCTCTACCTCCCTCCTCATAATAAAGCGTACTATTTATTTAATCATGTGATCACATTTTACACATAAACTTGCCGGCACGGGAACAGGCAGCAACCTAGTCCTGATAACCCAATGGTCGGGTAAAAGTCAAACAGCTAACATGAGACCACTGCGGACCCCGGACATCAATGTGTCAGTACACAACCATAGAACGCTATGAACTCCTTTTTATGTCCACCTCCCTACACACACACCAAAACATCCCCATCCCAACCTGGACGCCTCCTCAACCCCAGTCCCCTGGAGAACCCTGTTTTTTGCAAAATCATGTGTGTGAAATCCGCTGAACATCTTGTCTCAATTTGTTTTTAGGGATTTGTGACAGAAGTGATGTTAGTAGCTGGAATATTTACATATCGGTAGCTTGAATCCTTAGAATCCCTTGTCTTTAGACATGGTGTATGTGTCCTAAGCATTTTGGTATGTTCATCCGTTTATTCCCAATAAATCGTACACATGCTCACAAGCTGTTAAAAATGTTTCTCACCCTCACACACTCATCCCACCCCCAATCTGAAACCCACCTGCTTCATCTCCTTTAAGGCACCCATGGAGGGAGACTGGGGAACGCTCTGCTGGATCTTTGTCCTTTGTGCTAGGGATAGACCTTTGGGCAGTGAGCCGTACACATTCTCATTGAACAGCGTGGAGGCAGCCTTACCCAGGGGAGACAGTTGCGGGCCCTTGGGGGAGGTCAGCTCCTGGGCCAAGGCAGAGTTGGGGATGGGGATGGGGAGGGGAAACATTAAGTAACAGGCATGGCATTGAAGAAGGCAACAGATCAGGTCACAGATAAGAGGAATAACTTTTTAGAGCTAAGATTAGAAAACAGGTTAGGCAGATGATGGGAAGGGGGAAGATCAGGCAATAGGCATGGCATTGAATAAGGTAATAGGTCAGGATTGGTGGTTGCCCCCAGTGCAAGCAAACGGGCTGGCCCCATCAACCTCACACCTCTATGACCGCGTACCATTCACTCATGTACTGATTAATATATCAGGTAACAGATACGAGGAATCGCTATTTAGGGAGGTGAGATTAGGCCACATGTAAGGCAGGTGATGGGAAAGGGGGAAATCGTGTAACAGGCATGGCATTGAATAATAAAATATATCAGGATTGGTGGTTGGCCCCTATTTGACCTAAAATAAGGCAATAGGTCAGGTCACACATGCAAGTGATCACTATTTAGAGGTAAGATTCGGTAATAGGGAAGGCAGATGTTGGGAAGGGGAAAGTTCAGGTACCAGGCATGAGGGGCCAGCAAAAGCATGAGATCTTGTGCCAGCTCAAGCATGCGATATGGAACCACGTGAAGCATTAGGTGGGGTGCACATTCATGCTGTAGATCAGGCCATCTTGCTTCAAGGTCTCTTCCCTGGCACCAAGCCCAGGTATGTGAATCTGCATGCATGTCTTGCTGCACGGATACTTATTTCTGTTTGCTGCTGAAAAATGAGAATCATGCAGTTGTACAGCCCATGACAATCAAAACCACTGTGTACTCCTGTTGGTAACCGAACTACAAGCTGGAATCCAGGTGACCTGATTCAGCCTGATCAGATTATTGTAGAACCTGCTAGAGCCCTGTGCACCCTTACTTCAGGGATCACCAGGCAATGAGTCGGCAGACAGTCTTAAATTAAAAAAATCTTAGGGTCATTGAGTCCATCCCATGATCAATCATTTAGTCCATCCCATGATAGGAGGACATGCTAACAACACATCACAATTTCAGGCCATGCTGAGAACAACAGACCAGTGTCTGCAAGACACCTGGGAGAAAAAGGAGAGTGTTGTGTGACCATAGGAAACCCTAAAGATGCAAGACTCGATCCCGGCAGACAGCATGAATCTACGAGTTCAAGTAGGGTGCACCCGGTTCCATGTGAAACGGTTACTTCGCAAAATACTTACCATCGATTGCCTATGGCTTTTGCTTAAGTCTGAGGGAGCCGATTCCTCGCCACCTCTTCTCCTCCATGGGTTGAGCTCGTAATCAGCCTAAGAAACGGGAATATTCGCGAGTTAGATCAAATGCATAAATGACCACGAGGCTCTGTCTTGGCAGCATTCACACTCCTCACCAGTGCAACGCCATTCATAATCGTGTTCGTGGGCAAAGACCCGACGATGTGAACATTTTCTGCGAGGTCAATCCCGTCAAACTTGACCGCGATGTCTGTCCTTCCCTCTCCAGCATCGACCTCTTCTGCAAAGGCAAGGCATGGGAAAGCTGCTGGGTCGAGGAGAGCTTTCTTGGTTGGTGGGGGTGCGGGCTGGGCGGTTGTGCCGGTAGCTATCGCTGCTGAAAGAGCTGAGACTTTCGGCGCCATGATTGCAAAAGGGAGGGGCTTCAAATATGGCGTGATATTGCCCGACGCCGTTTTGATTAAGAATTCTTACGGGGAAAACACCGAAATACCGGCAGTACATCTACATGATAGTAACGCCCGATCACCCGGTCAGGACTTGCTGACCAGAAGCTGTGCATTTCAGCTTTGATCTGCTCTCTGCACCTCGCACCTGGCTGTTGAAGTCACTTGAGCACTCAGAAAGGCATCTCTTACGAAGCAAGGTACACGTCAATTGCCGAGGAGTGCGCCTTGCGAGTTTCTTGGACGACATACAGCCTGTACTGGACCAGATTACGGTTATTCTCGGCTCAGCTCAGCCTGGCCACGGTGTGTAGGTGCCGGGTAAATGCTCGGCAGGTGACAGCGAACATGAAAGTGTATAAACACGTGATTTGTTCACATCAATCCCGAGACAAAATATGGGATCAATGCTCCGCCGCTATTCCAAACACGATTCTCAGAACTCTGTTCCTCGGCTGTGCCCCCGCAGGCGGCATTCATTTCAAGAGATGGATCTTCCACTCGGAAGGGTTTCCTATCCATTTCCCCCTCGCCCAGATTCCCATCTCGACTTCAATTTCGCTGTTACTGACATATGACAGACAATAACTGGGATCTGGAGTGTATTTGGGCATTGTTCGCCAATTATCAAGACTGCTCGAGGTCGCATTCTTTCTCTCCCCGTCCAAAGAAAAGAAAACAGAACGCCGAGCGGCGTGGCTTATAATAAGGACGACGAGTTCGATATCGACTCGACCCTCCATGAGACGTACTTCGAACAAACCTGGTCATTCTCCTTGCGGAACTCGGGTGACATAATCCTTCTCCACTTCCTACTAATCTGCCTTTTATGCTCAGCCGGACATGTCGAGCACCACCGGCCACCGCCCAGTTAGAGGTTAGCCATTTCCAGGTATAAGGAGTTGGTATGGGGCACCATGTGAAAGCTTGTTGACAGTCCTGTCCTGTCCTGTCCTGACCTCTGTCGAAGCTAGAGGTACCTTCCTGTATGATCTCCCTAAGCAATCATTAACAGTCGCCATTTTCCATCTGCCATTGAAAGCAACAATGGATTGATGGACTGCTATGGCGAAAATAATTCAGGTGGAGATCATTTTGGCAATACATCATTCGCTACACGTATTGAATCACATGGCAGTAGATCAGATGTATTGAAAGCCTGCAAGCTCCCGCAGTCTGCTTAGTAACTGGTGCTGGGAGGTGGCTAGAATAAATGGGAGGAGGTGGCAGAGCAAGGGGTTAAGCGCGGAAACAGAGGGGGCCTGTATGGTACCGAGTGGGCAGGAGTCTGCACTAATATCTGGCGTCCCGGATTACTACAATTAACTGATATGCTGTTGGTGCTGCTGCTCCTGCTTCTATTGTTTTTTTGTTTGCTGTTATGGTTATTTGGTTAAGGCTCAGCTCACAGGTTTGTTGCTCTTCAGCCTTACCTGGTGGCCCTTACCCTAGTCACACATTTTCTCTGCCTCCCAGTACAAATCGTACTTATGGTGAAGAGTGTGAAGCCAAGGATAGACCACACGTCATGCTTTGGCTGCTCGCCGTCTTTGGCAGTAAAAAGATTATTACCAGGTTTGCGTAATTTCTTCTACAAGACTTGACCCGATATCTTCATACATGCATGCATAAGCAGAGGAAGACTCGCTCGACTTTCCAATTCTGGACTGCTCATCAGATATTGTAGAGGAATCATTTTACTCTTGGATTGAGAAATCAGTTTCTGATACTTTCTTCTCGAATTCAGTAAGACTTTGTTAGTTTATTCAAAGACCACACGGTGTTCATCTTGAACTGTTCCAGAATCACGTAGATGACACTCTCAATCTGTTATAGACCGGTTCTCCCGGTCCAGCTAGAGTGTCTTGGTGCGCCAGGCCCTCTGCCTGGAAGCTTCCATTGTAGTGCCTCTGCCCGATAGGGCCAGCACCTACCGGCGGCAGTACCCTGAGGCACTGTCGCCTTTCTCTTCTTATACCTGCCATGTCGCCTGACATGCTATCACGATTGTAAGCATACGCCCTATCTAGTCCATTCCTTGTGTCAGTGCTTACGACATAACGCTCCGGAAAGCTAAAGGTTGTCGCTCATCACTGCCGCCCCGTGTTCCACTGCAACAGATTTGAGCGCATCAAATCTGTTAGACTGTCCGTAGATCCCGAGCTCCCGCGCATCTGCAGTGTCTTCAACCGTTGCTGGCGCAACAACCGAAGAAAAAGGATCTCAGGCCCAGAAACACTTCTGATCGCTCAGGCAACCCGCTGGAACACCAGCACGTTGCACCCGCAACAACCCCCCCCCCCCCCCCCCCCCAACCCCAACCCCCCCCAACCCCCCTCTGCGTCTACCCATCAGTTCCCCTCTCCTCCCCTTCCGCCATCTCCTCTAACACCGTCGGCCAGCAAGCCCCCCCCCCCCCCCCCCCCCGTCTCCTCTCCCATCCTCGACTCTTCCAGATCCCCTCCAATGGATGCACCATCGGCAAGCAACGCTACGGCATTCCACCAATGGCTGCAGGACATCTCTAAAGATCTTAAGGTGATAGAGGATGAGAATATAGATCTGCCCTTATCTCTAGTACAATACAGAGCTAAGATCTTCATCTTGCACAACATGTCCCCAGCATTCAGATTGCAGTACTGTCGCTCCCATATGTCTACAGATCTCATGTACTGGCTCAAGGATGTTTATGCACTGGTATTTTCAGAACGTCAAGGACCCTTACACAGATCCTTGGCCATTCCCATGGCTAAACATCGAACCCTTTTACAAACCCAAGGATGATGAAACCCAAGGACTCACTACAGCCTCTTGAAGACCCCTGCACAAGTTCTAGGCAACAAACCCCACAGCCAGACAACACACCCAGTACCCACTATGCTCTGAATGCAACAAAACATACCCGTAGCATATAGAAAAACTGGATCATGGACACAGGTGCCACCTCACACATGACTGGGGACCCCAGCCTCCTCTATGACATCAAAGACATAGACCCTATATATAAAAGTCCTGACTGCCTCTGGCCACACATACATTACAAAGTCTGGCACAGCCCTCATCAGAGGAGAAAATGGTAAACTCCACAAACTCCTCAATGTCCACCTTAATTCAGATCAGAACACTCCCAACTTGTTCTCCATGGCCTCAGTAATCAGGAACAACTCCAACATGGAAATACAATTCAACTCTCACGAATGCACCATGACCATCAACAACAAAGTAGTCATCTCAGGTCCAAAGAAACTTAGCCTCTACCTAGTCCCAGTGGTCAAACATGATCCTACCCTGATCAGAGGATCAGAATACACTTCAGCTGTAGCCCTAGCAGCCGTTTCCAGAAAAACTCCTATGACAGCTGAACTCCAACACATACGTTTAGGGCACCTCGCATACAGTTCCTTAGCAAGAATGGCCTCAGAAGATAAGGTCATTGGAAACGATATCACCCCATCCGCATTCAACAAAATGAGAAAACAAACCTGTGAAATCTGCATTCTCTCAAAAATGGACAAAAAACCCTACCCCACATCTCATACCAGAGCAACCAGACCCATGGGCATCATTCACATTGACATGAGTGGAAAGATGAAAATCCCTAGCCTCAATGGAAGCCTCTACTTCCAAGGCATTCTAGATGATTACTCCAAATACTCCATTGTTACATTTCACAAAACAAAGGATGCAGTAGCCAATGCAACCATAACTGAACTCGAACGGTATGAAGTCCTCACCCAGAACAAAATAGGGACCATTTTCTGTGACAATGGATCAGAATACATCTGCAACAGATTCAAAAAGTGGTGCATAAGAAAAGGAATCACCCTCAACTTTACAGTTCCAGGTAACCCATCTACCAATGGTGCAACAGAACTCTGCATGACAGATCCACAGCACTCCTCTTTTCATCCAAATTCCCCAACAGGTACTGGGCAGAAATGGTCAAGAATGCAAGCATCCTCAGGAACCTCTCCCCTACCTCTGAATCTAACAAAATACCCTATGAAATGTTCCATGGAACCAAACCTAAGATTGATCACCTCAGGACCATTGGATGCACAGCATATGTTCATGTCCCACCTAAGTCAAGATCTTTCAAGTTCTCACCATCAGCAAAAATTACCAGACTCATTGGATACTCAGATTCAAGAAAAGCCTACAGAGTAGTAGACTCTTCACACAGGATCTTTGACGCCAGAGACATCACATTCAATGAATTTGAGAATTTAGCAGGTCAGAAAGGATTCTCAGGAGCAGACGCTTTGGTACTACGAGGAAACTATGAAGAAGATATCCCAGTAGAAGTTGATGATGATGATGCTATCCCCCCTGTACCCTCTGTTCTCACCCCATCTGAACTCCAAGACAGGGAATACTACCTAGCCAGATTGGCTAAGCACCAAGTCAACCCACCAGTGTGGGGCTCCCCAGATGGTCTTTCTTTCAATCCTGACACAGTGTACCAGCCTACCCTTACAGCACCAGCATCAAGCCTCATGCCAGCAGCCAGTGCACCCACTATTCACACTGTTGAACAAGGAGCTGAACACAACCCTCAGGAAAATGCAGACCCTCCTAACCCCACACTAACACCAAAACAAGAGCTAGCTACCCCTCCAAGCCCTGATATTTCTCCACCACCAGAAATAGACACCTCCCTAGTTGAACCTAGAAGATCTGGCAGAGACAGACATTCACCCAACTTCCTAGCCTTCCTAGCTGCAGACTAAGTAATCATTCCCAAAAATGAGAAAGAAGCCCTCTCTGGTCCCCAAGCTAAAGAATGGAAAGCTGCTATGCAAGAAGAATTAGCAGCACTTGCAGAAATGAACACCTGGTCCCTCTCAGAACTCCCTTCAGGAGCTAAAGCTATAGGAACCAAATGGGTTTTCGACATCAAACAATCAGTTGATGGAGAAATTGTCAGATACAAAGCAAGGCTAGTAGCCAAAGGATATGCGCCCAGGCATGGACTATGATGAAGTTTTTGCACCTGTGGCCAAACATGCTACCATCCGTTATATCCTCTCCATGGCAGCTAACCCCAAGGCATACCTAGCACAGTTAGATGTTTCCACTGCATTCCTCAATGGCATAGTTGAAGAAGAACTGTACTGCACCCAACCACCTGGATTCGAACAAGACCACAGAGTTTGCCGCATGTGGAAATGCCTCGATGGTTTAAAGCAAGCATCCCGCCAGTGGTACCTCAAAGTCAAAGAAGATATGACTGATATAGGATTCAGAGAGGTAGACGTAGACCAAGGCCTATTTGTGCTACCTGGCCCAGCCAACAAACCCATCATCTGGGTCCTTTTCTGGGTTGATGACTTCCTCATGCTGTCCTTTGACAAAGGCATCCTAGACAAGTATACTTGTACGTACAAGAACACCATCATGCAGCTGTACAAGACTAGAGACCTTGGTGACCCTTCTGTCTTTGTTGGCTATGAGATCACCAGGAATGCATCCACTGGCACCCTACACATCTGCCAGTCCAGGTTCATCCAGGATCTGCTGCGTGCCCATAACATGCTTCCTGAGCCCAACAGCACCAGGTTCCCTGTGCCTCTCCTACCAGATGCCCCCCTGCCCTATGCTGACAAAGATACCCCAGACACTGGCCTTCCCCTTGCCCAGATTGTGGGCTCCCTCAACTATCTGGCAGTCGACACAAGGCCTGACATTGCTCAAGCAGTCAACAGATTGGCCAGGCACAGTGCACACCCATTGCATGACCACATGGAAGCTGCCACTGGTATCCTCAAATACTTGTCTAATACACCAGACCATGGCATCACCTACACCTTCTCCAACAAGCCCCTCATTGGTTACTGTGATTCTGACCATGCTGCCTGCCCCATCACAAGGAAGTCCACAACAGGCTTTGTATTCCTCAACCAAGGGGGAGCAATCTCATGGGCATCCAAGATCCAGGCATCTGCCACAGCCCTGTCCACAACAGAGGCCGAGTTTATGGCAGCTACCTCAGCAGCCCAAGAGGGAATGTGGTTGAGAAAACTACAACACTCTGCTACAGGCATAGTTCCCCCTGCTCTCACCATTAATGGTGACAATCAAGCTGCACTTAGTGCCTGGAACCAGGAGAAGCTGTCATCCAGACTGTAGCACATGGAGACCAAGTTCTACTTCCTCAAGGAGCAGTCCAAGAAAGAAGGGATCAAACTGAACTGGATCCCAACTGCTGCCAACATGTCTGACATGCTCACCAAAGCTCTGCCCAGGGCCAAGTTCTGTGACTTCAGAGAGAAGATTGGCTGCATTGGCAAGCTGAAAATGGAATAACTCTAGAAGCTCTGACCAAGAACCTCTGATCTGATATCATTTATATTCTTGGTCATGGGGAGCAACTTGCCTTCAAAGTTTTCCTCCGTAGCCCCTCTCATCATGCAGCTGCCTGCAGCTCCTATGCAGTCCATTCCTGATTCAGAATCTTCTCAGATATTACCTTTATAGCCTGGATATCTAGCATCTAGTATGACCAGACCACCCTTCCTGGCAGCTATCAGCTGGAATCCAGTCCATGATTAAATTTATCCTGCATGAGTGCCCCCTATCTTTGACCAGGATTTCCTTTAGGACTTGTACCTTATTATGTACATCTGATCCCTTCCCCCTTCTATGATTACCCTCCAAGCACGAACCCACGGTTCTTGGTAAATCACTTTATTACTTATGTAGTATGAATATTTTGCACTCTAGCTTTCCCCTTTTACTCCGAACCTCCTGAATTCCAGGAATTCTTCTGAATGAAGAATACCAGGAATTGGGGGGGGGGGGGGGGGGGGGGGGGGTTATAGACCGGTTCTCCCGGTCCAGCTAGAGTGTCTTGGTGCGCCAGGCCCTCGGCCTGGAAGCTTCCATTGTAGTGCCTCTGCCCGATAGGGCCAGCACCTACCGGCGGCAGTACCCTGAGGTACTGTCGCCTTTCTCTTCTTATACCTGCCATGTCGCCTGACATGCTATCACGATTGTAAGCATACGCCCTAGTCCATTCCCTGTGTCAGTGCTTACGACATAACGCTCCGGAAAGCTAAACAATCTTTCTAAGGGACAATGGGTCGTTCATATCTATCAGTTCCCACTTTCAGGTAGTGGGAGGAATTAATAAATCTATATATATTACGAACCACCTCGTGAGGTAGGTATCTAATGAGATAAGTAGGCATCTCAGGTCTCCCACTCTCATCCCATGAAAAGGGACACGCAAGTATAGTACACACTACACAGCATTCTTTCTTCCTTGTGATCCTTAGCTTCCATCTCTTGGGCACCTATCAGATGACTTGTTGCTGTAGTACAAGAAAATGATTGGAGAATAGGACCTCCTCCACTTTGTTCCAGTAAACTGGTTTAATTTTCAAAGGTTCCACAACTCCATGTAAATGAATTCGAGAAGAAAGTATCAGAAACTGATTTCTCAATCTAAGATTAAAATGATTCCTCTGCAATATCTGATGTGCAGTCCAGAATTGGAAAGTCGAGCGAGTCTTCCTCTGCTTATCCATGAATGTATGAAGATATCGGGTCAAGTCTTGTAGAAGAAATGATGCAAACCTGGTAATAATCTTTTTACTGCCAAAGACGGCGAGCAGCCCAAATGCTGGCTGAAGATACGATACCAAGTTCAAGTTCAAGAGGAAATGATACAAAGAAGAATGCAAATGAAAATTGTCCGCGTTTATGCCTGTCCAAATATTACTAGGGATAGGCAATATGATATCATATGATATCATGTCATCATATGATATCATATGATGCCGGTAGTCTGACTAGGCCAAAGTTACCATTTACATACAATATCATATGATGCAATTTGCACGATATCATATGATATCATACTCGCCTTCGGTCAAGATCATATGATATGCCGACCCCTAAATATTACACATGGGCATTGGGCAACCGATTTTAAAACGTTTCTACCTTCCCAATTGTTACACCTGAGCAGCCCGATTCTACATGTACATGCCCAACTCCTTAAGTATTTCACTGTTTTTGCATCGAACTTTCCTGTACTGTATTAGATGAGTATACCTCCTTTCCTATGCGGTACTTAGGTTTGAGTACTGGACAACGTGAGGTGAAGCGTTCAAGTTTTGTGTGTGTGTGTGTGTGTGTGTGCGTGTGTGTGTGTGGGGGGGGGGTCACAGGATTTTCACCCCAAATGGATGGGTCTCTTATAGACCTACTCTCCTTGCACCAGCCCAAGACAAAGAGGATTGAGTTTGAGGATGGGAAAGTTGGAGCCATTCCTACTAAGGTATGCAATGTGGCAGACAGAGAGAGGACAGCTCAATAAGTGCCACGTATATACAGCTTTACAAGTACATTCATAGAACAAACACAGTCGTCAAAGACAGATGTCAAAACTGCTCAAGGGGGCGGAAATGAATTATCGCCAAGATCATGCCAATGATATGTCAAGGATGTGCAACAGGAGTGCTGAGAACATTGGCACCCAGATGTGATCTGGGTGAGCTATACGGCGCTCTGATCTCGAGTTGCGTTCCAACAAGAACTGCAAGGTAATAAACTATGAGGGAAAGGGAACGACAAGGTTGTGGACGCTGGTGTTGGTAGTGGCGATTTGAAACAAGCAAGCGCAGCAGAGAATAGTAATTTTGTAGGAATCAGAAGTTGGAGCTGACACCCCCCCAAAGCATATTTTCCTTAGTGTAAGACTAACTGATACACAACCACACAACACACAGAAGTGGCACATGACAGTACAGACCATATACTTCATCCGCATATTATAACAACAGGGTGAGTCCCTACTGCCTGGAGGGTGGCACTTTCTATGTCTGCCATGGTGACTTTCCCCAGCTGCGGCGTACGGGAGGGTCCCCTCGACACCGAGCCCCTCCAGGCGTTATCTTTTGGGTGAAAGTCCAACTGTGGTCCTAGTCGCTTAATGTAAAGGGACAAGGCCTTAACTACTTATTTGTGTTTCTCAAGACCTTCTTGAGATGGCCAGAGGAAGGGTGCAGATGTACCAACGAAGAGAGGTTGGAGGTCTAATATACTACAGAGGGATAACAGGTAATGCATCCCAGAATTGGCTGAAACCACATGTAACAATCCAATCCTAATAAACTACAGAGGGAGAACAGGCAATGCAGAACGACAAAGCAGCAGGCTGGGTTTCTTTCAAGCAGTCCATACTTGCTCTGCAGCCGTGGAGCCTATTTCACAAAACTGCTTAACATCCAAACTTCAAACAGATTCTCGAAGGCAGTTTGAGATGAGATCTGCAAAAGAGTCTGACTTCTTCAGCTGCAGTCCAAGTGGAGGCTTCTGGGAGCCCTTAGGCTTCCCACAAGTCACAGCCATAATGTCAGCCAAGGTATCGGTCTTCAGAGAGGGAGCTATGGGGGATAGCATGACCCCTCCTGCACACGTGGGCCCAACATCCATGTTACATGGGAACATGGAGGATAGCCCGGGCGTTGACTGGGACATAGGGAATGGCATCATGGCAGGAAAGGGAAGTCTGGCAGAGTCGCTAGGGGAGCGTTTCAGCCCTGCTTTGGCGATAGTAGGCTGTGGAGCGGAAGCTTGAGGCCCGGCAGTGCTTCCAGGCTTTGAGACATTCCTAGCCCCTGACATCATGGGTGCCCCTGGAAACATAGAGGGCATCATCATTAGTCCGAGAGGAGCGCGCCCATCCAGGGATATTGACATAGCTGGAGGCATGCGAGAAGCGCCTGCTTGTGATGCTTGGTGAGGCATCGGTGGCATGGGGAAAGGCATCATCCCAGAGAAAGGCTGCACTGAAGAAACTGGTGCTGCACTGGAGGTAGAGGGACCCAAAGCACCATGCGATGCTGTGCTAGTCTTGGGCATGATCTGGAGAGGGGTGGTAGGCAGCCCCCATACCATACCAACTGCACCAGCGGGAAGAGGAGGAAGTTGACCGGCTGGGAAACCCATAGCTGGTTTGGATGAAGCCTGATTGCATAGACCATTTCCACTATTTGCTGCTGAACTTCTACCATCCTCTCTCCTCACTGCAGCCCCACTAGGTGCAGCTTCGGCTTGCCTCGCTTGCCCAGGCGCTGGGGGCGCTAGTAGTGACGGCTGGGTGAGTATCTTTCGTTTCTTCCGAGGCTCCTCTTCCAAAGGAATCGAATCTAGTCCATTGTCCGAGCTGTCTTCGAATAAAGCTCGTAGGTCATCCGCATTCAGAAGGGACATATCCTCAGCTGACAAACCCATGCCGCTAAAATCAGAAGCTTCAAGCGAGAATTCCTCGAACGCAGCCGCATCAAGGTCAACCTTCTCGGACTTAATTAAATTCTCGGACGTGCTTGCGTTGCTCCCCGATTCTCCCGCATCCGAGGAGAGAATATCGCAAAGATCGTCCTTACGCTGCATTCTGACAGCCTGAAGCGGCGGGGGAAGTGAAACAAAAGAAGATAAGAAGACGCCGTTCGAAGAATGCATGATCCAAACACATCAAAACGACACACTAAGGTGAATGCAGCAAGCGGAACCATGCTGAACAGCCGGAGCAACACAAGCAACCAGCGCGTACAAACCCATGCGACCAAGAAACACAGTACGTACCTTCAAACGCCTGGAAAGTCCACCGACGAGCGCACCGCCTTAGCAATCCAAAATCTATGACTGCGATATTGATTGCAGGGTAGGAAACGAAACAAGAACAGCCAAGAAAAGTGATCGCCGCGAGGCGTGACATTGTAAAATACGTGGACTGCTACCGACTACTGATATTTAGGTTAACCACCTAACCAGATTTTTCACGGCACAGAATGCAGCTGATGACGTTTTAGATCACGTTTGACGTATGTATTACCCCCAACCCGCTCTAAGCCGATCAGCTTGTTATCGCAAGCCTTTCTTGTGAGGCTTTCATTGCTACTCTTCGTCCACAAGTGATCTTAATCGCGCGTTGAAGCTTCCTGGTCGAATCCTCGGTGGGAGGGTTCCCGATTCTCTGGCACTGCCATGGAATTGTACTGAAGCCTCGCTGGCAGAGTTTATAGGGCGCTTCGCGCTTTTTTTATATTAGATTTGGGCGGATTTGAGGCCCGATCCGGCCTGATCCGGGGTCCTGTTCTACTACCATCCCACCAGCGCAGCAAGATCACTTCCCCAGCGCGCAAGGCTCTCCCTCACCTGGCGGCAGCCAAATCGCTGGAGCGCCGTTTGCAAGAATAGCTGCACAGATCTGCATCTTATCAACTCCTGAGCTGATACACTCCCTGTTGATACCCCCAACCAGCTGATTCCGCATATCGATCGATCAGCCCACTCAAAGCCCAGTTTGTAGCATTGGTAGCAAATTGTTGACTACCCGTGCCGCGCTCATGCCTCCTCTGCCGATGCTAAAGTTGGAGGGATACAATCCTGCTACCTTCGACATTAGGCAAGATAATTGTGACACTGATGTTGGAGGCTAGTGCCATTGCTGGATGGTGACGAAGTCAAAGAGGCATTCACACCCCACAACAACGCACACTCCCACAAGTCAGCCCGCTCGCTCAAACGCACGCATGGCATGATCTCTCAAACAATTAGCTAGGTTGCGTCCAAATGTCTTCACATTTATTTCTGGGTGCTGACATTCCTGTGTGGAGCACGTAGAGGACGTAGAGCCGCATAGAGCACGTGCGTAAAGCACAATTGCCACGCATGCATCTGCTTGCCTTGCCAACGCTTACTCACTGATTCTTGACCGGTCTTCTATGCAGCCGGTCCTCCCCCTCGCCCAACATCGACGACTGGATCGAGGTGTTTCGCAAGAGCATTCCAACATATAAGCAGCATGCACTGAGAGATGAGACCCTGGACTCAAGCAGAAGACAGGCAAGACATTTTGTTTTGCAATATATTTCAAAACATTGTCATGGACAGGTGATTGTTGACCCAAGACAAGGCCTCTCCACATGCTGGGATGGGGTGGGGGTGGGAGTGGGGGGAGGGTTTTATTTAGTGCTAATTGTAGCACAAATACTAAATTACGTACACCAGGCTTTGGGGGTTGCTTTGGGGGATAAAAAGCTGATAGTTGCACCTCGAAGGCTAGTAGGAGCACCACGGTGCAAGGTATAGACTATGTATCATTTCCTTACAAAAAAAACTGGTGGGGGGTGGGGTGGGGACTCCCGGCCAATCTTTAGCTGAAAAGGAAAGGGCAAACGCAATACCATTTTGTACTTCTCGTGTTATAAAAGGAATCCCTCAGTCTGCATTCAGTCTGCACAGCCCCCAGGACTTTTCTTTTCAGCTTTTATCAGCAGCTTTCTGGTAGCTCCCTGAGCCAGCCACTGTGCTTCACCCAAATATGTCAGCAGTCCTGAACAGCTGATCGTGTCAGCTTCAAGGTGCACCGAGTTGCTTCAGCTTTGGCTGAATAGCCAGACAGGGGTGCTGCCTAGAAGCTGCTGCCTGTAGCCGAAAATAAAAGCTATGACAACCCCCTTAGTCTGCATGGTGGAAGCTGGTCAGGGGGAAGCTGGTCAGCACCTGGGTTTAGGTGGTTCAGGTTCAGGTGGTTTAGGTATAGGTGTTTTACATAGGTGGTTTAGGTATAGGTACAGGTGGTTTAGGTATAGGGGGTATAGGAAAATAAGTGGTGACCAGCTAAGTGCTGACCAGCCTCCCCCTCAGTCTGCAAGGGAGCCAGTGCATGGCGCTAACAAATATTAGTGTACAACATCCTGGTGAAGAGAAGTGACACGCCTAACAGTATAACAAACTGGTAGCAGGAGGTGACAATTATAACGGTATAATAATAAGCGAGCTTGCCTTGGGTCAACTATGGCCTGTATATGAAAGTGCAGTGTAGTGTAGTGTAGTGTAGTGTAGTGTAGTGAAGTGTAGTGTAGTGTAGAGTAGTATAGTGTAGTGTGGTGTGGTGTAGTGTAATATTATGTAATGTATCATTGCCAGGTGAGGGGAGGTGATACGAATATTGTAGACCCCTGGCAAATGCTGACCCCTTTACTCCAACAACTGTGGTCTGAAGGAAGCTTTGGAAGAGTTATAATCTGTGATCTTGTGTAATTTCTTGTTATGCAATGTTATGTTATGTTATGTAGTGTAGTGTAGTGTAATGTAATGTGATGTGATGTGTCATTACCAGGTGAAGGAAGGTGATACGAATATTGTAACATTATAGACTCCTGTCAAATGCTGACCCCTTCAATCCAACAACTCAGGTGATAAGAATATTGTAATATTGTAGACCCCTGTCAAATGCTGACCCCTTCACTCCAGCACCTGTTGTCTGTAGGAAGCTGTTGAGGAGTTTGTATGTGTGATGCAATATAATTAAATGTAAAGCAATGCTATGTCATTGCATGTCATGTACCGGTATTGACCCCTTCACTCCAACAACTGTGGACTGTAGGAAGCCGCTGAGGAGTTTGCATATGTGATGCAATATAATGAAATGTAAAGCAATGTTATGTCATGGCATGTCATGTATCGGTAATGACCCCTTCACTCCAACAACTGTGGACTGTAGGAAGCTGTTGAGGAGTTTGCATCTCAGTTCAACAGCCTCTTAGACACGTTGAAGGCAGATCCAAAAGCAGGGATCGAGGGTTTTGCTCCCATGCCCTTCGACTGCCTGTCTCTCTGTCATTACAGGTATGAATGTTGAAGGCAGATACAAAATAAGTGATCCAGGTATTTGATCACATCCTATTTGACTGCATTTGACTGCCTGTCTATGTGTCATTACAGGTATGAATGTTGAAGGCAGATCAAAAAGTTGTGATCCAGGTATTTGATCACATCCTATTTGACTGCCTGTCTATGTGTCATTAGTTGATTACAGGTATGGATGTTGAAGGCAGACCAAAAAGAAGTGATCCAGGTATTTGATCACATCCTATTTGACTGCCTGTCTATGTGTCATTACAGGTATAGATATTGAAGGTAGAACTGGTAGATCCGAGTGCAGTGATCCAGGGCTTTGATCCTGCTATTGAAATTGAAATTGTTACATCCGTGTAATACAGTTACTCACAGGATGTGAAGTTAAGGACACCATAGCGTATCACATGCTATTTGACTGCCTGTCTCTGTTTCGTTACAGGTAAATAAATAAATAAAAACATTGACATAAAAAAATATATGAATACATACACAAATAGAGGCATTAAATAGAGGCATTCTCATAAGAGGTATGAGGTTGAGCGGGCTAGCCCGATTACTTGCACTGGGGCCAACCACCAATTCTCTGAGTGATTACAGGTATGGTTGCTGAATCTTCTTTTTCAGGTACCTTGTTTGACGCATTTCATTGTTTACCAAGTATGCATGTTTAACGTTATTTGTTAGGTACCACGTATATTGTTTTATTTGTTTACGGAGTATGTCTGTCAAGCTTATTTTATTTTACAGAGCTTACTTTTGACCAAAGCATTGCCCAGATTTTGGGTCATCCCTAGTAAGCATGCAGACTGAAGAGTTTGGATCAAAGGTGCTCAGGAATTAAGGTGTGCTGCATCAACAAGACAACATGGGGCCTCGCTACCCTGAGCCCTATATCTAAACTTCTGGGAACACAGGCTAATTAGGGATAGTACTCTCTATCCACTACATGCTCACCTACCCTGAACCCTACATCAAAACCCATGAGCACACAAGCAAACTAGGGATATTATTATGTTTCCACTACGTGCCCAACTAGCCTGAACCCTAGATACAAAAACCTGAGTACAGAAGCTAAGTTTGAATATATGTCTGTATCGACTACTTGCCCGCCTACCCTGAATCCTACATCAAACCCGCTGGGCAGACAAACTAAATAGGGATATGTTTCTGTATGCAATGGGTGCCCAACTACCCTGAACTCTACATCAAAACCCCGGGGCACACAAGCTAACTAGGGATATTAATATGTTATTATGTATCAAATAGGAGCCCAACTGGCCTGAACACTACATCAAAACCCTTGGGCACTCAAGCTAACTACAGATATGTGTCTGTACGCACTAGATGCTCAACTTCCCTGTTCCCTACATCAAAACCCTTGATCACACAAGCTAACTATATATATGTTTCTATATCCACTAGGCGTCCAACTACCCTGAACCCTACATCAAAACCCTTGATCACACAAGCTAACTATGGATATGTTTCTGTATCCACTAGGTTCCCAACTACTCTGAACCCTAGATCAAAACCCTTGATCACACAAGCTAACTATGGATATGTTACTGTATCCACTAGGTTCCCAACTACCCTGAACCCTAGATCAAAACCCTTGATCACACAAGCTTATTAGGGATATTAATATATTATTATGTATCACATAGGTGCCCAACTGGCCTGAACCCTACATCAAACCCCCTGAGCACACAAGCTAACTACAGATATTAGTCTGTATCCACTAGTTGCCCGACTAGCTTGAACCCTACATATAAAAACCCTGATCACACAGGCTAAGAACGGATATTAGTCTGTGTGCACTAGATGACCAACTTGCCTAAACCCTTGATCAAAAACCCTGATCACACAAGCTAAGTTTGGATATTAGTCTGCATCCACTAGATGACCAACTAGCCTGAACCCTTGATCAAAAACCCTGGTCACACAAGCTAAGTACGAATACAATTCTGTATCCGCTAGATGACCAACTAGCCTGAACCCTAGATCAAAAACCCTGGTCACACAAGCTAAGTACGAATACTATTCTGTATCCACTAGTTGCCCAACTAGCCTGAACCCTAGATCAAAAACCCTGGCCACACAAGCTAAGTACGAATACTATTCTGTATCCACTAGTTGCCCAACTACTGAGTGCCATATCACGAGACCCCCCAAGTGCAAAACCAGTTGTTATGTATGTTATTACTAAGGAATGGCAATATGATATCATGTCATCATATGATATCATACTATGCTGGTGGTCTGTCTAGGCTAAAGGTACCATTTATATACAATATCATATGATGCAATTTGTATGATATCATATGCAAATATCATATGCATTGCAAACGTCATGACGCAAGGCCAATTTCCGGCAAAACTTTCACACCTGAGCGTCGCACCGGCGTCACACCGAGTCGCACCACCGCGTAGCACCGAGTCGCTCAATTCGCGACGCGTCATACCACAAAACTGATGCCTGCAACCTTTGTGCCGCAGGGATTCAATTTTGTATCGACTAGGATTTGGGGATATCTTCAAGACAGTTAAGGAAAGGGAGAACTTCCAGGTGAGGCCAGGTGAACATAAAATGTATACCGGTATGAATACAAAAAAGAATGAGAATGCCTGGTGGGGCATGGTATTACGGGAGCCCCATCTTACGGCGGTAGGGAACCAGCTGCTACTTTACCTGGACAAAGCTACCATGGCGGTTGACAGGGACCGCGGACACTAAAGTGCACTCGTAGGGATTCAAAACCAGCACCTTCATCGGTTCAATGAGATCAATTATTGAACCATTCGTAGAAACGGGATATAGGGAAAACTTACAGGTGAGCGTAAAAATGTAATTTTTAGTAGTAAAAAACAAAATTGAAATTGAAATTTATAAAGTGTAAAAATCAAATGTATAGCTGTTTATAGCAGTAAAAAAATGAAATTTAAATTCAAAATTTACATTCAAATTTAAAGTAGAAAAAATGAAATTTAAAGTAGAAAAATGAAATTTAAATTCAAAAATTATATTCAAATTTAAAGTAGCACTTGATCTCAGGTTCTCCATCGTGTCCTAGTGATTTGTTGGATGGGGGGAAGTTAGCCCCCACTTAGGTTAGTCCCATTTAGCAGGCGGAATGCTCCGTATCAAATCAATTTTCTTTTTCTTTT
This sequence comes from Chlamydomonas sp. ICE-L, assembly GCA_013435795.1. Taxonomy (NCBI): domain Eukaryota; kingdom Viridiplantae; phylum Chlorophyta; class Chlorophyceae; order Chlamydomonadales; family Chlamydomonadaceae; genus Chlamydomonas; species Chlamydomonas sp. ICE-L. The sequence goes on from JACBWV010000626.1 coordinate 38,962,694, forward strand.
CTTTTTTGTGCATGATGTTCATAAGTCCCCCTTGACTACGTTAAGCCAAGGGCACATTTGGAGTCCAGTAGGGCACCAGGAAAAATGTAATCATCATCATCATCATCATCATCATCATCATCATCATCATCATCATCATCATCATCATATTGTTCGTCCTGGGCGGATAAGTTTAAGTAGACGCTGTAAAAATCCCCATACACTTTGAGAAAGATATGACCCTTTTATTCCACTTTTCCCAAATCAATTTTTGGGTATTATCGGTAATACCCGTCAACCCAGGACAAACAGTATTCCCTGCAAGCAGGCAGGAGGTGGCTGCCAGCACCTCTGCTAAATATTGTTGTCATCCCTCTTGCACCAGCATAACAATCGTACCATACAATTATCATCCCAGATGAGATGATGATTTAATTTGTTGTATAATTAAATGATCACTGTAGTACGAACCCCGGGACCCCGTCTGTAAAAGCATTGTTGGCTAAATGTTGTTGTCATCCTTCTTGCACCAGAATGTTAATGTGTTCCAGCCCAGGGGTAGCCAATGTGACTAAAGAGACTTGCCTAACCTGAAATAATCAAAATACTTCTAGACTGTCAGGAGGGGCTATATTAACAAGAATTTCAACATCTGGTCCCCAACTAATTGGTAGGGGGAAGTAAGCCCCACTTAAGTTTAGGGGGAGTTAGGGTTGAGTGGGTCAGGTTTTGATTCAAATGTTATGGTGGTTTTAGGGTTTGGGGTTTAGGTGGGTTGAGGGTAATTGAGGGCTAACATCCCCTTACCAATTTGTTGCGGACCAGATCTTGAAGTGCTTTGTTAATATAGCCCCTCCTGACAGTCTAAAAGTATTCTGATTATTTCAGGTTAGGCAAGTCTCGTTAGCCACATTGGGTACCCCTGGGCTGGAACATATACACATGATGTTGCAAGAGGGATGACAACAACATTTAGCCAAACAATTGTTTTACCGATGGGGGCCCTGAGTTCGTACTACAGTGATCATTCAATTATACAATAAATTAAAGCACCATCTCATCTGGGATGATAATTTAATGGTACGATTATTATGCTGGTGCAAGAGGGATGACAACAACATTGAGCAGAGGTGCTGGCTGTACTCTGGCTTTTGTTAATAATCTGGCTTTTGTTAATAATCTGGCTTTTGTTAATAATCTGGCTTCCCCAATTCCCTTGCATGCACTTCAGCTTTTGTTAGAGGTTCTGGCAGTTATCTCCTTCCCCCTTGCAACCACTACTATTCCACAGAGTCTGGCTTTAATTAATACTCTGACTTCCCCAATTCCCTTGCAAGTACTGCAGCTTGTCAACATTTGCCAGAGGTGCTGGCAGCCAACTTCTGCCTGTTTGCAGGTAATACGTCACATTCCTCAGGTTCTGGTTTTTATTAATACTCTGGCCTGCCCAATTCCCTCGCAGGCACTACAGCTTGTCAACTTTTGCCAGAGGTGCTGGCCGCCAACTCCTGCCCCCTTGCAAGCACTACTATTACACATATTCTGGCTCTAATTAATACTCTGATTTCTGCTGTTCCCTTGCGTGCACTACAACATTTACCAGAGGCGCTGGCATCTGTGTCCTGCCCCCTTGCAAGCACTACTACTCCACACAGTATGTCTTTAATTAATACTCTGACTTCTGCTGTTCCCTTGCCGGCACTTATACTTTGACCAGAGGAGCTGGAAGTTTGTAAGGGAATTATATTAATACTCTGGCTTTTCTTAATATTCTGACTTCCCCAATTCTCTTGCAGGCACTACTACTTTTACCAGAGCTGCTGGCTGAAATCGATAGCGCAGGGGAATTCTATTAATACTCTGACTTCCCAATTACCCTGCAGGCACTACAACTTCTGCCTGATGTGCTCGCTGAGATTGACAGCACAGGGGAAACATCTGCCTCAGGTTCCCCCCCTGCTGACAAGACCAAGGTAGCAGCTATCGCACGCATGGAGCTGACGCTGAGGGGGGTGTTTGCTGGCAACATATTTGACCTGGGTGCCGCTGCCTCAGCCCAGTTGTTTGAGAAAGGGGGGGGCGCATCGGCGTTTGAAGACACACGTCAAAAACTGTTGCCACGTCCTTGGGCTGTGGATAACATCGATGAGATCATAGCTGTCATGAGGGAGTCCTTCGCTTCATCTTACTACAAGAAGGCATTATTGTTTGTGTGAGTAGGGTCTGGGTAGGTGGGTGTACGGGGTGAGGTTGGGCGTGATGAGGGTAGTGGGGGGGTGGGGGGGGGGTGGGGGGGGGGGGGGGAGAGAAAAGACCAGGGCGGGCTGGGGGGGAGGGGGGGAAGGGCAAGCAGAAGAGGCCAGGGCGGGAAGGGGGGGTGGGGGTGGGGTGGGGGTTAAAGGGGTAATGGGGGCGGAGGGGGGGTTAAGGGGGTAGGGGGAGACAGGAGGGATAGGGAGCACCTTTGGAGCCACCCCTCAAAACTGTTGCCGCGTCCTTGGGCCATGGATAACATCGATGAGATCATAGCTGGCATGAGGGAGTCCTTCGCTTCATCATACTACAAGAAGGCACTACTGTTTGTGTGAGTTGTACTCCTATTTGTAGTACTACAAGAAGGCACTACTGTTTGTGTGAGTTGTACTCCTATTTGTAGTACTGCATGAAGGCACTACGGGTTGTGTGCGTTGTACTGCTATTTGTAGTATTACAAGAAGTCACTACTGTTTGTGTGAGTTGTACTCCTATTTGTAGTACAACATGAAGGCAATACTGTTTGTGTGCATTGTACTCCTATTTGTAGTACTACAAGAAGGCAATACGGGTTGTGTGAGTTGTATTCCTATTTGTAGTACCACAAGAAGGCACTACAGTTTGTGTGAGTTGTACTCCTATTTGTAGTACTACATGAAGACACTACTGTTTGTCTGAGAAAGGTCGGGTAGTCTAGGTAGGCGGGGTGTATGGGGTGATGTTGTGCAAATAAAATGAGTTAGGTTGGTGGGGTGGGGTGGTGGGTGGGTTGGGTTGGGGAGGGGCGTTAGCCCAGATCTCTTCAGTCCAACCTGATTTAGTACTTTTGTATCTTGAAAACAACCTCATGAATACTGTGTGTGTCATGTGCCACCATCCACCACACACCACCCACCAACCACCAACCATCTTGCACCACCCACCAACCATCACCCACCAACACCACCACAACCAACCCAGCCACCGCACACCAACGAGAACCAACCCCACCCAGGCAGCGCGGCCACCGGCACCCACCAACATAAGCAACCCACACAGAAACCAGCCACAATCCACCCACACACCAACCAATCACCAAGACCATCCCCATGCGCACTCACCACCACCCACCACACCACACACAGCACCCAACCACAAGCACTCAACCAACTAAAGCCACGCAGCCACTCACACACCACCCAGCACCAACCCACCATCACCCACCACACCACACACCACACACCATCCCCGCAACAGCCCATCACCAACCCTATCGCATTCCTCCACCAGCACGTCACCGCACCACACCTGTCAATGTGCCACCATGCTTCGACTCAAATCACCCACCCGGTCACCAGACACATCCATGTTCGACCTGCACCACGCACACATGCAGCCTTGAACCGACCCACAACATCCACCAAACAACCATTCCCTGTATCACCACCTTATCCATTTCAGTGGTTCCCACACCCAACATTGCGCCAACACACACACCAGTGTTTCCACGCTAGCATCACCACACTGTCGTGATTTGAGCGTACCCTTGTGGACTACACCAACCTGGATTGCTCCATACATT
>JACBWV010000626.1:38974393-39010884 GCA_013435795.1 Chlamydomonas sp. ICE-L
TCGACTTAAATCCTTTTATGCGAAGTCTGGACATTATGCGTGTTCAGGTGGGCAGGAGAGCTTTAGAAACAAGAAGCGGTAAGGTAGACTCGGATGTAAGGCGGTAAGAGTCAAGATAAGACCCTATATAGATGTCCGGGAGTTAATCGGTGTCATGAGGTGGCGATATCACATCAGGATTTACTAGTGCGTGGACTGAGGTGCATGGCAGGGGCGATGACCTGCTGCACGGGCCTCCAAAGGTTACCACCCGTTGTCCAACCCCTCCCACTCCCTGCCCCGCTGCCTGCCCCTCCCGCGAGCCCCGCCCCCTGCCCCTGCGCGTCACGCTCGGACGATAACCGGGCAAACGTTTCCCGGTGTGAAACTAGTGGATGAGCGAGTAAAAACGTATCATAACGACTGTATACCATTATAAAGCTTGTTTACCTAGCAGGGTCCTGGACCAGTCCGGTAATAGGCTGGCTTACCTATTCCTCTAATCTTCGCCTTCCTTCCTGAGTTCCACTACCACCCTACTCCTCCAGCTGACTGCCTGCCTCTGTTCTTCTGTCCTCCTTTACTCCTGCATCCCAAGTTCATGTTCTGTAGGTCGGTACTTCTGTTGTGCTGCCATTCTGTAGGTTGGTAGTTCTGGGGTTCTGTACTGCTGTCATTCTTTTGTGTTTTAGTCGTAGGTGCTGTAGTTCCTGTAAGGTGTCCTGAATTCTGTAGTGCTGTCCGGTCCGTAGGGTGGTATTTCTGTAGGGCTGCGTGGTCTGTAGGTTTGGGTAGTGCGGTTTCGGTTTCTGCTGTCTCGTACTCTTGTTGTAGTCTGTAGGTCTGTAGCTCCGTACTTATGTATGTGCTGGTCCAGTTCTGTTGGTCGGTACTTCTGTAGTGCTGCCCTTCTGTAGGTTGGTAGTTCTGGGGTTCTGCAGTGCTGTCGCTTAGGAGGTCTGGTGCCCTGTATAGCTGTAGCTCTCTTGTCCTGAAGCGCTGTAGTGCTGCAGTTCTGGCCTTCTGTAGCCCTTTAGTTATGTAGTTCTGTTCTTCTATAGTTATATAGTTATGTAGTTATGTAGTTATATAGTTATGTAGTTCTGTTCTTCCATATTTATAATAGGTATGTCTTTATGTAGGTATATAGTTTATGTAGTTCTTTTCGTCTATCGTTATTTAGTTATATAGTTATGTAAGTTGCTTGTCTTCGATAGTTATCGTAGTTGTGTAGTTATGTAGTTATATAGTTATGTAGTTCTGTTCTTCTATAGTTATATAGCTATGTAGTTATGTAGTTATATAGTTATTGTTCGTTCTTTATTTATATAGTTTTGTAGTTCGTAGTTATCTAGTTATGGTAGTTCTGTTCCTTCTATAGTTATATAGTTATTAGTTATGAGTTATTATATTGTTATGTATTCTTTCTTCTATAGTTTATTATTGTGTAGTTATGTAGTTATATAGTTATGTAGTTCTGTTCTTCTATAGTTATATAGTTATGTATTATGTAGTATATAGTTATGTAGTTTCTGTGCTTCTATAGTTAATTATTTATGTGTTATTTAGTTATATGTTATGTGGTTTCTGTTCTTCTATAGTTTATATAGTTATGTTATGTGTTATATAAGTATGTAGTTTCTGCTGTTCTTCTATAGTTCTTGTAGTAGTTTATGTATTTATATAGTTAATTAGTTCTGTTTCTGCATAGTTTATAGTAGTTATGTAGTTTATGTGTTATATATTATGCATTTCTGTTCTTCCTATAGTTTATATAGTTATTTAGTTCTGTATTATAATAGTTATGTAGTTCTCTGTTCTTCTATTAGTTACTAGAGTTAATGTATTATGTAGTTATATTAGTATGTAGTTCGTTCTCTATATTTATATAGTTTAGTAGTTATATGTAGTTATATAGTTATGTAGTTGCTGTCTCTATAGTGATATAGTTTATGTAGTTATGTCAGTTCGATATAGTTATTTGAGTTTTCTTGTTCTTCTATAGTTTATATCAGTTATGTAGTATGTCGTTAGGAGTTTATGTTCTTCTATAGTTATATAGTTATGTAGTTATGTAGTTATATAGTTATGTAGTTCTGTTCTTCTATAGTTATATAGTTATGTAGTTATGTAGTTATATAGTTATGTAGTTCTGTTCTTCTATAGTTATATAGTTATGTAGTTATGTAGTTATATAGTTATGTAGTTCTGTTCTTCTATAGTTATATAGTTATGTAGTTATACCCTTTTGTCGTTCTGTGGTTCTGCAGTTATGTAGTTATGTAGTTATACCCTTTTGTCGTTCTGTGGTTCTGCAGTTATGTAGTTATGTAGTTATACCCTTTTGTCGTTCTGTGGTTCTGCAGTTATGTAGTTATGTAGTTATGTAGTTATACCCTTCTGTCCCTCTTTAGCTCTTTCATCCTGTTGTTCTGCGGTTCTGCACTTATATAGACAATATAGTTATATACTTCTACCCTTCTGTCCCTCAGTCATTATGTGGTTCAGCAGTTATTTATATATATAGTTATTTCGTAATTTAGTTATACCCTTCTGTCCCTCAGTCATTATGTGATTCTGCAGTTCTTTATACATATAGTTACATAGTTACATAGTTATATACTTCTACCCTTCTGTCTCTCTTTTATCTAGTCGTTCTGTGGTTCTTTACTCCGTCGCTCACTATTTGACAAACGAGGCCTCCCTGAGAGGATGAGTTCGTATGCCGTAATTCCAACCTTGCTCAGCGAGGCAGGCCCAAGTCTGGGAAGTCCGCGCAGGCAGTGCTCTCAGGATCCGTCATGGTGAGGCACAAAGGCTGGCCTGGCCCGGCCTTTTTTTATATTTCCAGTGCTCTGGGTGTGTTGTTTGTGGTTTTTGCGTGTGTGTGTGTTGGTGGGGGGGAGGGTGTGTGTGTGTGTTGTTTGTGTGTGGTGTGTGTTGTTGTGTGTGTGGTGTGTGTGGGTGGTGGGGGGGGGGTGGGGGGGGGGGGGGGGGGGTGGGGGGGTGGGGGGGGGGGGGGGGGGGGGGTTGGGGGGGGGGGGGGGGGGGGGGGGTGGGGTGGGGGGGGGGGGGGGTGGTTTGTTTTTGTGTGTGTTTGGTGGTGTTTGTTTCGTTCTGGGTTTTCCTCTCCTTCTCCTTCCGTTTGTTGTCCCGCCCTTGTCTTTTCCCTTTCCTTTTTTGTTCATTTTCTTTGCCTTCCTTGGGGTTTTTGAATCCTTGTTTTTTCGGTGTGTATTTCCTGGGGGTTGGAGCCGTGTTTTTTTGGTTTTTCCTGGTGTGCGTTTCCTTGTTTTTATATATTTCCAGTGCTCTTTTTGCTCGCTGAACCGCTGGGTTGTGGGCACAGCTGGGCCGGGCTGGTCCGGGTGTTTTGTTCGTAGTGCGGGTGGCGGGGTGGGTTGGGCCGGGGGCCAGGGCTCGTGCATACTCTACATGCTCTGGCCACTTCATAGGTGGGGCACCGGGCTGGCCTGCCGGGCCTGGGTGTTGGACTGGTTTGGTTCATATTTCCAGTGCTCTGGGTGTGGTTGTGAGTGTGGGTGGGGGTGGGGGTGGGGGAGGATGAGTTACTCTCAGGATCCGTCATGGTGGGGCACAAGGGCTGGCCTGTTTTTTTGCTTGTGTGTTTGTCATGTTTCCAGTGCTCTGGGTGTGTGTGTGGGTGTGTGTGGGTGTGTGTGGGTGTGTGTGGGTGTGTGTGTGGGGGGGGGTTGTGGGTTACTCTCAGGATCCGTCATGGTGGGGCACAAAGGCTGGCCTGTTTTTTCCTTGTGTTTGTTTTCATATTTCCAGTGCTCTTGCTGCTCTCAGGATCCGTCACGGTGTGGCACAAGGGCTGGCCTGGCTTGGCATATTTTTGCTAGTGTTTTTTGCTTGTGTTTTTTCATATTTCCAGTGCTCTGGGTGTGGGTGTGTGAGTGGGGGCACCCCCACCTCTTACCCTCACCCCTACCCCCACCCTCACCCCGCACACCTACCCCCACCATGCACCCCTGCCCCCACCCTCACCCCCACCCTCATCCCGCACCCCAACCCCCAACCACCACACCCCTACCAAAGCACCCACCATCACCACGCACCCCACCGCTCACCACTCACACCTACCCCCCCACACACACCACCCCACCCTCACCCTGCACCCCAGGCCCCAGCCTCACCCCGCACCCCTAGCCCCACCCACGGCGTTACCGAAATACGCTACAACGTTCATTGAGCTCATTGGGGTGGGGTGCCATTTCACGCTTCTATCCTGTTACCACCCCACCCTTAAACCCCACTTCACACCTTAACCTACCCTCAAACCCACCCCTACCCCCCACCCCCCACCCCCCACCCCCACCCCTCACCCCAAACCCACCCCTCACATCCCACCCTCCACCCTCACCCTCACCCCACCCTCACCCTCACCCTCACCGCTCACCCTCACACAACCGCCCGCCCCCTGCACCCTTCCCCCCCCCCTCACCTGTTACCCCCACCCTCACGGCGTTACCAAATACACTGCTAAACTTTCAGTTATCGCAATTAGGGTGTTGGTCCTCGTTTCAACTCTTCCTACCGCTGGTCCCGCCTCACCCGCACCCTCCACCCTACCCGTCACCCTCAACCCCACCCCTTCACCTCACCTCAACCCTCACCCTCATCCTCAACCCTTCACCCTCATACCCTCACTCCCCCCCCTCACCTCACCCTCCCCTCAACCTCACCCTCAACCCTCACCCTCACCCTCACTCCCCGCCCGCACCTTCACCCCACCCTCACTCCCGCACCTTGACCCCCACCCCACGGCGTTACCAAAATACTGCTAAAACAGAAACTTTACAAGTGATCTCATGGATGGTGTGGTGCTCGTTTCACTCTTCACCCTGGTCCCAGCCCTCAACCCCCCTCACCCCCTCACCCTAATGTAAACCCTCACCCTCACCCTCCCCCTCACCCTCACCCTCACACCTTCACCCTCAACCCTCACCGTCACCCTCACCGCACCCTCATCCTCACCCCGCACCCCACCTCACCCCTCACCCTTACCCCCACCCTCACACGTTATCAAATCACTGCTAAAAGTCAGTGATCTCATTAGGGTGTGGTGCTCGTTTAAACTCTTCTATCCTGGTCCCCGCCCTCACCCTCACCCTCACCCTCACCCTCACCCTCACCCTCATCCTCACCCCCTTCACCCTCCCACCCTCATCACCCTCACCTCACCCTCACCCTCACCCTCACCCTCACCCGCCCCCCCTCACCTCACCACTGCACAGGCACCCCTACCCCCACCCCTCACCCCTCACGGCGTGACTAAAATACTTCTATAAAGTCAAGTGATCTCAACGGAGGTGGTGCTCGTTCAAAACGCTCTATCCGTCCCAGCCCTCACCTTCACCTCACCCTCACCCCTCACCTCACCCTCACCCTCCCCTCACCGCTCAACCCTCACCCCACCCTCACCCTCACCCTCACCCTACGACTCACCCTTTACCCTCACCGCACCCTCACCCTAGACCCCCCACCCTCACCCCCACCCTCACCCTCAGCCCTCCCCATCACCCTCACCCTCACCCTCACCCTCACCCTCACCCTCACCCTCACCCTCACCCTCACCCTCACCCTCACCCGCACCCTCACCCCCACCCTCACCCCCATCAACCCTCAACCCAACCCGCACCCCACTCCTCCCCCTCAACCCTCAACCCTCACCCCCCACCCTCACCCGCAACCCTCACCCTCACCCTCACCCGCACCCTCACCCTCACCCTCACCCTGACCCTCAAAACCCTCAACCCCTCACCTCAACCCTCACCTCTACACCTCCTCTCCCCCTCACCCTCAACCCTCCACCCTACCCTCACCCTCACCCTCACCCTCGCCCTCACCCTCACCTCACCCTCCCCCTCAACCCTCACCCTCACGCTCACCCTCCACGCCTCAACCCTCACCCTCCCCTCACCCTCACCCCTCAACCCTCCCCCACTCCCCACCTCCCACCCCCACCCTCGACCCTCACACTCACCCTCAGCCCTCACCCTCCCCCCCCCCTCACCCCCTCACCTCACCCTCACCCTCACTCCTCACGCTCACCCTCACCCTCACCCTCAACCCTCACCTCACCCTCAACCCATCACCCTCACCCGCACCCTCACCCTCTACCCTTAACCCTCACCCTCACCCTCACCCTCACCCGCAACTCTCACCCTCACCCTCCCCCTCACCCTCCCCTCACACCCACCCTCACCTCACTGCGGGGCCCCCGGTCGAACCCTCACCCTCCCTCTCCCCCTCCCACCCTCACCCTCAACCCTCACCCGCACCCTCACCGCAAACCCTTACGCGCTCACCCGCACCCGCACCCTCACCCGCACACCCTCCACCCGCAACCCTCACCCTCCCCTCACCACTACACAGCCAGTGACACAATGCCCCCCCCCACCCATGTGCCCGCATACCCCGCCGCTACTTCAAGCTTGTTGTGATGTCAGTAAATGGGTGCCCCACCTCTGTGTTTGACCATAGGCCCTGTCCAGTGGGCCAGACTTCATTCAATATCGGAGGCCCCCCCTCTGAAGGAGAGGGATCCAGTGGGTGTTTTGATCGCACCTTTGAGGCGGTTGTGCACGAAGATAAAGCTTTGCTGAGAAAGGTGGATGTGTCCACCATGTTTCTTGCAACAGTAGCTGCATGTGAAGGGGAGGGGGAGGGGGAGGGGGGAGGGGACGGAGCAAGGGAGGGGGGGGGGAGTGAGGAGGCAGGGAGGGGAGTAGGAGGGGGGGAGGTACGGGGGGTGCGGTGTGGGGGGGGAGGAGGAGGGGAGGTAGGAGGAAGTGGAGGGAGGGGGGGGCAGGTAAGAGGGTGGGTGAGGCGTAGGAGGAGGGAGGGGAGGGAGGGAGGGGGGGAGGTAAGATGGGGGGGGGGGGTAGTTGTGAGTGTATTCAGTGAAGTGGTCAGGTGAGGTGTTGGCGGGTGGTTAGTCGTGCGCGGTGAGTGTTGAGCAGTGAGTGGTCAGTGGTTAGTGGTGTGTGGTGAGTGTTGAGCAGTGAGAAGTGAGAGGCGAGTGGAGTGTTGTGAGTGGTGCGTGGTGCGTGGTTAGTGGTGCGCGGTGAGAGGCGAGTGGAGTGTTGTGAGTGGTGCGTGGTGTGTGGTTAGTGGTGCGCGGTGAGAGGTGAGTGGAGTGTTGTGAGTGTGAGTGGGTGCGGTGGTAGTGGTTCGCGTGAGAGGCGAGTGGAGTGTTATGTTGAGTGGTGAGTGGTGCGGTTAGTGTGCGCGGAGAGGAGTGGAGTGTTTGTGAGTGGTGATGGTGGCGTGGTTAGTGGTGCTCGTGAGAAGCCGAGTGAGTGTTTGTGACGTGGTGTTGGGTGAATGTGAGCATGAGAAGTGGAGAGGCGAGTGGAGTGTTGTGAGTGGTGCGTGGTGCGTGGTTAGTGGTGCGCGGTGAGAGGTGAGTGGAGTGTTGTGAGTGGTGAGTGGTGCGTGGTTAGTGGTGCGCGGTGAGAGGCGAGTGGAGTGTTGTGAGTGGTGAGTGGTGCGTGGTTGTGGTGCTCGTGAGAGGCCGAGTTGGAGTGTTGGGAGTGTGATGGTGCGTGTTAGTGGTGCGCGTGAGCGAGGGAGTGTTTGAGTGGTGCGTTGTGCCTTGGTTAGTGTGTGCAGTGTGTGTGTCTGGGGGGGGGGGGGGGGGGGGTGGGGGGGGGGGTGGGGGGGGTGGGGGGGGGGGGGTGGGGGGGGGGGGCAGTAGTGGTGAGTGGAGTTTTTTGAGTGTAGCGTAAGTGTCATGGTGTATGTGTTTGGTGTGCGTTTTATTGGTGCACAGTGTGAGGGGAGTGCTGAGCATTAGTGGTGATTTGAAGCGTGTTAGTGGCAGCATTGAGTGGCATGTTGTAATGGGGTGTGGGCGTGTTGTGGTGCGCGTTGAGTGTTGAGCAGTGTGTGGTGAGTGGAGCATTGTGAGTGGTGGGTAGTGAGTCTTCTGTGGTTAGTGGTGCGTGGTTAGTGGTGCGCGGTGAGTGTTGAGCAGTGTGTGGTGAGTGGAGCATTGTGAGTGGTGGGTAGTGAGTCTTCTGTGGTTAGTGGTGCGTGGTTAGTGGTGAGCGGTTAGTGGTGCGCAGTGAGTGGTGAGAAACACTGTCAAGTATTAGTGTGCACATTTCAACACATCCATGTCCTGGCCCCTTGTATGTGCAGCTTACTTGGTACATCCACAAACACTGTCAAGTATTAGTGCGCACATGCCAACACATCCATGCCCTGGCCCCTTGTATGTGCAGCTTACTTGGTACATCCACAAACACTGTCAAGTATTAGTGCGCACAAGCCAACACGTTCATGTCCTGGCCCCTTGTATGTGCAGCTGACTTGGTACATCCACAAACACTGTCATGTATTAGTGTGCACATGTCAACCAGTATATGGCCTGATCCTTGAGCAGTGCAGTAACAGCAGTCCAAGACTCACAACTTTTTATTGAACCAGTCTATGCCCTGAACTCTTGTCAGTGCAGGAGCAGACGCCGTATGGTACTGTCCACCCAGCATGCTCCCCCCCACCCCCCACCCCCACCACACACACACTATTTGTCGTGCGGAAGTCCGCATGTATACGTGCCGCACCAACCATGGTACCCCGCACACACACACACACACGCACACTCACACACACGCACACACACACGCATAAACACACACATGCACACACACACATACACACACACCCTACTTGTCAGTTCAGGAACAGTAGCCGCATGGTCCTCCTCACCAAGCATGGGGGCCCACCCACACACAACCACAAGGACACACCCACACAGACACACCGCACACACATACACAGCGCGCGAGACTCGCCAGACATACACACCCGTCTAGGCAGGCACGCCCAGACACACACATACACACACACTACACACACAGGGGGGGGGGGAGGGGGGGGGGAGGGGGGGCGGGGGGGGAGGGGGGGGGTAGTAGGTGTGGTGTGTGTGGGGTGGTGAGGCCCATGCATGGGTCCATCTACACAGGCCCTCAATTCATTGTTATGGAGCATTGGGAAGGCACCTTTACTTGTCACTAATTATGGCGCGGCATCGGCATATGGCAGCCGTGCATTGTCGGCACACCTACCAAGACAATGTAGGATGCCACAGCTAGCACATCCATCATGTACATTACACACTGATGCCGTTCTAAACATGGATAGTGTCAGTGTCAGTATGTCGATACATCGGGAAAGCCAAAGAAACGGGTCACGTAAGCTAGTATCATACAGTGAACATGCAGTCGGAAAAGAATAAAAAAAAAAGTGCACTACAGACATGTATCAGTCAGTGTGACGGTTGCATACTCAGCCTGTGCTAAAGCTTGACTACGACTACGCTACGGATCATCGGCTTACTTCGATGAAGAACACACGTACACGCTAGGCAACTACACTCCACCACACGCCTACGTGTCAGTGTGGGCAGAATAGCGCCGCAGGTCCCTCCCCACCAACATGCTACAAAGTCAGTTTGCCTGTGTCGGATTGAACATCCGAGCACCCTGTCGGCAACTCGGAGGAACCGACCTTAGTTGGATTCTTTAGACATGTCTCGGGGGATCCAATGGGGATCTAACATAATCAGTCCCGGGATCCAGTGAAGGGTGATCGATAAAATACACGTATAATCGCGGATCTGAACCTCTCGCGACTGTGGGTCTGATGCGGGAAAAACCTCGTGTTGGGAAGCTCAAGGCGGCACTGCCTGACCAGCTAATCCCCCATAGACCAGTCCCGAGGGGCCCACAAATGTGAGTCAGAAAAATAATAAAGAAGTGTCGATGTGAGCGCCGTACATTACAAAGCTGTAGATCGATTAGTGTGGGCCACCCCGGTTTGCTTTATCTGGGGACAATCACCGTAGTTGACGGGGGCGCACAAGAGTGACAGACCATATATTGCTGGGATCTGCATGGGATATTCTGGTTGACGGACTCACCTGGTGAGTTACACCACCAATGTGTGACACACCATGTGTAGCTGGTATATCTGGGGGTATCTGCGTGAACAATCTCCATGGGTATGACAACCACCAGATAAGTGGACAACCAGATTGTTATCGGTGGGCTATCTGGTGATATCTGGGGACGGGCTATCACCAGGTGAGTGGACCACGCACCAATAGTGTGACCAACCCACATATAAAGTCTGGGGGGATATCGTGTGATATCTGGGGACAAACAGCCAGTAAAGTGCGGCAACACTACCGATAGTGACACACCTAGATGGTCATGGGAATATCTAAGAACTGATAATCTGGGGGTCAATCAACACAGGAGTGTACAAACACACAATAATGACAACCAACCTATAGTCTGTATGGTATATCAAATAGGGGATAGTCTGGGACGGATCAGCCAGTATGACGACCAGGCGCGAAGGTAGGTGTACACCATATAGTGCGTGGGGATTATCGTGGGGGGGTATCTGGGAGCTTCAACCATGGTAGTGGACACCACCAATCAAACCAGAGCCATATATGGGTAAATGCTGGAGGATATCTGTGCGAAGGCCATCGCCCAGTAGTGACAACACCAATATTAGTAGAATAAGAATTAGGGTGGAGGAGGGGGGGAAAGAAGAGGGATAGAGAATGGGTTAAAGTAGAGGGGCGACCATATATATACGGGGGATACTGTGGTATATGCTAGAAGGGGACAATCACCAGTAGTGACAACCACCAATAGTGACAACCCTTATTCTTGTGATCTATGGGGATATCTGGGACAATCACCATATTTGCCTACCCCTATAGAGTTAACCGGGTACAGTAAGAGAATGACAGATCATAAGGAGCATGGACCGGTAACGATAAACATATCATAAGTAAACGCAATAAGACAAAATAAAAAAATATCATCACAGTACACAGCTGCATAAGTAAACATCTGGTAAGTAAACTCATGATGCATAACAGACTAAGCATCTCAGTAAGTCACATATCATAAGTAAACATATCATAAGTAAACATATCATAAGTAACATAGCATGCAATAACACATACAGAACGACGCCAGGAGGTGAGCAATGGATCAGGGGGCTCTATTCAGTGTCGCTGAACTAAGAATTTACAGTACGCATAAAGCTCCTCCCGCGCAGAAAGACCCGACCCAATACAAAAAGAAAAAAGAAAAAAACAACCCCCCCAGCCAAAAACCCGAGCACACAACACAAAGATGAAAATAAAAAAAAAAAAAAAAAAAAAATGAGGGAAAACATAGAAGAACCCGCCAGGTGCCCCTTGGCCCCCCCTCTCGCCTTATCCCCCCCCCCTGTTTCCTTCCCTCCACCTCATGTACGTGAAACATAAGCAAGTCATAGTGTGCAATTCTGATTATTATTATTAATTATTATATTATTATTATAATATAATAATAATATAATTATTATATTATTATTATATTATATAATTGGATTATTTGGAATCTACAGTCCTCAGTCATACTTTGTACCTTGACTTTTGTACGATTTTTTACAAACGAAAGATGGTTTTTTTGCGAACAAAATTATGAACGAATGAACGAACGAACGAACGAATGCTCAAAAATTACAAACGAACGAACGAACGAACGAACGAAAATTACGAAACATCTGAGTATCGCTGCACTTAAACAAGTGTTTATAATTACTTATAAATTAATTAGCGTGGGCTAGGACAGTCAAGTGTGCCAGCCTGCATTTTGCATTTGCGAAAAGGGTGTGCATGTATGTATGTTCCAGTCCAGGGGTAGGCCAAATAGGCACAAGGGACTTGCCCAACCGTAACAGGAAGGCAGGGCTTTTTATTTCCGTTATATATAGCGATTGCTAGTTTTGACCCCGTTTTGGCGAAATTGTCGCTACAAAAATGTTGTTTTTCTGTTTTTGCCCTGTATGGCCCTAGAAAGCTGTAAAAGGCTTTAAAAACTAAAAAAACAAAACTCAAATGATGTCCCTGGAGGAGGCCTTCAACCAATAAGCTAGAAAAAACCCACTTTCAAATTCAAATCGAAAAGCCCTGCAGGAAGGGCTACAAATTAAAAAATGCACAAACAAAAGTGTAGACCCTAACAAGGCAAGTGACTAAGTGAGCAAGCGCCCCTTTGCTAAAAAACTAAATCTAAGAATTACGGGAGAATTCTGGACAAATCTGTGGTATGAAGTATTACCTGTTACCTGTTTTGAAAAATCGAATTCCAAATCATCTGCTGAATTTCAACATTGATATCTGTGCTTCTTTCTATTGGCCCCTCCTGGAAATCTAGGAGTTGATCATCATTTTTGGCGGAGCCCCCCCTTCTGGGGGGGGGGAGCCCCCAGTGTTACCCATTTGTCCGGTCGACCGACCATCCATCCATCCATCCATCTGACTGTGATGAAGCCTGACACGTCAGCCAATGGTCTCGTAACTAACTTGCTTCCGTTGCCACCTGTCGCTCCGTCGCGATCACTCTCCGCCAATTGTTAGCGTCGCAGGCGACGCTGCATAGAACTTGTTGAAGTTGGGCAAGTCCCTAAAGCCTTTTTGGCTACCCCTCGAATGGAGCATATGTACATGTATGTGTGTGTTTCCGGGCTTCTCCAATGTATGTGAGCATGCATGTTCGTTGTTACATTCCAGGGGTAGCCAAATAGGCTAAAGGGACTTGACCAATCATGATATCAGGAGGGGCTAAAACCGGGAAGACACTAATAAACTGAGCCCCAAACAACTGACGGGGGCCCTGAATTCGTGATACAGTGATAATTTAATTCTGTGATACCATGTGTAAAGCCGATTATCTCAGGAGCGCTGGAAAGCTGGCACTGTCAGCTTCCAGGTGCTCTAGGTTGCGTTAGGTTTGGCTGAATAGCGAGGCTGGGGTCCTGGGAAGTTGCATAGTATATGCTGCTTACAGCGGAAAAGAACAACACTGCAGCTGCAGCAGAGAACACTGCTGCTTGCAGCGGACATGAGCAACACTGCAGCTGCAGCCTAAAAGAACAACGCTGCTGCTTGCAGCGGAGAAGAACAACACTGCAGCTGCAGCAGAGAACACTGCTGCTTGCAGCGGAAACGAACAACACTGCAGCTGCAGCGGAAAAGAACAACACTGCAGCTGCAGCCTAAAAGAACAACACTGCAGCTGCAGCAGAAAAGAGCAACACTGCAGATGCAGCGGAAAAGAGGAACACTGCTGCTGACCTCCTGTGATTGATGTGATTGGTCTTGGGTTGGCATCTCCCCCCTACCTACGGTGCCTACTCCCTCGTTATGTAGGAGCAGCTCCGCCGATCACATCGACAAATTCCTTGAGTCGAGGACTATCACACGGAGACCCACCCTTTGCTTGCTTATAGTACACACATACACCCCTTACCACACATACACACATACCTTATAGTACACACATACACACATACACACATACATACACCTTACAGTACACACATACACATCTTATAGTACACACATACACACATACACACATACACACACACCTTACAGTACACACATACACATCTTATAGTACACACATACACACATACCTTATAGTACACACATACACACATACACACATACATACACCTTACAGTACACACATACACATCTCATAGTACACACATACACACATACACACACACCTTACAGTACACACATACACATCTTATAGTACACACATACACACATACCTTATAGTACACACATACACACATACACACATACATTCACCTTACAGTACACACATACACACCTTACCACACATACACACCTTATCACACATATCCATCTTATCGCACAAACACACCGTATCACACAAGCACATCTTATCACGTATACACATCTTATGACACAAACACACCTTATCAAACAAACACACCTTATCAAACATACACACCTTATCAAACATACACACCTTGTCACACGGAGACCCACCCTTTGCTTGCTTTTAGTACCGTTTCTGAAATGGGATTTTTTAATGCCCTACCAGTAAAGGTGTGGTTTTTTAGCTAGTGGATCCAATGAATGTATGTATGTTATAGTCCAGGGGTAGGCCAAATATGCTTAAGTGACTTGCCCAACCGTGATAGTGAAGGCTCCAAAAGAAAAAGCATTGATGAACTGAACCCCAAACAATCGCAAGCATTGATGAACTGAGCCTCAAACAATGCCAGTGGGGCCAATGCCAGTTAATTCTTTATTTATTTATTTGTATTTATTTGTTATGCGGTACCAGTAAGGGTTCAGTTTCTGAGCTAGTGGGGCCGATGCCAGTTAATCCTGTCAAGCAAATATAAGCTTGTTAACGATGGAGCAAAAAACCTCTTCTGGTAAAAAAGAAACTCCCGCCCTTTTTTCTCCTCCCACTCCAGGCATATTTTTTGCTTCTGCTGCCGGTGATAGGAGTGGAAGCAACAGCCATGAAGACACGCATGCATCATCATCATCATCATCGCTCGCATCCACTGCTGACGACCATCACATATCTGCATCTGGGGCTGTACCTGGGTCTCAAGCAGCTCCAAGCAACATAGGGATGAACATTGGCTTGGCTTCAAGCAACATAGGGATGAACATTGGCTTGGCTTCAAGCAACATAGGGATGAACAGTGGCTTGGCTGATGGCGCTGGATTCATGGCTGATAGCAGTGGCATAGATGGAGGGGAGGGGGGCTCTGCCCACCCCCCTCGCCGCCGCCCTCTAGTCGTGCCTTCCTTCGAATCTGATTCCAATACCACCTACAGCAACAGCAGCAAGGTTGGCAGTGACGGCAACAAAGGCACTGCGTATAGGCAGCAAAGTGTTGCTGCTGCTCCACCCTCTGCAGCAGCCTTTACTGCAGCTTATGGCTTGGCTTCATCAACCCCCAACTTGACTACCCAAATGCGACTTGCCTCCAAGGGCGCCCGTGCAACAGTTGCACTGACAGGTAGGCAACAACCTACCACCACCAACCACCAACCCCCAACTTGACTACCCAAATGCGACTTGCCTCCAAGGGCGCCCGTGCAACAGTTGCACTGACAGGTAGGCAACAACCTACCACCACCAACCACCAACCCCCAACTTGACTACCCAAATGCGACTTGCGTCCAAGGGCGCCCGTGCAACAGTTGCACTGACAGGTAGGCAACAACCTACCACCACCAACCACCAACACCCAACACCAACCACCAACACCAATCAACCACCAACAACATCAAGCACCCACACCAACCCCCTAACACCTCCAACCCCCAAACCTGACAGGTAGGCAACAAACTACCACCACCAAACACCAAACACCAAACCTGACAGAGCAACAGGTAGGCAATAACCTACCACCACCCACTACCAACAACCAAACCTGACAGAGCAACAGGTAAACAACAAACTACCATCACCAACCACCAACCACCAAACCTGACAGAGTGACAGGTAGGCAATAACCTACCACCACCAACCACCAACACTCACCACGAACACCAATCAACCAACAACAACCAAAACCAACACCAGCAACCAACCAACCAACACCAACACCAACACCAACACCAACACCAACACCAACACCAACACCAACACCAACACCAACACCAACCACACCAACACCAACACCAACACCAACACCAACACCAACACCAACACCAGCACCAACACCAACCACACCAACACCAACCAACACCATCACCAACACCAACCAACCAACACCAACA
Organism: Chlamydomonas sp. ICE-L; assembly: GCA_013435795.1. Classification (NCBI taxonomy): domain Eukaryota; kingdom Viridiplantae; phylum Chlorophyta; class Chlorophyceae; order Chlamydomonadales; family Chlamydomonadaceae; genus Chlamydomonas; species Chlamydomonas sp. ICE-L. The sequence goes on from JACBWV010000626.1 coordinate 38,990,046, forward strand.
CCAACAACCAACCAACCAACACCAACACCAACAACCAACACCAACACCAACAACCAACACCAAGGACCCAAACCAACCCACACCACCAAACACCAAACTACACCAACCCCCAAACCTGACGGGTAGGCAACAACCTACCACCACCAACCACCAACCACCTAACCTGACAGGTAGGTAACAACCTACCTCCACCAAACCCCAAACCTGACAGATTGGTAACAACCTACCACCACCAACCCTTAAACCTGACAGGTAGGCAGCAACCTACCACCATGAACCCTTAAGCCTGACAGGTAGGCAACAACCTACCACCACCAACCCTTAAACCTGACAGGTAGGCAACAGCCTACCACCACCAACCCTTAAACCTGAGAGGTAGGCAACAACTGACCACCATGAACCTACCACCCCCAACCCCCAAACCTGACAGGTAGCAAGACCATTCCACCACCAACCTACCACCCCCAACCCTTAAACCCGACAGGTAGGCAACGCCCGCCATCAGCTTCTCATAGGAACGAGCCCACTTTGATAGACCAGCTGATGCGAGTGGAGAAGGCAGACAAGGCGGCTGGTTTGGGGGTGGGGGTTGGAGAGAGTGAAGAGGCTGGGGGGAGGGGGGACTCTTTGATCCGGGTGAGGAAGGCAACACATGCGTTGGCAGAGGAGGTCGCCCAGATGGAGCTGGAGGTAGAGAAGAAGCGGGCTCAACAAAGCTGAGATCTTTTGACGGCAACTCTGTAAAACTTACTGCAGGCTTGTAACAAGCTCCTAGACATGTCCATACCATTTTTTTACGACGACACGTCGCCACTGCGTTGCCATTCCATCGTTGTCTGGAGACGCATGAACCACCCGCCCCCCCAGGCTCTGCACTTTGCGCTCCGTCATGCAATGGCTATGCAACCATCCTGAACTCAGACTTGGTCTGATGAGGGTGGGTGAGGGTTGCTACCATATGGCATTTTCCATCGATAGGCCAGCTTCTTGTTTCATAGGCGGCCCCACCTAGCCTTATGGATTAGTATATTCTGCCACCAGGGGACGGATGCTTACTGCCATAAGTGGGATAGCTTGCATGTGGGAGGTACTCGGGGGATGCTGTGGTCTACAAGGAGGCGTAGATGCCATGCATGTTGGTCCCTCATGTGTGGATTTGCAAGATGTCCAGAAGCACTCGCAGCCTGTATAGTTCAACAATAGTGCATGTCCCGAGGGGGGAAACAATGATAACCCAGAGGTCACATCCACAGCCACAGCAAGTCTTACCTATGGTGGCGACTTAGTATATCTCAAGATTCCGCACCCGACTTGCGTCCAATGGGATTCGACCCCCCCCCACACACACACACACACACACACACCTCTCGGGATATGCGTTATAGTTGAACTATACAGGCTGCCTATATAGTTCCACAAGGGGGGCGATTCCGATGGTAGGTTTGGGGATGGATTTTTTTGTGGGATGGATGGAGGTGATGCATAGCTGCATTCCATGCTTGGGTAAAGGGCGTGGCCGGGCTGGGGTGGCCCAGTGGGTTGGCGATGAGGAGGAGTTGGTGCCTTGTCCTTCCAATGGTGGGGGTGATTTTATCCCCAGTCCAGAGAGGAGGTTAGTGGATAATGGGGGCCCCGGCCGGAATAGTATCCAGGACCTGGACCTGGGTGGGTGGTATGTGTTCCGTAGGCTGTGTGCTTTGTGTGTGGGACCAAGAAGTCTGCCTTGGCACTGGCGAGTGCCCATCTGAGTGCCTTCTGGCCTTGGCATTCAGCAGAGAATGTATTACTGGTAGGGGTCGGCTATGTTATATAATATTAGTGAATAGATAATATTATATAATATTAGTCGTACGAGCTGTCTCACCAAAATTTCGAATGTATTCGAAAAACTAATATTATCGTGACACTATAATGATATTAGTGAAGATTAGTTTTTCAAACACTAATATTAGTTGCTGTTCCCTAATTACTGGTGCTCCTGTCCATGGGTGAGAGTATGGGTCTGGACTTGCCCCGAACAGGTGGTCAAGAGGGTGGGGGGAGAAGCAGTGGGGGAGGTGGTGCTCCCTCACCTGATTCCCATGGGTATCACCCATTTGTCACATATGCCAAGATGGAGCTAGTCACATGCTGGCTGGCTGCAAGCGCCCAGCCTTTCCTGGAATGTTTATTAATCGGCATAACCTTGTAGTAAATTCATACAGAAAGCAGTAGCCAAAGGGGGAGGAACTCGTGTGTATGGGCGCAGGCAAACTGGAGGACCTCCCTAGTGGGGTCCATGGAAACAGGCCGCCCTCGTGTCTTGAACCTCCAAACATGTCCCGACTCACCTGGGACAAACTCAGACCAGACCTCCTGTTGACCCCAGGTTAATACACATGCTCCAATCCCACCTCCTGTACCCTCGTCCACAAAGTGGAAGTCGGCTACTCTGTCAACTGACAAACAACCACTCTGTTAAATAACAACTACAACTAACAACCACTATGTTAAATAACAACTACTCTGTTAACTGACAAACAACCGCTCTGTTAAATAATAACTACAACTAACAACCACTCTGTTAAATAACAACTACTCTGTTAACTGACAACAACCACTATGTTAAATATGTGGAAAAGGGAATCAGCACAAGACCCTCTTGCAGGATCTGACAGCTTAGCGATACACATTACATTGCATTACATTGCATTACATTACATTACATTACATTACATGACATTACATTACATTACATTACATTACATTGCATTACATTACATTACATTACATAACATTACATTACATTACATTACATTACATTGCATTACATTACATTACATTACATTACATTACATTACATTACATTACGTTACATTACATTACATTACATTACATTACATTACATGACATGACATTACATGACATGACATGACATGACATGACATGACATGACATGACATGACATGACATGACATGACATGACGTTACATTACATTACATTACATTACATTACATTACATTACATTAAATTACATTACGTTACGTTACGTTACGTTACATTACATTACATTACATTACATTACATTACATTACATTACATTACGTTACGTTACGTTACGTTACATTACATGACATGACATGACATGACATGACATGACATGACATTGCATTGCATTACATTACATTACATTACGTTACATTACATTACATTACATTACGTTACGTTACGTTACATTACATTACATTGCATTACATTACATTACGTTACGTTACATGACATGACATGACATGACATGACATGACATGACATGACATGACATGACATGACATGACATGACATGACATGACATGACATGACATGACATGACATAACATTTCATGTTAAAGTCTACTTGACACGACGAGGGTGTATGAGACTCTGTGCTTAAACAAAAAGAAAAAACACCCACAAAGCAAAACAAAACCTTTACACCAGGGGTGCGTCCACTGTGTCGAGGACAGAATATAAAGTGATTTACTCACTTATTATATTGGACACCATAGGGACCATACCCACAATGAACGCACTCCCCAACCTCTCCCACCTAGGGATCTCAAAGTAGCTGCACTCAAGCTCTGCACCAAACTTCACACCCATGCCACTGTCTTCTTCCAGTCAATTGTCGAATGCAGACGACATATTGACCAGGACCAAAACCCTCCTCCTGGGGGCTGATCCCCCCTCACCCCCCCCCCCACCACCACCACCACCATTTGTGGTTGGCCCCAGTGCAAGCAAACTGGCTGACATCCTAAACCTCACGCCTCTTAATAAGGCGTGCTGCTTATTGACTTATTTCTAGCATAATGTGCGGATAATGCATTGTAAAGACTTGTCCGGGTCACTGTGCTATATTGTGTGACAATCCTCCTTGCCTCCGTCCTCCTTGAGTTTGATTCTTAAACTTGAACTTGGTTACATAGCTTCAGCCAGCAATTTGGCTGCTCGCCGTCTTCGGCAGTAAAAACAATTATTACCAGAAATGTAAACTCGAACAAAACACTTTTTTCTTTTCATTTTTATTTATTTATTTTGTTTTCATTTTCCATTTGTATTCTATTGTATATATTCCTCTTCTTCTGAACGAAAAAACAGTAAAAAAAAACAATTCAAATCTATCAAAAAAGACTTGATCCAGTCTTCATACATTCATGGATGAACAAAGGAAGCTTTTCTCGCCCTTTAACTTCTGGATTGCACATCAGACAATGTAGAGGAATCATTTTTGAGTTTGATTCCCTATCATTTTATTTTTAGGCGGAGCTCCCCCCTGTTGGAGGCGGGAGTACCCAGGTTTACCCTTTTGTCTGGTTGATTTTCTGTCTGCAAGAAACCATGGCCCTAACGAAGTAAACCCTAGCTTTGGTCCATGCACTCGACTCCGGTGCCACCTGTCACTCCGATACTCCGATTGCCAACACTCTCCGCCACTCCTCCGCGTTGCTTGCATACCGCTATGATCGTGAATTTCTATCTTCTTCAATATTGGTCCATTCAATCATTTGACTTGAATTCTTCTGTAATGAATTGGACTTGAATTTGAATTTGACTTAAATTCTTCTGTAATGAATTTGACTTGAATTTGAATTTGACTTGAATTCTTCTGTAATGAATTTGACTTGAGTTCTTCTGTAATGAGATGTAAAGGCTATTACCCAGAATATCTCCTTGGTCTCATACTGTTTTTTGAAGAAAAGTGGTACACGAGTCAAACATTAGTACATATACAAAATCTGGTTGTTTTGTGATAAATTGTACAACATTATACGACAAATTCAAACAATCAGTATGACATTGTCAACTTTATGTGTATACGGTACCGGTAATCAGTTACATATCAATGTATATCAAGTATAGTAATGTAATGTATACGGTAACAGTAATGTAATGTATACGGTACCAGTAATGTAATGTATACGGTACCAGTAATCAGTTACATATCAATGTATATCAACTATACGCCAGGCGACTCTCTAGAACGTGTAGATACCCTAACATATGTGTACAGGAGGTTATCCAGCACTACACGGGAGGACGCAAGTCATCCCATGGGATAACATGAGTCATCCAACAACAACAGCCCTAAACAATTGTGAGCTGCGCAGTGGCTGGCTCAGGGAGCTAGCAAGAAACTGCTGAGAAAAGCCGGATCGAAATGCTGATGTCTCGAAATGCTGTTTGGCCTACCCCTGGACTGTAACATACATACCGTACATAGGGTGCGGACAAGAGTGCCGGGGTTCAGTTCATCAGTGCTTTTACTTTTTAAGCCCTTCCTATTACGGTTGAGCAGGTCCCTTTAGCCTATTTTGCCTACCCCTGGACTGTAGCATACCTACGTACATTGTATAATTAAATGATCACTGTAGCACGAACTCAGGGCCCCCGCCAGGAAAACGGATGATTGTCCCCTTGTCAAATTTGCAAACGATGTCATACAGCCGTCCCCCTAGGAGAGTGGCGACCTCTGCAGATAGGAGGGTGGGGGGATATGTGGGTGGGTGACATGGGTGACATGGGTGGGCGATTTGTGTAGGCAGCACACAAGAGATAGTGTCAGATAGGAGGGTGGGGGGTTATACAGGTTTTTTGTAAGTGCGAATTTGCACAATTTGTGATAAAAAAACATGGTTTTGGGAATCGACCCCCCAGGAGAGTGCCGACCTCCACAGGTTGGCAGCACACAAGGGATAGCAGCAGATAGAAGGGTGGGTGGGTGGGTTTGTATATGTGTGTGTGTGTGGGGGGGGGTGGGGGGGTGGGGGGGGGGCTATAGAGTGGGGGGCATGGGGGTGTATGTATATGGGTGTGGGTGGGTGGGTTTGTATGGGTGTGGGTGCGAGGGTATGGAGCATCTCATGAGTCATACAGCTGACCCTCCCTGGAGAGTGACGACCTCTGCAGGTATGGCAGCACACAAGGGATAGCGTCATATAGGAGGGTGGGGGGATGGGTGTGTGGGTGGGTGTATGTGTGTGAGGGGGTGTGTGGGTTGGGTTTGTATAGGCTATTGTGTGTGGGTATGGGTGAGGGTGGGTTTGTATGGGTGTGGGTGCGAGGGTATGGAGGGCATCTCAAGGGTGACAGTTTTCCCCAGCTTTCTGTAGGTCCAGTTGTAACCAATGAGGAAAACGTGGTGTCCGATAGGGTGACGTGAGTATCGTTATCGCTCACACTTCACCCCACTTTCGAAAGACCGACGCCCACTATTGGTGAGCAAGTCCGGACCGGCCAGGTCCCCTTCCGTCGAAGGAGATTTCCTCAGGCAGGCGACCTGCACTTCGGTTCTTCCGGGGATCGTACTCGGGATGCCTGGCGACGATTCGCTCAAGGCAGGCCCTCAACGACACCACCAATTGTAACCAATGAGGAAAACGTGGTGTCCGATAGGGGGACGTGAGGATTGTTATCGCTCACACCAGCTGTGCAGTAAAAGTTGAAAAGCAAGAATCTCTCTTGTTAGGCCTTGGCAACTCTCAGCCCTTCTACAATATGCACTTTATTCGCTAGTTTCTCTATGCCTTGGTAGTTCGCTTTGCTTGTTGTCAAGCCTTTTAATTTGCTCTTTCGTACGCTATTTTGGAGGTTACCTCCTGGACCAGGTTCTGAGGGGTATGTTGCCCAAACCCTCACTGTTATAAAACTGTCCAGCTGCCCCGGCGCTGTTCAGTCTCGACATTGATTTTTGCTGAGTATGTAACAATATCCTCTCTCAAAAAAAAGCAAGCCTGATTTCAGGATTGTGGCATAGCACGGTACGGTACGGGGCGGAGTGCAAAGCGCAGAGCCCCCGGGGGGTACAAGGGGCAGCGCGTCGCACTGGGGTCGCACCGATTCGCTAAATTTGCGATGCACTGCACAGTCAAACAACGCGAGGGTGCATCTCATGTAATAACATTTTAAGTTTATTAAAATTAGGCATTGAGCATGATTTAGTTGTCAATGACTCTAATATAAGAATGCTCATGAACCCTGAGGCATTCAGAGGATGGGCCTGAGCTAGCTACATGGGCTGGGCCTGTGTGACCCAGGTGCGACCTAGGTGCGACCCAGGGCACAATCACTTACTCGCAGTTGCACTTCGTGGCGACCAAGGGCCCAATTCGCCCTAAACTCGCACACCTGAGGGTTGCACAGGGGTCGCACCTGGGTCGCACAATTGGATACCGGACGCACACAAAAAGAACTGCCATGAATCATTCAGAGGATCATGTAGCATCAATTTTGAAGTGAGACACACAACGAAATGTTCAAAGAATCAAAGTATGATACAAAACGCAATGTTAAAAGTGTGATACAAGACGTAATGTTAGAAGTGTGACACATATGTAATGTTAAAAGTATGACACAAAACGTAATGTTATAAGAGTGACACGAAACGTAATGTTAAATTGTCTGCATAGCACAAACTCTGGGCCCCCGGTCGTTTACAGTTTGTTGGGGTTCAGTTCAACAGTGCTTGTTTTTCCTGCCTTTCCTGTTTTTAAGGTTGGACAAGTACCTTAAGGTTGGCCACCCCTGGACTGTAAAATACATGGCCATTGTAACATATTGAGCAATGTGTTCAAAAACCAATTTGAACACATAGAAATATCTTATTGGGGTATAATGAATAACTGGAAGGCAAAGGAACGAGCTCGTGCTTAAGTACCCTTTTACTTTTTGTTTACCCTTTTTACTTAGCCCCGTTCGGAGCGGGATGGCTCTATCGTAGAGCGATCCCGGATCGAACGGAAGCAGGTGCGGGGTTCTATCGGGTTGATGGTTCGAACCCCATCGAGGTTACCTGGGCCCACCCAGAGGGTCGCCGACCGGCATGGTAACTGGACTCCAGGTGCGATGTAAGCCCGTCCATCGCATACTATTTTTATACCCTTTTACTTCTTCCAGCGCGTCCACCTGAAACCTGATAGACCCTGTCCGTTGGTCTACTCAGTCAACTGTTTAGGTCGCTATGTATTCCCGTCTCCCCACCTGAACAAGTGATATGCAGCGTCACAAGCGACGCTAAAAATTGGCGGAGATTGTTTGCGATAGAGCAACAGGTGGCTATGGAAGCGAATTAGTTACGAGACCGTTGGCTGATGTGTCAGGCTTCATCTCGGTCAGATGGTCAGTCGATCGGTCGGTCGGTCAAACCGACAAATGGGTAACCCTGGAGGCTCCCCAGTTGGTGAAGCTCCCCCTTGAAGAGGGAGCTTCACCAACTTCGTTTGGTCCTCGTCAGACGGGAAGTTGTCGCCTGCTCAAGGGGGAGCGGGCAGGGGATCACTATCCGTCAGTCATACATAGGGAACGGCAACATGATATCATATGATATCATGTCATCATATGATATCTTATGATTTCATATGATGCCGGCAGTCTGCCTAGGCCAAAGTTACTATTTAAATACAATATCATGTGATGCAATTTGCTTGATATCTTACGATATCAAACTCACCTTTGGCCCAAATAATATGATATGCTGATCCCTAGTCATACAGCACCCAAGTCACCCTTGAAGGCAACGTCTACTCTCTCACCCAGTTCTGAGTCCGTCTTACTCACTTGTGGCCATACACCCACACCCACCCACATACCCACCCACAAACTACCTCACTGCATTTAGCCCCCCCCCCCCCCCACACACACACCCCCCCCACACCCCCACACCCCCACATACCCACACACCCACAAACTACCTCACTGCATTTAGCCCCCCCCCCCCACCACCACCACCCACCCACCCACCCACCCACCCACATACCCACCCACAAACTACCTCACTGCATTTAGCCCCCCCCCCCACCCACCCCCCCCCCCACCCACCCACATACCCACCCACAAACTACCTCACTGCATTTAGCCCCCCCCCCCCCCACCCCCCCCCACCCCCCACACACCACACACATACCCACACACAAACTACCTCACTGCATTTAGCAGTGAGTTCCGAGTCCCTCAACCCGGTGGTTGGGTGTTCGGTTCGTTTGTCCTCGACACACCCTTGGTGTAAAGGTTTTGTTTTGCTTTGTGGGTGTTTTTTCTTTTTGTTTCAGCACAGAGTCTCATACACCCTCCTGGTGTCAAGTAGACTTTAACATGAAATGTTATGTCATGTCATGTCATGTAACCCCTCTGCCTTCCACTCTTTGCATTTTTGGCTTCAAGCAGAAGCTTCTAGGTAGCTTCCCCCACCAGCCAGTGGGCTACACCCAATGATTTCAGCAGTTCTAGTGCAGTGCTTTTAAGTTACCGCTTCTAACTTATCTAACGTTTACTGCTCTAAACATGTTTATGCATCATGCGGGGTGTTTGTTTGATGTTTTTGTTTGTTTGTTTTTTGTTTGTTTTGGCTCATTCGCCTGTCTGATTGCTTCTTTCTTTGTTAGTTAATTAGCAACTCAGTCAGTTAGTCAGTCAGTCAGTCAGTCCGTCAGTCAGTCAGTCAGTCAGTCAGTCAGTCAGTCAGTCAGTCAGTCAGTAAGTCAGTCGGTCGGTCGGTCGGTCGGTCGGTCGGTCGGTCGGTCGGTCGGTCGGTTGGTCGGTCGGTCGGTCGGTCCGTCAGTTAGTCAGTCAGTGCGTTACTTATTTATTTATTTATTTATTTATTTAGTTAGTTAGTTAGTTACATTGGCAGGACTGACAGATGTACTGATGGATGGACTGATGGATGGATGGATGGATGGATGGATGGATGGATGGATGGATGGATGGATGGATGAAAGGATGGATGGATGGATGGATGGATGGATGGATGGATGGATGGATGGATGAATGGATGGATGGATGAAAGGATGGAAGGATGGATGGATGGATGGATGGATGGATGGATGGATGGATGGATGGAAGGATGGATGGATGGATGGATGGATGGATGGATGGATGGATGGATGGATGGATGGATGGAAGGATGGATGGATGGATGGATGGATGGATAGATGGATGGATGGATGGATGGATGGATAGAACACTGTAGTGAATAAATATACATGTAAATGTAAATGTAATGTAATTTAAATAAAAATGAAAATGTAATGTATATGTATATGTAATGTATATGCAAATGTAAATGTAAATTATGTCACACCTGGGTGCTTGATCATTCCAAGCTTCCACGAATCGCAGGTGAATCTTGCATTGAGGTTGGTCTCAATGGACCTGCCCATGCCCTCTAGCACCACCAGGTCCACTCCATGGCATGCGTCACATAGATCTTGCGATATGTTTTTTCTCAGGTCAATCACGGGGAGATGTGATCCTGAGCTCATCACCCTTAGCCGACCATCTTGCACTGCAACCCTGTGGGGGGGTTAGGGTTTAGAGGTTTAGGTGACTGATTTTTTCTCAGGTCAATCATGGGGAGATGTGATCCTGAGCTCATCACCCTTAGCTTACCATCTTGCATGGCAACCCTGTTCGGGGGTTTAGGGTTTAGGGTTTAGAGATGTGATCCTGAACTCATCACCCTTAGCTTACCATCTTGCATGGCAACTCTGTTCGGGGGTTTAGGGTTTAGGGTTTAGAGATGTGATCCTGAGCTCATCACCCTTAGCCTACCATCTTGCAGTGCAACCCTGTTCGGGGGTTTAGGGTTTAGGGTTTAGAGATGTGATCCTGAGCTCATCACCCTTAGCTTACCATCTTGCATAGCAACCCTGTGTCAGGGTTTAGGGTATAGAGGTCTAGAGGTTTAGGGTTCAGAGGCTTAGAGGTTTAGGGGTTCAGGGATGTAGGAGTTTAGAGGTATAGGTGTTTAGGGTTTAGAGGTTTAGAGGTTCAGGGATTTAGAGGTTTAGGGGGTTAGGGGGTTAGGGTTAAGGTTTTTCACCCACCGTCCACCACCCACCACCACCTACGAGCAGCATCTTCTAGGCAGCTCCCCTAACTGGCTATTCAGCCAAACCTGGTGCAACCTCAAGCACATTAAATCTGGCACAATCAGCTGTCTAGAACTGCTGACACAGTTTGGTGTAGCCCGGTGGCCAGCTCGGGGAGCTGCCAAGAAGCTGCTATACAACCCCCAAAAGAAAACCCTGATACATGCAGTGGATCTCACTGGATCGTGTCATCCACCTCAGCGACAGATGTCATGATGGAATGTAGCTCAGCAGCAGTGATGTCATTCACGGTCGGTTTCTCGTTGGCGGCAATAATGACCTATAGTGGTTTGGTGGTTGGTGGTTGGTGGTTGGTGTTGATGATGGAATGCAGCTCAGCAGCAGTGATTTCATTCACGGTTGGCTTCTCAATGGTGGAAATAATGGCCATGTAGTTAGTGTGCTCCCTGGTTTCCATGGTGGGCGGTCGGTGGTGGATGGTGGGTATCGCTCGGAGGGAGTTGGATTTGGAAGATGGTGATCAGCACGGAGTTGGCTATAAAACCATGTAACAATTAAATTCAATTATACGCAGGCCCTTGGATGGTGATACTAGTTGTCGGTGTTGATTGGTGGTTGGCCCCAGTGTAAGAAAGAGGGCTGGCCCAGTTCTATTTATTCAAACCTGATTGTGGCGTTTTCCTAGCTTTATTGTTTTGATGCCTCCTCCAGGGACAGCGTTTTAATGCTTTCTATAGCTTTTTACAGCTTTTTGTAGCTTTTTAGGGCCGTTTGGGGGGGGGGGGGGGGGGGGGGGGGGGGGACTTTTTGAATACTTGTGTAATTAGCGATAATTTCTCCAAAACGGGGTCAAAACTAGCGATCGCTATATATAGCGGAAATAAAAATTCCTGGGCTGGACCCCCTCGACCTCACGCCTCCTAATAAGGCGTACAATTCATTTATGTATTTATTGTTGTTGTTGAGGTACAACCCTTGACCCTTCAATGCAAAGAAGAGTCCTGGAACGGTGCCTCCCGACCACTTCAGAGTTTTTTTCCTTTCGTTTTCAGAGAAGGGTGTGCTTACACTAGCGATTTGGTAGGCGTGGACGAAGAGGAAGAAAGGACTGCCGGGGGGAGGGGTGGGTTTCGGGCGGGGCAGGAGGGCCAAGAAGTTCAAGTCGTCTAGTAGCGGCAGATGTTGGCCAAAGAAGGGTCCCAAGTAGGATCCTCCTATGGTCGCGGGGGGGGGGGGGAGGTGGGTACGGGGGGGGGGAGGGGTGGGTAGTGTGAGTGTTGTGTTGTGCGCTTGTTATGTTGTCGTGTGTCGTGTGCATGTGTGTGGGTGGTGGTAGGGTTGCTGGTGTGGTGAAAAAGCTCTGTGACTTTCACATATATCGTCGACTTTTTGTGTGTGTGCTGGACGATTCCCAATACTTTGGCGATTTAGTGCGACACAGTGAGACCCCAGTGCCGGACACGCTGGGGCGGGCCCCCCCCCCCAAATCCTGTGGAGAGCAGAGAGTGAAGCCCACGGGTTCGGGGGGGCATTTCTAACTAGGGTTTTTGTTTTTTAGCCAGGACCACATGCATCGCCATTGCGCAGCGACAGAACATGGCAAAGGCGTAACCGGATAAAATTTGTGGTTAGCTGTAGCACAGTAAGTTGGCAGGGGAATACATGGGTGGGATTACTAAAATAGTCAAGAACTGCCTGCCCCACACATCCTCCCGGGCGCTGCCTTTGCGCTCCACAGGGTCATCCGGGGTGGCCCAAGGCAGTCACCAGGGGCCCATGCAGCGCATCGCACTGGGGTCGCACCTGATGAGAAGTCGCTCAATTTGCGACTGCACCGACGAGGAAATAACAAGTGGGGACACACATCATCCTACTGCCCATCACAAGAAAGTTTCCACGAAAATAATAGTAACATGAGAGGATGAGGGGGCCAGCCAATTTGCTTGCCCACTGGGGGCCATATCCACCAACAAGGACAGCCCACACGGCCAAGACCACCAACCCAAGCCCATTTTGCTTGCACTGGGGCCAACCACCAACCCAAGGACAGCCCAACCACCCCCCCCAGCCCATTTGCTTGCACTGGGGCCAACCACCAACCCAAGGACAGCCCAAGCCAACCACCAACCCAAGCTCATTTGCTTGCACTGGGGCCAACCACCAACCCAAGGACAGCCCAACCACCCCCCAGCCCATTTGCTTGCACTGGGGCCAACCACCAACCCAAGGACGGCCCAAGCCAACCACCAACCCAAGCCCATTTGCTTGCACTGGGGCCAACCACCAACCCAAGGACAGCCCAACCACCCCCCCAGCCCATTTGCTTGCACTGGGGCCAACCACCAACCCAAGGACAGCCCAACCACCAACCCCAGCCCATTTGCTTGCACTGGGGCCAACCACCAACCCAAGGACAGCCCAACCACCAACCCAAGCCCATTTGCTTGCACTGGGGCCAACCACCAACCCAAGGACAGAATACTCTCCATACCTCTGTTCCAGCCTTCACAAGTTCTCGTGCCAAAGGAATCATTCCAAGAATGAAGTCACATCCAGCGTTATCACTGATAGGTGGCGGGTGGTGGTGGTGGTGGTGGGTGATGGGTGGGTTGGTGATGGCTGGTGTGTGGTGGGTGGGTTGGTGATGGGTGGTGTGTGGTGGATGGTGGATGGTGGATGGTGTTTGGTGGGTTATTGGGTGGGTTGTGATGGGTGGTGTGTGGTGGATGGTTGTGTGTGGTGGTGGGTGGATGGGTGGGTTGGTTATGGTTTGTGTGTTGTGGATTGGTTGATGGTGTGTGTGGGTTATTGTGTGGGGTTGATGGATTGGTTGGGTGATGTGTGGTTTTTTTGTGGATGGTTTGTGGTGGTTATTTTGTGATTGTGGTTGGTTTATTGTGGTGTGTGGTGGATGGTGGATGGTGTGTTGTTGGTGTTATTTTGGTTGTTGTTATGGATGGTTGTTTCATTGTTGTGTGGTTTTGGTTTAGGTGGGTGTGTGTGTGGTTGTGGTGATGTTTTTTGTGTTCTGGTATTGTTTGTATGGTGTTGTGGTGTTTGGATTGTTGATTGTGTGTCTGGTTTTTGGATGTGTCTCGTTGGGTCTGATTGATTTTTTTGTTATGTGTGTGTGTTTTTGGTTTACTTGTTTTGTGTGTGGTTTGGTGGTGATGTGTGTTTTTTGTCCTCCTACTTTTTTTCTCCGTCGTGATAGGTCGGTGTGTATAGTTTCATAGATGGTGTGTATGTGACAGTGTGGTGTGATGTGTTGCGTGCTAGTGGTGTGCATGGTTTGGTGATGGGTGTGGTGTGGTGGATGGTGTGTGGTGGTGTGGGTGTGGGTGGGGTGGTGATGGTGTGGTTGGGATGTGGATGGTGTTTGGTGGGTGATGTTTGGTGGGGTGATGGATGGGTTGGTGATTGGGTGGTGTGTGGTGGCTGGTGGTCTGGTGTGTGGTGGGTGGCTTGTGGTGGGTGCTGGCTGGGTTTTGTAGCTGGGTTTTTTGGTCGGTGACATTTGCAGGATTGTGTGGTGGTGGGGTTGATGTGTGGTGGGTGAGTGTGCTTGGTTGTGATGGGTATGGCTCGTCGTGGTGGATGCGGGTTGTCTGGGTGGTGGTGGTTCATGACGGCTGGCGTTGGTGATGGGGGGGGGGGGGGGGGGTTGTGGTGGATGGTGGATGGTGTGTGGTGGGTGATGTGTGGTGGGTGATGGATGGGTTGGTGATGGGTGGTGTGTGGTGGATGGTGTGTGGTGGGTGATGTGTGGTGGGTGATGGATGGGTTGGTGATGGGTGGTGTGTGGAGGATGGTGTGTGGTGTGTGGTGGTGGTGGGTGATGGGTGGGTTGGTGATGGGTGGTGTGGTGGTGGTGTGTGGTGGGGTGATGTGGTGGTGGGTGATGGATGGGTTGTTGATGGTGGTGGTGTGGTGTATGGTGTTGTGTGGTGGGTGGATGGGTTGGTGGTGATGGGTGGTGTGTGGTGGAGGGTTGATGGTTGTGTGGGTTGTTTGTTTGTTGTTTGGTGCTGGATGGGGTTGGTGCTGGTTGGTGTGTGGTGGATGGTGTTGATGGTTTTGTTGTGGGGTGAATTTGTTGTTGGGTGATGGGCTTGTTTTTGTTGTATTGGGTTTTTTGTTTTTTTGATTGCGGATCGGTGGTGTGGGTGATGTGTGTGGTGGATGGTGTGGGTTCTGAGGGGTGGGTGTGGTGATGGTGTGGGTGGGTGATGGTGTGGTGGGGGATGGATGTGGTTGGTGATGGGTGGTGTGGTGGAGGATGGTGGTGGGTGTGTGGTTGGTGGTGGTGATGGTTGGGTTGGTGATGGGTGTGTGTGGTGGATGGTGTGTGGTGGGTGATGTGGGGTGGGTGAGGATGGGTTTGGTGATGGTGGTTGTGTGGTGGATCTTGTGGTGAGTGAAATGTTTGGTGGGTGATTGATGCTTTTGATGGGTGACATGTTGTGGAGATTGGTGTTGTGAGATTGGTCTGGTGGTGGTGGTGATGGTGGGTGGTGATGGGCACCTGTGTGGTGGATGGTGTGGTGGCACTGGGTTGATGGTGGTGGGTGAATGGAGGGTTGGTGAGGGGTGGTGTGTGGTGGATGCTGTGTGGTGGGGGTGTGGGGTATCTGTGGGGGTGATATGGGTTGGGGTTGCGTGATGGGTGGTGTGTGTGGATGGTGGATGGTGTGTGTTTGGGTGATGTGTGGTGGGTGATGGTGGGTTGGTGATGGGTGTTGTGTGGGTGGATGGTGTGTGTTGGTGTTGGTGGTGGGTGATGGGTTGGGTTGGTGATGGGTGGTGTGGGTGGTGGATGGTGGATGTGCTGGTGGTGGGTGATGTTTGGTGGGTGATGGAGGGTTGGTGATGGGTGTGTGCGGTGTATGTGTGTGTGTGTCTGGTGGTGGTGGGTGATTGGTGGGTGGTGATGGTGTTGTGTGGTGGATGGTGGATGGTGTGTGGTGGGTGGGGTGCTGTGTGGTGGTGAGTGGGTTGGTGGTGGTGTGGTGGGGTTATGGTGGGTTGGTGATGGGTGGTGTGTGGTGGATGGTGTGTGGGTGGTGTGGTTATGTGGTGTTTGGTGAGGGTGGGTTTGGTGGAGTCTAGTATGGTTGGTGGGGTTGATGTGGTGGTTGGTGTGGATGGGTTGGTGATTGGTGTGTGTGTGTTGGATCGGTGTTGTGGCTGGTGGTGTGATGAGGGTCGGTTGGCATTGTGGTTGGTGCACATGGTTTTTATCTGGCTGGTGATGGTGTGTGGTGGGTGGATGTCATGGTGGTTGCATGGTGGGTTGGTGAATGGGTGTGTGTGGTTGTCTTTTGATGAGTGTTGTGTGGGTCTGATGTTGGTGGGTGATGGAGAGGTATTGGTGTGTGGTGGTGTGCGGTGGAACAGGTGCATGGATGGTGTGTGGTGGGTGGGGGGTGAAAAAAAACACAAAAAAAAACAATCAAAAAAAAAACTGTGTGGTGGGTGATGGATGGGTTGGTGATGGGTGGTGTGTGGTGGATGGTGTGTGGTGGTGGTGGGTGATGGGTGGGTTGGTGATGGGTGGTGTGTGGTGGATGGTGGATGGTGTGTGGTGGGTGATGTGTGGTGGGTGATGGATGGGTTGGTGATGGGTGGTGTGGTGGTGGCATGGTGGTGTCACGTGGTGTGGGATGAGGGTGGGGCTTGGTGATGGGTGGTGATGTGTGTGGATGGTGCGATGGGGTGTGGTGGGTGATGTGTGGTGGTGATGAGGGGGTTGGTTATGGGTGTGTTGGTGGTGTGTGATGTGCAGGGATGGTTGCGGGTGGGTTGATGTGATGGCTGGGTGATGGATGGTTGGTAGGGGTGGTGTGTGTGGATGTGGATGGTGGTGTGGGGGTTGATGCTGTGGTGGGTGAGGATGGGACTTTGGTGATTTCGGGTGGTGTGTTCCATGGATTGCTGTGTGGTGGTGGTGGGTGAAGGGTCTGGTGGGTTTGGATGATGGGTTGTTGTTGTGGTGGATTCAGGATGTGTGTTGGTGGGTGATGTGCTGGTGGGATGATGGTATGGTCTTGTGTGATACAGTATGGTTTGGTGGATGGTGGATGTGGTGGGTGATGGTGGTGGGCTGTTGAGGGGGGGGGGGAATTCTGGTTGGTGATGGTGGTGGTGTGGAGAATGTGTGTGGGTGTTGGTGTGGTGGGTGATGGGTGGGTTGGTGATGGGTGGTGTGTGGTGGATGGTGGATGGTGTGTGGTGGGTGATGTGTGGTGGGTGATGGATGGGTTGGTGATGGGTGGTGTGTGGTGGATGGTGTGTGTGGTGTGGGGTGATGGGTGTGGTTGGTTGATGGTGGTTGTGGTGGTGGATGTGGGATGTTTTGGTGGTGGGTGATGTGTGGTGGGTGGCTGCTGGGTTGGTTCTGGGGTGGTTGTGTGGTGGCTTGTGGCTGGTGTGTGGTGGGTGCTGTGTGGTGGGTGCTTCGGCTGGGTTGTGCTTGGTGGTGTGTGGTGTCATGTTGTCTGGTGTGTGGTGGTTGCTGTTTGGTGGGTGCTGGCTGGGTTGGTGCTTGGTGGGTGTGGTGGCTGGTTGTGTGGTGCTGTGTGGTGGTGCCTGGCTGGGTTGGTGCTGTTTGTGTTTTGCGGCTGGTGTGTGGTGTTTGGTTGTGTGGGTGCTGGGTGGGTTGGTGATGGTTGGTGTTTTGTGGCTGGTTTGTGGTGGGGTGACTGTGTGTTGTTTATTGCTGGGTTTTTGCTGGTGTGTGTTGTTGATGGTGTGTGGGTTTGTGCTGTTGTTTGGGTGATGTGCTGGGTTGTTGCTGGGGTGGTTCTGGCGTGCTGTTGTTTGTTGTGGTTGTGGTGGTGTGCTGGTTTTTTGCTTCGGTGCTGGGTTTGTGTTTTGGTTGCTTTGTTTGGCTGCTGTGCTGTGTTGTTGGTGATGGATTGGTTTGTTGATGGTTTGTGTTGTTTTCTTGTTGTTTGTGGGTTTGTTTGTTTTTGATGGTGCTGGGTCTTGGTGATGGGTGGTGTGTGGTGAGATGGTGGATGTGTGGTGGGTGGGTGATGTGTGTGGGGTGATTGATGGGGTTGGTGATGGGTGGTGGTTGGTATTGATTGTGTGTGTGGTGTGGATGTTTTGGTTTTTGATTGGATGGGCTTCTTGGTCTCTGGTCTTTGTGGTGTGTGGTGTATGGTGGAATGGTTTTTGGTGTGTGTGATGTTCTGTGGGTGTGGATGGGTTGGTGATGGTGGTTGTGCGGTGGATGGTGTTTGGTGTGTGGTGGTGGTTGATGGGTGGGTTGGTTGACGGTGGTGTGTGTGGTGGATGGTGGATTGGTGTGTGGGGGTTATGCGTTGGTTGTTTGATGTGTTTGTGGTGGTGTGGTGTGGTGGGTGCTGGGTGGCCTTTTTGTTCTTGTTTTGGTTTTTTTGCTGTTGGCTTTTTTTTTTTTGTGTTGCTGTTGTGTTGTGTGCTCGTTGGCCGGGGTTCTGTTGTTGGTTTTTTCTTGGGTTGTGTTGTGCTGTTGTCTGTTTGTTTTGGTTTGGTGTTTGTTTTGTGGCTGGTTGGTTGTTTTTTCACTACTTGTTTGGTGTTTTTATGTTGTTGTTTTTTGTTTGGATGGTGGCCACATGGACCACCAACAGTATTCATGAGGTGTTTCAAGATACAAAAGTACTAAAATCAGGTTGACTGAAAGTCTGGCTAACGCCCCTCCCTCCCCAACGCCCATACCCCACCACCACCCCAATCCCACCAACCTAACTCATTTTAACTTTGCACAAACATCACCCCATACACCCCGCCACACGATACTCCACTACCTTCTCAACAAACTAAGTGTCTTATGTAGTTACAAATATGAGTAAACGCACACCAACTTGTGCCCTTCTTGTGGTACCAACAAATAGGAATACATACCAGCTACAACAACACCCGTATTGCCTTCTTGTAGTACTACAAATAGGAGTACAATGCACCCAAACAGTATTGCCTTCATGTTGTACTACAAATAGGAGTACAACTCACACAAACAGTAGTGACTTCTTGTAATACTACAAATAGCAGTACAACGCACACAACCCGTAGTGCCTTCATGCAGTACTACAAATAGGAGTACAACTCACACAAACAGTAGTGCCTTCTTGTAGTACTACAAATAGGAGTACAACTCACACAAACAGTAGTGCCTTCTTGTAGTATGATGAAGCGAAGGACTCCCTCATGCCAGCTATGATCTCATCGATGTTATCTGGCCCAAGGACGCGGCAACAGTTTTGAGGGGTGGCTCCAAAGGTGCTCCCTATCCTATCCCTGTTCCCCCCGACCACCCCTTAACCCCCCTCCGCCCTCTTACCTCCTTTAAAACAACCCCCCGACCTCCACCCCCACCCCACCGGCCAAGCGCACCCCTCCTCCCTACTCCCTGGGCCTCTTCTGCTTGCCCTTCCCCCCTCCCCCCCAGCCCCGCCCTGGTTCTACATTCTCTGCCCCCACCCTCGCCACCCACCACCCCCCACCCCCACGACCCTCATCACGCCCAAACCCACACCCCGTACAACCATCCACCACCCAACCCTTACTCACACAAACAATAATGCCTTCTTGTAGTAAGATGAAGCGAAGGACTCCCTCATGACAGCTATGATCTCATCGATGTTATCCACAGCCCAAGGACGTGGCAACAGTTTTTGACGTGTGTCTTCAAACGCCGATGCGCCCCCCCCTTTCTCAAACAACTGGGCTGAGGCAGCGGCACCCAGGTCAAATATGTTGCCAGCAAACACCCCCCTCAGCGTCAGCTCCATGCGTGCGATAGCTGCTACCTTGGTCTTGTCAGCAGGGGGGGAACCTGAGGCAGATGTTTCCCCTGTGCTGTCAATCTCAGCGAGCACATCAGGCAGAAGTTGTAGTGCCTGCAGGGTAATTGGGAAGTCAGAGTATTAACAGAATTCCCCTGCGCTATCGATTTCAGCCAGCAGCTCTGGTAAAAGTAGTAGTGCCTGCAAGAGAATTGGGGAAGTCAGAATATTAAGAAAAGCCAGAGTATTAATATAATTCCCTTACAAACTTCCAGCTCCTCTGGTCAAAGTAACAAGTGCCTCTGGCAAGGGACAGCAGAAGTCAGAGTATTAATTAAAGACATACTGTGTGGAGTAGTAGTGCTTGCAAGGGGGCAGGACACAGATGCCAGCGCCTCTGGTAAATCTGTTGTATTGCTCGCAAGGACCAGCATAAACAAGTATTAATTAGAGCCAGAATAGGTGTATAGTGTGGCTTTTGCAAGGGGGCAGAGTTGGCGGCCAGCACCTCTGGCAAAAGTTGACAAGCTGTAGTGCCTGCGAGGGAATTGGGCAGGCCAGAGTATTAATAAAAACCAGAACCTGAGGAATGTGACGTATTACCTGCAAACAGGCAGAAGTTGGCTGCACAGCACCCTCCTCGGGCAAATGTTTGACAGCTGCAGTACTTGTCAAAGGGATATTGGGAGACTGTCTGATAGTGCATTTAATAATTAAAAGCCAGACTCTATGGAATAGTATGGTTGGCAAGGGGACAAGGAGATACTGCCAAACTTCTAACAAAGCTGAAGTGCTCAAGGGATTGTGGGGAAGCCCTATTATTAACAAAAGCCAGATTATTACCAAAAGCCAGATTATTAACAAAAGCCAGAGTACAGCCAGCACCTCTGCTCAATGTTGTTGTCATCCCTCTTGCACCAGCATAATAATCGTACCATTAAATTATCATCCCAGATGAGATGGTGCTTTAATTTATGGTATAAGAATGATCACTGTAGTACAACTCAGGGGCCCCCATCGGTAAAACAATTGTTTGGCTAAATGTTGTTGTCATCCCTCTTGCAACATCATGTGTATATGTTCCAGCCCAGGGGTAAACCACCATGTGTCTAACAGACTTGTGCCTACCGAAATATCAGAATACTACTTTTTAGACTGTCAGAGGGGCTATATTAACACAGCCCTTCAAGATCTGGGGTCCGCAAACAAGATTGGTAATG
>JACBWV010000626.1:39013884-39247613 GCA_013435795.1 Chlamydomonas sp. ICE-L
CAACAACAACAACAAACAACAACAACAACAACACAACAACAACAACCACAACAACAACAACAACAACAACAACAACAACAACAACAACAACAACAACAACAACAACAACAACAACAACAACAACAACAACAACAACAACAACAACAACAACAACAACAACAACAACAACAACAACAACAACACAACAACAACATCATCTGTGAGTTCGACAATAAGGCTAAGAACGAGAAAAAGTAAACATGCAAAATAATCTGCAATTACCTGTGATGTAGGTAACAGTCGAGACGCTGAGGTAGCCTGCATGTATGCATGTATGAATGGTTGAATGTATGAATGTATGAATGTATGGATTTATGAATGTAGGAATGTTGGAAAAAATTAGTAGTAGCCATTCGAACTGTCGCTGGTGTGTATCGGGAGACACACCCCTTAGGGCGAAATTCCTTTCACAACCCTGTCACAAAACTGTCACAACCCTGTCACAACCCTGTCACAACTAACATAAAAAAATCCTTCAATACTAAGACGTAACTGGCTTCGGCCACTCCCGTTACGCAACGCCAATGTTCCACGTCGCTTGCGACGCGATTTAGTTTGGGCTTGTTTATATTTCTGTACCAGGTTCAAGTTCATGTTCAAGTTCGAGTTCAAGTTCAGGTTCACATTAAAATATATCTGGACCAGGTTGCCCCAGCTTAACCTATTTTTCCTACCAAGCTTGAAATCCAGCCCCCCGCACCCACACCCACACCCACTCCCCCCCCCCCCCCCCCCCCCCCCCCCCCACACACACACACACACACACACTCCCACTCCCACACACACCCCCCCCCCCACACACACACACACCCACACACACACACACACACCCCACACACACACACCCCTCCCCCCCCCACACACACCCACACACACCCACACACACCCACACACCCCACACACACACTCCCACACCTACTCTGGGTCCAACTTTTTAGACCCCATCCTGGCACATTTTTATTTATGCGCCCTCCTCCTCTGGACCAGGCTCCTGCAGCTCAACCTGCTTTTTCTGCCAAGGTTTAAATCCAGCCCCCCACCCCACCACCACCACCACCACCACCACACACACACACACTCCCACACACCCTGGATCCAACTTTTTAGACCCCATCCTGGCGCATTTTAATTTTTCCGCTGTCCTCCTCTGGACCAGGCTCTTCTAGCTCAACCTGTTTTTCTGCCAAGGTCAAAATCCAGCCACCCCACACCCACAGCCCAACGCCCACGCCCACGACCACACACACACACACTCCCAAACCCAACACACACACACACTGGGTCCAACTTTTTAGACCCCAAGCTGGCGCATTTTAATTTGTTTGCCCTCCTCTTCTGGACCGGGCTCCTTTAGCCCAAACTGTTTAGGCTTCATTCTGATAAACGCCAATTCTACTTGTTTCATTTTTTGGCGGTGCCCCCTCTTCAAGGGGGCGGGAGCCCCCAGGGTTACCCATTTGTCCATCCGATCGAAAAATGTCTTGAAGCCTGACACGGCATCCAACGGTCGCGTAACTAACTCGCTTCGGTCAGCTCCATCGTTGCCACCTTTTGTTCCGTTGCCAACACACTCCGCCAATTTTCCGCGTCGCTTGCGTCGCTGCATAGGACTTGTTGGGCTACTCATGGCAGCTTCCCGCCAGCTCCATCAGCCAGCCACTGGGGCAAGCCCTAAGCTTTCAGATGCATTTGAATACCTGGCATATCAGCTTTCAGACACACCAGCTAGCTTCAGGTTTGGCTCAAGGGCAGGGAAAGGGAGCTGCCTAGAAGCCGCTACTCGTAGCTAAACAAAGAAGCAGTTGGACCAATTCCACTGTCAACATGCCTCGTCCCGAGAACTCTCCCTTACTGCTGTCGCGCAGTAGTCCGAGCTCAAGTGCGGTAGCGGGACGCAATTTTTCTTTTAATACTCTGTATTTGAAGGTTATCTTTTTTTTTTTTTATTATTATTTTTTAAATTATTCGAAGGCGGGCTCTCCCAGGATCTTTGACCGCCGGAAATAAACCCTTCGTTTTAATCTTAAAAACACTTTTTCTCTTGACAAGTCTTGGTTATTCGGTTTTCTAAAAAGCAAAAGTGGTAGCGGAATGCTCTGTTCTGTATTTTATGCCATGAGTTGCAGCTTCTAGGCAGCTCCCTTTCCCTGTTCTGGAGCAAAACCTGGAGCTAGCTGGTGCGTCTGAAAGCTGATACGCCAGGTTTTCAAATGCATCTGAAAGTTTTGGGCTCGCCCCAGTGGCTGGCTGATGGAGCTGGCGGGAAGCTGCCATGAGTAGCCCGAACATGTTACGGTGGAATTGATGTTTATCGGACTGAAGTGTCAAAACAGGTGCTAGAGTAACCTGGTCCAGAGGAGGACGGCGCAAAAATAAAATGCGCCAGCATGGGGTCTAAAAAGTTTGACCCAGTGTGTGTGTGTGTGTGTGTGGTGGTGGTGGTGGGGGGGGGGAGTGTGTGTGTGAGTGTGTGTGAGTGTGTGGGGGAGTGTGTGTGTGTGTGTGTGGCGGCTGGATGGAGCTGGCGGGAAGCTGCCACGAGTAGCCCAAACATGTAACAGTGATCATATCATCTCACCAAGTGAATTGTCATAGCAATGCAGCAAATGATTTGGAATCGACAGTCGTAGGTCGTACTTCGTACCTCAACTTCTTCATGATCCGCTGTTGTACTTCGTACCTCAACTTCTTCATGATCCACTGCTGTACTTCGTACTTCAACTTCTTCATGATCCGCTGTTGTACTTCGTACCTCAACTTCTTCATGACCCGCTGTTGTACTTCGTACCTCAACTTCTTGATGATCTGTTGTTGTACTTTGTACCTCAACTTCTGCATGATCCGCTGAGCTGCTATAAAATTACACCCCCTTATGTCGGAGGCTACTAATCAGAATTTGATCAGCACCTTTTGCTCTTAGCTTACCATCTCTCTCTTGCATAATTAAATTATCGCTGTAGCACAAACTCAGGGCCCCCCTTAGTAAAACGATTGTTTGGGGTTCAATCCATCAATACTTTTTTTTAGCCCTTCCTGTCACGGTTGGGCAAGTCCCTTTAGCCTATTTTGCCTTCCCCAGGACTGCAACATACATACTAAGTCACTGCCGAGGACGGCGAGGAGCCAAATTGTTGGCTGAAGCCATGTAAGCAAGTTCAGGTGCAAGTTGATCTTACCAAGATAATGACCTCATTCTTGAAGCTGCGTGCCTCCAAGGCCTCTTTCAAGATTTTACCTGCGAATTTGGATTCGGATTTTAATTTATTTTAATTTATTTTAAATTATTTTGATTTATTTTGATTTATTTAAATTTATTTGTTTTTAATTTATTTGAATTGTTACATGGTTTTTCAGCCAACTCTGGGCTGCTCACAGTCTTGCGATCCCAAGTCCCCCAATGCGATACCCACGGGAACCAGGGCCTCTTTTACGATTTTACAACCTGCAAAGATAGGTCTATCAATCAACAAATATATAAAGAAGATAAATGGCGGGCGAAGATGGATCAATCAACAAAAACTTCTTTGCTAACCCCTCTATCATTACACCACCACCACCACCACCACCACCACACACTGATCCACCAAACACACATGCAACACACACATGTGCGCATAGATGCATGCGCATGCAACCTTGAACGCACATGGTGTGGCAGTGTGATCCAAGCTGGTCCAAACACACATGCCACACACACACGTGCGCATAGATTGCATGCGCATGTAGCCCTGTACGCACATGGTGTGGCAGTGTGATCCAAGCTGGTCCAAACACACATGCCACACACACACGTGCGCATAGATTGCATGCGCATGTAGCCCTGTACGCACATGGTGTGGCAGTGTGATCCAAGCTGGTCCAAACACACATGCCACACACACACGTGCGCATAGATTGCATGCGCATGTAGCCCTGTACGCACATGGTGTGGCAGTGTGATCCAAGCTGGTCCAAACACACATGCCACACACACACACGTGTTCATAGATACATGCACATGTAGCCTTGTACACACATGCACATAGAACATATAATTTTCCAAGCACACATGCAACACACACACGCGCTCATAGATGCATGCGCATGCAGCTGTGTACAAACATGCACATAGAACATAGAATTGTACAAACACACATGCAACACACACACGTGCACATAGATGCATGTACAAGTAGCCTTGTACACACATGCTCATAGAACATAGAATTTTCAAAACACACATGCAACACACACACACACATCCAAGCCCATAGATGCATGCGCAAGCAGTCTTGTACACAAATGCACATGGTGTGACAGCGCAAGCTGCGCATGTCCAAGCCATCCACATGTTTTGTACTTTCGAAACCGAAATTGCTGGCGGGACAGGAGCTCACCATCGTACACGTCCCCCAAATACGGCTTGGTCATGCCAACGGAGCAGAATCCAGACTGATCGCAAGCCAAGCCACTGCCCCCTGTGAATCTCAATTGGAAGGCCAGCACCAGAGCAGCAAGCCAAAGCAGGGCTATGTTAGTCCTCATTAAGTGCATGCGGGGTTAAACAGCTAAAATGAAGGAAGGGACGGAGGAGGCCGTGCAATGCTTGGCTTAAGGGAGGGGTAGGGAAGACCTCCCACTCAAAATTGAAGAGGTGGGCTGCCTCGGGTATCAGGGTCTTAATTTGCCCCTGGTCCCAGTTTGAAAGTGGAAGGGAGTACTATCTGAGGAAGTAAGTATCTAACCCGGATCTAACCAGATCTTAAGTAGGGGAAATCAGAACGGAACTCGAATTGGATTTGTCGACAGACAAAATAATCTCGAGCGAAGCTCAAGTACCCGTATCATAATCGTGTTGGGGATCGGGTGTGGAGACGTTCGACTTCCATCACACCGCGTCCTAGTAGGATAAGTAGCGTTTAGGGTTCAGGGGTTAGTGCTGCTCGTCACTTCGAATAGCTCAGGCTTTCGGACAGATAACGTCTGAAGTCACGGCAGAATGGCAGATTGGCAGGATCGGGAGATCGTATGTAATCCCAGCTGTATTCCCCGGGAAATGCTTCGCTTTTGCTTTCGGTCTTCACGGAGACACTAGCAATCGATGAACCAGCAAGTGGCCCAGCTTCATGTCTCCCGTTTTACCAGCGCTCGGTCGACAGAAACATCACACATCGCTGTATCGTGCGACTGGGTAACAAATGTTGCCGCAGCTGCAGCAGTGGTGGTGTACAGTTGTTATCGTTGTTGCTTTTCTCATCAGCTCTTACATCAATCAATCGATGTTACGCCTTCTGTCGAGGCGTGAGGTTTAAGGGGGGGGGGGGGGGGGGGGGGGGCAATCATCAAATCACAGTACTTATATCATTACATCAGTTAGGCGGGTACTAGCTAGGAGGTGAGAATGATTATTTGTTTAATTATTTCGGTTTTCGCGTCATATTTATGTACCCCGTATATGCTCCCCGGAAGAAGGCGAGCAGCCTTAAAGGCTGGAGCCATGTACCGGTAACCAAGTTCAAATTCAAATTCAAATTCGAGAGTCACCCCAACTTGTACCATGGTTGTTGCATTGCAGAAATTGGCAGGTCCTTGTCCGCCAAGTTGGGTTGATAGATTGGGCTTGCCGCCTAGCACTTCTGGCCTGTAAGTCTATACGTTAATCAGTCCCGCTCTCTTTATACGATGATATCAGATAACCTATCTATCGGACCTGGAATGCAATGCATTATCAAGACAATATATATGAATCTGTATAGAATGCCGATATGCTCTGTGTTTTCCGTCCGTGAGCATATTCGCATGAGGGGGTTTTAATTGAAAAATGGGGACCAGCCCAGAGTTGGTTGCAAAACCATGCACGGCAACTTATCAATTCAATCCAATACGCACATGTATTTACAGTCCAAGGGCAGGCCAAATAGGCTAAATGAACTTGCCCAACCTTGATAGCAAGGGCTTAAAAAGAAAAGGCATTGATGAACTGAACCCCAAACAATCGATTTACCGACGGGGGCCCTAAGTTCGTCCTACAGTGCTTATGTAATTCTACGATACAAGTATTTATGTATGTGTATGTACGTAAGTTACAGTCCAGGGGTAGTCCAAATAGGCTAAAGGGACTTGCCAATGTTCTCACCCATGAGCCCATGTGATTGCATTATGTTCACAGGTTTGTGTGGTATAGTGGTGTTTATGTTGACCGGCACGGTAACTGGTATCTAGATGCGATGTAGGCTCGAGCAGCGCATACTTACGATCCGGTTCCCTTTATCCCACTGGGCACGTCCTTCGAGGTCTTCGTGACAATTCTTGGATGTTTAAATTTTCAATTTTGTCAATAGTGTTTATGTTACTCAGAACCTTTATGAATGGAAATGGCACTAAGTCTTTTTGGAGCAACCTAGCCGACTATCTTTCTACTTGTAGAAGAGCAAGACAGGAAGCCCTGGACTGCTTAGTGGCACCGTAATTTATCATCCCTTTTTTTCTTCTTCTTGTGACTTCTCATTTGTTAGCTTCTTACCTCCGCCACTGTAAGTGGTTGAGATCTGGGTCCGGCTCTAAGGGGTTTAATACCTACGCCACCAAAACGGTGGTTGGGAGTTTGGTTTGTTTGTCCTCGACACACCCCTGATGTAATGGGGTTTTTGCTTTGTGGGTGCTTTTTCTTTTTGTTTAAAGCACAGAGTCTCATACACCCTCGCGGTGTCAAGTAGACTTTAACATGTAATGTAATGTAATGTAATGTAATGTAATGTAATGTAATGTAATGTAATGTAATGTTACTCATGCTTACTCCGCCCGCAGAAGGTGGCCAGCCTGGAGGCTAACAGACAATTCATCAAAAAACAAAACAAAACTACACATTTCGCACGGGGGGCAAATTGTATTCTGCAGACTGTAAGACGCCTTCAGGCGTGTATAACGATTTATAATTTCTTCTTCTAGACAAGTTTAAGTTCTTTTTCTGATGCTACCCATTTTCCTGGAAATGATTGTTTTAACTGCTGAACACCGCGCGCAGCCAAATTGCTGGCTGAAGCTATGAAACCAAGTACAAGTCCAAGTCCAAGTTAACGAATGATAAGTTCTTCTTCTAAACCAAGTTCAAATTCTTCTTATGCTACCCATCAGGGTACTACATTGGTTCATTTTGGGTTGCTTCAAAAGCGCAACTGCCTCCGATTGGGTTGCGCTTTTGACTCAACTGAAGACGGAAATCTGCGCGCAGCACCCAGAAGGGATTTAAACATTTGCTTCGATGGCGCAGTCGGGCTCCAAATCCTTGTGCGGTAGCGCGCGTCATGTAGTACCCTGCTATCCATATTGCACCCTGCAGATACTTTAGTGTCCACTGCCGAAGACAGCGAGCAGCCAAATTGCTTGCTGAAGCTAAGTAACCAAGTTCAAGTTCAAATTATGCTATCCATGTTGTACCCAGCAGATGGTGAACACTGTTGCTCACTGAGCAGACTCTAGGCTCACAGGACAAAAAAACACCTTCGTTTTTGTTAAACTCCAGGGGTAGCCAAGCAGCTAAATGGACTTGCCCAACCCCAAACATTCAAGATCAGCTCTAGATTCTCAAGAGGGGACCAGGTAAAATAATTACATTACATTTCATGTTAAAGTCTACTTGACACCGCGAGGGTGTATTACATTACATTACATTACATGTTAAAGTCTACTTGACACCGCGAGGGTGTATGAGACTCTGTGCTTTAAACAAAAAGAAAGAGCACCCACAAAGCAAAAAAAACCATAAGTAATGAAATGAGGAATATCGTGTATTGCAGCCTGCGGATAGTTAAAGAGACAAAGCTGAACCTGAAGACAATACGCAAACCCTTAGACTCTCTTATCTCTTACACAAGGTAAGAAAGTCACTATCGGTCACCACAGCCGGAGGTCTCCTGTTCGAATTTGCACTGACTTGTGCTTTAGAAATCCCTGGTTTCCGTGGTTATCGCACGGGGGTATTGTTAACTGCAATGTGCAGACGGTTAGACGCCACACCTGGCGTATAGAACCTTGTAACAATTATTAGTATTAAGAAAGCAACTATAATGGAGGTCGGTTGACTCCCCCCCCCCCCCCCCCCCCCTGGATTTAGTCTTGGGTCAACTACGTCCTGTCTAAGACAATGTAATCTGCTTAGTATGGTTCACGGCTTCCGTGGGTATCGCACAGGGGGGCTCGGAATTGGAAGACGGAGAGCAGCCCAGAGTAGGCTGAAATACCATACAACAATCCAATCCAACTTCTGACCATGTAATGATGATGCTAATATCTCTTACCGTGACAGTAAGAAAGTACCAATGGCTACCAATAGCTACCATGGAACCATGGTGCAAGTCCGTTATACTTTAAGGTTGGGCAAGTCCTTCAAGTCCACGCCATTTCGCCACCCACGGAATGCATCACATACAAACATAACAGACGGATAAGCCAAATATACAGGATAAACATTGTCGGGTTCATCAGCAACCTGCCCCAAAAAACTCCAGTTTGACAGGACGTCGAATGTGATTCAAATTCAGCAATAAACTGAAAAGATACTACATCGACAGGATATGAAATTATTATGAATAAACCATTGCTTATATGTAGGGAACAGCAACTAATATTAGTGTTTGAAAAGCTAATTTTAACTAATATTATTGTGTCACAATAATATTAGTTTTTCAAATAAATTCGAATTTCTGGTGAGACGGCTCGTCCTTCTAATATTATATAATATTATTTATTCACTAATATTTTTGAACATAGCCGACCCCTACTTATATGACTATGATAATGACTGTAATTATAATTATGATTATGATAACTATTATAACGAATACGATTGATCCTGTGAGTATACTGCATTATATTCTAATGTTGTATAATCTAAAAGCCTATTCTGATTCAGCCATGTATCCTAGTTTGTTGCGACCTTAAACCCAACCCATTCTGGTACAAGTTCTATGCAGCGTCGCAAGCGTCGCTAGAACATGGTGGAGAGTGTTCGCAATGGAGCGACAGTTGGCAACTTTGTTTGTTACGAGACCGTTGGCTGCGAGTTTGTTACGAGACCGTTGGCTGACTTGTCAGGCTTCTTCGCGGTCAGACGGTCACACGCACACATGGGCAACGGGGTGACCCTGGGGGCTCCCGCCCCCTTGAAGAGGGCTCCGCCAACAACTTGTGGGCATTCCCTGAGTCCAGTTGCTATTGCTCTGACAATGACGGCTTGTGCAAGTTGGTCAACCGTTGTAGAGTGAGCTGTTGCAAGAAACCGGTGAAGGGTGTCTGGTGGCAGAT
Source organism: Chlamydomonas sp. ICE-L (assembly GCA_013435795.1). NCBI lineage: Eukaryota > Viridiplantae > Chlorophyta > Chlorophyceae > Chlamydomonadales > Chlamydomonadaceae > Chlamydomonas > Chlamydomonas sp. ICE-L. The sequence continues at coordinate 39,023,206 of JACBWV010000626.1, forward strand.
GGTGGTGATCTACATCTTAAACCCAAGCTCAAGCGAGGGGCAGCACTATGTGTGGATTCATGTAATCCTTGGACAGGTCATCTAGATGCTCGTCAAAGTCATAAATCAGACATTGCTGTTGCTTCGACAGGGCTGCCTTAAGAGTCTCTAAGAGCTTTGTCCAAGCTGCCGGTCCACCTGTCAGGGCAAGATCTGCTGCTGGGGCCTGCTTCCACGCGCCAGTCGTCGCATGGCGGGTGAGGAAAACAAAGGGAGGGGAGCAGTCAGCTCCTTTCTTGGGCATTAGACAAGACTGGAGTTTGAGGGGATCCAGCAGCAGGGCTATAGAGGATGGGTACTTGTCCGCAATGCGATCAGAGATCCTGCGCCCAACGGGGGAAAGCTCGGCTGCCTGCATGTAAGCTCCTGCCTCGTAGTATCCAACCATGGTCAGCTTGCCCTCTGACGCAGCTACATATGCATCCATCTGCAGCAAGAAGCGGCAACAGCAATATCAGTGAGTGAGGTGACACCGCCCAAACATGCAGACACATCCGTCCATATATCTTTTCGTCCATCTATCAATCCATGCATCTATCTATCTGTCTGTCTGTCTGTCTGTCTTAGTCAGTCAGTCAGTCAGTCAGTCAGTCAGTCAGCCAGTCATTTATATACAGTTAGTCAGTCTGCCAGTCAGTCAGTCAGTCAGTCAGTCAGTCAGTCAAACAACTAATCGATCAATAGATCCATCCACCCATCAAAATTGTTTTACACGCAATAATGCACTCCGTGCAATACTAACACACGAGTGCTCTCATCTCATCATATGCAATGAGTACAAGCACCAGAACACAAAACAGCCAACCAGAGCTCCGAGCCTTAGACCCAAGGGCTTCCCCGCCATGCAACAGACAGTGTGCAAGACTTATGATGAGTGCAATACCCCAGCCTTTCCGAGGCAGCACTCATTACAGGTATTCCATACTAGCAAACAGCATGCTCATATTATGATTACGGCATATGTGGTGCATGTGACCTGTGTTGTTCTTTTCTGTACTTATCTGTGCTGTTCGTTTTTTTTTGCTTGCTGCTGTGCTTTGCCGTGCTTTGCCGTGCTTTGCTGTGCTTTGCCGTGCTTTGCTGTGCTTTGCCGTGCTTTGCTGCGCTTTGCTGCGCTTTGCTGCGCTTTGCTGCGCTTTGCTGCGCTTTGCTGCGCTTTGCTGCGCTTTGCTGCGCTTTGCTGCGCTTTGCTGCGCTTTGCTGTGCTAGGCTGTGCTGTGCTAAGCTGTGCAGTGCTGTGCTATGCTAGGCTAGGTTTGTGACCTGCACCATCACCGTCCTTGCCTAATACAGCCCCAGATCCCAAAGTAAGACCATGCAGACACAAATATGAGAGTGGGGTTGCAGGACGTGGGGACATGCGTAGAATGTGCACGATAAGTAAGGCAGGAGTAAGTTGTAGTTATCTGTGTCTAGGCTTGTGTGTCTAAATGTCTGTGTCTAGGGGCATGTTGCGAGCTTCTGTATTTGCGCGTGTGCCTGCAGGTGTGCCTATGCTTGTGCTATGATCATCTGTACTAATGCGTGTGTCTCGATGTGCGTATCTAGGCGTGTGTTATGAGTGTCTGTGCTTGAGTGTGCGTCTCGATACGTGTGTCTAGACGTATGCTATGGCAGCCTGTCCATGTGTGTGTCTCGAAATGTGTGAATAGGCGTGCGTTAAGACTGCCTGTGCTTGTGTGTGTGTGTCTTGATATGTGTGTCAAGATGTGTGTTAAGACTGCCTGTGCTTGTGTGTGCCTTCATACGCGTGTCTATGCGTGTGTTTTGACTGCCTGTGCGTGTGTGTGTCTCCATAGGTGTGTATGCGTGTGTTAAGACTGCCTGTGCTTGTGTGTGTCTCAGTAGGTGTGCCTGTGTGCGTTAAGACTGCCTGTGCATGTGTGCTTGTCTCGAGATGAGTGTTTAGGTGTGTGTTAAGACTGCCTGTGCTTGTGTGTGCCTTCATATGTGTGTCCAGGCGTATGTTTAGACAGCCTGTGCTTGTGTGTGCCTTCATGTGCGTGTTTAGGCATGTGTTTAGACAGCCTGTGCTTGTGTGTGCCTTCATGTGCATTTTTAGGCATGTGTTTAGACAGCCTGCGCTTGTGTGTACCTTCATATGCGTGTTTAGGCATGTGTTTAGACAGCCTGTGCTTGTGTGTACCTTCATATGCGTGTTTAGGCATGTGTTTAGACAGCCTGTGCTTGTGTGTACCTTCATATGCGTGTTTAGGCATGTGTTTAGATAGCCTGTGCTTGTGTGTGCCTTCATGTGCGTGTTTAGGCATGTGTTTAGACAGCCTGTGCTTGTGTGTACCTTCATATGCGTGTTTAGGCATGTGTTTAGACAGCCTGTGCTTGTGTGTACCTTCATATGCGTGTTTAGGCGTGTGTTTGGACAGCCTCTGCTTGTGTGTGCCTTGACATGTGTGTTTTAACGTATGTCATGAGTGTCTGTGCTTCTGTGTTTGTACGTTAGTGTTCGGGGCCGTATGAGTGATCGTGGTTGGCTGAGTGTGTGGCTGGGGAGGGGCTGAAAGCGCCAGAGTCAAGGTGGCTGCACTTGAATCAGTAAGTATGGGTTACAAAAGTGGTGGATTGCTAAGACAGTGGTGAAGATAGATCAACTGACACACAGATGGGCATACACATAGTCCATGTGGATTTTGGTGACCAGATCTTCAAGTGCTTGCTTGTACAGCCCCTCCTGATCGTAATTATCTTGATAGTTTGACGTTCGGCATGTCCCTTTAGCCTGATTGGATACCCCTGGCCTTTAACACGCATATGCATACATGGATGCGTGGCCAGCATGTATGCATTCTGAGAGGCAAATACATAACAGTCATTGTAGGTGAATTAGCCATCAGATCATGTCTCTACATCTCTACATGACCGCATCTGAATGCAAGTAAATGGAACCACATTCCACTGCACCTCTGTACAGGGCTCTGGCCATAATTTGTATACCAGATGTGTATATACCATGATGGGTGTATACCAGGTGGGTATTGGAGCCTCCTTAGCACTGTGTACACAGGTTTCCAGTGGATGGCCAACTGACTAACCAACTTTTACACGAGGTTACCTGGGCCAGGGCCATCTCCACAGGCGCAGCTAATGCAGATGTGATATGGAATAGTGGGATTGCTTCTGTTATGGTGACATTGCCATCGTCCACTGAGCCCAGCAAAATCCCGCAGATGGAGCGATCTGGGTACTTAGCGGAATGCAGCAGGACCTTGTACAAGGGAAGCGATTGCGCCTTCAACTGAGGTGCAGACATGGTTGAGGAGCACTTCGAAGATCGCAGAGGCGGGGGCAGTGGTGAGAAATGTGGGCGCCCGAGATTGTTTTCAAGATGCAGAAGGGAAGTCTGATGGGGGAGCTGAGCAGATAATGGCCTAAATACTATTCAATTGAGGCTCTCCAAGACGCACTAGATCAAATAGCCCAGGATGGCAGATAGTTAGTTCACGACCATTGGAGGAACCAGTCAGTGAATTCAGGACCTAAATCCTCGATGTACGATGTACCAATGAAGTCTAAATTGTTTGCACAGGCTCCCTACAGTGTGATCTAAGCTGAAGCTCAAAGCTCCGGCATTCGCGCTGAATCCTAGTGATTTTGATAGATCTAAACGTAGTGATAGAATTGGATAGCATCTAACAATGTTTCGAAACCAGGCAGGTCCCTCGCGATGCGTTGAAGCTCCAGCCTCTCTGCTGCTTCATGCAATTTGCTTACCGTGTGAAAATCTACCCTGCGCAGTACGATACGGACGTCACAACATGGAGTCCCCAAGGTCGTTTGTTTCAGGTCGAATACGCGATGGAAGCTGTGAAGCAAGGCAGCTGTGCCGTAGGACTCAAGGTAGATTATCGATGCTCTGCCTTGTATGAAGCAGAGCCCAGGGGATGCCCTAGATCTCTTGCCAGGCAAAGATCTACAGAAATACCAAGGACTGGGGACAGTCACTAGCACATCTTCAAAGCAAGTAAAGAAGGGAACTGAGACAGCTGATGCTCTTCCTTACAGGAAAAATCAGCTCATGATATTGCTGTACTCAATTTCAGGCTCAATCCTAAATTTGTTGTGCTGACCCTGCTCTGGCAGATGGGAAGCCTCGCCAGCGGTATCTCGTTCTGCCAGATCTGGCTCCCTTGAAATTTTGGTTCCACCATAGGCCTAGCTAGCTGCCTTTATTTAGCCTTGTGATCATTCAGCTACTTTAGGGTTACAGTGTGAGACATTACTGCAATCATTAGGGTTACAGTGTTTAGCCCTAGGGCCATCACCATCCTGTATGATGATGATAATCTCCTGTCCCATCCTCCTCTTTCCCACCCTTCTGTTGCAGAGTGATACTGTTGTTGTTCTAGCTACCTTGAAGAGAGCGGAATCTGAGCTTAGTTCATTCCAGCGGAAGGTGTTCAAGGTCGACGATCACATGGGTATCGCTATTGCCGGGCTCATGGCTGACGGCAGGTCTTTGGTCAAGTACATGAGGAATGAGGTCCTTAACCACAAGTAAGTTGGGGAGTCTATGAAACTTGTCCTAAACCGTATTGAACATGTAGAATGATTGAAGCTGTAGGTGAAAGGTTCAAAGGGCGTTTCATCTGCAAGGAAGGTAGGGTGAGGATGCAATGATTGCATGTGAGTGCCATCCCATGACAAGGCCTGCCTAATGCCTCTGCACCATGTGGGTGTTGCTGTTGCCAATCTCAGGGCTTCATGCAGATCAGCGTTATAGTACATGAGGGATGAGGGATCCAACCGAGAGAATGACAAGATGGGGTAGCATGAGTTATTTGCAAATGTGCTTCATCCTGCCATTGTGTAGATGGAAGTGTGTGTGTGTGAGCGTGCGTTTCAGTCTCAACTCGACATCCTAAGTCCTATTCGCTCTATCTCAGCCTGTCCCCTTTTACCTCACCTCACCTGCCCCCCACCCACACTCACACCCGCACCCACACACCCTCACAGATATATCTATGAGTCGGACATGCCAACCGGACGTTTGGTTCGCCAGATTGCTGACAAGTCTCAGGCGTGCACACAGCGATCGTGGAAGCGCCCCTATGGGGTGGGCTTGCTGGTGGGAGGCTATGACTCCACAGGAGCCCACCTCTACCAGACATGCCCTTCTGGAAACTACTATGAGTACAAGGCGATGGCCATTGGTGCACGTGCACAGGTGGGTGGATTGACGTATGTGGCTGGTGGGTTGTGGGTGGGCGGTGTGAAGTACGGCATGCATGACATGGCCATTGGTGCATGTGCACATGTGTGGTTGGACGTATGTGGCTGGTGGGTAGTGGGTGTGTGGTGTGAAGTACGGCATGCATGAGATGGCCATTGGTGCACGTGCACATGTGAGTGGTTCAACGTATGTGGCTGGTGGGTAGTGGGTGTGTGGTGTGATATACGAAGGGAACGGCAAAATCATATCATATCATGCTGGCAGTCTGACTAGGCTGAAGTTACCATTTATGTAGAATATCATATGCCACAATTTGTATGGTGTCAACAGATATCGCCTTTGGTCAACATCATATGATATGCCGGTCCCTAGATATACAGCATGCATGAAGGCATTATAATTCGTTGGGATGTGCAGATTTCTTTGAATACAGTTCCTATTTCAAATATCTGGCTACTCCCAGGCTCAAAGGCATGCACACTGAATGCCTCATGTTTTTAGCTATACAAGGGTTGTGAAATTGACATGAAGTACCTGAAACAAGTCCTATGCAGCGCTGCAAGCGACGCGGAAAATTGGCAGAGTTAGTTGTGTGTTCCAAGTAACGAAAGGTGGCAACAATGGAGCTGGCCGAAGCCAGTTAGTTATGAGACAGTTGGCTGACGCGTCAGGCTTCAATATTTCGGTCGGTTGGAGGGTCGGAGAAACAGACAATGGGGTAACCCTGGGGGCTCCCGCCCCCAGAAGGGGGGGACTTTGCCAAAAAGAGAAGTTGGGGTCATCACGGCAAACCAAAAAGGGTGCGCCTGAGTGAAAGGGGAATTTACTTATATTTCGGTGTAGACTTGCCCACCGCACCATGCAAGTCAGAGTAAGATTTCCCTTAATATTATACCAGGATCACTCGTTTAAGTTCCACAACCCAAGCTATAGCCACTCCAGATGTTCGCACCCCCCCGCACACGCACACCCTTCCCCCCCCATCCTCCCCCACACCCACCCACGCGCGCACTTCCCAACACTAAGCCTGCAATCAATGAGAACATCGCCGTTGTCAGCCTCCTCATCCTCCATCCCATGGTTATCATCGTCATTTTATCAACGGCAACCACCACCACCACAACAACCACAACAACAACAGCAACCACAGCAACAACCACAACCACAGCAACAACCACAGCAACAACCATAGAAACAGCAGCAGCAACAGCAGCAGCAAAGTTTCATCAACCACAACAACAGCAGCAGCAGCAGCCACAAGTGCATATGACATATTGCACTGCCACATTTGACCCTTTCCAGGCGGCCAAGACTTACTTGGAGAAGCACTACGAGGCCTTCCCAAAAGCGAACATGGAGGAAATGATCAAGCACGGCTTGCGCTGCATTCAGGCAAGTCTGCAGGAGGGCGACCTGACCGCCCTGAACTCATCCATTGCTATTGTCGGCAAGGACATGCCCTTCACATTGCTAGAGGGTGACACCCTGCAGCCTTACCTCGATGCCTTGAAAGAGGAGGACCAGCCAATGGCGGTGGAGGAAGAGGCTGCTGAGGTAGCAGCGCCAGCTGCAGAGGGTGGGGACGCCATGGTGGCTGATGCTGCTGCACCCGCTGCAGAGGGTGGGGATGCTGCTGAGGGTGAACAGCCTGGAGCCGCGCCCATGGAGTCCTAGATAGCTATAGTGGTCGATGGCGCTGAGGGTAGGGATGCTGCTGAGGGTGAGCAGCCTGGAGCAGGACATGTAGAGTTTTAGATAGCGTTAGAGCGCCTCACAGGTGGGGGCTGTAACTGATTGTTAGGCTGGCCAGGGGACGGCAGTCAGAGTACTGTGGACTTGTGATTACCGTATTATTCCGTAGTCAAGCAATTGCCATGTGCCCACTGCCTGCATTTGCCTCAGCGTCATTACCTCGTGATGATAAAGAACTCCGATTACCAACATCTGTGCTGGTGTGGTATGGTAGCTTGGGCAACTCCCTGAAGCCTAATTGGCCACCCCTGGACTACAACAGCATACCGTCATATGGTAGCTTGTGCAACTCCCTGAAGCCTAATCGGCTACCCCTGGACTGAAACAACATACAGGCCTATGCTAGCTTGATGCTCATTCGGCCAATCTTCCGGTATAGTTTGTCCCATAAGCATCAGCTAGAGAAACGTTATCCCTTAGATACTCATGGGATATTTCCCCCCCGTTATTTAGTGTTAATTATATTCAGCCCCTCTTGATGCAATTCTTCTTTCTAGTTTTTTAAGTTGGGCAAGTCCGTTTAGCCTACGTGGCTACTGGCTAGTGGCTACCCCCTGGATTGTAACACACGCACAAACACCCTCTTGGGAATACCGGTACCAGTAGCAACTCGAGCTTGAACCTGGTTACATGGCTCCTGCCTTTCAGGCTGCTCGCCGACCATAGCAGCGATATCAGCATTAAAATCATTATTCCTTTTAGTGACTTCAGTTACGGCAGCTGTTCTTACTGCCCTTGAATGGAATGGTTTGATTATTTGGCGGGGTCATGGTCTATCAGCCTTCACCACGGCTGCTGGCAGGGCCAATATGGATGTCCTTTTTACAAAAAGGATTTTACAAGATAAGGGTGGGCCTCCTAATCTCCTTACGCTAGCCCTAGACTCAAAGGATTATATGTGGTCGGCGGAGTCTCTCCTACTCCTAACGAGGGAGTTGGTACTAGTAGGTCAGACACAGCTCATCGAGGGTCCGTTGCGTCTCAGATGCAGAGCTTGCAGTCTCCATGCACATTTTGCGTGGGCCACTTTTTAGGGTCAAGTGCTAAGGCTTAGATCTAAGGGCTGCCCCAGCACCAACAACTGTGGGTGCTGAGGCCACCCTTGGCCTAGGTGATTAAATAATGGTCATTTAATCTCTCTCCAGACCCTGGTCTCAGTGTCCCATCAGCTTGGAGCTTGTACATGGATATGAAGAAGCACAAACATTTGATTGCAATCATGGCTTTGTAAGGCAGCATGTCCCTAAATGCTACCGGCATACCCAGTCAATCGACGCAGCGTCTTGAACAACCCTGGCGTGGGCATGATAGTTAACATGTCTCTTCAATGCTCACGTTTCTATCGAAGACGGCGAACAGCCAAATTGCTGGAGCCAAGAAACCAAGTTCAAGTTCAAGATCAACGCCTTTACACTGTTACCTATGCGATTGCATACTGTACGCAATGTCGTGGTGAAGTCGCGTTTATTCTACCCATTTTTACTCTGCCCGTGCACTGAGCAGCCTGAAGGCTAATAGCCACCATCAAACCAAACCAAGCACTGGTTGACAACACAGCAGGAAGCCGGCACTCCAATATACATAGGGTACAGCTAGGTACGGCAATATGATATCACATGATGCCGGCAGTCTGACTAAGCCAAAATTACCCTTCATATGCAATATCACATTATGCAATTTGTATGGTATCATACTCGGTCTACACCATATGATATTCCCGTATTTATTACTGCCACCATTGTATCAAGACCATTCGCCCCTCCAGACAATCTAAACATGAGAGAGGATATTGTTACATACTCAGCAAAAATCAATGCCGAGACTGAACAGCGCCATGGCAGCTGGACAGTTTTATAACAGTGAGGGTTTGGGCATCTAAACAAGAAGAAAGATAACAAGGGGCTCATATCCTAGCAGTGAAACAACACCGCCCTAAAGTCGGACTTGAGGAACCACCCGCCGTCTTCCGGCAGCGGGGCTCGAACTCCGGTGGCCAAAACCTAAACCACCGGGTCTGGACCATACCGCCCTCCAGACTGGGCATCTAAACATGTTCTTGATGATTTGAGGGAGGGCAACAATATATATATCCTATTAGCCTCTTTCAGTGATGCACATTGGTCTAGTGGTAGACTGAGTCACTCTCAGAATGAAGAATCGGGGGTTCGACTCCTTTCGGTCGCTCCTGGCATTGCATGTCGTCGTCAACCGCGATTGTAGCTTGTCCAGTTGAGGTAGGAGACCGCTCCCCACCCGCGTACGACGGGCTCCCTTAACACCACGCCCCATCAGGCGTTATCATTACCTTTATTTTATGTCCTCTAAGCCTCCAAGGTTCCCCTTGGACGGTCACATACATTTGAAAGGCAGAACAATACACGGTGGGAAGTGCAACATGAGCCTGACAAGGATGAGTGGTTCCTGAGGTGCTCCTGTTTATAAGACCTGTACAAGCCGTCTGCTGCCCATGGTGTACCGGCTCATGCAGCAGAGGACAGTCTTATCAACACTGCACCATGGGTCCTCATATTTAAAGCACAGTGGGCAATACAAGGCAAAAACAGTGCAGATACAGGACACAAGCGACCAAAGATTGCTGGGAACTTGGAGGGGTCTAGCAGAAGAATCATCAAAACCACTCGATCATACAAGTCGCGAGTTATGGTCGAGGGGACTGTCACATACATTTAAGTTGCAAACAAGATTAGGCAGTGCAACATAATGCACAAATCAGGTATACATGTATACATACGCACACATACGCACACATACGCACATGATGATTTCCCCCAGCTGCGCCGTACGGGAGGGTCCATTTAACACCACGGCTCTCCAGGCGTTTTTACGTACACGTACTGCGCCCTTCTGTTATTAGAGCAATACGTATATCGTCACATTTAATTTATTTTTACTGCCAAAGAATTTGAACTCCAAGTGCGCCTGCTCTTTTGTAGGAGTGGCAACGCCATTCAAACTGAATCCTCGGTGTCGCTGGTTTGTGTTGGGAGACCCACCTCCTGGGGTGAAATTCCTTTCACAACTAAAAACAAATATGGCGAGCACTCAAATTGCTGGCTGAAGCTATGAAACCAAGTTTAAGTTCAACTTGGACATATGTTATGAAGCTTGCACATTTGTTAGAGCCCTCGCGATCTGGTATGACTGGTGGAATGTGTGTTTGTGTGTGGATGTGTGCGTGTGTGTGCGGGGGGGGCTGGTGGGAGAGGGGCTGGCGAGCAGCTGACTGCCCTGGCAATCTGGTATGACTGGTCAAGTGTGAGTTTGTGGGTGGGTGGGTGGGTGGGGGGTGGGGGGTGGGTGGGTGGGTGGGTGGGGGGCTAGTGGGAGAGGGGCTGGCGAGCAGCTGACTACGCTGGCAATCTAGTATGACTACACTGTTTCTTTTTTGGGGCTACGTTTAGCAGCTTCTGGGCAGCTCCTTTCCCTTGTCATTCGGCCAAACCCGAAGCTAGCTATTGTGTCTGAAACCTGGCATGACAGGCATTCCTATGCAGCACCAAGCTTTGGGCTTGGCCCAATGGTTGGCTAACGTAGCTGGCTGGAAGCTGCCATGTGTAGCCCCCAAAAGAAGAGAAAGTGGATGACTACATTTGTATCCAACATGATCGATTACGATTTGTTGGGGGCTCACTTCACCAGTGCTTGTAGCTTAAACTGCCTTTCCTGTTTTTATGGTTGGGCAAGTCCTTTTTGCCTATTTGGCTATCCCTGTACTGTAACAAGTTTGATGCAGCGTCGCCTGCGACGCTACAAATTGGCGGAGAGTGATCGCGACGGAGCAAGGGAAGCGAGTTAGTTACGAGACCGTTGGCTGACGTGTCGGGCTTCATCGCGATCAGACGGATGGATGGATGGATGGATGGATGGATGGACGAACGGACAAATGGGTAACACTGGGGGCTCCCGCCCTCCAGAAGGGGGGGCTCCGCCAAAAATACATAAGTACAATCAATGCCCAAGGTGACTCCTGGTATCCATAACTTTTATTTTCAGCTAAGAGAAGCAGATTCGAGGCAGCTCCCTAAGCCAGCCACTGTGCCGGGCCTCAAGATGTCATCAGTTCATAAAAGCTGGTTGTGTCAGCTTCAAGGTGCACTAGGCTGCATCAGGTTTGGCTGAATAGCCAGTCAGGGGAGCTGCCTAGAAGCTGCTGCTCATAGCTGAAAATAAAAACTACGCTGCAAGACTAACCATACCAGCTTAGCGCTTTATCACAGTGATGTATGATACATGATCTGATCATCTCTAGCATAACCCCTGGCATCCCCTCAGCCCAGAGTTGGCTGAAAAAAATGAAACGATCCGATCCAATCCAATAATAGCTCACCCCCTGGCATCGCATTGCAAAAACAACCGTACCGGAACTCCATAGTTGTTCTTTTCGGCTTCGGGCAGCAGTTTCTAGGCAGCTCCCCTGGCTTGCTGCCCAGCAAAAAGTAAAGCAACCTAGTGCATCTGGAAGCTGGCAGAGTCAGCTTTACACCATGGTTACCATCTTGGGGCTCAGACCAGTGGCTGGCTCAGAGAGCTGTTGCTTGTATCTGAAAAGAGAAGCTATGTAGGTCCTGGTGCACCATAGTTGTTCTTTTCAGCTACGAGCAGCAGCTTCTTGGCAGCTCCCTGGGCTGGCTACCCAGCAGATCGTAAAGCATCCTAGTGCATCTGGAAGCTGGCAGAGTCAGCTTTACAGCATGGTTACCATCTTGGGGCTCAGACCAGTGGCTGGCTCAGTGAGCTGTTGCCCGTATCTGAAAAGAGAAGCTATAAAGGTCGTGATGCACCAAAGTTGTTCTTTTTGGCGGAGCGCCGGAGCCCCCCATAAGGGGGGGCGGGAGCCCCCAGGGTTACCCATTTCACCATTTGTCCATTTGACCGACCAACCGACCGACCGACCGTCTGACCGAGACGAAGCCAACGGTCTCGTAACTAACTCGCTTCCGATGCCACCTGTCGCTCCGTCGCGAGCACTCTCCGCCAATTTTCAGCGTCGCTTGCGACGCTGCATATAACTTGTCAGCTACGAGCAGCAGCTTCTAGGCAGCTCCCTGGGCTAATTTTTCATCCGAACCTTAAGCAACCCGGGAACCTGGAAGCTGATATCGTCAGCTTTCCTGCGCTCCTAGAATCTTTGGGTTTGGCCCAGTGGCAGTCTCAGCGAGCTCCCTAGAAGCTGCTGCTGGTATCTGAAAAGAGAAGCTATGACGGCTGTGATGGAGTGCTCTCCTTTTCAGCTACGAGCAGCAGCCTCTAGGCAGCTCCCCTGACTGGCTATTCGGCCAAACCTGGCGCAACCTCGAGCACCTTGATGATCTCATAATAAGTCGTCCAGAGGTGCTAAAATAGTTCAGTGCAGCCCTGAAGCCGGCTCAGGAAGCTGCCAAGAAGCTGTGATGAAACGCGGAAAAGAAAAACAGTGGTGATGCACTAGAATGCAAACAGCTTCTTCTTCTTTAAAGCTGCTTTGATGGCTACGCTGAGCCAAACCCACATATTCCAGCAGTTCTGGACAGCTGATTGTGTCATCTTCAAGGCGCACTAGATTGCATTCGGATAGCCAGTTAGGGGAGCTGCCTAGAAGCTGCAACTCTGTAGATGAAAAGAAGAGCTCTGATGTTGGCTATCAGACACGGGGTCCTACCGCACTAGACTGGAAACAGCTTCTTCTTCTTCAAAGCCGCTTTCAGCGCCTGCACAAGGTTGAGTGGTGGTAATCATTATTCAGGAGAAGTAAAAGCAAGAGCAAAGTCTGAGAATTGCATTTTGGATTCAAAGAAATTCGAAATTCTGGTGAGACAGCTCTTCCGACTAATATCATACAATATTATATAATATCATTTATTCACTAATATTATATAACATAGCCGACCCATATTAATCAGAAGTAAAGGCATGAGAAAAGTCGGAGAATGAGCTGCGTCTGAGAATTTTGGCTCTGCTCATGGGCAGAGTCAGATAATTGCATTTTGAATGAGCAGCACCTGCACAAGGTTGAGCAGTGATAATCATGATTCATGAGAAGCAAAAACATGAGTAGAAGTTGCGTACCCCCCACCCACCCACACCCACAAGGTTCAGCGGTGATAATCATGATTCATGAGAAGCAAAATCATGAGTACAAGTTGCTTACCCCCCCCCACCCACCCCCACCCCCACCCCCACCCACCCACCCACCCACAAGGTCGCGCTGATAATCTTGATTCATGAGAAATAAAAGCATGAACAGAGTCTGAGATATTTGGCTCTGCTCATGGGCAGAGTCAGAGAATTGCATTTTGAATGAGCAGAGTATGCGCAAGGTCAAGCGGCTATAATCTTGATTCATGAGAAGTACAAGCATGAGTATAAGTTGCGTACAAACTCACACACCACACACCCATACCCCCCCACCCACACACTCACACACATACATACACCTCACAACAACCCACTTCAAAAGCACGAGTAAAAGTTGCGTACAAACTCTCTCACACACACATATCCCCCCCCCACACACACACACACCACCACCACCACCACACACACATACACCACGCAACACCCCACTCCCAAAAGCAGGATCAGGAGTTGCATACATAAAGAGACTTCCCCAATCCTATTTTACTTTTTTCTGAAGGAGCAGGAGCAGGGGCAGGGGCAGGGCGAGGGGTTAGGAGCAGGAGCAGGAGCAGGGGCAAGGCGAGGGAGTAGGAGCAGGAGCAGGGGCAAGGCGAGGGAGTAGGAGCAAGAGCAGGAATTGCGCACACATAGGAACTTGCACAAACCTATTTTACTTTTGTTTTGCAGGAGCAAGGGCAGGGCGAGGGGTTAGGAGCAGGAGCATGAGTAGGAGCATGGGTACAAGCTCTTTTCAGCCCTCAAAAAGCCCTGGGATGGTTCATACAAGGGACAGCCCCCGTGTGTGAGAGATGATTCCTTGGCAACTGCGTTGTGATTTCTTTGATTCCTCGGGGGAGGGGGGGGGGGGGGGGGGGGTAATGCATGATATCTGAGTCGTAATATGGGAGAAATAAGACTTGCTAGATAACTGATGAAAACATGAGTACCCAAACATTTGGAAGACCAGAAATCAGATTCAAAAGACGAAAGAGGATGGTCAAGATGTACAGCGGTACTCAAGATGTTTTGCTTATCAAATTGTTTCTTGTACTTCAACTTCAACTTCCTTGTACTTCAACTTCAATCAAACAATTTGTTTCAAAATTAGTAACCTCCTAGAGAACCACATGTGTAGGCTTTTGTCGATGCTGCACAGGTATCCAGAATTATCAGACCATATTTTGTACGACGTCGTTTGCTATTGTACGATATCCAGGCTGTCAAGAACGATTTATGTTCCGATACTGTACGATGAACTATTTAACAACTCTACGTATGTGTATTGTTGTGAGCTTACGGCTCAACAGCGCATTGAATTGAATCAAATATGAATAAAATACCATTTCAGACTCACATCCTCTTTACATTTTATTAAATACAAATTCAATGCCATTTCAGATTCACATCCTCATGACATTAAATTTCATATGAATTCAATGCCATTTCAGATTCACATCCTCTTTACATTTTATTAAATACAAATTCAATGCCATTTCAGATTCACATCCTCATGACATAAAATTTAATATGAATTCAATGCCATTTCCGATTCACATCCTCTTTACATTTTATTAAATACAAATTCAATGCCATTTCAGATTCACATCCTCATGACATTAAATTTAATATGAATTCAATGCCATTTCATATTCACATCCTCTTTACATTTTATTAAATACAAATTCAATGCCATTTCAGATTCACATCCTCATGACATTAAATTTAATATGAATTCAATGCCATTTCCGATTCACATCCTCTTTACATTTTATTAAATACAAATTCAATGCCATTTCAGATTCACATCCTCATGACATTAAATTAAATATGAATTCAATGCCATTTCATATTCACACCCTCTTTAAATTAAATTAATTATAAATTAAATGCCATTTCAGACTCTCATCCTCATAACATTAAATTAAATACGTATTCAATGCCATTTCAGATCCACTTCCTCTTCACAATTTAAATCAAATTAAATATAAATTCAATGCCATTTCAGACACACAACCTCATCTTGATTTATTAAATATAAATTAAACATAAATGAAATATAAATTCATTCCCATTTCAGACTCACATCCTCATAAGTTTTGCAGTGTCCAAAGCCATTGTAGAAACCCCTCTTGTAAATAGCAGTGTAACATTTGCGATGGTCTTTTGTTTCTTCTTTGCAGAACTCTTCACCTGCAACCAACAACAGAGGGCTCATGTTCAGGGAACGGCAACTTATATAAGTGTTTAAAATACTAATATTAACTTATATTATTACAGTGTCACAATGATATTAGTTTTTCAAATACATTCAAAATTCTGGTGAGACGGCTCGTCCAACTAATATTATACACTATTATCTATTCACTAGTATTATATAACATAGACGACCCCTACTCATGTTCAGTCTATAATCGGGCCCACCCAACAGAAGACGGCTCTGAGTCTTTTCTTTCGATGGCGTGAGGCCACAACGTCACCCTTCCGTCATTGCATGGCGGCGCATGACCCCCCCGACCCTCTTCAGGCTTGCTTGCTTCGTGCTCCTCCATACAATGGCTACACAACAACCCAGGAATCAGGCTTGAGCAGCTGAAGTAGTTACTCAACCTGGCCTACATAAATCTGGAATAAAACAACTGCTCATTAGGGTGAGGCAAAGACCCGATAGATCTACATAGATGATATATCTATATATATATCTATATAGGCCTATATGGGCGAAGCTAGATTTTTGATAAGGGACATAAGGCAACTTACAAAAATCAAAATCTGCCTGTATGGTAAGGGTATAGGGCATCATTTCAGGGTATAGGGCACTATTTCAGATTGCAGGCCGCTTCAAACACAATTATGGGATTTTGTAATGTCTATCTGATGTAACTGCATGTGTTGTAGATATACCAAATATATATACATGGATTTTTTGGCGGAGCACCCCCTCATCTGGAGGGTGGGAGCCCCCAGGGTCACCCCGTTGTCCGATTGCTGGTTGTCTGTCACGTTCGAACTCTGGTCCTTACTGCCCCTGCCGTAAACCCCAGCTTCTATCTTCGTCAATCAATTCCAGTGCCACCTGTCACTCGGAAAGCCAACACTCTCCGCCAATTTTCTGCGTCACCTGCGACGCCGCCTAGGACTTCTTCAGAGGAAATGAAGCAGTCTCTTTGTGTAGCCCCATGGTGCCATTAGCAGCCTTTGGGGCACAACTCAGGGATTTCCCCCGCTTTACATAGCGATCGCTACTTTTGACCCCACTTTTGGTGAAATTATTGCTATACAAATGTTAACAATAAGTGTTAATTTCATTTTTGCCCTAAAAAGCTATAAAAGGCTTTGAAAGCTGTCCCTGGAAGAGGTCTAAAACCATCAAGCTAGAAAAAACCCAATTTCAGATTTGAATAAAAATCCATGGTGCTACTAGCAGCTTTTTGGCACCCAGAAGTGCCCCCAAGAGGCTCTACTGTAGCACCCCCAAAACACCAAGGTACACATTTTAGCACTTGCGTTACAAGTAGCACTTTCTAGAAAACCCTGAAGATGATTCTGTACTATAAAGAGGGTTAGGAAGCACGATCACCACTGTGGTGGAGGTCAGGGGGTTGCCAGGTAAAAAAAACTACAATCAAGAGGGAGCACGATCAGCACTGTGGTGGAGGTCAGGGGTTTGCCAGGTAAAAAAAACTACAATCAAGAGGGAGCACGATCAGCACTGTGGTGGAGGTCAGGGGTTTGCCAGGTAAAAAAAACTACAATCAAGAAGGAGCACGATCAGCACTGTGGGGGGCCTGGTGGAATGTCCAAAGTTCGCCACGTAAAAAAAAACAATCTCAGAGATACATAAATAAATACATAAATAAATAAATACATATTTAAATAAATGGTACGCTTTATTCCAAGTCGTGAGGTTGAGGGGGGCCAGCCTGTTTGCTTGCACTGGTGCTAACCATCAATCATGACGAATCAGACAGAAGAAGACCAGAGTTTCTTTCAATCAGCCCCTCCTGGAAAATGGGGACCATTTTGTCAAGTGTTTCGTTCAATCAGCCCCTCCTGGAAATTGGGGACCAGTTTGTCAAGTGTTTCTTTCAATCAGCCCCTCCTGGAAATTGGGGACCAGTTTGTCAAGTGTTATTTTAATCAGCCCCTCCTGGTAATCTAGAGTTGATCTTGATTGTTCGAGGTTGGGCAAGTCGCTTTAGCCGATTTGGCTACTATAACGTATATATAGATGTCAGGTTGAAAGCAAGAAAAGTCAATGTTAAATAATAATAGTAGTATGAGATGATGATAATAATAATAATAATAATAATAATAATAATAACAACAATAAGGCAAGATTAGGCTACTGTAACATACATTTAGATGTCAGGTTGCTAGGAAGATAAGGCAGTGCAACGAGCAGAATGAACAAGGCAGGTACGCGCCCAAGGTGCTCGTATCAGAAAGGCCTGGTTGCATTATCTGCAGACTTAGGATACTAGCTCGCCAGAAAACAACATACTGTAACCTGCATCCATACAGACAGAAGGAGACTTTGACAAGTTCTCTCCCGCATAGCTTTTTGCTCAAAATTCGATGTCTTATAGCCATTCAGCGGATAATTTGGATTTTGGTAGTTTTAACCCGAGATTTCTGACATTTTGGCCCGAGATTCGAGAATTCTGATAATTTCTGATCAATCTGATGATTCTCTGAAATTTGGCCTGAAAAGTGGACATATGAACTACGAACAACGAGACCCAAATCCAAATCATCCGCTGAATGGCTATAATGTATTTTGTAAATTATAGGGTGGACTAGCTGACTCATACTCAATGCTGGCATGAGGTGTTCACCAATGTATTTTCCGGTTACGAGCAGCAGCTTCTAGGCAGCTCCCCTGACTGGCTAATCAGCTAAACCTAAAGCAACCCAGTGTACCTTAAAGCTGACGTAATCAGCTTTCTTGGGCTGCTGAATGTTTTAGGCTTGGCCCAGTGGCTGGCTCAGGGAGCTGCCTAGAAGCTGCTGCTAGTAGCCGAAAAGGAAAACAGTGCAATCCACAATGCACCATGCAGCTTTGCGAGTTAGCGTTTCGAACGGACAGGCGTGCCAGTGGATTTGAATGATCTGCACGGGCCCTTCCGGAAGGAGAAATGGACCATGTTACTTGGCTAATTGTGTGATGCATCATGCAACATGCAGCGAGGTGCAGACATGAGATAGGCTTGTTTGTGGCTGTGAAGGTTCTGCATGGACACTTGTGGAAGAGATCATGGATCATGCTACGTTGCCGGTTGTGTGATGCACAATGCAACATGCAGCATGGTCCAGCAACGAAAACACTTGTTTGTGGCTGCAAAGCTTCTGCATGGACACTCGTGAAAGAGATCATGGACCATGCTATGTGGCCAACTGTGTGATGCACAATGCAACATGCAGCATGGTCGTGCACAAGATACACTTTTTTGTGTGTGCGAAGCTTCTGCATGGACACTCGTGGAAGAGATCATGGACCATGCTGAGTGGCCAATTGTGAGATGCACAATGCATCATGTAGCTTACAATCACTAAGGGCTAGGTTTGTTAGTGGATTTGAATTATCTGCATGGGCCTTTGTTCAAGCCATTACTGACCATGCTGTGTGATTGATTGTGCGATGCATCATACAGTTTAGTGCAGCCAAGGGATAGGCTTTTCAGTGGCTTTTGAGAATCTGCATGGGCCGCGCACATGCAGCGTGCGACTCTGAGAGGTGCCACGGAGCATGCTTCACGGCAGGTTGTGTAATGCACAATGCATCTTGCAGCTTGGCGTAGAAAGGGGATAGGCTTGTCACTGGCTATGGAGATCTGCATGGGCCACTCTGCACAGGGGCTCTGAGAGGTGCCATGGACCATGTTATGTGGATGCACAATGCGTCATGCAGCTTAGCGCAGGTAGGGGATAGGGTTGTCAGTGGCTTTGGAGAATCTGCATGGGCGACTCAGAGAGGTGCCATGGACCATCATACGTGGCCGATTGTGCGACGCACAATGCATCATGCAGCTTACCGTAACATAGAACCAGGCTTAGCTCAAGCGGTCTGCAGACGATAGCAACGCCCTTGGGATCACTCGCATTCGCCTTCCGGCATGCTTCAAGGCTCTTGATGTATGACGCGCACTTCCGCTGCCCCTTCTCTTTTTCCTCGGTCGATAGTTTAGATCCTCCCACACCCATGGCGATATAGAGCAATCAGACAGAGCGACAGAAATCGATTGCCAGGAGCGGAGCCTAAAGGAGTTATAGACAGGCTGTGGGAATAACAACGGGAGGCTGTGTCTTAGGAGCTGGGGTCGAAATTTGGGCGTTGTGGGTGGGGACGAAGTAAGACTAGCGAGTCAAATAAGGGTCGTGGCAAGATGGGGACAGATCAGAGAGGGAGCAGGCAATTGGTCGAATAGGTCGGACGGATGGGTCGGATGGTTCTGGATCGCTTTGAAACCAGTGCGAGGGACGATTTCTTATGCACACACGAAACCCTCGACAGATCGGCGACGGAGGGAAAGGAGTGGATTCTGGTGACATTGATTATTTGGTGGCTTGGCTCGACTGACGCGCGCCCTGCTGCGATCGAGAACCCCGCCGCGTCGATTGCTTAGATTCTTCAGCTCGTAATCGAGCGGTGCGCACTATGCAATGTGCGGAACAGCAATGCCATAGAGCGCCCTCAATTTATCTTGCCAGCTCGTGCCAGCTGTGTAATCATTGGCCGCGGCAGAACACTAATGGCCGCGTCACACCCTAGTTCTCTCTAGCTCGATTGTTCACGCCGACTAGGCGTTTATCTTTCTTTCTTTCACGACACACCGATCGGCAATCGAGTAATCATAACCAGGCAACAACCAATCCAGTTCCCATCATGGCATGCAAATAAGCCCGTTACTTCGTTCTTCTAGCTACACCCTAGTTACATTATTCGTAACACATCAATCGCGTTTGTTGCTGTTGGTATTTGCTGTCGATGCTTGTAATCTCTTGCTTGTCGTGACAAGAGGGTAATCTTCATACGCCTCCTGGCGCCTTGTGTGTCCAGCATCTGTCGCTGCGATTGATTCATCGCCTTGCGTCCTGATTCGATGCTCGTCGACGCGAAGTTTGCCAAAGACGTGTTACACTTGACTGGGTGGGCGCAGGTACGACGTCTAGCACTTCCCTACCTGACCCGAAAGCGGAGCCGCGAGGGGTCTGCTGGTGATTCTGCACAACCCTGGCACCACCTGTTTCTTTACATCTGACTCTGTACACCCCTGGCACAGTAAACCACCTCTTTGAGTGTCCTTTCCTGTGTGCCCTCTTCCACAAGCGTGGTGTCTGCATGGGTGCCCTTAGTTATGCATCCGAAGGTGCATGTAGTAAGAACGCACAGTACACAACCTCTCTGTGTGTCCTTTCCTGTGTGCCCTCTTCCACAAGCGTGGTGTCTGCATGGGTGCCCTTAGTTATGCATCCGAAGGTGCATGTAGTAAGAACGCACAGTACACAACCTCTCTGTGTGTCCTTTCCTGTGTGCCCTCTTCCACAAGCGTGGTGCCTGCATGGGTGCCCTTGGTTTTGGGTGTCCTTACAGCATGCACCAACAGATGCATAACTAAGGGCACCCATGCAGACACCACCTGTGGAATAGGAGACACAAAGGACACACCTGTGGAATAGGACACACAAAGGACACCACCTGTGGAATAGGACACACAAAGGACACACCTGTGGAATAGGACACACAAAGGACACACCTGTGGAATAGGAGACACAAAGGACACACCTGTGGAATAGGACACACAAAGGACACACCTGTGGAATAGGACACACAAAGGACACACCTGTGGAATAGGACACACAAAGGACAAACCTGTGGAATAGGACACACAAAGGACACACCTGTGGAATAGGACACACAAAGAGGTGGTGTACTGTGTGTCTTTACATGATGCTCCGTAGCTGCATGCTGTAAGGACATCAAGTCTTGCACCTTTGTGTGTCCTTTCCTGTGTGCCCTCTTCCACAAGCGTGGAGTCTGCATGGGTGCCCTTGGTTATGCATCTGTAGGTGCATGTTGTAAGGACACACAGTCTAGCACCTCTGTGTGTCCTTTCCTGTGTGTCCCTCACAGTGTGTCCTATTCCTTTGTGTGTCCTTTCCTGTGTGTCCCTCACAGTGTGTCCTATTCCACAATCAAGGTATCTTCATGGCCCTACGGCAGCCTGCACCTGGTTCAGGTTGTTAAATAGGTGTTCAGGTACATCATTGGTTAAACATGTAGTTGTCGAACAGGTTGAACACCCTGGACACCTGTTTAACAACCTGAACTGGTGCAGACTACCGTAGGGTGGGTGCCCTTAGTTTTGCACCCGTAGGAGTGTGCTGTACGGACACATAGTATGCCAAGTTTTCAGAGGTTGACAACCTGTTCAAACTGGTGTACACAGGATATGTGCATGCGAGAAAAACATATGGGGGTAGTGTACGTTGAACATTCTACTGTCAGTATGCATCAAACAAGGCAGGTAGAACTTGAACTTGAACTAGATTGCATGGCAGGTTAAATTTGAACTTGGACTTGTTTGCATGGCAACCTGAACTTGAACTGGATTGCATGGCAGGTTGACATTGAACTTGAACTTGAACTAGATTGCATGGCAGGTTAAATTTAAAC
Source organism: Chlamydomonas sp. ICE-L (assembly GCA_013435795.1). Classification (NCBI taxonomy): domain Eukaryota; kingdom Viridiplantae; phylum Chlorophyta; class Chlorophyceae; order Chlamydomonadales; family Chlamydomonadaceae; genus Chlamydomonas; species Chlamydomonas sp. ICE-L. Next base: position 39,044,976 of record JACBWV010000626.1, read on the forward strand.
TTGGACTTGGTTGCATGGCAACCTGACCTTGAACTTGAACTGGATTGCATGGCAGGTTGACATTGAACTTGAGCTTGAACGTGAAGTTGAACTTGGTTACATATCAGCCTGAAATTGAAAATTGAATGTGAACTTGAACTTGAACTGGATTGCATGGCAAGTTGACATTGAACTTGAACTTGAACTAGATTGCATGGTAGGTTGAACTTGAACTTGAACTTGAGCTTGAACTTGAACTTGAACGTGAAGTTGAACTTGGTTACATATCAGCCTGAAATTGAAAATTGAATGTGAACTTGAACTTGAACTTGAACTTGAACTTGGCTACATTTCAGGTTGGCGCTGTCATTCGCTTGTACCTGGGGCGGCTGTTTGGAGGGTCATGCAGTGTGGATGTGAACTTGAGCTTCGTTGCATGGCAATCTGAAATTGAAAATTGAACGTGAACTTGGGTTTAGGATTTTAGGTTTAGGGTAACTTGGGTTTAGGGGAACTTGAACTTGGTTGCATGGCAGTCTGAAATTGAAAATTGAATTTGAACTTGAACCTGGTTATATGTCAGGTTGGCGCTGTTATTCGCTTCTACCTGGGGCGGCTGTTCGGAGGGTCATGCAGTGTGGATGGCACAGGCTCGTGGGCTTGGATCCCTTGCGTCACCTCCCCTGGTCTTTCCAGATATGGGGGAGCTATGTTCATTGACCTCCCGGCAAATGTAGTGGGATGTGCATTAATGGGTCTCTTCTGCAATTCAGGTTGGTTTGTGATGATGATGTTAATGTGCACGTATGGGTCTCTTCTGCAATTCAGGTTGGTTTGAATGTGATGATGATGATGGTTACGAGGATGATGAAGATGATGTCGATGATAATGATGATGATGATGATGATGATGATGATGATGATGATGGTGATGATGATGTTGATAAAGATGTTGATGTTCATTAATGGGTCTCTTCTGCAATTCAGGTTGGTTTGTATGTGATGATGATGATGATCTGTCATACTTCCATATACACATACCCTCATACCCTCATACTTCCATACCCTCATGCTCTCATACTTCCATATTAGCATACCCTAATACCCGCATCCCCTCATACCCCCATACCCTCATGCTCTCATACTTCCATACACACATACCCTCATACCCTCATACCCCCATACCCTCATGCTCTCGTACTTCCATACACACATACCCTCGTACCCTCATACCCCCATACCCTCATGCTCTCGTACTTCCATACACACATACCCTCGTTCCCTCATACCCCCATACCCTCAGGCTCTCGTACTTCCATACACACATACCCTCGTACACTCATACCCCCATACCCTCAGGCTCTGATGAGGGTATGAGCCACTTCCATATACACATACCCCTATACCCTCAGGCTCTGATGAGGGTATGAGCCACTTCCATATACACATACCCTCATACCCTCATGCTCTCATACTTCCATATACACATACCCTCATATCCCGATACCCCTATACCCTCTCAGACCATCAGCCCCTCATACCCTCAGACTCTCTCAGACCCTCAGACTCTCTCAGACGCTCAGACGCTCTCAGACCCTCAGAAACCCTCAGATCCTCAGACCCTCTCAGACCCTCAGACCCTCTCAGACCCTCAGACCCTCAGACCCTCTCAGACCCTCAGACCCTCTCAGACCCTCAGACCCTCTCAGGCCCTTATACCCTCACACCCTCACATGTACTGCCTACTCAGATGTACTGTCATCAGTGTTTCGGTGCCCTAAAGGAAAACTGCATGAAGTAGGTTCCAAAGGGGAAGATAAGAGCTCTGGAGATGAAGATGGTCCTAGCCTTCAGCTCACTTGCCTACTAGCGTCCAGTCCTTTGCAGAAACACTCCTCCTTGCAGCTTGGACTGCGCACAGGTACAAATGAGTTGCAGTACAAAAGTGTGTTGAAGTACGAAATGGGTTGGAGCACAGAAGATATGAGCTCTGGAGATAGGGTTGGTTGTAGTCTTCATCTCACATGCCTGCCAGCATCCAGCCCTTTGCAGAAACACACCTCCTTGCAGCATGGGCTGCGTACAGGTACAAGTGCGTTGGGGTAGACAATGGGTTGGAGCACAAAATGAGTTGTGGGGTTGGAAAATATTGGGGTAGGAAATGGCTTGTAGTACAAAATGGGTTGGAGCATAAAATGAGTTGTGTGGCTGTGTGTGGTAAAATATTGGGGTAGGAAATGGGTTGTCATAGAACAAAAGGAAAGACTTTTGGAGATGGGGGTGGCTGTAGCCTTCAGCTCACATGCCTGCCAGCGTCCAGTCCTTTGCAGAAACACACCTCCTTGCAGCTTGGACTGTGTACAAGTAGAAATGCATTTTTTCTTTTTTTATATTTTTATTTATTTTTTATTTATTTTTTATTGTCTTCTTTGTGCATGATGTTCGGAAGTCCCCCTTGACTCCGTCAAGCCGAGGGCACATTTTGGAGTCCAGTAGGGCACCAGGGAAAATGTCATCATCATTGGGGTCAGACAATGGGTTGGAGCACAAAATGAGGTGTGGGGTTGGAAAATATTGGGGTGGTAAATGGGTTCTAGTACAAAACGGGTTGGAGCACAAAATGAGTTGTGGGGTTGGAAAGTATTGGGGTGGTAAATGGGTTATAGTACAAAACGGGTTGGAGCACAAAATGAGTTGTGGGGGTTGTCAAGTATTGGGGTGGTAATTGGGTTATAGTACAAAACGGGTTGGAGCACAAAATGAGTTGTGGGGTTGGAAAATATTGGGGTGGTAAATGGGTTCTAGTACAAAACGGGTTGGAGCACAAAATGAGTTGTGGGGTTGGAAAGTATTGGGGTAGTAAATGGGTTATAGTACAAAACGGGTTGGAGCACAAAATGAGTTGTGGGGTTGGAAAATATTGGGGTGGTAAATGGTTCTAGTACAAACGGGTTTGTAGTCAACAAAATGAGTTGTTGGGTTTTCATTAAGTTGGGGCGGTAAATGGGTTATAGTACAAAACGGGTTGGAGCACAAAATGAGTTGTGGGGTTGGAAAGTATTGGGGTGGTAAATGGGTTCTAGTACAAAACGGGTTGGAGCACAAAATGAGTTGTGGGGTTGGAAAATATTGGGGGTTGTAATGGGTTCTATACAAACGCGGTTGGAGCACAAAATTAGTTGTGGGGTGGGAAGTATTGGGTGGTAAATGGGTTATAGTACAAAACGGGTTGGAGCACAAAATGAGTTGTGTGGTTGGAAAGTATTGGGGTGGTAAATGGGTTCTAGTACAAAACGGGTTGGAGCACAAAATGAGTTGTGGGGTTGTCAAGTATTGGGGTGGTAAATGGGTTATAGTACAAAACGGGTTGGAGCACAAAATGAGTTGTGGGGTTGTCAAGTATTGGGGTGGTAAATGGGTTATAGTACAAAACGGGTTGGAGCACAAAATGAGTTGTGTGGTTGGAAATTATTGGGGTGGTAAATGGGTTCTAGTACAAAACGGGTTGGAGCACAAAATGAGTTGTGGGGTTGTCAAGTATTGGGGTGGTAAATGGGTTATAGTACAAAACGGGTTGGAGCACAAAATGAGTTGTGGGGTTGTCAAGTATTGGGGTGGTAAATGGGTTCTAGTTCAAAACGGGTTGGAGCACAAAATGAGTTGTGGGGTTGTAAAGTATTGGGGTAGGAAATGGGTTATAGTTCAAACTGGGGCGGAACACAAAATGAGTTGTGGGGTTGGAAAATATTGGAGTAGGAAATGGGTTGTCATAGAACAGAAGGAAAGTCTTTAGGAGATGGGGATGGCTGTAGCCTTCAGCTCACTTGCCTGCCCGTGTCCAGTCCTTGGCAGAAACAGACCTCCAAGCAGCTTGGACTGAAAACTGATACAGATGGAGGTGGGGGTTGGGTTGGGGTTGGGTGGGGGGTGAGGGGTTGGGTGGGTGGGATGGGGGGGATGGGGGTGGGGGGGTGAGGGGTTGTGGTTGGGTGGGTGGGATGGGGGTTGTGGTTGGGTTGGTGGGGTTGGGGTGGGGAGTGAGGGAAGCATTACATACTTATCATCGTATGGTGTATCTTCATACGTGTGGCTATATGAGCATATCATGTTTTTGGTGTTGTGATATTTCATGAAGATGTGAAACAGTCACACTGTCACTCACATACCAGGTCTGTGTGGTTCCATCACCACGTTCACTAGCTGGATGACTTAGATGGTCGAGATCATGGTGGTGTGTGTGTGTGTTTGTGTGTGTGTTGGTGTCTGTGTGTGTGTTGGTGTCTCTGTGTGTGTTGGTGTGCATGTGTGTGTGTGTGTTTGTGTCTGTGAGTGTTGGTGTGCATGTGTGTGTGTGTGTGTGTGGGGGGGGGGGGGGGGGGGGGGGACCAGCAATATATTAATGCGGTGTTTCCAAGCAAATATGCTGAACATGCCATGGCTTTTTTGTGGAATTTCATAAAGATTTTGAAAAACAGTCACACTTTCACTCTCATGCCAGGGCTATGTGGTTCCATCACCACATTCGCTAGTTGGATGACTCAGATGGTCGAGATGATGGTTGGGGGGGACCCCGCAGAGGCAGTACGCGGTACGGAGTGGGTGGCGGCCCTGTGGGGCATCTACCTTAATTTTGCATGCTCCATGCTCGCCCTCTTTATGGGACAGCAGCTAGGGCTGACATGTCTCACCCTCTTGCATCGCCCCTCTGGCAGCGCCAGCTCAGCGGCTGCAGCCAAAACCAATGTGGGGGTCACCAACAACGGAGCTCCTGCATCTAAACTGACAGAGGCCCATGTAGCTGAGAAAGCTGTAGCCAAGGATCCTGTAGCTGAGAAAGCTGTGGATCCTGACAGCGTTGCTATCGAACTGGCAGAGGCCAAGCCAGCTAGCCCCAGCACCAGTGGTGGAGTGACAGTTATAGCCGACATATGCATCTTAGCCATCACACTTGCCCTCACAGGGCTGTCAATAGGTAAGGGAATGACATTATTTTATCACATTTTTATTACATGTTTTGTTTTCAATTTATGGCAGTCGCATTCTTTTATGACATGCATGTCAGCCATCACACTTGCCTTCATAAGGCTGTCAATAGGTAAGGGGATGACATTTTTATTACATTTTTGTATTACTTTTTTTTAATAAGCCACATTATTTTATGACATATATTCATCTCAGCCATCACACTTGCCCTCACGGGGCTGTCATTAGGCAAGGAGATGACATTATTTTATTGTTGGTGGAGCCCTCCCTTCTGGGAGGCGGGAGCCCCCAGTGTTACCCATTTGTCCGTTCGTCCATCCATCTGACCGCGATGAAGCCCGACACGTCAGCCAAGTAGCCAACGACCTCGTAACTAACTCGCTTCCGTTGCCACCTGTCGCTACCTCGCGATCACTCTCCGTCAATTTTTAGCGTCGCAGGCGACGCTGCATCGAACTTGTATTCTTTTGTAACATTATATTACTAGTATTGGCTGGTATTGGTATTATTATTTTATTATTTATTTTATTATTTATTTCATTATTAGCCAAATTGTTTAATCATTACATATCTCATATATGCATCTCAGCCATCACACTTGCCCTCACAAAAACGTTATTAAAAATATTAAAAATATTAAAATTTAAAGGCAATAGCCCAAAAAGCTCGACTCTAAAAACAAAGTTACTACAAAGGATTACAAAGGGCAAAAAACAAATACACTCAAGACACTAAAAACTAGCCTCCTTTTTTCATTCACAACTTAATGGGATTTCTGTTGGCTTGCAATTAAATGCGCTTTAATTTGTTTATTTTATTTTTGTATGACAGGCACCCTTTGGCATACATCCTTTGACACACATCCTTTCACAAACATTATTTTACATACACCCTTTCACATACATCCTTTGTCCCTTTCACATACATCATTTCACAAACATTATTTGACATACATCATTTGATATACACCCTTTCACATACATCCTTTCAAATACTTCCTTTTACTTACCTGGCTCTCCTGGCAGCCTACATTGTGATCTACTCAACGGATTTTAATTTGTTCGATATTAATGTCACCCTTTGATGCCTAAAACCCTTATCATTGGCTGCCCCCCCAGACTGTAAAGTACATCCTTTGACATACACCCTTTGACATAAACCCTTTCACATACATCCTTTCACATAATTCCTTTTCACATGCATCTTTTGACATCCCCTGCTCCTAACAGCCTTTGACATACACTCTTTGCCATCCCCTGCTCCTGACAGCCTTTGACATACACTCTTTGCCATCCCCTGCTCCTGACAGCCTACATTGTGATCTACTCAACGGATGAAAGTGAAGCAGCGTCCAGTGAGGATCTTGGAGAGCTTTGGTTTGGAATTCTTTTTGCGCCTCTAGGTTGCATTACAAGGTGTGAGCTCCGACAAATCAGGATGTGAATGAAACACATTCATTCCGGCAAATCAGGATGTGAATGGAACACGCACACATATGCATGCGCACACACACACATCAAGATATGCATAAATCACACACACACACACATATCAAGATATGCACGAATCACTCACAGACACCACACATGTATCAATATGTGCATGAATCACGCACAGACACACACATGTACACACACATCAGGATGCTCATGAAACACACACACATACACACACACACATAAGTATGCATATGAAATACGTACATGCACTCACACCACGCACACATCCATGCACGAACATGCACACATCCACTTATGCGCACACGCACATGCACATGCACACACACACAGAAACACACATACGCACACATCAGGTGCACATGAAACACATGCACACACACACAGAAACACACACGCATCAAATGCGCACACGCACACACATGCATACATCAGGATGTGCATAAAAAAAACATTAGGACACGCATGAAACATGCACACACTCTCTCACACACACGCACATGGCATGATGCGCATGCAGCACACAAACACACACACACGCACACATTAGAATGCACATGGAGCACGCACATGCGCACATGCACACAGTCACACACCCAAGCACTCGCACACACGCAACATCGGGATGCACATGAAATACACATGCACACATGCACGCACACACACGCACATGCACACACGCACCAGTATGCACATGAAACACACACACATGGACGCACACACCAGTATGCACATGAAACACACACACTTGGATTCACACACCAGGATGCACATGAAACACACTCATCAGGATGTGCATGGAATACACACCAACACAGACACACCCAGGCATGTGCACATACACACACACACATCAGGATGTGCATGGAATACACACCAACACAGACACACCCAGACATGTGCACATACACACACACTCATCTGGATGTGTATAAGATACACACGAACACAGACACAGACACACACAGACATATGCACCTGCACACACACACACACATCAGGATGTGCATAAAATATGCACCAACAGACACACAGACATGCGCACATGCACACACACTCATCAGGATGTGTATAAGATACACACGAACACAGACACAGACACACACAGACATATGCACCTGCACACACACACATCAGGATGTGCATGGAATACACACACGCACATATGCACATATTGACATATGCGCACACACATCAGGATGTGCAGAAGATACTCACAGACATGTGCACACGCACATATGCGCACACACACAAACCAGGATGTGCAATTTTTTGTGTGCGACCGGTCGCACATTGTGGCCTCAAGATTTCTGGAAATCAAACTGAGGATGTGCACGAAACACACACCTAGACATGCACACGCTTACACGTGCACACATCAGACAAATTTCTTATTCAGTTCCCAACTTTGTTCTCGCTTTGAATGTGATTGGTTACTTTTTACATCATTTGCATCTGCTTGCATGCAGTATTTGCTTGCATTTTACTTATGTATATTATTGCATGTATTTGCACAGTCCAGGTTTAGACAAATAGGCTAAAGGGATTGCCCAACCTTCAAAACAGGAGAGGCAGTTTAAACACACAATTATCTGAAGCTCGTACATGAGTGCCACTAACAAGGTGATGTTAGTCAGGTGGTCAGGTGATGCCAGGTGGTGTCAGGTGGTGTCAGGTGATGTTAGGTGGTCAGGTGATGTTAGTCAGGTGGTCAGGCACTTCAACCACAGTACTGTCACGACTCATGATTTGATGCAGGTGGCAATGTAAGTGAGTCATGTACTTCACGCAGTAGTGTACCTGTGATAATGAACCTCTTATGGTCTTGTGCTTCTGGTGATATTTTACCTCACCCCAGGCACTTTCGTGACTATTTTTCTGGTGCAGGAGTCAATGTACCTCATATGGTCTTGTACTTCTGGTGGTCATGTACTTCTGGTGATATTTCACCTCAACCCAGGCAGTTGCATGGCTGTTGGTGTGGTGCAGGTGTCAATGTACCTCTTATGGTCTTGTACTTCTGGTGATCTTTCACCTCACCCCAGGCACTTTCATGGCTAATGGTGTGATGCAAGTGTCAGTGTACCTCATATAATCTTGTACTTCTGGTGGTCTTGTACTTCTGGTGATATTTGACCTCACTCCAGGCAGTTTCATGGCTGTTGGTGTGGTGCAGGTGTCAATGTACCCCATATGGTTTTGTACATCAGGTGGTCTTGTACTTCTGGTGGTATTTGACCTCACCACAGCCACTTATATGGCTATTGATGTGGTGCAGGTGTCAATTTACCCCATATGGTTTTGAACATCAGGTGGTCTTGTACTTCTGGTGGTATTTGACCTCACCACAGCCAGTTATATGGCTATTGATGTGGTGCAGGTGTCAATGTACCCCATATGGTTTTGTACATCAGGTGGTCTTGTACTTCTGGTGGTATTTGACCTCACCACAGCCAGTTATATGGCTATTGATGTGGTGCAGGTGTCAATGTACCTCATATTGTATTGTACATCAGGTGGCCTTGCAATTCTGGTGGTATTTGACCTCCCCCCAGGCAGTTATATTGATATTGGTGTGGTGCAGGTGTCAATGCACCTCAGGTGATACTGTACATCAGATGGTATTGTACTTCTAGTGGTCTTGTACTTCTGGTGGTATTACTCTTTACCCCAGGCACTTTCATAAGGATGATTACATTTTTACTGGTGCCCTACTGGACGGCAGGACTCCAAATGTGCCCGCAGCTTGATGGAGCCAAGGGGGACTTACGAGCATCATGCCCAAAAATGCAAATAAAATAAAAAGGAGTTAACAAAAATAAAATAAATATAATTGTACATGGCTACTGGCCTACTCCCACCAATCGGGCTCTGGCTGTATGGTTAATCCAGCCAGACAGGTCTGTCGTTCGAGCCCTTGCCAGGTTCCCAAATTCTAGACCTGCCACCTTGGACGAGGTAGAAATCTCCCCTCCGTGCTGTTGCGCAGTAGTCCATGCTCAGGCGCAGTAGGGATCTGCGAAACCAAAAGCCCAACATAGTACCATTCCCCAGTATGCACGGTGCATGCAAACGGGAGTGTTCCCTCAACCTCACGCCCTGTGGCACGGCGTACTAATTTCCAATGTGTAACCATTGTCCAGTATGTACAGTGCATGCGAACGGGAGGGTTCCATAAACCTCACGCCCTGAGGCACGGCGTACTAATTTCCAATTCGTAACACTTCTTTAGTATGTTCGGTGCATGCAAACGGGAGGGTTCCCTCAACCTCACGCCCTGTGGCACGGCTTACTAATTTCCAATTTGTAACCATTCTCCAGTATGTACGGTGGATGCGAACGGGAGGGTTCCTTCAACCTCACGCCCTGTGGCAGGCTGTATCAGGCTGGCCCTTATGTGGGAGCTGTGTGGTGGTACTGCTGTTCTGCATGGGCATATCATAACATGGATGAATGTTCAATTTTTGCCTAATGCAGGATGATTCCTTCAACCTCACGCATATGACGGGGACGTATGAATGTTCAATTTGCCTGGGCATATCTTAAAACCGTCTGCAGCCTTGTGACATTTCAGTCAGCGGGGGTCAAGTGATTACATAATGTACTCGGGAAGTCGGGAGTGTGGTGTAATAGTGTTTATGACTACAACTACCCCCCCCCCCCCACACACACACACACCCAACCCCAACCCCAACCCTCCCCCACCCTTACCCCACCCACACACCCACACTCCTACCCCCCCCCACACCCACCCACACCCACCCCTACCCCCACTCCACCCCACCCCGCCACATCCCCCCCACACACACCACCCCTAAAACTACTGCATGCACTTTTGGCATACTGCAGGTGGCAGCTATCGAAACTGAATGGCACCATCGGATGGTTCCCCCTGGGTACATGGGCAGCTAACATTATCGCTACATCAACAGACTTTGCAATGAGGGTAGGCCAGGGGTTTTGTTTTCAAATCTGAAAGTGGTTTTTTTCTAGCTGTATGGTTCTAGGCCTCCTTCAGGGACGGTGTGTTTATAGGTTTGTATAGCTTTTATAGCTTTTTAGGGCCATTTAGGGCAACATCAAAAAATTGCGATGAAGGTAGGAGCGCGGTCGGGGTATCATGTATGGCATAGGCAATGGTAACCATCATGATGTATGTATGTTACAGTCTAGGGGTACACAAGGCAATTGTAGTTCATGATTGGGAGGGAGCTGCTAACCACCACCACCACTACCGACACACCCTATCCCACCATCACCCATCTCACCCACCCTATCCCACCACCACTACCCACTCACCCTATCCCACCACCACCCATCTCACTGTATGTTACTGTCTAGGCCAAATAGGCTAAAAGGACTTGCCCAACTGTAATAGGAAGGGCTTGAAAATAAAAAGCATTGGTGAACTGAACCCTAAACAATCGTTTTACCGACGAGGGCCCTGAGTCCGTGCTGCAGTGATCATGTGTGAAGTCATGAATCGAGTCAATTATCAAAAATCGCTCATGCAGTATGTATAAGCAGTTTCCTTTTTTGTGCAACGTGTCGCAAATTGGGTTTATGATATTTGGCTACCCCTGGACTGTAACAACATACACAACTACTGCACGACTTGTAGGTGGGCAATTAGGCTAACTAGTTGACCAAATATGGCATATCGCTTAAGCTTAGGCTTATTGGTCAACTAGTAGGTAGGCAATGGTATCCCTCAATTATTTTGAACAATCCAGGGGTAGCCAATTAGGCTATTGAGACTTGCCCAACCTCGAATGATCAAGCTAAGCCTTGACAACCAGGAGGGGCTAATATAATATAATAACAAGCCCTCCATGAGCTCAACCCCCCAAGAGTGTTGAATGACCTGGGATAAAGTACTAAATCCCTATATGGATATATGGATAGTTTATAATACACACATACATACTATTAAGTGTACTGTTGTTCAAAAAGTACAACGAAACAAAATCCCCCCAAATGACATTCTATCATACAATAAAAAAAAGAATGAAAGCAATACAATAGAAAACAAACAATACAATACAAAAAGAACAGTACAATAAAAAGGAGCAGTACCTGGCAGTACAATAAACAAATACAATTCCCAAAATTATCAAGACAAGTCTAGACTACCAGACAGGGTGCTACAAAGCGCGCGCGGCAGAGCAATTTCGCGCACGCTTTTTGAGCCCCACTGCGCGTTTCGCACAGTTTTTTCAACCCCCTGTGGGCGCAGCGCGCAGTTTTTGCGCTTTTTGCACTAGAAAGTGCTGGCCATTTTGACGTACGTGCGCTTTAAGCGCTGACCAATTTGACAAAATGTAGTCCCTTGCTACCAGAAGGGGATATCAAATAATACCAATCACTTTCTAGGAAACAGTCACACAGTGAGTCAGTGCCTCCCTGTGGTCACCTTTCCCCACCTGGGTAGCCATCACTAGGTTGACTGGTTAAAGATATATAATAGCAAGCACTCCATGACCTTGACCTCCCAAAATGGTGAGAACGCTACAAAGGACCTGGGATCACGAACTAAATCACTATATGGTTGTGTGCATACTCGGATAGGTTATGGACAGCTAATAATGCACATTTATATTTACTGTTGTTCAAAAACAACAACTCGACCTAAAATAATATTATCTCATACAACAACAAAAAAGTATGATAGAAAACAAACAAAACAATACAAAAACAATAGTCAATTTAAAATAACAACACAATAAAAAAAGAATATTAAAACACAATCCTTCCTGCTAACTATAACTCCTAACTTGATTTTTAGGCCCTTCTCCTGCGACTGACCTTGTCGTCTGTCGTGGCCTCACTTCTGGACGGCATCATTTTAGGGTTTGGGGGCTGCCTCAGTACTGTGTCCACCTGGATGACTGAGGTAAGGTTTTAGGGTTTAGGGTTTAGAGGCTGACTCAGTACTATGTCCACCTCGATGACTGAGGTGAAATGGGGCTGGGGGGTTAGGGTTAGGGTTTAAGTTTTGTGCGCTGTCTCAGTACTATGTCCTCCTGGATGACTGAGGTGAGATGGGGTTAGGGGGTTAGGGGTTGAGGATTTTGCGCTGTCTCAGTACTGTGTCCACCTGGATGACTGAGGTGAGATGGGGGTGAGGGTTTAGTGTTTAGGTTTTTACACTGCTTCAGTTCTGTGTCCATCTGGATGACTGAGGGGAGATGGGGGAGAGGGGGAGGTGTCTTTGTGGGGGTGGGGGTGGGTGGGTGGTGGTGGTGGTGGTGGTGGTGGGGTAGTGCATTTGCCAGCCCTGCGATGTAGAGGGGCTGCAGCATGTATGCAGTGGGTAGGGGTGGGTGGTGGTGTGTGTGTGTGGGGGGGGGGGGGGGGGGGGGGGGTAGAGCATTTGCCAGCCCTGTGATGAAGAGGGGCTGCAGCATGTATGCAGTGGGTAGGAACTTTAAGAGTCTGGCCTTGCCAGAGCACCTCAATGTTTGCGTCTTTGCATAGGCCTACGCATTTGCATTTGTATCTTTGCTTAGACCTATCTATTTGCATTTGTATCATTGCATAGGCCTATGGGGGTTAGGGTTAAGGGTTTGGATGGATGAATGAATGAATGGATGTTTAGGTGAATGAATGGGTAGATGGATGAATGAATGGTTGGATGAATGAATGGATTTTTGGATGGATGGATGGATGGATGAATGAATGGATGCATGGACGGTTGAATTAATTAATTAATTAATTAATTAATACATGAATTAATGAATGATTGATGATCCCTTCTGAACCTTAATAAATAAATATATATATATATATATATATATATATATATATATATATATATATATATATATATATATATATATATATATATATATATATATGGTACGCCTTATTACGTGGCGTGAGGTTGAGGGGGCCAGCCCGTTTGCTTGTACTGGGGCCAAAGGCCAATACAAGAGTTTGTTTCTGAGCCCCAACACCTTTCACTTGGCCACATACCCCTCAGGTGCAAAAGCAAACGCTTGCAGATCCTCGTGGATTTATGGCCTTCCAGTACGTCGCGTCAAGTGTGGTGGCTGCAACTGCTGCCGGCATCGTCATTTATGGCTCAGCTGTTTGGACTATGTAATCTGATATGTCTGGTGGGGGGACAACTACCCCATAATCAACCACTGACACCACCACCACATCATCATGGACAACAACATGGGTCAGCTTTATGGACTACGTAATCTCATGCGTCTGGTGGGGGGAAGTTAGCCCCCACTTAAACTAGCCCCCAATTCAGATTAGGGGGGTTAGGATTTAGTGAGTTCGGTTTTTATTCAAAGGTTTAGGGTTTAGGGCTTAGGTAAATCCGTATATGCCGTATGGACTAGCTGATCACTTTTTTGGTGTGACGCATTGCAAATTGAGCGACTCGGTGCGACCCCAGTGCGACATGCTGCACCCCAAACTCCACGAAGCGGGAAGCGGGAAGCGCGAAGCGCGGGGGTTCGTGGGGGTAATTGGGACTAATATAGCCGGACCCATGCGTCACCTTGCAGCCATAGAATGGCAACGCGTCGCACAAAACAAAACAGTGCTTGTGATCTGATACGTCTGCTGTATGTATGGCTTTTCTCGGCAGCTTCTAGGCAGCTCCCTAGGCTATTTCCAGGCAGAAGGTTGCTTTAAGCTAGGCTGACTAGTTAGTCAGGAGGGCTGCTTAGAAGCTGCTGCCCATAGCTGAAAAGAAAATATATTTTATGGCTCGGGCGTATGGACCAGTGTACTGCATGTTGTCTGTTTGGATTGCGCTTTTGACGCAACTGAAAATGAAAATCTGCGCACTGCGCCCAGAGGGGGGTTAGAAAATTGTGTCAATCGCGCAGTCGGGCTCCAAAACCTTGCGCGCTTGTGCGCAATAGCACGCGTCATTTAGTACCCTGTGTGGACTACATGCTCTGCCAAGTCTGCTGCATGTATGTTGAAGTCCAGCAGTAGCCACTTTGTTTGAAGGGACTTACCAACCTCGAACAATCAAGATCAATTCTAGATTTCAGGAGGGATTGAGTATGTTTTAAGTGTGTTACACTCCAGGTGTAGCCACTTTGTATAAAGGGACTTGCCCGACCTCAGACAGTCAAGATCAACTCTAGATTTCCAGGAGGGGCTGAGCCTGTTGACTGTCCTAGACCTGGTCAGGTCGTTGCAAGCAGATCTTTTACTTTCGGCTTTTCTCAGCAGCTTCTAGTCAACTCCCTGATTCAGCCAGTATGCTAGACCCAAATATTTCAGCACTTCTGGGCAGCTGGTTGTACCAGCTTTAAGGTGCACTAGGTTGTGTTTGGTTTGCCTAAATAGGCCTCCCCGTTTTAACAAATGGCTCAATTGTAGAGCTCCTTGAACGAAGAAGGTGCCAGGTTCGAATCCCTACCGCTGCGCTTTAGTGTTAGCGGTCACTGTCAACCCAACTGGACTTTTCCGACCTACAAAAATCAGGATAATTCTAGACTATTGGGAGGGGCTTCTTTTTTTTAGTTGTGAAAGGACTTTCACCCCAGGAGGTGGGTCTCCCGACACAAACCAGCGACACAGAGGATTCAGGTTGAATGGTGGTGCCACTCCTACAATATGCAAAGTAGGCGCACTTAGGGTTGGCTATATTAATAATCACTTTAATCATGATCTGGTTCCCCCCAAATTACAAGTACACGACGGAGGATCTGCATCGAAGTCCTACTAAATAATTGAATGATTAAACCCTGCCTGTATTTTGTATTTTACAGCTTGAACTTGATATTGGTTACATAGCTCCTGCCAGCAACTTGGCAGCTCGCCGTATTCGGTAGTTTTTTTTCCAGGAAAATGTAAACGCGAACAAACAGTTTCTCGTTGTTTACATTTTTTATACCGGTAGTCTGGGGGTAGCCACACTTGCGAACCCCAAACCCTAAACCCTAAACCCCGGTAGCCTGGGGGTAGCCACACTGCGAACTTGACCTTAACCTTGGCTACATGGCTCCGGCCTTTTAGAGGCTCGCCATCTTCGGCAATAACAGCTGGAGTAGTGTAGTTGCTATGGAAATGTGCAAGACTGGTCTATATTGCTAGGAGGGGCTTAACAGGGGGGGGGGGGGGGGGGGGGGGGGGGGGGGGGGGGGGGGGGGGGAGAAACAAGCGCTCATTGAATTGTTTTATTTTTTATTACACGTGGGAGAAAGCAACAAACAATGTTGGTCTCGTGGATTAATAAGATGCATTCAGAGATTAGGTGTCATAGAACATTTCTCTGATCTTCTTCAAAATGACCAGATCTCACCGAGCAAGATAGACCCAGGAAAAATGATTAAGGCATCCAGAGGCATCTCTGAAATAAAATACATTAACTGACAATCTCTAAATGCAATGAACCCCAAGAAACTTTGTGGCAACCAAAAAGACAGTACTTAATCGATTACTTATGCGACTTCACCGACTTGGGTGTATGTCGTACGTATGTTAAAGTCCAGGGGTAGGCCAAATAGGCTAAAGGGACTTGCTCAAGCGTGTAGGAAGGGCTTAAAATAAAGGCACTGATGGACTGAACCCCAAACAATCGTTTACTGACGGGGGCCCTGTGTTCGTGCTACAGTGGTCTTTTAATTCTACAATATAATTAAATCGTCATGAAGTCAGGTGATAGCAATTATAGTTCCGCGTACACTAACTTCAAATAATAAGGATGTTATTAAATGCATAGCAAGACTACGTCTTCGAGCTCACAATTTGAATGTTGAATCTGGTAGGAGTGCCTTTCGTTCTAGTAGAAGTGTAGAACTTGCAAGTGCTGTGATATGGTGGTTGGTGGTAGAAGAGTGGTAGAAGATAAAATGCATTCCATCTTCTACTAGAACACATATATTCTGAGGGTAAAAAAATGCTTATTGATAAATTGAAAATTGAACCTGAGGTGGTTGATAAAGACTCCAGCATGTGGCTGGCCATGAATCCTGATTCCTCTGAAGGATGGACATATCTTATAAAATGTATTAAAAATGCGGTAATAATCGCGCAATTAAATTACCACCCCATTGGGAACGATGATTACATTATAATTATATACTTAATTTTTCGCTGTAGCACGAGCTCAGGGCCTCGGTAAAACGATTGCTTGGAGTTCCGTTCGTCAGTTATTTTTCGGTTGAAGCCCCTCCTGTCACGTTGGCAAGTCCCTTTAGTCTACTTGGCCTACTTCCTGGGGGCCCACTACTTGGGGTGAAAAGGTAACGCACTTGATCAAGTCTACTACATCAGGTGTAGTCTAGGGCGTCTGCTCCATGCGCGCGTTCACCAATTTCAGTGGAAGACAGCAAGAAACTGTTGAGTGCATATCCATTGCCGGCACTGCCGTCGAGCTGGCAACGGCAGTTGAAGTGTCAATACAGCAGTTGAGCTCTTACTAAGTTAGTTGGGCTGTCGATGGCGGTCCAGCTGTCATCTGCCGTCGAGCTAGCAGTACTTGTTTTTGAAACGAAATCCACGACAGGTCCACCCCCATCTGTGAGGCCGACCTGAGCCCTCTCAAGCAATCCGAGCGAGTTAATGTCACATTATCAGAGGACGGGATCGATCGAGCATAAAATATGAATTATATTGATGGCTCAGTCTGGTTGTAGCCAATGGCGATGCCCAGTTTGTCGAAACTCTTCCAACACCCCTCACCCGCACATATAGCACTGCTAGTTATGAGGATGTGATCAGCTTCCTTCTGCTTGATGACTGCGCTTGCCAATTCAGCGTTATTCATCCCTATCCTTGAAATTTATCCGCTCAGGGATCCATCGCCCTGCTAACTAAGCTAGTAACAGCCTCGGGATTTCAAATTCAGACGCACTGTATTTTCGAAGAGGCGCAACAGACGCGCATGAAATAGGTGAGGAATGCTATCCCATGCGAGGCGGATGCCGAAGTCATAACCATAAATCCTTGCACCCGAGTCGATTTGGGGTGATTCCTCGGACTTTTCGCCACATCAAGAATACTGAGCGTGCATGCTGCCGTGATGCTGCAAACCGTTTCTTACATCAATTTCTGCCTGATTACCAATCGCCCCTGTTCCCCAACATTGCACACCGCTGCCTGTAGCACCCAAGCACCAGCACTGCTGATACCTTCCAAAACGCTAACAACAGCACCAACATCTGCACCACTGACACCTACCCACATTCCAACCCACACCAATACCAACTCTGAAGCTGGCGTCAACAACCAAACCCACACCCACACAAGCACCAGCTGCACTCCCCTCGGCCCCTCCCCTCCCCTCCCCTCCCCTCCCCTCCCCTCCCCTCCACACCACTCTTTCCACTCCACTCCACACCACTCCACTCCACTCCACTCCACTCCACTCCACTCCACTCCACTCCACTCCACTCCACACCACTCCACTCCACTTCACTCCCTGCAGTACCTAAACCGAAATCATTGCCACACTCTGCTCCCTTTTGGCATGTTGGCAGGATGCGACCGAAAGTACAACCCTCACCCAAGCAGCATTGGGGCCACCAAAGTATCAACGCCCCCAAAGCTGATGCAACAGCTGATGGCGATGCCCTAAGACAGAGGTACATAATAATTGGGAGTCACACCCAAGGGAGGAAGGGACAAGGTGGATGGGTACAGAAGCAGGGTTGTTCGAGGGCACTTCAAAATCTGCATATTGAGACGCAACTATTACACAAATCTGCGCATCATGAGCCCAAATCTATGTTTCATGGGCCCAAATCCAAAACTCATGTGCCAAAGCTACATTTGCAATGTAGTGGACCCTCAAAAATCTGCGTTTGAGATGGTTTTGAAATACAAGGTTTTGAGCAACCTGCACATAGGACAGCAGGCACTCAATGTATGTGTGCATCTTACAGTCCAGGGATAGGCCCAATAGGCTACAAGGACTTGCCCAACCGTGACAAGAAGGGCTAAAAAGAGAAAGCATTGATGAGCAGAACTCCAAACGATCGTTTTACCAACGGAGACCCTGAATCCGTGCTGCAGTGATAATTTAATTCTACAATTATAACTAAATCATCATCCCACGTGAGATGATAATTTAATTGCGCGATTCTCGTAGCATCTTCTGACAAAAGACACTCAAGTATGGATGCATCACGTTTCCATTCAGTCCATGTCATGCAGAAGCATACTAGAATATCATATTTACTGCATAGGACCTTAAACCAAATATAAAAGTGATGCAGTCCACTACTGGAATATCATGTTTACTACACGCGTACCTTCACACAATTCTAACTTCGCCGACTCCTGTCATCTTGCATGTGGCAGGAAGATTCCGCCAGTGGTGCCTGTGTCAAGGCAGCGCCCACGCCGCCACAGTTTCAGCGGCGCCATCACTGATGCTGCAGCTGTGCCAGAGGCAGACAGCAAGATTATCGGCAGGAAGGCCCCACCAGCCGTACCCCCTAACAGGCTTTCCAAAGATAGCAGCAGCATCAGCAGGCCAATAACCAACGTGCCTCCTCTCAGGCAGCACCCAGGCCGCCACAGTTTCAGCGGCGCCATCACTGAAGCTGCAACTGTGGCAGACGGAGAACCCAATAACATTGGCTGGAGGACCCCACCAGTCGCACCCCCGCTCAGGCTTTCCAAAGATAGCAGCAGCGTGAACAGGCCAGTAACCAACGTGCCTCCTCTCAGGCAGCACCCAGACTGCCCCAGTGTTAGCGGTCCCATCACGAGCGCTGCTGCTGTATTGGAAGAAGACTGCAAGAACATAGGTAGAAGGATACCACCAGTCATACCCCCTCTCAGGCTTCCGGAGGATCAGAACAGAACGAATGGCCCAATGGCCTGTGTTCTTCCTCCCAGGCAGCATCCAGACCGCCACAGTATCAATGGGCCCATCACTGTCACTGCTGCCGTGTCGGAAGGAAACCACCTGGGGAGCACCATTGTCAGGAGGACACCACCAGTGGTCCCCCCCCTCAGACTTCCCAAAGACCCCAACAGCACTAATAGATCAACACCTAGTGTACCTCCTCCCAGGCTGCACCCAGGACGCCACAGTGTCAACGGCCCCATCACTGTCATTGCAGCTGTGCCAGAGGTAGACAGCAAGAGTATCGGCAAGAGGACCCCACCAGTCGTACCCCCTCTCGATCTTCCCAATGGTAGCAGCAGCATCAACAGATCAGAAGCCATCGTGCCTCCTCCCAGGCAGGAACCACGCCGCCACAGTTTCAACGGTCCCATCACTGGAACTGCAGCTGTGTTAGAGGGAGACAGCAAGAGCATCAGCAAGAGGATGCCACCAGTCGTACCCCCGCTCAGGCTTCCTAAGGATCGCAGCAGCATCAATGGCCCTCTAGGGGGTCTGACTGCCGATTCAGATGCCTCCCCCACCCCCGATCAATCGCGGGTGAAGTCCCTCATCAAAAAGTTTGGTCAAGCTTCTGTTGACGGACCCCTCAGACCAACAGCGAAGCCTCGGTCTCGGAGCCTCGGGGGGAGCGCTCACAGCCACGGTGCGGCTCCGAAACCGCTGCCACCCTGGAGGTCAGGTGTGACTCAGAGCCGAGTGCCCCACGCTGCCGTAGCTACAAGACAGGACTCAGCTAGCACTGGGGCCACCCATCAGTATGCTGCTCCTGTAACTGCCTTCCTCAGAGGCTCCCTGGTGAAAATAACACACACTCAGGGCAACGCGTCAAGGTGAGAGCCACGTAGTTCATCATGTATAATTTGAAATATGTAGGGTTGTCAATATCATCCAGTTTCTGTCTTCCTTAGAGGCTCCCTGGCGAAAGTGACACGCACTCAGGGCAACGCGTCAAGGTGAGAGCCACGTAGTTCATCATGTCTAATTTGAAATATGTAGGGTTGTCAATATCATCCAGTTTCTGTCTTCCTTAGAGGCTCCCTGGCAAAAGTGACACGCACTCAGGGCAACGCGTCAAGGTGAGAGCCACGTAGTTCATCATGTATAATGTGAAATATGTAGGGTTGTCAATGTCATCCAGTTTCTGTCTTCCTTAGAGTCTCCCTGTTGGAAGTCACACTCACTCAGGGCATCTCATCAAGGTGAGAGCCACGTAGTTCATCATGTACAATTTGAAATATACATATGAATGTTGCGCCTTGTGACGAGGCGCGAGGTTGAGGGGGCCGGCTCCTGCTCGCTTGCGATGGGACCAACTACCAATAAATATGCCTGTGAAGCTGTATGAAGGGTTGTCGATATCGTCCTGGTTCCAAGATTATAGTGCGATATATATCGTGTGATATCAACGTAAACCCTAAAACCCTAAACCCTACGCAAAGTATTGTGCGATATTGCACGATATATCGTACCGAATATACATCCACGGTATCGTAGCCGAGAACGCTACAAATGTGGCTCGAAACAGTGTGGATCTGCCTCCTTTACAGCCAGAGCTTTTCCTCTGCTACCTGTAGCGATCGCTACCTGGGATTCTATTTTGACCAAACCTTCCGCTACAACGAGACTCTAATCTCGGCCCCTCCTCCTGACTCCCCCGGGACAAACTTTCGGGCCGCCTACCAAGTCGCTCCCAGTAGTTTGGACCTGCATCCTTTCTTTGCTTCATAGCCCAGGGTTATAAAAAAAGGAAACCCTACCCCATGCCTAAATAAACTGAGTAGGGCTGCCCCCCCCCCCCCCCCCCCCCCCCCCCCCCCCCCCCCCCCCCTCTCAAAATGAGATGCTGAGAATGACCTGAAAAAAGGTTCAAAGCATTGCCATGAAGCTCCATTCCCAGAATAAATCGATCGGCACGAAGCAAAATTTGGAGGCCTTGGAACCTCCTGCATAGCCTCTTGATCTTCCACCGTTTTTTGTGTGCATCGCGTCGCCATTCCTTAGCTGCATGGCGACGCATGGGTCCGGCGAAACTATTCAGACATGCCCCCCCGGCCCCCCGAAAAAAACAGTGTTGATTTCTTGCTTGCACTCTTTAATTGATAATTGGAGAATCAGCCCCAGAAACGGGCTGCATGTATCTCCTTTCATTTGGGCAAACAAGTACAGCATCAGCAGCTGCAGCTTTAGGGCTCCAATATGTTTAGGGCTCAAAATTGGGCATTGTTTGGCAGGACCAGCCCAGGGATTTTTTTTTGTCAAATCTGAAAGTTGTTTTTTACTGCTTTCTGGTTTCTGGCCTCCTCCAGGGACAGCGTGTATCTCCATAGGTGCCTAAGTCAGACCCTGAGTGATACGGATGGATTGAGCCTATACCCGTTAGTCCCAAAACAAAGATTTTTTGCTAATAAGTTGCCCAACCACATCAGTTCAACACACAAATACTCGGATTTGGGTTTTCTCAAATGGTGGGGACCAGGTCAAGTGAAACATGCTAATTTGTTACTATGGGGTTCCCTAAGTCGATACGGGTTTTAAGTAGGAAGTGATACGGAGCCTATCTCGACCGAAACAAGCCATTTGAAAAGAACGCTGGGTACAAATGTTGTGTAACGTCTTTCCCTACCAGTAGTTATTATGGAAGGTCTTGGAAGGCAGTACACAGGCAGTACAGTTGAGTATGGACCCCCAAAACACTGATTATTTACATTTCATGGGTGTCCTAAGTCTAGGTCAGAGTTGCACAGCCTCAATTGAAACATTTTGGGCCTCGATTTTGCTCTGTCTCAAGATGTAGTATGCAGAACAACTTTTTCTTTTTTTTCGAAAACTCAAATCTTTTTTGAATATAAATACAAAATTCAACTTTGTTTTGAATTTGTCTTCAAACATCCACATCTGAACTCAGTTTTTGATTTGGGGTAGATCATTTAAAACACACTCTAATCCTGAGCCATGGTGTGGTAGGCCACAGGGAGGTGAAATCTTGAGATGTACAGCTATTTCAGTAGATTCCGAGGCCAAGGCTGAAGCGCAGCCTTTGACCTTGTAATAGGGGTTCGATAAGCCTTTCGTCCCGAGGCACCATTCTTCGGAATAGCTCGCGCGGCCTCGTATCTGACGCGATCTGGATTTGTATCACTGATTATCGCACATCTGATGTACTGCCACCGGCCTGCCGAACAAGGCTGCTCGCGACCAGATGCGAACGCGCACGAAAAAATACCTGCGCGCATACCTGACACTGTCGCGAACAATGTGAGCCTGAAAGAATTCGATTCCGAGCAGTTTGGGCCACGTACGGCTCTGTATCACATTCTTGTATCGACTTAGGGCGTTTTCGGACTTAGGCACCTATGGAGATAAGAATTTTTTACAGCTTTTATCGAGCTGGCTTTTCTAGCCTGTTATAGCTTTTTGGGTCTACTTAAAGCATTTTACAGCGATAATTTTGCTAAAACTGGGTCGAAACTGGCGATCGCTATAAATAGCGGGAATACAAATCTCTGGACAAGCCGCTCGGTGTTGGGTGGGCGTCCCGTATTCTGCTTCTTGATGCCGCTCATGTTAAATAACGAGGTGGTTTAGTTCCTAGGAAGGGATCAAGATTTTATAGCCCGCCGTGGTGCCGTTACCATTCCAGTACCCTTGACAATCCAAACCCTCTTAAATTCTAACCTTTAGCGTGGCTCAGGGTTGGATTGGCTCTGTCTGTCGGTCGGTCTGGAGTTGTGGACCCTGGTGACTTGGACCTGGGCACCTGCCAACTGGCCTGGGCTCTGTGGTGACCAGCCCGATGCCTATGCCAGAGACTTCGGACTGCCGGAACGTTTTAGGGCGCCCGATGCCTAAGCCAAGCATCCTGCAATCCGTACATGTTTATTATCGTGCACGCCCGATGCTCCAGCCAAGCATCTGAAATCCGAAAATGTTTCCCACCCCTGAGCGCCCGATGGACAAAACCGGCTCAAAACGTTTATGATCGGGCGTGCCCGATATATCAGGCTTATGCATTTCCCTGGTCAGTAGGTCCAAGGCGCGTCGCAAGCGACTCGTAAAATTGGCGTCGCGTAACGAGAGTGGCACCAGAATCGAGTGCAGCTGACAGAAGCCAGGTTTTACGGCATAGTTAGGGCCAGGGTTTCGTGCTTACTGACGCCTTCTTCTACAAATCAACTAGCACCAACATCAGCACTGATGGCACCTTAGGGGGGAACCCCCACATGCGCTACACCTAGACCCTGTATCCCAACCCCCCTAAACCAAAAAACATAAATCTCAACAGATGTCAACCACTAACCCCAAACCCCCCTAATCTTAACTGAGGGCTAACTTAACTGCACAATAACACCATCCTCAACAACTACACAATTACCACCTTCAATTGGTGGTTGGCCTTAGTTCAAGCAAACAGGCTGGCCCCCTCAACCTTACGCCTCGTATTAGGCGTACCATTTATTTATTTACGATCACCACCACCAGCATCTACACTGCTGACACCTTCCATAGCACAAACACAAGCAACAACACTCATACAAGCAACAACACCCATACAAGCAACACGCATACAATCAACAGCACCCGTACAAGCAACAACACCCATACAAGCAACAACACGCATACAAGCAGCAACACACATACACTCTTACACCCATACACCCATACAAGCAACAACACCCATACACCCATACAAGCAACATCATCCTTACACCCATACAAGCAACACCACCCATACACCCATACGAGCAACATCACCCTTACACCCATACAAGCAACATCACCCTTACACCCATAAAAGCAACATCACCCTTACACCCAAACTAGCTACTACACCCATACACCCATACAAGCTACACTACTCTCACCCCTTGCTCTTCTATTCACTCTGCTGCCAGGTCCATGACCAACCCTCTGAGAGCAGTACACCCAAACAAGAGCAGTACACTTCCTGGTCCTAGATCAACTCCAGGCGCAGTAGTGCAGCTGCCAGGTGGTACTGACGTGCATGAGCCAGCTGGCTCCAAGCTTCACCAGACAGGTCATGCAGATCATGAGCTAGCTGCCCCCAAGCCCCACCTGCCCTTCTCATCTCAGACACCCCAAGGGGGCTACTCCCAGCAGTCCCCCAGAGGAAGTGATGCCTTAACTTCCAGTCAGCATGGCACACCCTTCAGCAGCATCCCCCCCTCTACTGGTTGCACTGTCCGTGTTCTCACCCCAACCCCTGGGTTTGATAGGAACCGACGTTACAAAGACCTGAGCCCTGATCATGGAGAAGAGTTAGGCTTCAGGGCTCCGGGGAATCAGAATGTGGCTACCTATTCTGAGGGGGGTGATTGCTACTTCGCAGATCAAAGCCCACATCCAGGTGAGAATCTTCCTCAGCAAGGAACCCAGGTTTCTGATCTCAGCGCCTACGTAGATCAGAGCGAGGATCCACGTGACAGCATGGAGGGCTCGCTTCAAGCCAAGTCAACTGGCTGCATGGTGCCTGCTAGGCCAGCTCATCAACAAGCCAAGCCGACTGCCGAAGTGGATCGCACTCTGCGTGGAAGTCAGGCTTCTGTTGCCATTGCACCCATTGCACCCGATCAACACTGCTGCCTCCCCTCCCCCCAGCACTGCCTCCCTTGCATCCAATCAGCGCCACTGCCTCTAATTACCATTGCCCCTGTCGCTTGTCATGGGGTTGCGACGCCGACTGAGTGTTGGGGAACCCTGGCATGTATTGATACCTCCCAGGGGGGCGGCCCCTTGCAAGTCATTGACCCTGTCGCTTGCTATGGGGGGGAGACGCCAACAGGGTGTATGAGGAACCCGGCATCTAGTGACGCCTCGGAGGGGGGCGGCCTCCAACAAGTAATTGCCCCTGTAGCTTCGCATGGGGATGAGACGCCGACAGAGTGTTGGGGAACCCTGACATGTATTGATACCTCCCAGGGACGCGGCCTCCTACAAGTCACTGACCCTGTCGCTTGCTATGGGGGTGACACGCCAACAGGGTGTATGAGGACCCCGACATCTGTTGACGCTTTCCAGGGGGACGGCCTGCTACAAGTTATGGTTATGGATGGCGCTTGCGACCAGGGTGAGACGCCAACAGGGTGTATGAGGACCCCGGCATCTGTTGACGCCTCCCAGGGGGACGGCCTCCTCCAAGTTATGGTAATGGATGGCGCCTGCGACCATGGTGCAAGCCCCACTCTGCCCATGCCTCCCAGTCTGGCTGTCCAGTTGAGCTATGCCTCTGGGGTGAGCAGCATCAGCAGCAGCCACCTTGTCTGCCCACGCCCGTGGTCCTCGGCTGGTGCACCAATCATCGACCCCGTACGTTGGAGCTCGGCCATGCTCTCGTCTCCAGAGCAAACAATACATCAGTCGTCTGTCTTCAACCAATCAAACTCGATGGGTCAAGGATCGTCATCAAAGGTTGGGCCCCTTCGTGGAAGCATTGATATGAGCGTGGCGGTGAGTGGTGGTGACGGTGGTGTGTGGGGGGGGAGGGGTTGATAGGGGGGGGGGGGGGGGGGGGGAAGGGGTAGTGGGTTGCACTCGGCTGGTGCACCGATCATCGACCCCGTGCGTTGGAGGTCGGCCATGCTCTCGCCTCCTGATCAGGAGGGAGCTGTCTTGCAGGTAATTTTGAATTTGAGTTGTTACATGGTTTTTCAGCCAACTCTGATCAGAAGGGAGCTGTCTTGCAGGTAATTTTGAATTTGAGTTGTTACATGGGTTTTCAGCCAACTCTGATCAGAAGGGAGCTGTCTTGCAGGTAATTTTGAATTTGAGTTGTTACATGGTTTTTCAGCCAACTCTGATCAGAAGGGAGCTGTCTTGCAGGTAATTTTGAATTTGAGTTGTTACATGGTTTTTCAGCCAACTCTGATCAGAAGGGAGCTGTCTTGCAGGTAATTTTGAATTTGAGTTGTTACATGGGTTTTCAGCCAACTCTGATCAGAAGGGAGCTGTCTTGCAGGTAATTTTGAATTTGAGTTGTTACATGGTTTTTCAGCCAACTCTGATCAGAAGGGAGCTGTCTTGCAGGTAATTTTGAATTTGAGTGGGGGATGAGTAGGTGTGTGTGGTGGTGTGTGTGTGTTGGTGGTGGTGATTGGTGGTGGAAATTGGTGGTAGTGGTGGTGATTGGTACATGGTTTTTCAGCCAACTCTGGGCTGCTCACCGTCTTCCACTTCCAAGTCCCTCCGTGCGGCACCCACGGCAACCAGGGAGTACACTAAGCGGATTAGATAGTTTTACGACTTGTCCAGGTCTTGCAGGTAAGATGAGCTCAGGTTTGGTTTGGCACTGTGGTGCCGAGCTTGGTTGGTACAGTAGAGCCAGCTTCGACTGACATGCCAGGCTTGGTTTGGTACTGTAGTGCCAGCTTTGACTGACATGCCGGGCTTGGTTGGTACAGTAGTGCCAGCTTTGACTGACATGCCAGGCTTGGTTGGTACAGTAGTGCCAGCCTTGACTGACAGGTCGGGGGTTTGAACCCGTTGATAGGTTCACGAATTTTGCTAGGCTCCTTCAACTTCAGGCCCACTTGACAAGGCGTGACATTTTTCATTTTCCATGTCCGTCATGCAGGCAACTATCCCTGCGCTACAAGGCAGCTGTGCCTCGTCCACCAGCTCCTCCAGAGAATGCTTCTTGCTCAAGCCTCCTCAACAATTCCCCATTTCTGTCTTGCAGGCAACTACCCTAGTGGTACAAGGCAGCTACCCCAGCTGTACAAGGCAGCTGCGTCTCGTCCACCACCTCAAGAGAAAGCTTCTTACTCAAGCCTCCTCAACAATAACCAATTTCTGTATTGCAGGCAACTACTCCTGCACTACAAGGCAGCTACCCCAGCTGTACAAGGCAGATACCCCTGCCGAACAAGGCAGATACTCAAGCGGTACAAGGCAGCTGCGCCTTGTCTACCACCACCTCCAGAGAAAGCTTCTTACTCAAGCCTCCTCAACAATTTCCCATTTCTGTCAAGCAGACAACTACCCCTGCACTACAAGGCAGCTACCCCAGCTGTACAAGGCAGCTACCCCAGCGGTACAGGGTAGCTGCACCTCGTCCACAAGCTCCTCCAGAGACAGCTTCTTACTCAAGCCTCCTCAGCAATTTCCCTTTTCTGTCTTGCAGGCAACTTCCCATGCGGTGCATGGCAGCTACCCAGCGGTACAAGGCAGCTGCGCCTTATCCACCAGCTCCTCCTGAGACACCTTCTTACTCAAGCCTCCTCAGCAATTTCCTATTTCTGTCATGCAGGCAGCTACCCTAGTGGTACAAGGCAGCTGCGCCTTGTCCACCAGCTCCTCCAGAGACAGCTTCTTACCCAAGCCTCCTCAGCAATAAACAATTTCTGTCTCGCAGGCAACTACCCCTACGGTACAAGGTAGCTACCCCTGCACTACAAGGCAGCTACCCCAGTGGTATAAGGCAGCTGCGCCTTGTCCACCAGCTCCTCCAGAGACAGCTTCTTACTCAAGCCTCCTCAACAATTTCTTATTTCTCCTCATGCAGGCAGCTACCCCTGCGGTGCGTGGCAGCTGCGCCTCGTCCACCAACTCCTCCAGAGACAGCTGCCTACTCAAGCCTCCTTCCATAGTAGTGGACATGATGGGCTCAGAAGGCGGCCGACTCTCAGCAAACGACATCGTCTTGCTGGGCAGCGTCCATAGCTGGGTCTGGAGCCCAGGGCATCTCTCCTTGGCACAAAGTATGCGGACCTCAGCTTCTGGTTCAGCTCCCAGGCATGCTTACCACAGAGCTTCTGATTCCGGTTACAGGCGAGGGGGTTCCCTAGCTCCCTCTGATGTACTCGTGCACCGCGCCTCATATGCTGGCTCCGATTCTGTGCTCCGCCACTCATCCCTGGGCTCCCTCCCTGATCCCCAGCAGACGTCGGTCACCCGTGCTTTGGACGCAGCCATGGAGGGGTGTGCCACGGCCACTGGCGGTGCAGACATCTTGCCGAAGGTCCAGCCCGGTAGCTTTTGGGGCCCTGTCACCACCACAGGCGCCATGGCAGCTTGTGGTACACGGCATTCAGCCAAGAGTGAAGGGCGGCCTCCCTCTGGATCAGGCATGTGGCCTGGGCTTCAATCAGGTTCAGGCTCGGGCATGTGGCCTGGGCCTCCCTCAGGCCCAGGCCACAGGCCTCCCTCAGGGCCAGGCCACATGCCTCCCCCAGGCTCAGGCTTGGGCGATCTCCCACAGGCTCAGCCTTGGGGCCTGGGCCACAGGCCTGTGCACTGCCATGATGTGCATGAGCTGTCTGCCCTTGCGCGTTCCCCGGCGTACGCTTCCTGGGCAGGGCCACTCCAATCTGAGAGCTCCCCGGTTCACAAGAGGGCCAGGAGGACATGGGATGTCGGTGACACTGTCCCTATGAGGAACCTGGACGTCTGCCTGAGCTCAATAATTCGGGAGTCCCACGCAACCAGCGTCTGCATGTCTGACGAAGCGATGCACGGGGCTGTCACTTGTGACGACGTTGATGATGAGGTCTGCTCGCGATTGAGTGACAACCAGCCCCCCTCCAAGCGCCTGCACAAGAGTGCTGTCAACGAGGTAGCTACTGAAGCCAAGGGGGTGCACGCACCACTCACTAATGATGAGGTCGTCGACACCATGACCTCAGAGCTTTTACAGGATGAACTTGGGGAGGTGGCCCAGGGGGGCCTAGCTCTGCCTGAGGGAAAGCCTAAGGAGGAGGCTCATGTGACCAGGTCTGCAGCGGGTGATGAACTTGGGAAGGTGGCCCAGGGAGGCCCAGCCCCCCCCGGGGGCAGGTCTGAGAAGGAGGCTCAAGTGACTAGATCCGCAGCGGAGTCTGAGGACCCGGGCTGTGAGGAGGAGGAGGATGATGATGATGATTTCATTTTTCCTGGTGCCCTACTGGACTCTAAATGTGCCCGGGGCTTGACGGAGTCAAGGGGAACTTATGGTGACGAGGTCAGCTTAGACACGTGCCAGCTCATCAGCTCAGCTCAGGACACGACACCAGCAAGTACTTCCATGGCTAGACGCAGTGAGGGGATTGACTTGGTCATCTCAGCTCACGCCAAGACACCAGCACGTGCTTCCAAGGCTAGAAGCAGTGAGGGGGTTGACTTGGTCATCTCAGCTCACACCAAGACACCAGCACGTGCTTCGAAGGCTAGAAGCAGTGAGGGGGGTGACTTGGTCATCTCAGCTCACGCCAAGACACCAGCATGTGCTTCTGAGGCTAGAAGCAGCGAGGAGGCTGGTGGTGAGGTCTGTCTTGTCCTGTTTGGAGACAAACAGCCCCTAGGGGAAGAGGAGGCTCTCACCATTTCTGAAGCCAAGGAGGGGGACCAGGCCACCCACCCACCCACCACCACTAATCCCACACCCACGCATATTACCGTTGAGCCTGTGACACCGTGCTACACCATTGGTCAAGTGCATGGGGGTCGTCAACCAAGCCCTCGTGTGAGCCTGGCCACATTAGAGCAGGGCCCAGCTGTTGGTAGTACCTATGTTGCTCGTAGTAGTGGTGGAAGCAGCAGGGGTAGTGGCAATGAGGGTAGTTCCAAGGCCTTGGTAACTCCCCTAATCCTTGACTCAACAGAGCAGGGCCCAGCTGTTGGTAGTAGCTATGTTGCTCGTAGTAGTGGTGGAAGCAGCAGGGGTAGTGGCAGTGAGGGTAGTTCCAAGGCCTTGGTAACTTCCCTAATCCTTGACTCAACAGAGCAGGGACCAGCTGTTGGTCGCAGCTATGCTAGTCGTAGTAGTGGTGGAAGCAGTAGGAGTAGTGGCAGTGGCTCCAGGAGCTTGGTAGCTTCCCTAATCCAGAGTCTGGAATCTGCGTCGAATCCTCCCTCTCCTGCTAGCAAGGGACGATTCCCACCTACAACAAGCCTGGTCTCGAGTATCGTCTTGACTCTGTCAAACTCAAAGAGGGGGAGTTTGGAGGCTGATGCTGGTCCGAAGCAGCTGAGTGTGCAGGCTGATGCCGTCTTAAAGCAGTGGTGCTATAAAGCTGATACTTTCTCAAACCAGCCAAGTGGTGATGCTGATACTATCTCAAAGTGTCTGAGCTATGGAGCTGATACTGTTCCAAAGCCGCTGAGTCTGCAGGCTGGTGCCGTTTTAAAGCAGCGGAGCTATAAAGCTGAAACTGTCTTAAACCGGCCAAGTGGTGATGCAGAAACTATCTCAAAGCGGCTAAGCTACGGAGCTGATACTGGTTCAAAGCAGCTGAGTGTGCAGGCTGATACTGTCTCAAACCAGCTGAGCTATCAAGCTGAGACTGATTCAAAGCAGCCAAGTGATGATGCTGATACTATCTCAAAGCGATTGAGCTATGGAACTGATACTGTTCCAAAGCAGCTGAGTGTGCAGGCTGATACTGTCTCAAAGCGGCCAAGTGATGATGCTGTTTCAAAGCAGCTGAGCTATGAAGCTGACACTGTTTCAAAGCACCTGAGTGTGGACGCGAGTGCTGGCTCACGTATTTGTGCATTGGGCGCGGATGATGAGGACTGCGCTGCAGTGCTTGCCATCAGCACTGCTGCCAATAACACTGCCGGGAGCCAGTCCATGTTGGCTGCTACCGCCAATGCGGGGGCTGGCTCTAACGTACCTGATCTACCCTCTCCACTCACCAGCAGTGCTTCAAAAGGCGATGCTGGCTTGGTTGCCACCGCCAATGCGGGGGCTAGCTCTAGTATATATCATTCACCCTCTCCATTCACCAGCAGTGCTTCTAAGGGGGATGCTGGCTTGGTTGCCACTGCCAATGCGGGGGCTGGCTCTAACGTACCTGATCTACCCTCTCCACTCACCAGCAGTGCTTCAAAGGGCGATGCTGGTTTGGTTGCCACTGCCAATGCGGGGGCTGGCTCTTGTGTATATCACCTACCCTCTCCATTCACCAGTAGTGTTTTTAAGGGCGATGCTGGCTTGGTTGCCACCGCCAATGCGGGGGCTGGCTCTAACGTACCTGATCTACCCTCTCCACTCACCAGCAGTGCTTCAAAGGGCGATGCTGGTTTGGTTGCCACTGCCAATGCGGGGGCTGGCTCCAATGTACCTGATCTACCCTCTCCATTCACCGGCAGCGCTTCTAACGGCGATGCTGGTTTGGTTGCCACCGCCAATGCGGGGGCTGGCTCTTGTGTATATCACCTACCCTCTCCATTCACCAGCAGTGCTTCTAAGGGCGATGCTGGCTTGGTTGCCACCGCCAATGCGGGGGCTGGCTCTAACGTACCTGATCTACCCTCTCCACTCACCAGCAGTGCTTCAAAGGGCGATGCTGGTTTGGTTGCCACTGCCAATGCGGGGGCTGGCTCCAATGTACCTGATCTACCCTCTCCATTCACCGGCAGCGCTTCTAACGGCGATGCTGGTTTGGTTGCCACCGCCAATGCGGGGGCTGGCTCTTGTGTATATCACCTACCCTCTCCATTCACCGGCAGTGCTTCAAAGGGCGATGCTGGCCTGGTGCCTGGTACAGTTTCAAACATGGACGGGTCTGTTGTGATTGTCACTGGGCCAGAGGAGCACGAGTCTTATGGGCGACAGACCAAACTGGCTAGCAAGTCCCCTGTTAGCTACAGGCGCAGCAGCATGGAGGCAGCTGTTGTGATTGCACCTGGGGCAGAGCAGCACAAGTCGAATGAGCAACGTACCAAACCGGCTAGTGAGTCCCCCGATAGCTACAGGCGCAGCAGCATGGAGGCAGCTGTTGTGATCGCAACTAGGGCAGAGGACCTCGTGTGTGATGAGCCACAGGCCAAGCGTGCAAAGTCCAAGGGCGCTAAGGCCAAGCCCAAACATGCCAAGTCCAAGGCCGAGTCTAAGTGTGCCAAGTCCAAGGCCAAGGCCAAGCGTGCGAATAAATCCACAAGCAGATCTAGTTGTGCGAACATGGACGTACCTCTACCAGTCTCAAACATGGACGCACCTGCTACAGTTTCTAACATGGATGTACCTGTTCCAGTCTCTAACGTGGACGTTCCTGTTTCAGTATCTAATTTTGACGTAACTCTACCAGTCTCAAGCTTGGACGTACCTGTTACGGCCTTGAACATGGACGTGCCTGTTTCAGACTTGAACATGGACGGGCCTGTACACCGATCTGCTGGAGGGCCTGATCTTTCGTCCAACAGCTCTCTCACAACCGGAGCTGCTGCAGGGCCTGATCTTTCACCCAACAGGTCTCCCACAACCCATGGTCTTGGAGGGCCTGATATTTCAACCAATAGCTCTCTCACAACGGAAGCTGCTGCAGGGACTGATCTTTCACCCAACAGCTCTCCCACGACAGGAGCTGCTGGAGGGCCTGATATTTCAACCAACAGCTCTCTCACAACGGAAGCTGCTGGAGGGACTGATCTTTCACCCAACAGCTCTCCCACGACAGGAGCTGCTGGAGGGCCTGATCTTTCAACTAACAGTGATCCCACAGCCCAAGGTGCTGGAGAGCCGTGTATTTCACCCATCACTTCTCCCACAGCCCAAGGTGCTGGAGGGCCTGATCTTTCACCCAACAGCTCTCCCACCACGCAAGCTGCTGGAGGGCATGATCTTTCACCCGACACCTGTCCCCCACTGCTCATCTCGTGCATGCATGACCTTCAGACCACCCTGGGTTCTGCTGCACGGCAGAGCAAACCAGGAAGGACACCCATGGGTTCCCCGGAGCACCTCAGCAAACGCCAAGCCCTGGATGGATCTACCTGCGGCATGCCCGCCCAAGAGTCAGTTGAGTCAGTTGGTGTCAGACAGGTGACCCATAGGAACGCGGCTGATTTCAAGCGTGGTTTGCAAGACAACCTGAGTCAGCGCCTGGAGATGGTGCGGGGCGCTTACGTTGGTGCCATTGGCAAGGCCTTCCAGTCTGCCAACGACAGCTCCACCCCAACCAAGCTTCCGCAAGGTGACATCCACAAGGCCTTCCAGTCTGTGGGCGATAGCCCCACCCACAGCAAGCTCCCCTCTCACCAGTACACCTCACACTGCAGCCCTGACCATCCAAAGGCGTTTGGTAGCGTGACTCTAGACTCGATGCCCACAGGCAACACGGATGCAGACCTGCCTCCAGTGACCAAACTAACCTGGTTGAAGGGGTTTACATCCGTTGACCACAGATCCATCACAGAGAACATCCCATCGGCACTGGAGACAAGCAACACTGATGCAGATCTGGCACAGCCTGGGGAGTCCCCACCCACGGATGCAGACCTCGTTTGGTTGAGCAGGGTTCAGACTCTGGGTCTGACAAATCTACCTCGGACTTTCGGGATTTCTGCCCCCGGTCGGTTGAAATCTCGTTTGCAGCCTGGGGAGTCCCCAATCACTTGTGTTGACACTGGAGTGGCGGGCGGTGCCCTGGTGGCACCAGGACAGGGGTCCAACGCGCTGTCTGAAACTGGGGAGGTATGCGGTGCCCTAGGGGCACCTAGACAGGGGTCCAATGCACTGTCTCCCCCTCACAGTGTGCTGGCGGCCTCACCCACCCAGGCAGGGGATGCCTCCCTCGGGGAATGCTTCGCCCTCCGCCAGGAGATGCTCCCACCTCGGGCGCGGCATGCTCCAGCTCCATCTCCCTTCACTCATGCTGTGTCCAGACGCCATGTCAAGAAGGTGTGCAAGACCCTGGGCATCAGCGTCCGTGCTCCTATCGCAGCCCACACAGGTACCCTGGATCGTTATGGTGAAGCAAGCTGTCTAGATGGAGCGAACCATACATGCGCAGGGGTGCTCGATCCGTCTGGTGATCCTGGTCCTGTAGAAGAAGCTTGCCATGTGGATCATTCAGCTGCAACCGGTCTCACTGATTATCCAGGTGCAGCTGATTTTTGTGATCCAGCTGCTGCCGATATCCTTGATTATCCAGGTGCTGCTAATTTCCATGATCCATCTGCTGCCAATTTCCATGATTATCCAGCTGCAGCTGATTTCTGTGATCCAGTTGCAGCCGATTTCCATGACAATCTAGGTGCAGCTGGTCATTGCGATCACCCAGACTCCCCAGGTGCAAGCGATCCACCCCATCAACAAGCCGCCACTGAGGTTGTTCCCCCCTCTCTGGCCAAGACCACTGGGGCCAAGTCCACCAGCCCCGACCCTGCTGGTGCCGTCAGTGCCGGTGCAGGGGGAAACCCCACACCTTCAGGCTTTGCTTCCCTCAGGTCTAGTGGAGCCTCGGCAGTATCGCTGCGTGCCTCAGCCTCATCTGGCTGGGCCTCTGCACGATCAAACTTCACGGCCGCAAGCTCCATGTCCGCCGCCCTGTCTCGTGGCTCCGCACCCCCACCAGCTTCTTCTGTGTGCTGGGCCACGCCAGCCTCTGACTGGACTGGCTCTGACAGATCATCCCCTCAGCAGCAGCTCACCCTCCCCTCGCCAGACCAGGCCAATGCCTTGGACCCAGGGCCCCCTTTAATGAGCATGCTGTCCCCACGGCTGCTTCCAGCTGGTCAACCTGCCGGCACAGCCACCGAGACAGCAGCAAAAGCAAGAAGGCATTTGGACATAACGGCTTTGTCTCTGTCGCTGTCCAACCTGCCTGAGCTGGGTACCAGTAAGGGCCAGTCAAAGGAAACCGACCTGACTCAGCATAGCAACAGCAACGAGCTCGGTCACATAGCTTATGGTGCTACAGAGTTCTGCCGCACGCACTGCACTGCCACAGAGCTCAGCCACTCAGACTGTACTGCTACAGAGTTCTGCCGCACGGACTGTACTGCTGCAGAGCTCAGCCACTCAGACTGTACTCCTGCAGAGCCCAGCCACCCTTCTTGTGCGTTGTCAGTATCTGAGGCATCAACTGGAATGAATGCTGGGGGCAGCACAGGCCCAAGTGCCCTCAGCCACCCATCCATGTATCCCCCTCCAGCCTCCTATCCAAGTGTCTGCAGCCACCCACTTACTGATGGGTGGCTGTGGATGGCCGACTCTGACTCTGAGCCTGAGCAGGAAGTGCAGGGCGCTGATGATGATGCCGATGATAAGGAGGAGTTGGCTGCTGTGGAGGAGGAGGAGTTGACCCGTGGCAAGAAGGAGCTGATGAAAGCTGCTGAGGAGGAGAAGGGGGAGTTGGCCTGGGGGAGGCAGGAGACGGCAGAAGGCAGCAGAGCAAGGGAGCCACGTGTTGCCGGATCTGGCTGCACCGCGTATTCGTTCATTGGATCTGATTTTGGAAGCGACGAATTTATGTCTTCATCCAAGGTCCTGGACTACTTGTCACTGCCTCTAGCACCGCCCTGGTAAGTCCTGGTGTGTTTTCTGAAAGGTTTTTCACCCAAAGGGTTGAGCAAGGGCTTAGGGTTGAGCGATCTTTAAGGGTTGAGTTATATTGTGAAAATACTAGTTTTGAATGGCGGAAGATTCGTGTCTTCATTCAAGATGCTAGACATCTTGGCATTGCCTCAAGCACCGCCCTGGTGAGTCCTGGTGTGTTTTCTTAAAGGCTTTTCACCCTAAAAATTGAGCAAGGGTCTGGGGCTGAGTGATCTTGAAGGGTTGACCGAGGGTTGAGCGATGTTTTTGAAATACTTGTTTTAAATGGCAGAAGATTCATGCCTTCATCCAAGCTGCTGGACTACTTGTCGCTCCCTTTAACACCGTCCTGATGAATCCTGGTCTCACATTGTGACATGCCCCACTGTTTCTATGCTGGATCACTGTACTGTACCTCTGTACTGTACTGTACTATACTGTACCCATGCTGACCACTGTACTGTACCACTATTTCATGCTCTCTTTTCCTCTTCCTTTCTTGTCCAGGTACTGCAGCCGGTACATGTGATGGACAATAGGCTGTACGAGTGGAGGAAGCACTGTTTATTTTTTTGGCTGCGCGTATCAGCTTCTAGGCAGATCCCTTTCCCTGCCTCTGAGCCAGACCTGAACCTAGCCAGTGTGTCTGAAAGCTGATCTGACAAGCGTTCCAGTGCATCTTAAAGCATTGGGATTGGCCCAGTGGCTGGCCTATTGGAGCTGGTGGGAAGCTACCATGAGTAGCCCAAAAATGAAACAGTAAGAAGAAGGTGCTGCTGTGCAAGATTACTAAAAAGAAGAGCGTCTTATTCTAAGCTAGGATCAGCGTTTTCCTTTCGGCCATGAGCAGCAGCTTTTAGGCAGCTCCCTGAACACCAAGGTCTCAGCAGTGCTAGAAAGGAGCACGAAGTTGCTCTAGGTTTGGCTGAATAGCCAGCAAGAGGAGCTGCCTAGAGGCTAGTGTGCTATATCTAAGGAACGGCTATATGATATCATGTCAGCATATGATACCATATGATCACTCTGACGAGGCTAAAGTTACCATTTATGTACAGATATCATATGATGCAATTTGTATGACATCATACTCGCCTTTAGACTGCGTCATATGATATGCCGGTCCCTAGGTATATCGCATGTTCTGATTGGATTCCCATATGGTGGTGATGTTTAGATTATCCTGGTGCCCTACTAGACTCTAAATGTGCCCACGGCTTGACGGACTCAAGGGGGACTTGTGAACATAATCTGACATGAATATGGACATGATCTGACATGAGCATGATCTGACATGAGCATGAACATGATCTGACATGAACATGATATGTCAGTCCCCAATACTTGGCGAAAACTGTTCCCATAGTTCCATAAGTCTGTTTGCACTGGTATAATATCTGGTGGGATAAATCTTCTATATATGCCGTGTCAATGCTGTTTCAGATATTAGATTATGGACTGTTTAAGTATGTTATTATAGTCCAGGGGTAGCCATTTTGGTTGAAGGGACTTGCCCAACCTCAAAACAAGCAGGGCCAACTCTATATTTTAACAAGTAATGAAAACGCCTGGTGGGGTGTGGTATTCAGGGAGCCCTGTCTTACGGCGGTAGAGAACGGGCTGCTACTTTACCTGGACAAAACTACCATGTCGGTTGCCAGCGACCGCGAACACTGAAGCGCACCCGTTGGGATATGAACCCCGCACCTTCTTGTTTCATCGAGCTCTACCATTGAGCCATTCGTCGAAACAGGATAGGAGGTTTTTATAACTGTGTCGATATGCTATGTAAAATAATGTTTCAAGTGCCAATGCAGTTTCAGGTTTCAATGCAGTTTCAGGTGTCAATGCAGTTTCAGGTGTTAAATGCTCGAAGTGTTTTTCGCTCACAATATGTGTCAGTTTAAACACATGGTCTATCAGCTCCCGGGCTGCCCGCCGTCTGCAGGTTGAGTCTTGAACTTGGTTACAAAGCTTCAGCCAGCAATTTGGCTGGTTGCCGTCTCCAGCGGTAAAAAATATACCAGGAAAATGTGAACACGAACAAAACACTTTTTCCATTTTCCATTTTTTGCAGAAACGATGCAGGTTAAATCAAAATGGGTAGGAATGGTGATGATTATGTTATTTTTCCTGTTGCTCAACTGGACTCCACATGTTCCCGCGCTTTGACGGAGTCAAGGGGGGCTTACGAACATCCCTATCATGCACAAAAAAGAAGGGTCGCGAATTGTGTCTGTGCCAATCTGCATGGTGCAAGCTGGTTGAATACTGAACACTGCGCAACATTTTGTTTTGATTTGATCACGGTACATGGTCTATCAGCCTACAGGCTACTCACCGGCTATCTGGGGGCGGAATAAACATGGTAATGTAATGTATTGTAATGTAATGTAATGTAATGTAATGTAATGTAATGTAATGTAATGTAATGTAATGTAATGTAATGTAATGTAATGTAATGTAATGTAATGTAATTAGGGCTGTCAACATTGTACGGTATTTTCAATTGCCGTACGATATATCGTGATATACCGTACGGTATCGATACCGTACGGTATTTTTATACCCTTTTTTGGGAAAGTCAGTATAAGACCAAGGGGATATAACAGGAAATACCGTTTACACGTCCATACACTTAAAATCAAGTCAAATGGACCAATACTGAGGGAGATAGAAAAACACGGTAATATCGTGGTCTATTACCGTACGATATATCGTGATATATAGTACGGTACAAATTCCCTGACCCAGACTCAGGTGCTTCTGACGAGAATCGAACCGCCGACCTGCCGAGTTGCAAGCCCAAGCCAAAGCCGATTTGGACCAAACACGATATATCGTACGGTAAACACGATATATCGTGTTTACCTTACGATGGATCCCCAAAATACCGAACGGTTTCCTTGTCATGTGAACCGATATTATGCGTATCGGGTGATGGATATTATGTGTATCGGGTGATGCGATACTATGCGTATCGGGTGATGGGTATCTATGCGTATCAGGGTTGGGTATCTAGGAATAAGTGGTTGTGGTGGTGGGTCAAAAATTGGTTGGTGGGTAACCTGGGATGGGATGTGGGTGGTCAGATATAGCGGGGTGGGGTATCTAGGAATATTGGTCTTGTCTTTTCGCCGTCAAGGTTAGATATATACGTACAGTACACGGTAAAATAAATACCGGGCGGTATAAAGCTTGACAGCCCTACCCATTTGTCCGTCCAACTGACCGACCGTTTGACCGAGACGAAGCCTAACGCGTCAGCCAACGGCCTCGTAACTAACTCGCCTCTGTTGCCACCTGTTGCAAACACTCCCAGCCAATTTGTAGCGTCGCATGCGACGCTGCATATAACTTGTTCTGCTTCTTTCACATTACATTACATTACATTGTTAACGGTTGGGCAAGTCTCTTTAGCCTATTTGGCCTACCCCTAGACTGTAACATACATACATTGTCATCGAAAGGCCATTGTTTGCCTAAGACAATCCCGCTCCACAACATCGGGGCAGGTCTTCCAACAAATCCTCAGAATTCTGTTCACAACTAAAAACAAGACAACATTGCGTCAGGCAAGCATTATCATCAGCATAATTTCTCTTGCATATGTTGGGTGTCGCAATAGTTCAGTATAAACTACGATGACGAACACTGGGGGGGGGAGGCAACGAGCTACAGACCGGGGCAGAGGGCGGGGTGCCAGAATGCTGGTTTTCTGGCAGGGAAGGGCGGGAAATGAGACTACCGATATACCGATATATCGTACGGTACACGAGAGATTTGTGATATACCGATATATCGTACGGTACACCGGAAAATAAATACCGGGCAGTATAAAGCTTGACAGTCCTAAATGTAACGTAATGTAATGTAATGTAATGTAATGTAATGTAATGTAATGTAATGTAATGTAATGTAATGTAATGTAATGTAATGTAATGTAATGTAATGTAATGTAATGTAATGTAACGTAATGTAAGGTAAGGTAAGGTAAGGTAAGGTAATTTAATGTAATGTAATGTAATGTAATGTAATGTAATGTAATGTAATGTAATGTAATGTAATGTAATGTAATGTAATGGGTTTATAAACACCACTACACCGCACTCCCGAGTACAGAATGTTATCACGGGGCTGCAGACAGTTAATAGAAATGTTCAGGGTACTGCACTCCGTCCTGGGTAAAGAACTTGGACTTGGTTACTTGAATACTTGGACTTGGTTACTTGAAAACTTGGACTTGGTTACTCGGACTTGGTTAAATTGAAATTGAAATTGTTACATCCGTGTAGAACCGTTACTCACAGAACGTGAAGTTAAGGACACCATAGCGTAAGCCTGAGCTAGCTATAGTCACCGTAGGACCATCTCAGTAAAAAGAATTACCACCGATGCCTGACCGGCAGGCACCGTAGCCACATCATGCCAGTGCAGCTTAATATGGGGATTTTTCACCCCGGTTGGGAAGCACCGACACAATGCAGCTGGTAAGACAAAACCTGAGAGGGGGGACGGTCTGTGTGCTAGTCCCCGGGTATCTGGACTTGGTTACTTGAATACTTAAACTTGGTTACTTGAACTTGGACTTGGTTACATGGCCCCAGCCTTTAAGGATGCTCACAGTCTTCGGCAGTAACCTAATCAATCACAGCAAAGCATTATTATCAAAATGTATTTGATTCAATTTATGTTCACGTTTACATTTTCCTGGTAAATGTATTTTTACGGCCGAAGACGGCAAGCAGTCAAATTACTGGCTGACGCTGAGCTTTTTTGCAAAATCTGATCTCGCTACTCAGATTTTTTTCCACGTCGGCTTTATCAACAGTTATGCTCTACCAGATGACCTCAGTTGACATCTGATATCAGATGTCAACTGAGGTCATCTGGTAGAGCATAACTGCTGATAATAACGTACTTTCCGAGTGGGGATTTCCCCCAGAGGTCCGATTATCTCCTGCCACTTTAGGGCCAGGTTCGAGACATGGTGGTTACCCAGAGGTCAACGACTGCCTACTCAGAGGCCAGTCGAGAACTTAGTACTGATTAACGTATCAGGCAAGTTAAGGACCACTGGCAGACACACTGCCGCTGATAAGAATCTAACGCCACTCGGAAAGTACGTAATTCTCAGCAGTACGCGAGTAGCCGTCCGCGTCCGCCGGGTTCTCGCTGCTGTACTCCTGGACAGGTTGCTGGCAGCGTGCTGCTATACCTACTCACGGCTGCTCTGGGAAACGCTTAGCTAGTTTTTTTTGCGTGAACAGAGCATGTCACCATGAACTCTTTCGCCGTCGCCAGCCTGGCACTTGCAGCGTGAGTATTACCGATGACATGCATTACTAGGAATACCGTATGCGCCTTAAGTATTGGCAAACGGTTTGGCAAACGACACTTTGCCAAACCGGTTTAGGGGACCACCTTGAGACCGCTCCAGGTGGTTGGCCTTTGCCAAGATACGGTTACCATGGTACTTTGCGGTACACAGGTTTGAATTCTTTTAACATCGGACAAAAAGCATCGGTCGAGCTTATAGCATCAGAGAAGCGTGCTCCATGTTGCCCCGCGACTCCTCGAAGAGGCGGCCAGCCGTTCTGAAGCTTGCTCCCGAAGCGCGAAAGGGTCAGCTTGGTATAGCTCGTTTTTTGCGTCCTTAGACTGCCCAAGATGTGCATCGACAACGAGAAGCTACAGCCACGAGGAAGGAAGAAGAAGCCCTGAAGAAGGCCGCCCTTGCTGACCTTGCCGTCCAATCAGAGCAAGCTAAAGTGGACAAGCAGCTAGAGAAGGTCGACCGAACGCGGGGCAAGAACTCTGGTCGAGATGTGATGGCAGGGAAGAGCCAGATATGTATTTCTGTTGCTGCTCCTGCTTTCGTGCTGCTTCGGCCTGCTGCTGTACCTCCTCCCGAAGCTCCGGTTTGGCTGACTTGACGATCGATCGCTTGCTCCTTATTGACGTTGATCTGCTGCTGCGATCGCTTGGTCTTCATACACATTGACCTGCTGCTGTCGGTTTCCTGCCGTCCCTTCTCCTGAAGCTCCAGTTTGGCTGACTTATCGATCGCTTGGTCTCCATACACGTTGACCTGCTGCTGTCGGTTTGCTGCTGTCCCTTCTCCTGATCCTTCCGATCGTGATCATGCTGCCCCTGCTGCAGCTGTCGGTCTTTACTCGTCCATCGTTCCACGATTCTGAATTCCCCCCCCCCTCCCCCCCCCCAGCCCCCCCTCCTTCTCTCCCCTTACAGGTCAACGTCTTTTCTGCTCTTGCTGCGGCTGCCACTCCTCCTGTCGCTGCTGCCTCTCCTGCCAGAGCTCCTGCTATGGCTGCAACTCCTTCTGCCGCTGCTGCCACTCCTGTCAATCCCCCTGCTGCCAGAGGATGAAGAGCCCTGTCACGGCTGTATGCGTCCTCCTAAGGATAGGTATGTTACCACTGCAATTGGAAGACGCAGAGGGTTGATTACCCGAGGTTGTTTCTGTAGAAGCGTTGAGTGTTTGAAGAGAGCTACAAAGGGTTCAAAGAACGGAATAAAGCTATAAATTGCGGTCGCCATGTGAACGGGCAAGTGTCTACAGAACTTGCCGGAAATGGCCAGTGAGATGCGAAGTGCAATGCGCTATAACCGTTGAAGGTTGTCAAGCGCTGCAATAGCTTAAGATAACTAAATATGACGGGTGAGAGCTTTCATATGGTCAACGTGACGGGTTTATGTCAGTCGGGGTAAGCTCGGCAAAGGGGTAAGTCCGCAAGCAGGGCTAAGCGATGGCCTACACCAAGTTGGCTTGAAGCGTACCTGTAGAAGCGTTGAGTGTTGAAGAGAGACCGATTGTAGTCGGTTCTCGGGTTATCAACCCCTAATTTCCTAGGTTACGCTTACAGCTATGGCTTTGCATTTGCAGGTGAAAGGAGATATGCTACGGCACTGCATTGTTATGTCTCGTGATAAGACAAGTGCCCGATAACAGTCTCGTGTTATTACAAGCGTCAGCTAATTAATTACTTAATTAATTAATTGGTATGTGTAACCGAGTAATCCTAGGTAGCTGGCCACGGCTACGGCGGGTCGACTCAGCCAGATCTGGGCTACCTGGGCTCAGGTCTGGTCGGAGTCCGCTCTTGGTGTGTGTGTGCGTATACAGGGTATTTCCCATGCTTTTAGTGTTACGTAGGTAAACACGCAATCGCGTGTGACAGCTGTCACGGCTGTATGCGTCCTCCTAAGGATAGGTATGTTACAACTGCAATTCCCCCCTTCACTACGGAATGGGAGTGAGTGTAGTGAAAAAAGAGAAGTGGTAACGGGAAGAGTTGATTGTAATTCTGTTAGAGAAAAAAAAAATCTGGAAATCTCTCCTTCCCCCCCCCGTGCTGCTGGTATCGAGCAGATGAGGTTGATGTTGCTGGTTACACAAAAAGGTATGTACAGAAGGTGTATCCATTCTGGTGTTGGAGTATGGTAAAGCAGGACGTACCACCTAGTTTCCCCCCCCTCTGCACGGAGTGAAGAATAAAAGGTAGGTGGTGGTTATGTCGGAACGGAAAGGAACTAAAGCCACGTCTATTACTTAAAGAGGTAAAACCTTGAGAGTCAACAAAGATCAAGTATGGGACTGGCCGAATAAATCAGAAGGCATGTTATACAGTGGCCAGTAGAAAAATTCGTGGTGTCCAAGTTGAAAGAAGTTAACGTAACTGGGCGAAAATCCTCATCTGGTCATGTTGCAAGTGCTGACTGCCCCTCCTAGAGGCTTCCAGTCAGCAACCCAGTGGTGGCTACAAACTTGTTTTGAAGTAAGTTTGGGATCGTGTTGCGTATATGTAACGCAACACGGAACATTGAGCAAGAAAACAAAAAGAATCCAAAAACTGTGGTGATCACTGGGACGTGTATTGTCCCAGGAATGGAGATGCATTTCCCCCCCACACACACTGATGAATGAACATACATGACAACCTGTTGGCCAGTCGTAACTGGTCCACCACAGGCACAAGGCATGTCTGGGTTACACAAGCTGTCTGTCTGCTACACAGACGGTAGATGAGGGGAAGGGCAAATCTAGTCAGAATGGTCGAAAGGTCTGAGTAGAGCTTGAAGTCCCTTTTGATGTTGTTGCAAGGTTCAGCGCAGGGGGCTATGAACTCAAGGATAGAACAATTGGAGGACAGAGGGGTCATCTGGGTAGCCGTTGGGTTGCTGAGTAGCTGTGTAGCTGCTGAGTCGATGAGTAGCTGCTGAGGAGCTGAGGAGCTGCTGAGGAGCTGAGTAACTTTGTAGCTATGTCGCTTTGTAGCTTTGATAGCTGTGTAGCTTTGTAGCTGAGTAGCCTCGTAGCTTTGTAGCTTTTACAGCTGTGTAGCTTTGTAGCTGATGAGTCGCTAAGGGTGCATAATATGTGATGTAGAGGTTTGCAGCATAGGGGGTGCAAAGGTTGCGACATAGATGATGCAGAGGTTGCAGCATAGGGGGTGCAAAGGTAGCAGCATAAGTGATGCAGAGGTTGCAGCATGGGTGATGCAGACGTTGCAGCATAGGTGATGCAGACAGTGCAGCATAGGTGATGCAGAAGATAGTAGGGGGTAGCAGAGGAAGAGCAGTGGCTGTAGTGTTGTCAGCACTTGTGTCTCTGGGGAAGCGGGACAGGGCATCTGCGTTGCCATGTCGTGCACCATGCCGTCATCTTGAGATGGCACTGGTGCATTTTGATGAGGAGAACACGTATAAAATGCAATGTTACCCCTCATGTCTTTGGCCTCTTGGGTAGTGGTGAGGTAGGTAT
Organism: Chlamydomonas sp. ICE-L; assembly: GCA_013435795.1. Lineage (NCBI taxonomy): Eukaryota > Viridiplantae > Chlorophyta > Chlorophyceae > Chlamydomonadales > Chlamydomonadaceae > Chlamydomonas > Chlamydomonas sp. ICE-L. The sequence goes on from JACBWV010000626.1 coordinate 39,089,266, forward strand.
CGTGCCTCACTAGGGTGTTTGTATTATACATTAAAGTGTTGCAACTACTGTGTGTATCCCCCCCCCCCCCCCTGCATTTAGCTTGCTGGGTGGGTAGGTACCTAGGAACTATTCTTGTAACACATAGCATATCACCACCTGTATTACCCCCCCTTTCACGGAGTGGGAAAAAGAAAGGTGGTGAAAGCGAATGGCCAGAAATAAATATAAGAACCAACAGAGTGCAAAGGGCACATGATGCATGATTAGTTGATGCCTCATATATAGGGCGCTGCTGGCGCTGAGCGAACTGATAGCGCTGAGCGCGCTGATGCCGCTTAGAGCGTTGTGGCCGCTGAGGCTGCTGAGGGCGCTGATGCGCTAAGGGCGCTGATGTAGCAGAGGGCGCTTGATGTAGCAGAGGGCGCTTGATGTAGCAGAGGGCACTGATGCTGCATAGGGCGCTGATGCTGCATAGGGCGCTGATGGCGCTTCGGGCGCTGATGGCGCTGAGTGCGCTGAGAGCGCTGATGGTGATATACTATCCCTGGGTATACCAGTTGTCTTCTGGGGTATACCAGCTTTCTTCTGGGGTTGGGTTGCTGGCTGTTGGTGGAGCATCTAGTTGCCGTGGTTGGGCGCGATGTTGGTGCTGATCGCGCAGGTGTGGTGCTTGTTGGCCGCTTGTTGTGAGGTGTCGAAATTCTTGGCGAAGTGCACAGACGGTCTCGTGCAGCTGCTGGTTATGTTGCTCAGCTTGTAGTTGCAGTGCCATAACAATGTCTGTGCTGTGGAGTTGCTGCATGTTGTTGTAGTTGCCTTGGTTGTGACTGTGGTAGGCATTTTGGTTGCGTTGATCGTTGCCTTGGTTGTTGCTGTGGTTGCCTTGGTTGTTTTGGTAGCCTTGATAGTTCCCTTGGTTGCTGTGGCCAAAGTTCTGGCTGTCTCCTTGGTGCCCTTGATAACTGACTTGGTTGTTGCCCTGGTTACGGTCCTGGTATCCATTGAAGTTGTTGACATGGTAGGGGTTGGGGTTCTTGCCCCTGTAATTAGGGCTGATGACGAAGGGGTTGTCGGTGGGCTTGGGAACTTGTGGAGGCTGAGGGTAGCTTGGTGGCTGGGGGTTGTGCCGACCATCACTAAGGGCTGGGTTGACTGGCACCACTGGTTTTTGATGTGGAGGCTCAGTTGGCCTCTGTGTCGGTGGCTTGGAGACACAGATCAACTGGGACTGTGCTGTCATATCGTCCCTTTTGGATGCCTCTGTCTGTGCAATTACTGAGAGTCTGTCCATGGTGTGGAGTTCCAGGTCAAGCTTGTATAGCTTGGCGATTGACCAGCATCCAAGCGGGGTGACATCCTTCATCCTTCCATAGTTCTCTTGTAAGATTGGGGCCATTTGATCAAGCAGGTCGCCAGCCTTGGTTAGGGCTTCCCGGTAGTGGGGTTGTCCAGCCCTGATGTCCCACTCCTCATATTTCTTCATGAATTCGGCCATCAAGATGCGAGGCATGGGGAATAAGGTGCCTGCACTGTCGTAACAGTCGAACTGTTCATATTCCTCCTTTGCGTCGAGAGGTGTGATCTTGAGTGCGAGCGCCAGTCCAGTCTTGACTAACTCATAGAAGTGCATGAGCTTTGCCTGCCAGGTGGCTGGGTTCATGACTGGTTGACCATGCTCGTTAACTTGGGGGACTCCATTCAGGGAGCGCTGAGTTTGAAGAGCCTCGCTCTCCTGGATCCATGTGTCCCGTTTGTCTGTGAACAAGCAAAAGGGTTGCGAATTCTCGTAGACTTGGACCATCATCTGTTCCCACAGTTCTTCCACCGCAAGGGTCCTCCTGATGTTGACGATGTAACTCTTCATCATTAGTAGCCATGCCTTGGTTTGTGCCACGTTGCCGCCGTTAAGTTGCGATCCTGCTGTTGGCAATTGCCAAGAGAAGATGGCCCCGACGTCCATTGATATTGGGGTAGGGAGGGCGAGTGGCTGGGTAACCCGGTATGGGAGTGCTGGTGATGGTACTGCTGGAGGGTGCGTCTTGTTGTCTGTTGTCTGATGTCTATGGAGGTGGTGGACTGATGTCGAAAGGAGGAGGGGGGGGTGATTTATAGGGATAGGGAGGAGGAGAGTGTCCCCCACCTGACTGGGAGGGGAGAGCTGATAGGGGATTGTTCTTCCTTGGATCAAGGATGGGTTTCCCTAGTGGAGTGGTTGAGTGGTGTGTTGCTGAATGCAGGAAGTTATAAAAATGCAGCTATATATTCAGTCACGGAAAAGTCAGCGAAGCCCAGCGAAGGAAGTTTAGGCACAAAACATGCAGGTTTAGAAAATGCAGGCTATTTCAGCCACCGGAAATCCTAGTTTAGGAAAGTCTGAAAGTTCTGCACGCAATAATGTAGTGGAAAGTAGTGTTTATAAGTTGAAGTGGGCTATTGGAGGCAGCGCTTCGCCGTTCCCTTCGGCTAGGGTGATAGTCTTTCCAATACTGCAAGAAGTAACGTGGGATGTGAGGTGACGGAGTTTGAATTGGGGTAGTTGGGGGCAGCGCTTTGCTGTTACCTGCGGTTGAAGTGTATGGTGTTGTGGAGCAGGAGTCCAAGAAAAAAAAGGCGGCCCTTAGCCATTCCTTTTTTTTTTAATTGGGTGGTGCGTCTCTAACAGTGGTGCAACTAAAAAAAGCGGCCTTACAGCGTGCTATTTTTGTAAGATAGGATGGTGTATATGGAATAGTGGTGCAAACACAGAAAAGGGCGGCCTCTCGGAATGTTTTGTGAAATGTATGGATGGTGTATTCGAAGCAGGAGTCCAACTAAAAATGGGCGGCCCTCCGCCGTGCTGTATGGTTTAAGCGATAGGGTATGAGGTCAGAAAGTCAGGAAGATTCCCGTACCTAGCGAGGTGGTGGGTTGTCATCTCCGAAGAACTTGAAATCAAGTAGACCTACGCGTGGTGGGAAAGGGGTAGAACTGATTAGAAGAAGCAGTTTGTCCAATTGAATGGTTGGTTGTTTTGGTGAATGTATGCTAGTATCAGTAATAGCGGTATCAGCGATAACTGTATGAGCGATATTTGTAACAGCAAGTACGGGATTGTACTTGCTGAACAGGCCTTGGTACTCAGGGGGGTGGAATCTCACAGCAGAGGGAGAGGTATCAGCATATTGGTATCAGCAAGTCAGTATCAGCAAGTCGGTATTCGCCGTATAAGTGTTCAGAAGTACGGGATCGGTACTGTCTCTAAACGGATTGGGCGGTTCTAAACAGGATTGGTATCAAGAAGTAGACTGGTACATACTTTAGTTGACAAGTTCTGTCTTACAGCAGGTGTATTTTCTGGTGTATGTTTAGATCAGTTGGATAGGTTCTGTCCTACAGCAGGTGTACGTTTCTGGTGTATGTTTGGATCAGTTGGATGGGTTGTGTCCTACAGCAGGTGTATGTTTCTGGTGTATGTTTGGATCAGTTGGATGGGTTCTGTCCTACAGCAGGTGTATGTTTCTGGTGTATGTTTGGATCACGTGGGTGGGTTGTGTCCTACAGCAGGTGTATGTATCTGTTGTATGTTTGGATCAGGTGGGGAGTCTTAAAGTGGTAGACTGGATTGTATCAGCAGTATCAATGAAGCGTGCAGGGATCAGTGTTTGTCTAATGTGGTCAGTCTTGGGTGGGACACCGCAAGGTGGGTTGGGTTCTAAGTCCTCTAGGGGCTGCTAGTGAGTTGTGTCTACTCGTAATGTAGGAGGAGCAATGGAGGAGAAGTGCGCCCGTGATCTATAGTTGATCAGTATGGTTATGGGGGCTGTATGCGTGTTGTTAGAATGGGTTAATTAAGTCCAAACTATGGTTTCAACAGGTAGAGTGGGGCATGACGTCCAAACTATATGTGTACAGCTTTATCCAATCAGCAGCAAAGGGCTAAGGGTTCACTGCCCAAAGTGGTCGCTCTACATGCTGGCTCAATTCTCAACAAGATTCCCCAGGGTATGTTCCCGTGGGTAGCTTTTTCTAAACAGAAAAAAATAACGAAAGCCCTGGCAGGGAGTACCAAAGGGATTTTAGTTATTTAAATAGGCCCTGGCAGGGGGTACCAAAGGTGTGGGGTCTCTGTATTCCTAAGTCGGGATACCGGGGATTGGAGCTCGCAACGGAGTTTTCCGTGGGCCGGTAGCGGTAGGGACTTGGAAGACGCAGAGGGTTGATTACCCGAGGTTGTTTCTGTAGAAGCGTTGAGTGTTTGAAGAGAGCTACAAAGGGTTCAAAGAACGGAATAAAGCTATAAATTGCGGTCGCCATGTGAACGGGCAAGTGTCTACAGAACTTGCCGGAAATGGCCAGTGAGATGCGAAGTGCAATGCGCTATAACCGTTGAAGGTTGTCAAGCGCTGCAATAGCTTAAGATAACTAAATATGACGGGTGAGAGCTTTCATATGGTCAACGTGACGGGTTTATGTCAGTCGGGGTAAGCTCGGCAAAGGGGTAAGTCCGCAAGCAGGGCTAAGCGATGGCCTACACCAAGTTGGCTTGAAGCGTACCTGTAGAAGCGTTGAGTGTTGAAGAGAGACCGATTGTAGTCGGTTCTCGGGTTATCAACCCCTAATTTCCTAGGTTACGCTTACAGCTATGGCTTTGCATTTGCAGGTGAAAGGAGATATGCTACGGCACTGCATTGTTATGTCTCGTGTTAAGACAAGTGCCCGATAACAGTCTCGTGTTATCACAAGCGTCAGCTAATTAATTACTTAATTAATTAATTGGTATGTGTAACCGAGTAATCCTAGGTAGCTGTGGGTAGCTGGCCACGGCTACGGCGGGTCGACTCTGCCAGATCTGGGCTACCTGGGCATGCGCTGGCGAGAGGAGTTATGCTACGGCACTGCATTGTTATGTCTCGTGTTAAGACAAGTGCCCGATAACAGTCTCGTGTTATTACAAGCGTCAGCTAATTAATTACTTAATTAATTAATTGGTATGTGTAACCGAGTAATCCTAGGTAGCTGGCCACGGCTACGGCGGGTCGACTCAGCCAGATCTGGGCTACCTGGGCTCAGGTCTGGTCGGAGTCCGCTCTTGGTGTGTGTGTGCGTGTACAGGGTATTTCCCGTGCTTTTAGTGTTACGTAGGTAAACACGCAATCGCGTGTGACAGCCCGCTGGGGCTGAGAGTGGTGATGACGACGCAGACTTGCTGGGATGCAAGAACTGTCGCTTTCCCCCCCTAGGGAGGATGTGCTATGTGCAAGAGGTTGAGCACAGCTGATGAGGGGCTGTCTGATGCATGGACTGATAGTGAAGAGGCTCGAGGAACTAGCTCTGTCTGACTGAGTCCCCTCATGCCATGGTCGGGCAGATTTCTTTAGCCTATTTGGCTACCATTGGATAAATAAATATTCTGATGATGAGAGGCGCATGGGCAGACTAGGTAGTATGATAAGAAAGTTTAGAGTGAACACTGCCTAGCGAGAACTGTGTTTCTCTCCTACATTTTCCTTTTTTCTGCCGTAACATGGTTTTTACTGTCGAGACAAGGGCCAAGCCTATGATATTCTTGATGCTTATGCACACAATTATTCATTTGAGTCTGGATTGAATTGAATCTGGTTTGAATTTTAAAAATGCAGGAAGGTACCATGACCTTGAACTTGGTTACATGGATAAAGCCAGCAATTTGGCTTGCTGGGACCATATACCGGTCTGGCTAATAAGCCCCAGCAAGTTTGATACTCTTTCTATGATTGTTACATGGTTTATGGTCTGGTTGCTGAAAAATGTAACAAAAACATGTAAGCAAAAAGTAATTTGCCAAATGAATTCTAGGTCTGCACCTGAGACACTCAAATCCATTGACCCCTTTGCCAAGTTAGTTTTGTCATGGTTTTCTGAGACCCACTTTTTGGGGAAAATTGACTTTTGCCAATACTTAATCTTGCCAATACTTAAGGCGCGTACGGCGCGTACGGCACGTATAAACCGCTTGTTTCCAACTGGTTGGGGGTCCGGTTAAAGATTGTGTTTCGGAGGGTTTAGACTCGATCTCTAACCGGGCCTTAACTTTCGGGAAGATGGTTGGAAACGTTCCACCAGTTAAGCAGTCTTTTGCACCGACCAGGTCAGTTCAAAATGGGTCAATGTGGCAAATGCGCTCTGCAGCACTCCCTCGCGATTCAGACGCTGATTTCAGCGTTTATTCCACTTCTGGCCGCTGCTGGTTGCCTCAGGAAGATCAGTCGAAAATTGCGTGGCAGGGACGGTGCCCTGCTGCTGCGAATCCATCTTAGAGAAACTGTGCGATCAATGATGAGTGTCCGAGAAAGAAAGAAGGATGCGGGACTCCAAAGCAGCGTGATTTTTAAGAGGCGCGCTCCAACTTCGTGACCTCACCATATCTCACTCGTCAACCGAACTTAACCGCCCCTTAACTTTCTTTAATGGCGGGGGGGGGGGGTGCGCCATTGCACTAACCGGGACGGTTGGTCTTTAACCGGACCTTGACTTTTTGTCTTTGCGACCAAACACCGGTTAGCGCCGAAAATAACAAATTTAACCGCCGCTGAACCGGACCCTTGGTTGGAAACAAGCTGTAAGGGTGGATTTCCATAGGCCGTGGATGGGTCTGGATGGGTCGAAAAGTACAAACAACCGACGATCCATCCAGGCCTTACATTTCCACAGAGCCTAGAGATGATTCGTATTTGTACGGATTGTACCGACGAAACACCCATCCACGAGACCCATCCAGATGGCAAAATCCATCCCTGCCATCGACCGAGGGGTGGATTGGAAGAGTCTGGATGAGTCGCAAACTTTCCGGTGCAGCCCGGCGCAGCCCGGCGCCGGTTTCTCTAGCGACCTGCCTCTACCAGTTTCAATTCCCTCTCGTTCCCTCTGCTAGTTTGACCTCACGAAATCTGCGACCTTCCTCAGTTTGACCCCCCCACACCCCCCCCACCCCCCCACCCCCGGAATCTGCGACCTCCCCCTGCTAGTTTCAATTCCATCAGCTAGTTTGTCGTCACGAAATCTGCTACCTCCCTCTGCTGGTTTCACTTCCCGAAATTTCGAATCGCGCCAGATCTGATTCGAGGAACGGAAACCCGAGACATTATGCATCTTAAGATTCTTCGGCATTTAAAGCAACAGTGGATGCCCAGACGATCATTCCCCTCCGGAAAAGTTGTCGTGCAGCAATAGCTCCAGCGCAAGGTATCGCACCCGGCCCACCCGGCCATTGCGGAACCATCCATGCCGCATTTCCACAGAAGGGGAACTGGATGATCGACTGCGTACGGATGCACGAATCATCCATGACCCATCCACGAGACGTAACCGAAAGTAAACCGATTTAGCGACCCATCCAGTACTGCACCCATCCACGGCCTATGGAAATCCACCCTAAGGGTGGATTCCCATTGGGGCAGGATGGGTCTGGATGGGTCGTTAAGTACGGATAACCGACGACCCATCCAGTGTTTACCTTCCCATAGGGGTTTTGGATGGTTCGTATTTGTACGGATGTACTGACGAAATACCCATCCAGACGACCCATCCAAAAGCCAAAATCCATCCAGGCCCTCGACCGAGGTGTGGGTTGGATGGCTCTGGATGGGTCGCAAAATATCCGGCTCCTTCCGGCACAGTCCGGCATTGATCCGGCGACGGTCGCGCAACTGACGCGTATTGCTTTCTTCAACCGACCTGCTAGTTTCATTAGCCAGGAGTTTCCGAACTTTTGGATCACAGATCATCTTGGAGCAAGACAGAATCTGGGACATTCTAACAATTTCTTCTCCATTCGACGCAAACTTCTCCAGCTCCCTCAGCTGTTTCCTATGCCCATACGAGCACACCCAAGTCAGGATTGTACAGTTAGACTCAACATCAGTTTGTGCAACAGCAGCAGCACGACAACCCCCTAAGCTCCGAAGGAGTAGGCAAGGCAGGAGGCAAGGCAGGAGGCAAGGCAGCAGGCAAGGCAGCAGGCAAGGGAGCAGGCGAGGCAGCAGCAGATCGGAATAGCTCCATGGCTGACATGCTCATCGCGTGGAAAGATTAAAAGAAAGAAATGGACGCCGCGAGGTATGACTTCAGGTCGCGGAGTGCGGTCTTGAGAAGAGGAATAGATGGATCTAGGATGGATCAGCGCAAGAAATTGAACTGTCAACGATCGATCCGTCTTTTCTTGCGACTATTGATTGAAAGTACCTGCGAAGGTTCCCGGTGGTACATGCGTGTATTGCTGCACCCATCCAGTCGCTTGCAATGGGAGTGCGTTTTGGATGGGTGGCCGTGTACGGATGCACGAACCATCCAAAGAGCTCAACGACCCATCCAAAGGGCCCAACCGACAAATACCGACCCATCCAGTACTACAACCGACTTTACCCATCCAGTCCAATGGGAATCCACCCTAATCCAGCTTGTTTCCAACCAGTTGGAGGTCCGGTTGAGCGGCGGTTAAATTCGTTATTTTCGGCGCTAACCGGTGTTTGGTCGGAAACACAAAAAGTTGAGGTCCGGTTAAAGACCAACTGCCCCGGTTAGTGCAACGGCGCACCCCCCCCGCCGTTCAAGAAAGTTGAGGGGCGGTTAAAGTCGGTTGTTGCATTAGATCTGGTGACGTCACGAAATTGGCGCGCGCCTCTTAAAAATCATGCTGCTTTGGAGTGCCGCATCCTTTCTTTCTTTTTCGGACACTCATCATTGATCGCACGGTTTCACCAAGATGGATTCGCAGCAGCAGGGCACCGTCCCTGCCACGCAATTTTCGACTGATCTTCCTGAGGGGCAGGCGCAGATGCGTGTTCTAGATCTGGACCCGCGCCAGCAGGAAGAACTACGCCAATTTGAGGTGCATCGGCTGCAACAGCTGCAACAGCAGCAACAGCAGCAGCATCAGCAAGGAGCGGGATAAACGCTGAAATCAGCGTCTGGATAGCGAGGAAGTGCTGCGCTGCGCATTTGACACGTTGATCCATTTTGAGATGACCTGGCCAGATGCAAAAGACTGCTCAACTGGTGGAATGTTTCCAACCAGTTAAGGGTCCGGTTAGAGGTCGAGTCTAAACCCCCCGAAACACAATCCTTAACCGGACCTCCAACTGGTTGGAAACAAGCTGTAACTCTCGCCCGGTTCTAGTAGAATTACAGAAGGTAAACCCTGTCTGGCAGTTACATAAGAGGGGAGTGCGCGCTGCAGCCTCGTAGCTGTTCTCGAGGTCTACATCACATTCCCATATGTCGAATATTCCAATGATGCTCCCTGATAAGAGAAAGACTGTTTCCCCTACGGGTCATGGCCAAACAGATGTATTGAAGGCCATGCATCGAGTTAACTTGCGTAGGCTAATCGGCTTTATTTGAAAGCTTGAAAGTCCAACTGAGCGGGTAACTGCGCGCAAAGCTGAAGCTCTAGGCGTTTAGCTTTGTTATTGCGCAGTTCCGGTTCCAGTTCCACTGCGCGGAATCAGCACTTCGCAACTTGGATGCAGGCGATGCAGGTTCAATCAGGTGGGTTGAATTTGTCTTACTGCATGATCAAAGCTCGCCGCAAATATAGCGCTAGAGCGGTAAACAGATTGGTGGGAGGAGGGGAGTATGAGCATGGTGGTGTGTGTGTGTGTGAGGGGGGTGGGTGGGTGGGTGGGTGGGTGGGTGGGGGGGTGGGCAAGGGAGTGGTGCTGTTGGAGAGTGGAGGGGGTGAGCAGTAGTGCAGGGGTTAAATCATCTGAAATTATGGAGTGTGTGTGTATTAGGGGAAACCTAGACCAGACCTAGATCCACTTAAGCTCGGCCATCCTCGGCCAAGTTAAGTAAGAAGTTAGAATGTTGGAAGAAGCCAATTTGAAAATGGCTATAAATAGCTACAAACGGAGACGGGCTCCGGAACCAGAATAGCTATGGAAATGGGGGGCTTCAAAAACGAAAAAACTGCATCAACGCCTTGACGTTTTCATGACATATATAACATTTCAAGGGTTTCCATAACTCGTTTAGGGACACGTATATAACGTATGACACACATATAACATGTTTGTAACGTTTCAATAACGAAACAAGTCGTCCGGCTGTAACGTAGATACTTAACTTTTTGTAAGGTGTCATAACGTCCAGTTGTGTTTCCATACGTATAGTGAACGGCAACTAATATTAGTGTTTGAAAAACTAATATTAACTAATATTATTATAGTGTCACAATAATATCAGTTTTTCTAATAAATTTGAAATTCTGGTGAGATGGCTCGTCCGGCTAATATTATATAATATTATTTATTCACTAATATTATATAACATAGCCGACCCCTACATATATAGTGCTCTTGCCAATGCACTATGTACCGTAGTTGAAATTGAAATTGTTACATCCGAGTAATGCAGTCACTCTAAGGACGTGAAATTAAGGACACCACAGCCTAAGCCGGAGCTAGCAACAATCACCGTAACCCCCATTAAATAATATCTAAATGGTGTCACTGGCCGAAGCCCCAGACACCGTGGCCACACCGTGCCAATGCATCGCACTACAGGGGGGTTTCACCCAGTTTCAGAAGCAACAACGCAGTGCATCCCACTACTAATGAGGGGCAGGGTCAATGCACTATGTGTATCTATACCACGACCCCATGCGCGTCTTGCTATGCTTACACGTCTTGCGTGCCACCTCTCGTGCTGGCTCCCCTCATGCGCACCTCGTTGCTATAGCTTATTTCTTGCGGAACTGCTACTAAACTGTCGCCATGCCCCCTCCCCCTTCGTTAGGCCCCTGTTGCTGTTGCCAATTCCTGTCAGAACTATAGGGAAACCTATTATTGTATATAATTAATTAATGATTCATTATATAAAATAATCAACTAAATACTATTAACTATACAATTAGTACACCAATACCCCACCTTCGCCTCCCTCGCCCGGCACAGAACCGATGAAACCTACATAAATGGTTCTCGTTGCATCGACTCGCTAGCTAATTGCTCACTTATGCACTGCCACAGCTGCATGTGTCCGACGTATCGTTTAGAGAATGCTGTGCACTGGTTACAGAAATTGACAGTAATCAGCCGGCCCATAGCAGGCAGTTGTTGCCTGCACGCCCAGTCTTCCGTTAATTGAAATTGAAATTGTTACATCCGAGTAATACAGTTACTCACAGGATGTGAAGTTAAGGACACCACAGCGTAAGCCGGAGCTAGCTATAGTCACCGTACTTCAGTTAACATTATCTCACCGAACTGCGCATTTTCCCATCGCGCACTCTCAGTTAACTCCCGAGTACCGTTCAGTGCATGTCCCCACTCAATTTCTGAGCCCTTGATAATGGCGCCCCACTCTTGTTGCATTTCAGTATGCTGCCACGTGTCTCACAACCTGGTGCAGGTTCAACAGGTAGGCAGCCATCCATCTGCAATATAGTGTTTGAAAACCTAATATAAACTAATATTATTATAGTGTCACAATAATATTATTTTTTCAAATAAATTCAAAATTCTGGTGAGACGGCTCGTCCGAATATTATTATATCATATTATATCACACTAGTACGATAGCCGGTGTGGCCGGTGGCCACACCTACACACACGCAGACAAACTGCCCCCACCCCTATCATGGTATGGTGCCCGTTTGGCATTTGGCCGCACCTGTTTGGGGCTGGGTTACAGAATGGTTTAAATTTGTACTCCCCCCCACCCCTCACATGAACACACAGCCATATGATGTTTTCCCAACGAGAAAACACTGAGCCCCCCCCCCCCCCCCCACCCACCCACCACCACACACACACACCTTCCCCCCTTCCCTCCTGTTGGTCGCACCTGTTTTGGGCTGGGTTACATGACAGTTTATGCCGGTTTTGTCAGCAGTGCATGCAACTGAAAACACTGACAAACGCATATCCCTTGAGATGGTCCCCTTGTGCACCCACAAGCACCCACATACCACAGTACTCCCCCCCACCCCAGTTATCTCCACCCCCACCCCACCCAGCCATGTACCCCCACCAACAAACAACTTCCCTTCCACTTCAACATGTCCTGACATATTTCTTGCCCCTACCCCTTACCCCACCTCCTTATCTGCCCTCCTCCACTTCAGCCGAGGGCTTTGTCATAGCTGAAAGGCATACAGGACGAAGAGCAGGCTGCAGATCCAACCCAATCGACAACGTTTGCGCATATCCCGACTCCGCTGATAGCATCGGACCTGCGCGATTGCGGACCTTCCCTGCCACTTCAGCTGTGATCGACAGCCGACCCCACTGAGCAAACTGAACCTGTGCAATCGCAACCGTACATACCTGAAGCTTCTTGGCAAGCATGTATTCAGATCGCCCGAGGACCTATCCTGTCCACACGAACTGCTCGCGAAATCAACTCGATCTGAGACTTGGAAACATAGCTAGGTTCGTCCATTCAACTTTGCCGCGTTATCGCTATGGCACAATGCACAGCGACATGTTTCTCGATGCAGCGGGAAGAAGTTGCAGCCAAGTCGCTGAAATGAGATGTTCGGTTAGACTTAGGGCGAGAAAGCTCAGCGAGATTGTTCATTTAGTCAACTTTGCCGCGTGCTTGCCATGGCACAATGCGGAGCGAAATGTTTCTCAATGCGGTGGGACGAAGTTGCAGTCAAGTTTTTGACATGCAATGGGATGGATGGGATTCGAAAACTTCTGCCAGGTCATCTGACTGACCACGTCACCTTCCGTTGTGCGCAGCGACAGGTCTCTTGATGCAAGGGGTCGATCATGCAGAGATGCAAGGGAAAAGCTTGTAGGAAGACAAACTGTAGCGCTACTGAAATCAGGTGGATAAACTCGGGCGGGAAAAGGAGAAATCGGGCGGGATGCGCAACAGGTAGAATATGCAGGAGGCGAAGGTCGCATAAGGAAGAATTCGCAGGAGGCTAAATCCGGCAGAAGTTCAAGCAGGAGGGATTAAAAGCGTGAATTGGCTGAGCGTGAATTGGCTGGGCGGGAAGTCGGTTAAGTTGGTTACGCGATGACACCACCACGACCACGACCACGACCGCCATGATTTCTTTATATATATAGATTATTTATTCACTAATATTACATAACACAGCCGACCCCTACCCATGACATGCTTACATTCAAACATCATACCCCCCCCCCCCCCCCCCCCCCCCCCCCCTGCTTCCACACTAGTTGCAGTTCTATTAAGAGCGCCTGGAGGCGCGTCCCGAATGAAATGATTCGAATCCTTAATTCAACGTATTTTAATTAATTTAAATGAAATGTATTTAATGTTGTGTTACTTTAATTCGATGTATTCCTTTCCATTTAATTTAATTGACGTGATTTGAATGCATTTAATTGCTTTAAATTGTATCAATTCGAATAGGATGTAATTTGAAGGGCGCCTGGAGGCTTGTAATAAATTGATTTCCAATGAATCGATTGATGATTTAGCATTGTTAACTTTTAAATGACGAAAAAGAGAGTTTTTGAAGGGTTGTTGATTTTTAAGCAGTATTGAACGTTTCTGTAATGTAATGAAATGCATGTATGTATATTGACTTTTTTTTAATAATTTGATGCAAGAAAAATGAGGCCAATCAGGTGTCTGGTTGATTTTGTTCAAGGTATTGCATGTTTCTGCCCAGCCCAGACGTGAACGGTATGTCCCGTCCTCCTGAACGGTTTTTTGGCCAGCGGCAGGTGGCGTGGCTTGCCCCTGTCCCAGCCCGGTGGCCCCCGACCCCGACCCTGGCCCCCGACCCCGCCGGGTGGCCCCCGACCCTGCCCCACGCACGGCCCTGAGGTGGGGTCCATGGGCTAATTATAGCACGAGTGCCCTAGGGGAATGTTTCGTCCATTGTGATGCTTACATGTTTCGCCTCGAATTGTTGACGACATTTCTGCTCCCAAACCTATGTATACGCACTTGTTTAAGTGGTTCAACTTTGAACTGTTAGCTCAAAACACCCTGAAATCAAATTGTTAACCGTCAATTGTAGCTTTTGGGCCAAACCTGAGCTCCTTTTCGTGAATTGCGATGCTCATGTGTGCTCTATTGAGAATTTGTCCGGTATGAATAAGTCTTAAAATTCATCTCAACATATGTAATGTTCAACTTTTTGATGTTTTTCATGAAACCTGAAAATTTGGTTAGTGACACGTACGAACGAACGAACGTGAGAGAGGGTTCGTTACATAAACTCAGCAAATCACTGCAGAGACTGGACAACAGCACAGCCTGCCAACCATCCAATTTTATAACATGAAAGCACGAGGGTTTTGAAGGCACCCCCACAAACCTGAAAACAAACTAGGTCAAGTCCAAAAAAGGAAACAAACTAGTGGCGGAAAGAAGAGCGGAAAGGGGAACGTGAAGGGGAGGGATGCTAAGGCAGGCAATCCAGAGCACCAAGCCCAACAAACACAAGAGAAGAGGGCTGAGCCAAAAGAGCAAAGGACCAATCAAGGGCACGCGCTATGAGCACCTTAATATGCAGCGATAATGCCCCTAACAGAAAAAAGCGCTAATCAACCCCGCACCACCTTCTTGCAAATAAGGACAAGAGTGCCTAGGAGAACAACCAAACACACACCAGGGAGTAAAGGGAGAATCCAAACTACACGCAAAGAGTCCGCAAAACCAAGCCAACAAGACTCTGCAAGCACGCACAAACATCTAAGATAAAGGAACCCACCCCCGTTGACAGGGCAGACCTGTTGGCTATATGCAGCCAACACACAGCCTTGCTAGAAAGGCTCTACAAACTTTAGTATCCACAGCGCTACAATGTCCACCAAAGGATATCGTCATCGGCCAGGTCCAAAGGCAGCCATCCAGAAATCCATAGGTCATCACTCCAGCCAGATATCCGGTATTGGGCTCCTCCTCCTAGATATCAAGTACAGCCCGTAGGCCTGGTCGCCCGCCCAAAGGCGACCAGCTAAATATCCAGAAGGGGCCAAAGGGCATGGCCCGGCAGACGACAGTCCAAGGGGATACACAGAGAAACTCTGGATCCACGAGAAAACACGTAGAATCTCGAGAACCAAAGGTAGATAGAGCACTGGCTAGCAAAAGTGCCAAATCCTCAGAGACCAGGGCAGGAAGCAAGAGTCCCATCGAGGTGGCAAGACAAACAACAGAGCATAGCTGGACTTGAGAAAAGGTGGGAGGAAAAGGAGCGAGGGCAGAACGTACCCATACAGTCCTACAGCAAGGAGAAACCGTAGAGCGAGGGACGAGGGAACCGGCGCGAGGCCAATCCGGCGTAAGTGGTAGACAGAAATTGGAGATGGTCGAAGAGGACGAAGGGAGGTTCGACGGGAGTTAAAAGCTCCACAGAAGTACTGCCTGCTTCTGTACCTCTCCTGTAGCCTCCAGGATCCGGCGCGAGGCCAATCCGGAGCAAGGGGAAGGACAGAAATCGGAGATGCTCGAAGAAGAAGAAGATTCCAATGGCCACTTATCCTGACAGTGGAACCACCACCGCCCCCGAGGGAACGGACTCTGAACTCAACTGTCTTCCGGCAGTGGGGATCGAACTTCTCCCGGTTGGCGTGAGTTTTACCCCACGGAGTCTGGTCCACACCGCCCTCCAGACTGGGCAAAGTAATGTCAGTAACCCATGTTGGCGTATTTATAGCTGAGTCCAACGGTATTTCCATGGGTCCAGCGACTGGCTGAAGCAGGGTGTTCCGGATAAAGGTGAAGGATCTTTACATCGCCGGGTAGAGACCCGAATCGAGAAGAAACCAACATTTAAATGGGGCTAATCCCTCTTTGAAAAATATGGAGATTTTGTTTCAGCCGAATATCAGCCCGTTTCAGTGATATAGATCGGTCTAGTTGTACACCAAAAAGCTGAAACGACCAGGGCCGGGGGTTCGATTCCCCCTACGGTCGCCCTGATCGGTGCAGGTCGTTGTCAACCGCGATGGGAGCCTGTCCAGTTTGTTCTCTGGCCGAGGACAACGTGTTCCCTTTATACCAAGCATCACCAAACGTTATCATTACCTTTAATACTTGTTTTAGCAGTTTCACATGGGTAGCAGTCCTGGTGATGGAGTTCTCGACCAGCCCTTCACCCAACCCAACAACCTCATCATGCTGCAATCAAATACAAACTTGATGTACGGACAATGTGACTGATGGTCTCATTCAATCAACCCCAAATCTCTCCATTTACAGTTGTGCTGGTGTCGCCTTTGCCCAGAGATTCGTTGAGGGTGTTGTCTTCCCTTACTGCTACTGTGGATCCCCATGCGGCCCCACCATGCACGACTACTTTGTCACTGAGAAGACGGTTGAGTTCACCCTGAAGAGTAACCCTGGCTGCCCTACCTGGAGCAACGATGAATGTACCATGGATATCGGCAAGGTCAAGATCAACGCTGGTAAGTCAGCCAAAAGATTGTCCTATCTTGCCAATGCCATGCTTGCCATCATTTTATAAAGAATACTGCTGCTGTCCTTGCAATGCACCTATGGATTGTTCCTGCTGAGCTGTGGTCTGGGTGCTAGTCATGAAGTGGTGGATCTTTCAACCTGTGTAGAACCATGTGCTGATGAAACCTCCAATGCTCACCATCTGCCCCCCCCCCCCCCCCCCCCCCCCCCCCCCCCCCCACACACACACACACACACACACACACACACACACACACACACACACACACTTTTTTGCAGACTAGAACTGCCGCTTCTCTGATCTCTACAGATATGTAAACGGAGTTGCTTCTCTTACCTCTTTCGACAACACTGGCTACCCCGGTGTCTAGATGATCAAGCTGAACTCCGTTAAGACCCCACTGCCCATGAGCGGCGATGTCAAGGTCATGCTCCAGATCCCCGCCGATGCCAAGGACTATGGAGACCGCTGCACCAGCATGAGCTCTCTTCTGAACACCACTGATGGAGCCCCCATCTCCGTCGCCCTTTTCTCCAGCAATGTCAAGTGCTGCTACAAGCCCCCCCTCACCTTGCCCCTCCCCACAGCCCCCCTCACCTCCCTTTCCCCTCTCCTTCTCCCCCCTCTCCTTCTCCTCCCCCCTCTCCTCCTCCTCCCAATCCTATTCCCCCCTCACCTCCTCCCTATCTTTTGATTTCCGGAGTTACGTGCGAAGCACAGAGACGTAGGAGAAGCAGTGAAGGTATAGAATGATTACACTTGATAAGCACTAGGAAAGTGCGCTAGGGAAATGTAGCAAGATAGCACGGTACCTCAGGGTACCGGACTGTATGTAGAGTCCGTGCCATAGCTGGCAGCGGCACTACAGTATAGTGCAACAGGGCGGGAGTCCTGTGCACTCTAAGTCACTCTAGTTGATCCGGGAAAGCCGGTGAATAACATCCCCCCCAATTCCTGGTATTCTTCATATTGGAGAATTCCGGGAATTGGAGGAGTTAGAAAACTGGTGGGACAATTAAAATAATACTATATAAGTATAATATTTCGTAGCAGATAAGGCTTGTCTATGGGTCGGCTTTGGAAGCTGGAAGGAAGGTGCAGAATGGAACTAGATAGAAGAGAGGTGGCAGTAAAGATGCAATATCTATCAAGCAAAAGTCTGGATCTGGATCTGAATCTGGAAGGGTCCTAGAGTAGACTCATAAGGGCTGCAGGAAGTTGCAGGGGTTTCAACACAGGGAGTGACTAATCAAGCTTGAGCTTGCCAGTGCAGCCAATATGTTGTCTGAAGTTGGAATCCTCCTTAGAGGGCAATCTCAATCCAAGGACTATGTGGTTGATCTAGAATGTTCAAGCTTCATCATCAATGTATGGCACCTGGTAGAAACCGTCACGTCTGAGCCTTGTGGTGATTGCCTAGTGCAGGTCATCCCAAAGGTCAGACGTGGGGTCAGCATGGAATACTGGAGGACAGAAGTTGAGAATGAAGTAATCCTGATGGTTTCATGGCAGTATGGTGTCATCTATGTAGATCAGAAGTGGACTGGGTTCATTGTCACTTCTGATCTGGTGTGACTGCATCAGGATTCCAGGTTGCCTGTGAGCTGCAGTGCAATAAGCACTGACCATAGCTGCCTGCAGACAGATGGTCCACTTCAGTCTGTCCTTCATGCGCAGGGCACATGTTTCATACGTGTAGACCAGTGTGGCCAGGTGTCTGGTGTGAGTGTGGATGGGGGTGAGGACATGGGCAGGATGGGTGGGCATGTCCAGTGCTCTCCATGGGGCATTGGTGAGGGATCTGAGGTGCTTGTACCTGGCATAGAAGTCTGTGATCAAGGTATACAGGGGAACCCTGAGCATATTTATTATGCAGGGTGGGGTAGGTAATGAGATCATGAGTTCCAGGATTTGCATCAGATCTCCTAGGGGATAGTATCCTTCACTTTGTTCTAGGGTGTAGCTAACTACAGGCATGTTGCTTTTGTTTTCCATGTCATTGTCTGATGATGGTTCGAATGTGGGAGGGGTGGTGCTTGGTGAGAAGTCTGTGATCCCCCATGGTGTCATGGTTTGGGTATGTGGGCTCTCTCCGTACAGGGGTGTGCCTGAAAAAGTCTGTGCAAGGTCCATCACTGTAGGTGGCAGTGCATGTGGCATTACTGGTGGGACTGCTGGTGGCACTACTGGTGGGACTACTGGTGGCACTACTGGTGGCTGTACTGGTGGCACTAAAGGTGGCACTGCTGGTGGCACTACTGGTGGGACTACTGGTGGCACTACTGGTGGCACTACTGGTGGCTGTACTGGTGGCACTAAAGGTGGCACTGCTGGTGGCACTACTGGTGGGACTACTGTTGGCACTACTGGTGGCTGGGCTGATCTGGCGGGATATCTACCTGAGTAAACTGCCAACATTTGGTTTTTCAGGTGAGCTAGCTTTTCTCTAAAGTCTGTATCTGAGTGCATGGATTCTTTCAGGTGGGTTAGCTGTTCTCTGAAGTCTGTCTCCTCTCCCTGGTCTGTACTATTGTGGGGAAACCGTGCTTCATTGTAGCAGCCTGACCAGTAAAGGTACAGAGGGGCAGGTTGGGGAGCAGGTGGGGCAGTGTTCTGGGTGCTAGGGTGATTCTGTCTCTTTCTCTGCCTCTGATTGCTAGGGTTATGATCAACAGAGGGTGGGACTACTGTTGGCACGACAGGTGGCTCTACGGGTGGCACTACAGGTGGTGGCCTGTGAGCCAAGTTTGTATCTGCTGAGGTGCAGTCAAGAGAGCTATGTCCAAAGCCTCCACAGTTCCAGCATGTCATTGCTGAGTTGATCTGACGCTGCCTGTGATCATACCTCCTGGATGCACCAGCTGGCATGAATGTGATAGCTAGGGAGCAGGAGGGTGCATCTGGTGGAGGAGGGAGAGGAGGATATGGTGGAGGAGAGAGAGATGACGGTGGTGAGGGAGTTGAGGGAAGAGGAGAGGGAGGAGGAGGTGGAGGAGGAGGAGGAGGAGAGGGTGGTGCATGGTGACGATCTGCAGATTCTTTGAACCGGTGTCTCCATTTGGCCCGTCCTGCCGAGGATAGATGGTAAACCATGGCGTTAGGGTTGAGGTACCAAGGGTCCTCTGGGCTGTCGTGGTCTGGGTGATCTGAATGGCTGGGGTAGAACCAGGGTACTTCAAATGGCCAAATTGGCCAGCGCACTTGAAAACAAAAAAACTGCGCTTTGTAGTGCAAAAAGCGCAAAAATTGCTTGCTGCGCCCACAGGGGGGTGCAAAAAACTGCGCTTAAAGCGCAGAGGGGGCCAAAAAGTCAGCGCTCAAAAGCGCAAAAGCGCGCGCTTTGAATTACCCTGGGTAGAACACGTCTGTTTCAACATACACTTCACCTCTAGCACTGGTGCAGCATGACAATACAGGCTGGTAGGAGGGTCCAGGCTCAACTTCTTCTTGGTAGGGAAGGCATAGGGTGGCCTGACAGTCATTCAGAGAAATGGTAAGGTCATCATCATGCCTCATCATAGCTGGGATACTCATGAGATGCATGGGTATGCCATTGTGGGGAATTATGGAAGGGATAGGATCATGGTAGAGAGGGTAGATGTGAACATTTCTGAGCGTCATGACTAGGCCATCTTTGGCCTCAATAACTGCTGTGCCTGTGTGGGAGCACATTACGAGTTCATCAACTCCAGGGAAGAAGATGGGAACTGGTGTGGCAAGAACTGTGATCCTGATGAGGGAGTATCTGTTATAGGTCAGATGGTGGATGGAGTCAGAGCTAAGTGCCCAGTTATTGGCTAGAGGTTGTGCAGGGTAGTTGCAAAGTATCATCCTGCTGGAGGGGGGTTCAGGGGTATCTGTATCAGGGGCGGTAGCATGGTCTTCTTCTTGGTCTACACTACTGTGGGTGTTCTCCAGAGTGGGGGCATTTCCTACCTCTGAGCCAGTGTGGAGTACATGACTATTAATTGGGTAAGACATGGATGTTGGTGTCTCACCCTGGTCCAGTTTTTCTTTGAGCTTGAACAAATCTTCTTTCCATTCTGGATACCATCTAGGGGGTTGGGAAGTGGAAGCTTCCTCAGATGGCGGTGCAGTCCGGGATGTGTCCCCCAGGGGGACATCCTGTGACTGCTCTGCAGTCATGTTGTCGCCGATCCAGAACTCCTTTCCTGCACATGAGGGGAGTCCAGTGGCAGTGGGCCGCAGCTCTGTAGCAGGGCTTTATTGGGTTGCAGGAGGAGCAGCTGGCGTCTTGAAGCGACCTTCTAGGATATCCTTGAAGAAGTCGGGGTTCTTCTCCAGTTTTGGTGCGCACTCCGGTGGAGAGATGATGCCAAGAGCTTCGCGTCATCCAGGGGACAGAGGTCCAAGGGGGTTGTAGCCATAGGCTTTGATTGGCGGTGGTGCTGGAGCGTCCACATGTGGCGGTGGAGGCGGAGCAGGTGACTTTCTTGGAGTGCTGTTGGAGAGAGGAGCTGCACGGCGATGGATTGAGTGTCGGGAAAGGTTCAGTTGGGTGAGACTTGTAGAATATGGTTGCGGGAGAGTAGGGCTAAAGCTTGATCCCGATCCATACTGTTTCCGCAGATATCGCAGTGCAAAAGCAGCATTATTGGTATTGTCTCGCAGTGTTGCAGCAATGGATGGGTTAAGGGAGTTGGCAATATGCTCCATGGCTGCAAAGTTGCTGAACACAGTTATTCTGTGATCGAGTGAGTTATCGAGGGATAATGCATGCCATCTACAAGTTCCATTGCGGGGGTAGTGTCTTTGTACCCGTCGAGCACGGAGAACTTGCAGATGTTGCGCATCATTGGATTGACTAATTCCATGTACCAGGTTGAGAAGGTGGCGGGGTCACCCTTACCGTCGAACTGGGAGCATGGCTTCATATCCATCTTGGTGAGCGGCGGCGATAAGAGAAGATGGAGGTTGGGAGGAACGGGACGACTATGGGAGGGTGACAGAACAAGCATGTGGGGAAAGAGTTGATCTAGTTTTGGGTGAAGAAACCGGGGATGAGGTAAGGTAGGGTTTTTGGATGAAAAGGGGGCGGTGGAGAGCGGCGGAGGTTGCCAGGCAACGGGATGTGGGAGGGTAGGGGAGGCGATTGAGAGCGGCGGAGGTTGCGGGGCAACGGGTTGTGAGAGGGTGGTGGTGGTGGGGGGGGGGGGGCGCAGTGGGGGGTTGTTGTCTTGATGACGGCTGTAGGACAGCTTGTTTGCTCAGGGGAGCGAATCGATCCGGATGCGGATGATACTTGCACAAAGATAGTTCCGCACGGGGGAAGGCAATGTCACGGGGTTGGAGAGTTATCCTACTCGTCCTTTCGAAAGTTGATATTAGAGCAAGGCAACAATCAAAATGTCCTTTGCTCGGCGCAGTACCGCAGCGAAGGCCAATCAAGCGCGAGAGGGCCGTAACATTTTGATTTCCGTAGTTATGTGCGAAGCACAGAGACATAGTAGAAGCAGTGAAGGTATAGAATGATTACACTTGATAAGCACTAGGAAAGTGCGCTAGGGAAATGTAGCAAGATAGCAGGGTACCGGACTGTAGAGTCCGTGCCATAGCTGGCAGCGGCACTACAGTATAGTGCAACAGGGCGGGAGTCCTGTGCACTCTAAGTCACTCTAGTTGATCCGGGAAAGCACGTGAATAACACTATCATATGCTCCCTCCCTCCCTCCCCCTCCCACCCACCTCCTCCCCTTCTCCTCCTCCCCCTCCCCCTCCCACCCACCCCTCTCCCCCTGTCCCCATCATCAGTCACCCCAGCCCTGTTGACTTCCCCCAATCTTGCTTCCCTGGAAACTCCAATCTGAACGGTGGATTCGAGGACGGCGTCAAAATTCAGGGCGCTCCTTTCATGGTTGAGAATGTTCGGCTGGTCGACCAGGTGTTTGCTTTCAGCATTGTTGACACTGAGTGCCTTGAGCCTGTTGAGCCCAAGTCTGGCAGTGCGCCCATGCACTGCTGTGAGATGGGTCTAGACAACATTGAGATTGTCATGAACTATGAGTGCCAGGGCTACATCAAGTCCATCACCGTTGATGACATCCCTGTCTCCCCTGTGTACCAGAAGAACAAGTATATCACTGTTCCCATTAGTGCGTTCCCGGAGGATTATCCCGAGTTGGCTGAGGAGTACAAGGTCTTCAACGTAACGAAATTGTCACATGCTTCCTTTGTTGTTGTCACCCTGAAGGACTCCACCGACGATTGATCCGCGTACTTCCTGCCCAAGGGCAACCTGTGGTATGCCTTCTTCAACGGCGATGCCTTCAGTAACAACTGCTGTGCTACTTCCATCGTTGAGGGCGAGGCCTCCTAGGACCTATACTTACATTGTTGAGGGCGAGGCCCCCTAGGACCTCTAAATTGTGAGGCCTTATTAACTTAGCACTGGAAAGACTTGGTAGTGCTGTGAATGCACTCCCAAGTCTTTCTAGAAGGTTGATGAGTAGGCCACACACTAAAATAAGCTCGATTCCATTATCAACCTGGACACCTGATTGGAAGAAGTTCAGACGAGGATTGCATCTGACTGGGTACTCATGTTTTGACAAGTTCTATGCAGCGTCGCATGCGACGCTAAAAAATGGCGGAGAGTGATCGCGACTGAGCGACAGGTGGCAACGGAAGCGAGTTAGTTACGAGACCGTTGGCTGACGTGTCAGGCTTCAGCACGGTCAGACGGTAGCCAGTCGGTGGGACGCAGGGAAGGACAAATGGGTAAACATGGGGGCTCCCGCCCCCTTGAAGAGAGGGTTCCGCCAAAAACGATGTGCTACTAGTGGACCACTGTACTAGGAAACCCCAAAACCTGATTATTTATGCCCAGTATATGCAATATTACTTTAACTATGCACTACCTATTACCTACTGATTCATTTTTTCCGTCGTTCTATCTGTTTGGTACGACACATGATTGTGCTTCCAGAGCAATGTAAAATAACGCAACTGTCTTTTCTCAGTTTTCCTTTTACCCGGATACATTCCCCGTACTGAATGTAATTTATTCAGGCTATCTGCTCTGGATAACTGGTGGCCAGTTTCAGGGATATTCGTAACCACAAAATATTGTGCACGAGCGCTTTTTAATGTTTCCAACTTTCCAAATGTTACACCTGGGCATCGGGCTGCCACGATTTTTAATGTTTCCATCTTCCAAATATTACACCTGGGCATGGGACGCCACGATTTTTAATGTGTCTGCTCAAATCCTTAGGAAAACCCATGCCCACTACCTGATGACATGTCAGCAAATCAGTGATTGAAATGCATAATTGACTGTATGCGGATCCCCACCCCCACCTCAGTTGACACGTTCTGAACTTAGTGTACACCAGGATGACACGTCAGCGAATCACTGATTGAAAGGCATGAGGATTTGCTGTCTGCGTCGGCTAACCAGTATGCTTTGAAGGACATGGACCGCTGTCGCTACGCAGCACCATGGTGCTTTATGTACATCTAGGGTGCCCCCCCCCCCCCCCCCCAAAAAAAGGCTCGGAGGCTCTACTGTGCCACCCCAAAACACTAAGGTACATAATTCACCAATTTAGCGTTTGTGCTAAAAGCACCTTGAAGTTGACGTAATCAGCTTTCTAGCACTGCTGAAGTCTTGAGGATTGGCCCTGTGGCTGGCTCAGAGAGCTGCCTAGAAGCTGCTGCTAATGGCCGAAAAGAAAACAGACAGAAATGCAATTGACATGGTAAGTGTCGTGAGCCTCGGATACCAACGAGCTGCCATGCATGTTGTACCTCATGTCCTTGTCTACGAGGCAAAAATGTGATTGCCACAGTTACTCTCAAGGTGCACTAGGTTGCTTAAGGTTTGGCTGGTTAGCCAGCCAGGGGAGCTGCCCAAAACTGCTGCCTGCCAGTAGCTTGAAAGCCTCCTCCCAGCCTACATCAGCCAGCACCTTGTTCAGATTCTTTAACAGGTGTTCATGGTGTTGGAAAACCTGTTTATGTCGTCATTGGTTAAAACCTGTACTTCCTAGAACTTTGATGTATCTTAGCATGCCTCCTAAACCGAGGCTGCATGGGTGCATCCCTGCATCTACTGTTTCTTTTTTGGGCTACATGTTCCAGCTTCCATCCAGCTCTATTAGCCAGGCACTGGGTCAAGTCCAAAGCTTGCAACCGGGGGTTTTCTTTTCGGCTTTTCATAGCAGCTTCTTGCCAGCTCCCTGAGCTGGCCACTGAGCTACTCCAAATTATTCCAGCTGGTTATGTCAGCTTTAAGGTGCAGTAGGTTGCGTCAAGTTAGGCTGAATAGCCAATCAGAGGAGCTGCCTAGAATCTGCTGCTCATAGCTGGAAAGAAACACGCTGCTTGCAGCTGCATTGGAATGCCTGTCATGTCACCTTCAGACACACTATCTAGTCTCATGTTTTGCTCAATATTGAAGAAAGAGAGCTGTCTAGAAGCTGCTACGCATCGCCCCAAGAATAAGCAGTACTTGTATCTATGGCACTACGGCCACCTGTGTGATGCTGTATCCATAATCCATGCTAAAATATTGGGAGTTTCATCACGGTTCCCCTTTATGAAGAAATCTAGAAGAAAAAGGAAAAACGTAACCTAGGTCTGTGTAAACCTCTTCCGCCCTCTTCGTTGCGCAACGAAGAGGGTAAAAGTAGGTCGATCCCTGATCATCATTTAGGGGAACCGAGAGAATATCACCATCCACATGTGATACTGGAATATATGTTCGAATGTACTTCATTCAATGACTTGTACTTCATGCTATTAGGATTAGGTAGCCGTTGTCTCAGACAAAACATCACGAGACACTGAGTATGTATACCCTGATCCGTTGACTTGCACCTAACGGTTTTAGGCAGTGTATTTATTCTCAGCATTCTGTAGGTCGCGTTGTGTTGCAATAGTTGGGTCTAGTGAGCCCGTTTTGGTGATATAGATTGGTCTACTGGTACACCAAATTGCTGAAACGAAGCAGGGTCCGGGTTTCAATTCCCCTAACGGTCGCCCTGCAGGTCGTGTCAACCGCGATGATAGCTTGTCCAGTTGAGGTGGTAGACCGTTCTTAGCCCGCGTTCGACGGGTTCCCTTAATACCACGCCCCACCAGGCGTTATCATCACTTGGGACTAGCTGTTTCTAGCTGATGCTACCTGCTATTTGGTATTAGTTGCTAGTTGTTATTGCTAGTCAGGAACTCACCAAGCAGGGGGACGTGGCTGGTTAGCAATGCTAGGCATCCAGAACTGATGCGTGTTAGGCACTGGCGACACGGCACCAGGGTACTACAAAGCACGCGCGGCAGCGCGATTTTGCGCACGCTTTCTGAGCCCCACTGCACGTTTCGCACAGATTTTTCAACCCTCTGTGGGCGCAGCGCGCAGTTCTTGCGCTTTCTGCACTACAAAGCGCTGACCAATTTGACGTTTGTGCGCTTTAAGCGCTGACCAATTTGACAAAATGTAGTACCCTGCACGGCACGTGCTGTTGGATACATGTTCTTGTTTCTAGTATTCAGCATTCTGTAGGTCGCGTAGTGTAGCAATAGTTGAGACGCAACCTTGAGTTCAGGAGTGAGGCGCAGCACGTTTTAGGGCGGAGCAGGAAGAGCGGAGCCCCAGAGGTTTTGGCGGGCAGCAAGTCGCACTGGGGTCGCACCGAGTCGCTAGATTCGGGACACGCCGCACACATAAAAACAGTGGTTTTAGGACCAAATCGCTCCCATCATGTTTAACAGGACAACACTGAGTACGTACTGCCTGATTCAATCAAGGAGTTGTACTTCATGGTTTTAGACCCCGCCGTGAACAGTTTTTCTTTTCGGCTACTAGCGGCAGATCCTAGGCAGCTCCCTGAGCCAGCCACTGGGCTAAGCCTCAAAAATCCAGCAGCGCTAGAAGCTGATTACGTCAGCTTCAAGGTGCACTAGGTTGCTATAATGATGAATACATTTACTTGGTGCCCTAATGGACTCCAAATGTTCCCGCGGCTTGAAGGAATCAAGTGGGACTTACATGCGTCTGGGACCATGTCACCATGGTCTGGACTGACAGGACACCATTTTATTTTTCAGATTTCTAGAGGCCATATTGGTAGCCACAGGTGGCGACCCAAGCCTGATTGCAGGACGGTGAGGTTGCACCGTCCCTAGAGCAAAGCTCCTCTTAAGGGGGGTCCTTTAGGAAACATGCATCCTGCACATGGATGACAAATGTTACACTGGTTTGTAACAACTTTGTCCAGCCTCTAACTGGACAGAAAAGTAACCACTAGCCTCGTACTACAACCTAGCCGCGAGGACACAGGTGAGGTTGACTGCCTGCCGGGCGGGCTGAAGCTGGTTTGGTGGATGCTGGGGTCGTACCAGGTATCATGGTCCCACTTGTCTTGGTCGCAGCAGTGCCTGCAACTCTTTATGCTTTTACTATGCTTTATGACCATGTTGCCATGGTCATGTCTGACAGGACACTAATGAGGTTGACTGCCTGCCGGACAGACTGAAGCTGGTCTGGTGGGCGCTCGGGTCGTGCCAGGTATCTTAGTCGCGCTTGTCCTGGGCGTAGAAGTAGCTGAAGGCCCAGGCCTAGCGCTTGCTGTCACGGGCTGCTAGCACAGATAGAGAGTCTGGCTGGGTTGACTTGGCACGGTCACACACCCGGTTCTACCAGTGTTGACGGGAAACTATTGAGGTTGACTGCCTGCCGGACGGACTGAAGCTGGTCTGGTGGTTGCTGGGGTCGTGCCAGGTATCTTAGTCGCGCTTGTCCTGGGCGTAGAAGTAACTGCAGGCCCAGGCCTAGCGCTTGCAGTCACGGGGCTGCTAGCACCAGTACAGAGTCTACCTGGGGCCAGGGCTGCCTTGGCAGCAGTGGATGTGGCGCTGGTAGTGGGCTTCACAGTATGACCAAAAGCACATGCAACCTTTGCACCTACAGGTTTTATAGCAGATCCGCTTGCTGCAGTGCCTGGTCGTACTGCTGAAGGGGTGGCAGCGGAGGCTGTGGTGGTGCCTGGTCGTACTGCTGAAGGGGTAGTGGTGGGGGCAACACTCCTTCCAGGGGCGGTTGTACCTGGTCTTGCACTCACACTCACACTTACAACCTTCGTCCCAGAAGCGGCGAAGGGCTTCTTCGGAGCACCTGCTGCACCGATCACTGTCTGTCCTACTGAGGAGCTGGATTTTTTAGGCGGCTGCCTTTTCCCTGATGCGTCCAAGGTTGGCTTTGCCACAGGCCGTCCGAAAGCGTCCAAGGTTGGCTTGGCCACAGGCCGTCCGAAAGCGTCCAGGGTTGGCTTGGCCACAGGCCGACCTGTTACATCCAAGGTTGGCTTGACCACAGGCCGTCCTGATGCGTCCAAGGTTGGCTTGGCCACAGGCCGTCCGAAAGCGTCCAAGGTTGGCTTGACCACAGGCCGTCCAAAAGCGTCCAAGGTTGGCTTGGCCACAGGACGTCCGAATGCCATTTCTGGCTTCTCCCTGACCTTGGTTGAGATAGCGACCGGGGCTTTCGTTGAGTGAGTCACATTTGTGCGGCTCGTCCTAGAGGCAGTTCCAGGAGCTGTGGCTACGCCTGGGTGAGAAGCCACGGCGGCAGTTGCTGCTGCGAGTGACTGATTGTTGCTGTTGTCAGAGCTTGAGGTTTTGAGCTCCCGTGGGCTCGCAGGAACCTCCTCTGGGGGAGGACTAACAGGAGGGGTGCATCCTGAACCAATGATAAGGAAGTTTCCCCACGGAGTGTCCGCTGATGTATGTGGACCGTCATGTACTTCAGCTGGGAGTGGCGCACTGGTCCGCTCGAACCCTGGAGCAGGCGAATCTGTACCGTCCATGCCGCATGCGCTCTTGGTACCCGATGGGCGGCCCTCAATAGACTCTGAATGTACAATGTCCTGAGTTTGTGATATCCCTGAGGTTATGCTAAACAGGGGCTGTGCGGACGAAGACAAAGGGACATGGAAGGGCCGATCATAGAAGGCCTCAGGGACGATGGATCCGCCTGCCGCCCCAATGACCGGGTACTTCAGCGCCATGGCATTTTCTACCGAGGGTGAGGACACGCTGAACTCAGGGGGCTGGTCGGGCGCATCGTGGGTTGCTGCTGCCAGGTGTGCGTGGAAAGGGGCCATGGCTTCAGCCCCAAAGGGAGACATGAAGTCTGGGAAGCTCTGGGTTCCAGATCTCGTTGACTCAGGCGTATCAATGTCCTGCCCGGCGTCAGACTTCGCTGACTTGCCACCAAAGGATACATTTGAGAACCCTGACGGCGCACGCTCACACGACACTGAGCCAGGCTTTGAGGCTGGTGTCTCGCTGGCTGCGTAGGAATGTTGCACGGCGGTGTATCCGTCCGTGCTGAAGGCCACCCCTGACGGCGCACGCTCACACGACACCGAGCCTGGCTTCGAGCTCGGTGCCTCACTGCCTGCGTGGGAGCGCTGTGCTGAGTTGTGACCGCCTGTGCTTAAGGCTACCCCTAACGGCACACGCTCACACGACACCGAGCCTGGCTTTGAGCTCGGTGCCTCACTGCCTGCGTGGGAGCGCTGTGCTGAGTTGTGACCGCCTGTGCTTAAGGCTACCCCTGACGGCGCACGATCACACGACACCGAGCCTGGCTTTGAGCTCGGTGCCTCGCTTCCTGCGTGGGAGCGTTGCGCTGAGTTGTGTCCGCCTGTGCTCAAGGCCACCCCCGACGGCGCAGACTCACACACCACCGAGCCTGGCTTTGAGACTGGTGCATCGCTGCCAGCGATGGAGCGTTGCGCTGAGTTTTGTCTTTCCGAGCTGAAGGCCACTCCCGCAGCAGCTCCAAAGGGGTTGTTGACAGCATCGTCGCCAGCTTCTTCACTGAATGGGGCGCCTGCTGCTGCCCCGAAGGGGTTGTTAGCAGCATCATCACTAAAAGGAGCCCCTTGCGCTGCACCAAATGGATTGTTGGCGGGATCATCAAACGGAGCCCCTTGCGCGGCTCCGAATGGGTTGCTGGCAGCAGCATCACTAAACGGAGCCCCTTGCGCGGCTCCGAATGGGTTGTTGGCAGCAGCATCACCAAAAGGAGCCCCTTGCGCTGCACCAAATGGATTGTTGGCGGGATCGTCAAACGAAGCCCCTTGCGCAGCTCCGAAAGGGTTGTTGGCAGCATCTTCACTAAAAGGAGCCCCTTGTGCAGCACCAAATGGATTATTGGCGGGATAGTCGAAAGAAGCTCCTTGCGCAGCTCCGAAAGGATTGTTGGCAGCATCATCAGTAAAAGGAGCCCCTTGCGCTGCACCAAATGGATCGTTGGCAGGTTTGTCAAAAGAAGCTCCTTGCGCAGCTCCGAAAGGGTTGTTGGCAGCATCATCATCACCGAAGGGAACCCCGGCTGCTGCACCAAATGGATCGTAAGCGGCACCGCCGTCTGCGGACGAGCCGGACACAGCACCAAAGGGGTTGGTCTCAGCAGAACTCCTAGAAGGTTCTGATTCCTTTACAGGCTGCCCCACCGGCTCGCCAGTGTCGAAGGCCATCCCAGCGGCGTCACCAAAAGGGTTGTACGCCTCCATTTCTGGGAGAGGCCCATCCTCAGGGATCGAAGCCACTGGTCCGACCATTGCGCTACTTTCTATGATCGGTGAAGCAAGTCCTGCGCTAGCGTTGGATCGAGGGGGGCTTGGCGCAGCGTTCTTGGCCGCAGCGCTCTTGCCTCCCTTAGTGGGTGGGTTGGCCTTTTGCTCCATGTCTCGCATACTCGAGAAGAGGTCAACGATCTGCTTGAAGTTGGGACGTTCCTTTGCTGCTGAGCTCCAGCAGCGCTGCATCACATCCTTATACACAGCCAGGGACACCCCTGGGTTGCCTGGTAGCACACTATCATCGTCTGGCATGTCAGGCCGCTTGTTGCCTTGTGCAGAGGAGAAGATGACCTGGATAGATGGATGGATGGATGATTCAGTGATTGGATGGATGGATGGATGGATGGATGGATGAATGGATGGATGGATGGATGGATCAGTGATTGGATGGATGGACAGATGGATAGATGGATGAATCAGTGATCGGATGGATGGACAGATAGATTGATGGATGGATGAATCAGTGATTGGATGGATGGACAGATTGATTGATGGATGGATGAATTAGTGATTGGATGGTTGGACAGATGGATGGATGGATGAATGAATCAGTGATTGGATGGATGAATTAAAAAAGCTGTGATTGGATGGATGGATTGCCTTGTGCGGAGGAGAAGATGACCTGGATGGATGGATGAATCAGTGAATGGATGGATGGATGAATCAGTGATTAGATAGGTGGGTGGATGGATGGATTGCCTTGTGCAAAGGAGAAGATGACCTGGACAGATGGATGAATCAGTGAATAGATGGATGAATGAATCAGTGATTGGATAGGTGGATGGATGGATGGATTGCCTTGTGCGGAAGAGTAGATGACCTGGATGAATGGATGGACGCATAAGAGATTGAATGGATGAATCAGAGGATTGATGGACCAGTGAATGGATGGATGAATTGCCTTTTGCGGCGGAGAAGATGGCCTCACGGTCTCAAAAGAGATATGATGAGATTAGGTCTGTGTTGTTGTTGAGAGAGGCAAAATATGGAGGGGGCAGACCAGAATGGAATATTCCGAGGTTGTAGTACCAGGTCACAGAGCCTGGTACGCACGGACTAGGAGTGGAGGTTGTAGTGAGAGGGCACAGACAGTACGCCCGATCAAGGAGTGGAGGTTATGGTGAGAGGTCACAGAGGTACGCCCGGACTAGGAGTGGAGGTTGGACTGAGAGGTAACAGAGCGGTACGCCCAATCAAGGAGTGGAGGTTCTAGTGAGAGGTTACAGAGCGGTACGCCCGACCAAGGAGTGGTAGTCACACGTGAAACAGGAGCGCCGCGACTGGACAGGGAGTGGACCAGGGTACTTCCATTGACCGAATTGGCCAGCGCTTTAGCACACTTTAAAAAATAAAACTGCGCTTAGTAGTGCAAAAAGCGCAAAAATTGATTGCTGCGCCTACAGCGGGGTGCAAAAAACTGCGCGAAACGCGCAGTGGGGCTCAAAAAGGCAGCGCGCCAGCTGGAGGTACCCTGGAGTGGACATCCCGACAGAGCACAATGACTATGCAGGGAGAGGGAAGTCGGAACAGGGATTCTCCAAGGTCCGAAGAAGTGAGAGTTGTCACACTTCCGCGACCGTACATGGAGTGGTGGTCTCCACATCCGAGTGGATGGTCAGAAGTGATTGGGGGACACGATGTTACATTGCGACCATGGAGAGGTGTCTGAAGATGTGAGGGCTTATCATGAACAAATACATCAATTGTATGCCTCATAACAAGGCATGAGGTTGAGGGTGCCAGCCCGTTTGCTTGCTATGTGCATATCATAAAATGGTGGTTGGCCCCAGTGCAAGCCAACGGGCTGCCCCCCTCAACCTCGCGCTCATCAAGCGAACAGGCCCCCCTCAACCCCACGCTCACCAAGCGAACGGGCCCCCCTCAACCTCACGCTCATCAAATGACACATACATATATTTAGCCCACCTGCACACTCATCATTTCTTCATACGGCTGTTGCCAGGTCAACATCTCCCACATCAAATTGGCAAAAAAACGTTAAAAACATTCAGTAAGCACAAAGAAACACCACAACAAATAAACAGAAAAGCACCCACCTGCACACTCATCATATCTTCATACGGCTGCTGCCAGGTCAGCATCTCCCACATGATGATGGCGAAAGAGTACACGTCGGCAGCTGGCCCGATAGCACTACTCATAATCACTTCAGGAGCACTCCACCGAGGGTTGGTGGTTTTGGAAACCTTCACCACGTCACTTCCCACACCGTTGAGCATCCTGGAGATTGGGCCAAGTATTTTTGTTAAGATCTTTATTTCCAACAAGTACATACTTCACCCATTGCCCTCCATTCAATAACTAACGGTACCACCATCGCCACTACTTCTACCACCACCACAGGCAAGCTAGAACTATTCCATGCTTAAATTGAAGCTTGGCTTGTCTTTGCCATATACAGTAGTCATCACCCATTGCCCTCCATTCAATAACTAACGGTGCCACCATCGCCACTACTTCTACCACCACCACAGGCAAGCTAGAACTATTCCATGCTGAAATTGAAGCTTGGCTTGTCCTTGCCATACCCAGTAGTCATCACCCATTGCCCTCCGTTCAATAACTAACGGTACCACCAACACCACTCCTTCCACCACCACCACAGCCAAGCCCCAACCACAGCCAAACCTATTTCCAGCTTAAATTGAAGCTTGGCTTGTCCTTGCCCTCGCCATATTCAGTAGTCCGCACCCACTGTCCTCGATTCAATAACTAACGGTACTACCATCACCACTACTTCTACCACCACCACAGCCTAGCCAAACCTATTTTCAGCTTCAATTGAAGCTTGTGCTTGTCAATTGCCATATCCAGTAGTCTGAACCCACTGTCCTCGATTCAATACCTAACGATAAGCCAATCCAGTAAGAGGCAGCGTCTATAAAGCGACAAAGGACAAGAAAGATCCAGATCGCCGGCATGGAGCTTACCTGGCCAAGCCGAAGTCTGCAATCTTTACGTGGAAGCGCGGACCCTCCTTGTCGACTGTCATATCCAGCAGGAGGTTGGGGCTTCTCAAGTCACCGTGGATGACTGAGGGCTTGCGTGTGTGCAGGTAATGCATCCCAGCCGCGACATCCCGAAGCATGTTCAGTCGCTTTACCCAAGAGAGGTCGCGGATGGCTCTCACGTTTCCTTTCCGCGCTTTCTGCGGACACACGGGGGGGCAGTGGGGTGGGTGAGGTGGGAAGAAAAGGGTTGCTGTTGGTGTTGGGACCGGAGTGTGAGACAGGTCGCGGATGGCTCTCACATTGCCCTTGCGCGCATCCTAAAGACACACAGGGGAAGGGGGGGATATGGGGGGGGCTGAGGTGGGAAGAAGGGGGCTTGGCATTGGTGTTGGGGATGGGGTGGGAGACAGCTCGAGGATGGCTTTCACATTTCCATTGCGCGCTCTCTGCGGACACATCGGGGGGCAGGGGGGATATGGGGGAGATGAGGTGGGAAGAAGGGGGTTGTCATTGGTGTTGGGGCTGGGGAGGGAGACAGGTCGCGGATGGCTCTCACATTTCCCTTGCGCACTTGTGTGTATATGCAGTGGGGGTGGGGGCAACAAAGAAGCGTCACCCTCTACTCCCCTAAGGAGTTGTACCATCAACACGTCGAAGAGAGAGCCATGTGGGTAATACTGCATAACGATCATGGGAGGGTCCAAGAAGACTGCCAGGAAGCGCGTGATGTTGGGGTGGCTGAAGGGTCGTGGGGTCTGTGCGTGATATGTTGGGGAAGGAGGCGACAGGGTTGGGCATACAGTCTGTGTGCGGGTGCGGGTGCGTGGGGGTGCGTGTGTGTGGGGGGGGGGGAAGGGGGGGGGGGGGGGGGGGGGGGGGGGGGGGGGGGGAGAAACGCACCCAACAAAGAAGCGTTACCCTCTACCCCATTAAGGGGTCGTACCATCCAAGACATCGAAGAGAGAGCCATGTGGGTGGTACTGCATCACGATCATGGGAGGATCCAAACAGACTGCCAGGAAGCGTGTGATGTCGGGGTGGCTGAAGGGTCGTGGGGTCTGTGTGTGTGGTATGTTGGGGAAGGAGGCGACAGGGTTGGGCATACAGTCTGTGTGTGTGTGCGTGGGGGAGGGGGGGGGGGACTAACACACCCAACAAAGAAGCGTCACCCTCTACTCCCCCAAGGGGTCGTACCGTCAAGACGTCGAAGAGAGAGCCATGTGGGTAGTACTGCATCACGATCATGGGAGGGTCCAAGCAGACTGCCAGGAAGCGCGTGATGTTCGGGTGGCTGAAGGCACCTAGCAAGTGCACCTCATTCTGCATCTCTTGCCATGCACGCGAATGCTCCCCTGTGTCTCCTCCCCCACCAGCAAAGACCAGCAGCTCCTTTACAGCTACCTGGCAGTCTGTCCACTCTGCAAGCCAGACCTGCACATGACGGAAATTGCACAAACGTTGATTAACTGTACACCTGTCAGGTGATAGTAGGATGTTGGTTTCTAAATACAGTTGTGCTTCAAGAGCTATATGATCTCAAAAAGCTTTATATTATATTATCTCAAATTGCTCCCTCAGAACCATCCGGCAGTTGCTCCTTTCTGCAAGCCAGACCTAAACATAATGGGAATTGCACAAACGTTGATTAACAGTCCACCTGCCAGGTGATGGTAAATGTTGGTATCTAAATACGGCAGTGCTTAATCTCAAAAAGCTTCCCCAAAATCACCAGGCAGTTGCTCCACTCTGCAGGCCAGACCTAAAGATGATGGGAATTGCACAAACGTTGATAAACTGTCCATCTGCCGGGTGATAGTAGATGTTGGTATCTAAACACGGTAGCTATATTATTTCAAATGGCTTCCTCAAAATAATCAGGCAGTTGCTCCATTCTTAGGGATCGGCAATATGATATCATTTGATATCATGTCATCATATGATATCATATGATGCCATCGGTCTGACTAGGTAACTTTGGCCTGGGCCATCATATCATATGATTTTTGTATGATATCATATGATATCATGATATCATATGATATCATACTCGTCTTTGGTGAACATCATATGACTTGCCATTCCCTCTCCATTGCACAAACGTTAATAAACTGTCTGCCTGCCAGGTGATGGTATCTAAACACAGTTGTGTTTAATCTCAAATAGCCCCCTCAAAGTCACCAGGCAGTTGCTCCATTCTGCAAGCCAGAACCCATAATTAAGAGAGTTACATACAGGTCAGGGAACTGATCAACAGAATCATTGGCTAGTATTCCATTGTTCAGTTACATACAGGTCAGGGAACTGATCAACAACTGAATCAACAGAATCATTGGCTAGTATTCCATTGTTCAGTTACATACAGGTCAGGGAACTGATCAACCACTGAATCAACAGAATCACTGGCTAGTATTCAGTTGAAGGGGGAACAAATGACTCAAAAGAAATGTAGCTCTGCAACTTGGTGATAGGCCCCAGTGAAAGCAAACGGTTGTGGGTGTGTTGGGGTGAGTGCGGTTGGGTATAGGGAGGGAAACATTAAGTTGCAGGCATGACTAGGGTTGGGAAGCAAACGTATATTTTTATTTTTATAAGCCGTATAAACGTATAAAAACGTATATAAAAATTAGGCACTTATTGAGAAAATACTTTTACATGGGTTTAAAGGTATTGCCGCATAGCTAATTTCAATGGCAGCACATATCAACTCTCAGAAAAATAATCTGGCAAGTTTAGGTTGTCCAAATCTCAGAAAAGAAATCACGACCAGAAAGCGCGTCGGCCAAGAAGTGTGGCAGTGCCAATCTAAGGGAGCCATTAAATGCCAGTTGGTCTATTATATAACTGAATAAGTATAATAATGTAAGTACATAACGGTATTGCAATATTGTCCATGTTCACATTGCACTAGGCTTGCACCATCAATCCTTAAAGCCCACATAGGAGCACAGCTTGTGGAATGGAAGGCTAGGTGGCGCTCTGATTTGTGTGCCATCCTGGCTATCTAGATCAAACTTTAGGCAAAATGGTTATAAAATGGTGCATGTGAACGGTTAATTGTATTGCATATTGTGATTGAGGAGATCAAAAGCTTTCCAATGAGCTATCTAAATCAAAAATATAATGAAAAACAAGAAAGTGAAGTGCCGGGACGTGTGCGTTACTCTCGAAGTATAGACTATACGTTTTGTATACGACGTATATAAGGTCGATTTGTGAAAAACTATACAGCGTATTTATATGTATAAACGTATATATAAACGTTTATATGTCGGCCCAACCCTAGGCATGACATTGACAGAGATAATAGATCAGGTCATATAAATAAGGAATCACTATTTAGAGGCAAGATTAGGCAATAGGTAAGGCAGATCATGGGAAGGGGGAAGATAAGGGAACAGGCATGACCTCGAAAGGGTAATATATCAGGATTTGTGGTTGACCCCAGTGAAAGAAAACAGCTGACCCCATCAACCCCAAGCCTGGTAACAAGGCGTACTATTTATTTCCTTATTAAGTTATTAATGTCACTTAGGTGGTTGGCCCCAGTGAAAGAAAACGGGCTGGACCCCTCAACCTCACACCTGGTAACAAGGCGTACTATTTATTTACTTATTAAGTTATTAATATCACTTAGGTGGTTGGCCCCAGTGAAAGAAAACGGGCTGGACCCCTCAACCTCACACCTGGTAACAAGGCGTACTATTTATTTACTTATTAAGTTATTAATGTCACTTAGGTGGTTGGCCCCAGTGAAAGAAAACGGGCTGGACCCCCCAACCTCACGCCTGGTAACAAGGCGAACTATTTATTTACTTATTAAGTTATTAATGTCACTTAGGTGGTTGGCCCCAGTGAAAGAAAACGGGCTGGACCCCTCAACCTCACGCCTGGTAACAAGGCGTACTATTTATTTACTTATTAAGTTATTAATGTCACTTAGGTGGTTGGCCCCAGTGAAAGAAAACGGGCTGGACCCCTCAACCTCACGCCTGGTAACAAGGCGTACTATTTATTTACTTATTAAGTTATTAATGTCACTTAGGTGGTTGGCCCCAGTGAAAGAAAACGGGCTGGACCCCTCAACCTCACGCCTGGTAACAAGGCGTACTATTTATTTACTTATTAAGTTATTAATGAAACTTAGGTGGTTGGCCCCAGTGAAAGAAAACGGGCTGGACCCCTCAACCTCACGCCTGGTAACAAGGCGAACTATTTATTTACTTATTAAGTTATTAATGTCACTTAGGTGGTTGGCCCCAGTGAAAGAAAACGGGCTGGACCCCTCAACCTCACGCCTGGTAACAAGGCGTACTATTTATTTACTTATTAAGTTATTAATGTCACTTAGGTGGTTGGCCCCAGTGAAAGAAAACGGGCTGGACCCCTCAACCTCACGCCTGGTAACAAGGCTTACTATTTATTTACTTATTAAGTTATTAATGAAACTTAGGTGGTTGGCCCCAGTGAAAGAAAACGGGCTGGACCCCTCAACCTCACGCCTGGTAACAAGGCGTACTATTTATTTACTTATTAAGTTATTAATGTCACTTAGGTGGTTGGCCCCAGTGAAAGAAAACGGGCTGGACCCCTCAACCTCACACCTGGTAACAAGGCGTACTATTTATTTACTT
The DNA here is from genome assembly GCA_013435795.1 of Chlamydomonas sp. ICE-L. NCBI lineage: Eukaryota > Viridiplantae > Chlorophyta > Chlorophyceae > Chlamydomonadales > Chlamydomonadaceae > Chlamydomonas > Chlamydomonas sp. ICE-L. Next base: position 39,126,836 of record JACBWV010000626.1, read on the forward strand.
ATTAAGTTATTAATGTCACTTAGGTGGTTGGCCCCAGTAAAAAAAACGGGCTGGACCCCTCAACCTCTCGCCTGGTAACAAGGCGCACTATTTATTTACTTATTAAGTTATTCATGTCACTTAGGTGGTTGGCCCCAGTGAAAGAAAACGGGCTGGACCCCTCAACCTCACACCTGGTAACAAGGCGTTCTATTTATTTACTTATTAAGTTATTAATGTCACTCAGGTGGTTGGCCCCAGTGAAAGAAAACGGGCTGGACCCCTCAACCTCACGCCTGGTAATAAGGCGTACTATTTATTTACTTATTAAGTTATTCATGTCACTTAGGTGGTTGGCCCCAGTGAAAGAAAACGGGCTGGATCCCTCAACCTCACGCCTGGTAACAAGGCGTACTATTTATTTACTTATTAAGTTATTAATGTCACTTAGGTGGTTGGCCCCAGTGAAAGAAAACGGGCTGGACCCCTCAACCTCTCGCCTGGTAACAAGGCGTACTATTTATTTACTTATTAAGTTATTAATGTCACTTAGGTGGTTGGCCCCAGTGAAAGAAAACGGGCTGGAACCCTCAACCTCACGCCTGGTAACAAGGCGTACTATTTATTTACTTATTAAGTTATTAATGTCACTTAGGTGGTTGGCCCCAGTGAAAGAAAACGGGCTGGACCCCTCAACCTCACGCCTAGTAACAAGGCGTACTATTTATTTACTTATTAAGTTATTCATGTCACTTAGGTGGTTGGCCCCAGTGAAAGAAAACGGGCTGAACCCCTCAACCTCACGCCTGGTAACAAGGCGTACTATTTACTTCTTAAGTTATTAATGTCACTTAGGTGGTTGGCCCCAGTGAAAGAAAACGGGCTGGACCCCTCAACCTCACGCCTGGTAACAAGGCGTACTATTTATTTACTTATTAAGTTATTAATGTCACTTAGGTGGTTGGCCCCAGTGAAAGAAAACGGGCTGGACCCCTCAACCTCACACCTGGTAACAAGGCGTACTATTTTACTTATTAAGTTATTAATGTCCTTAGGTGGTTGGCCCCAGTGAAAGAAACGGGCTGGACCCCCAACCTCACGCCTGGTAACAAGGCGAACTATTTATTTACTTATTAAGTTATTAATGTCACTTAGGTGGTTGGCCCCAGTGAAAGAAAACGGGCTGGACCCCTCAACCTCACGCCTGGTAACAAGGCGTACTATTTATTTACTTATTAAGTTATTCATGTCACTTAGGTGGTTGGCCCCAGTGAAAGAAAACGGGCTGGACCCCTCAACCTCACACCTGGTAACAAGGCGTACTATTTATTTACTTATTAAGTTATTAATGTCACTTAGGTGGTTGGCCCCAGTGAAAGAAAACGGGCTGGACCCCTCAACCTCTCGCCTGGTAACAAGGCGTACTATTTATTTACTTATTAAGTTATTAATGTCACTTAGGTGGTTGGCCCCAGTGAAAGAAAACGGGCTGGACCCCTCAACCTCACGCCTGGTAACAAGGCGAACTATTATTTACTTATTAAGTTATTAATGTCACTTAGGTGGTTGGCCCCAGTGAAGAAAACGGGCTGGACCCCTCACCTCACGCCTGGTAACAAGGCGTACTATTTATTTACTTATTAAGTTATTAATGTCACTTAGGTGGTTGGCCCCAGTGAAAGAAAACGGGCTGGACCCCTCAACCTCACGCCTGGTAACAAGGCGTACTATTTATTACTTATTAAGTTATTAATGAAACTTAGGTGGTTGGCCCCAGTGAAAGAAAACGGGCTGGACCCCCTCACCTCACGCCTGGTAACAAGGCGTACTATTTATTTACTTATTAGTTATTAATGTCACTTAGGTGGTTGGCCCCAGTGAAAGAAAACGGGCTGGACCCCTCAACCTCACACCTGGTAACAAGGCGTACTATTTATTTACTTATTAAGTTATTAATGTCACTTAGGTGGTTGGCCCCAGTAAAAAAACGGCTGGGACCCCTAACCTCTCGCCTGGTAACAAGGCGCACCTATTTATTTACTTATTAAGTTATTCATGTCACTCTAGGTGGTTGGCCCCAGTGAAAGACAAACGGGCTGGACCCCTCAACCTCACACCTGGTAAACAAGGCGTTACTATTTATTTACTTATTAAGTTATTAATGTCACTCAGGTGGTTGGCCCCAGTGAAAGAAACGGGCTGGACCCCTCAACCTCACGCCTGGTAATAAGGCGTACTATTATTTCCTTATTAAGTTATTCATGTCACTTAGGTGGTTGGCCCCAGTGAAAGAAAACTGGCTGGATCCCTCTAAACCTCACGCCTGGTAACAAGGCGTACTATTTATTTACTTATTAAGTTATTCATGTCACTTAGGTGGTTGGCCCCCCAGTGAAAGAAACGGGCTGGACCCCCTCAACCTCTCGCCTGGTAACAAGGCGTACTATTTATTTACTTATTAAGTTATTAATGTCACTTAGGTGGTTGGCCCCAGTGAAAGAAAACGGGCTGGACCCCTCAACCTCACGCCTGGTAACAAGGCGTACTATTATTTACTTATTAAGTTATTAATGTCACTTAGTGGTTGGCCCAGTGAAAGAAAACGGGCTGGACCCCTCACCTCACGCCTAGTAACAAGGCTTACTATTTATTTACTTATTAAGTTTATCATGGAACTTAGGTGGTTGGCCCAGTGAAGAAAACGGCTGAACCCCTCAACCTCAACGCTGGTAACAAGGCGTACTATTTACTTCTTAAGTTATTAATGTCACTTAGGTGGTTGGCCCCAGTGAAAGAAAACGGCTGGACCCCTCAACCTCACGCCTGGTAACAAGGCGTACTATTTATTTCCTTATTAAGTTATTAAATGTCACTTAGGTGGGTTGGCCCCAGTGAAGAAAACGGGCTGGACCCCTCAACCTCACACCTGGTAACAAGGCGTACTATTTATTTACTTATTAAGTTATTAATGTCACTTAGGTGGTTGGCCCAGTGAAAGAAAACGGGCTGGACCCCCAACCTCACGCCTGTAACAAGGCGTACTATTTATTACTTATTAAGTTATTAATGTCACTTAGGTGGTTGGCCCCAGTGAAAGAAAACGGGCTGGACCCCTCAACCTCACGCCTGGTAACAAGGCGAACTATTTAATTTACTTATTAAGTTATTCATGTCACTTAGGTGTTGGCCCCAGTGAAAGAAAAACGGGCTGGACCCCTCAACCTCACACGCTGGTACAAGGCGTACTATTTATTTACTTATTAAGTTATTAATGTCACTTAGGTGGTTGCCCCAGTGAAAGAAAACGGGGCTGGACCCCTCAACCTCACGCCTGGTAACAAGGCGTACTATTTATTTACTTATTAAGTTATTATGTCACTTAGGTGGTTGGCCCCAGTGAAAGAAAACGGGCTGGACCCCTCAACCTCACGCCTGGTAACAAGGCCGTACTATTATTTACTTATTAAGTTATTAATGTCACTTAGGTGGTTTGGCCCCAGTGAAAGAAAACGGCTGGGACCCCTCAACCTCACAGCCTGGTAACAAGGCGTACTATTTATTTCCTTATTAAGTTATTAATGTCACTTAGGTGGTTGGCCCCAGTGAAAGAAAACGGGCTGGACCCCTCAACCTCACGCCTAGTAACAAGGCGTACTATTTATTTACTTATTAAGTTATTAATGAAACTTAGGTGGTTGGCCCAGTGAAAGAAAACGGGCTGGACCCCTCAACCTCACGCCTGGTAACAAGGCGTACTTATTTATTTACTTATTAAGTTATTAATGTCACTTAGGTGGTTGGCCCTCATGCAGAACGGGCTGGAACCCTCACCTCACGCCTGGTAACAAGGCGAAAACTATTTATTTTACGTATTTCAGTTATTAATGTCACTTAGGTGGTTGGCCCCCAGTGAAAGACAACGCGGGCTTGACCCCTTCCACCTCACACCTGGTACAAGGCTACCTATTTATTTACTTATTGAGTTATTAATGGTCACTTAGTTGGTTGGCCCATGAAAGAAACGGCTGACCACCTCAAAACCTCAACGCCTAGTTACAAGCTAGGTGAGGGGTCCAGCCCGTTTTCTTTCACTGGGGCCAACCACCTAAGTGACAATGAAAACTTAATAAGTAAATAAATAGTACGCCTTTTACCAGGCGTGAGGTTGAGGGGTCCAGCCCGTTTTCTTTCACTGGGGCCAACCACCTAAGTGACATTAATAACTTAATAAGTAAATAAATAGTACGCCTTGTTACAGGCGTGTGAGTTGAGGGGTCCAGCCGTTTCTTTCACTGGGGCCAAACACCTAAGTGACATAATAACTTATAAGTAAATAAATAGTACGCCTTGTTACCAGGCGTGAGGTTGAGGGGTCCAGCCCGTTTTCTTTCACTGGGGCCAACCACCTAAGTTCATTAATAACTTAATAAGTAAATAAATAGTACGCTGTTACTAGGCGTGAGGTTGAGGGGTCCAGCCCGTTTTCTTTCACTGGGGCCAACACCATAAGTGACATTAATAACTTATAAGTAAATAAATAGTACGCCTTGTTACCAGGGTGAGGTGAGGGGTCCAGCCCGTTTTCTTTCACTGGGGCCAACCACCTAAGTGACATTAATAACTTAATAAGTAAATAAATAGTTCGCCTTGTTACCAGGCGTGAGGTTGAGGGGTCCAGCCCGTTTTCTTCACTGGGCCAACACCTAAGTGACATTAATAACTTAATAAGTAAATAAATAGTACGCCTTGTTACCAGGCGTGTGAGGTTGAGGGGTCCAGCCCGTTTTCTTTCACTGGGGCCAACCACTAAGTTCATTAATAACTTAATAAGTAAATAAATAGTACGCCTTGTTACAGGCGTGAGGTTGAGGGGTCCAGCGTTTTTCTTCACTGGGGCCAACCACCTAAGTGACATTAATAACTTAATAAGGAAATAAAAGTACGCCTTACCAGGTGTGAGGTGTGAGGGGTCCAGCCCGTTTTTTTCACTGGGGCCAACCACCTAAGTGACATGAATAACTTAATAAGTAAATAAATAGTACGCCTTGTTACCAGGCGTGAGGTTGAGGGGTCCAGCCCGTTTTCTTTCACTGGGGCCAACCACCTAAGTGACATTATAACTTAATGTAAATAAATAGTACGCCTTGTTACCAGGCGTGAGGTTGAGGGGTCCAGCCCGTTTTCTTTACTGGGGCCAACCACCTAAGTGACATTAATAACTTAATAAGTAATAAATAGTACGCCTTGTTACCAGGTGTAGGTTGAGGGGTCCAGCCCGTTTTCTTTCACTGGGGCCAACCACCTAAGTGACATGAATAACTTAATAAGTAAATAAAATAGTACGCCTTGTTACCAGGCGTGAGGTTGAGGGGTCAGCCCGTTTTCTTTCACTGGGGCCAACCACCTAAGTGACATTAATAACTTAATAAGTAAATAAATATAGTCGCCTTGTTACCAGGCGTGAGGTTGGGGGGTCCAGCCCGTTTTCTTTCACTGGGGCCAACCACCAAGTGACATTAATAACTTAATAAGTAAATAAATAGTACGCCTTGTTGTTACCAGGGTGAGGTTGAGGGGTCCAGCCCGTTTTCTTCACTGGGGCCAACCACCTAAGTGACATAATAAATTAATAAGGAAATAAATAGTACGCCTTGTTACAGGCGTGAGGTTGAGGGGTCCAGCCCGTTTTCTTTCACTGGGGCCAACACTAAGTGACATTATACTTAAGAAGTAAATAGTAAGCCTTGTTACCAGGCGTGAGGTTGAGGGGTTCAGCCCGTTTTCTTTCACTGGGGCCAACCACCTAAGTGACATATAACTTAATAAGTAAATAAATAGTACGCCTTGTTACAGGCGTGAGGTTGAGGGGTCCAGCCCGTTTTCTTTCACTGGGGCCAACACCTAAGTGACATTAATAACTTAATAAGTAAATAAATAGTACGCCTTGTTACCAGGCGTGAGGTTGAGGGGTCCAGCCCGTTTTCTTTCCATGGGGCCAACCACCTAGTGACTTAATAACTTAATAAGTAAATAAATAGTACGCCTTGTTACCAGGCGGAGGTTGAGGGGTCCAGCCCGTTTTCTTTCACTGGGCCAACCACCTAAGTGACATGAATAACTTATAAGTAAATAAATAGTACGCCTTGTTACCAGGCGTGAGGTGGAGGGTCCAGCCCGTTTTCTTTCACTGGGGCCAACCACCTAAGTGACATAATAACTTAATAAGGAAATAAATAGTACGCCTTTTACCAGGCGTGAGGTTGAGGGGTCCAGCCCGTTTTCTTTCACTGGGGCCAACCACCTGTGACATTAATAACTTAATAAGTAAATAAATAGTACGCCTTGTACCAGGTGTGAGGTTGAGGGGTCCAGCCCGTTTTCTTTCACTGGGGCCAACCACCTAAGTGACATAATAACTTAATAATAAATAAATAGTCGCCTTGTTACCAGGCGGAGGTTGAGGGGTCCAGCCCGTTTTTTTTACTGGGCCAACCACCTAAGGGACATTAATAACTTAATAAGTAAATAAATAGTACGCCTTGTTACCAGGTGTGAGGTTGAGGGGTCCAGCCCGTTTTCTTTCACTGGGGCCAACCACCTAAGTGACATTAATAACTTATAAGTAAATAATAGTACGCCTTGTTACCAGGCGTGAGGTTGAGGGGTCCAGCCCGTTTTCTTTCACTGGGGCCAACCACCTAAGTTCATTATAACTTAATAAGTAAATAAATAGTACGCCTTGTTACCAGGCGTGAGGTTGAGGGGTCCAGCCCGTTTTCTTTCACTGGGGCCAACCACCTAAGTGACATTAATAACTTAATAAGTAAATAAATAGTACGCCTTGTTACCAGGGTGAGGTTGAGGGTCCAGGCCGTTTTCTTTCACTGGGGCCAACCACCTAAGTGACATTAATAACTTAATAAGTAAATAAATAGTTGCTGTTACCAGGCGTGAGGTTGAGGGGTCCAGCCCGTTTTTCTTCACTGGGCCAACCACCTAGTGACATTAATAACTAATAAGTAAATTAGTACGCCTTGTTACCAGGCGAGTGAGGTTGAGGGGTCCAGCCCGTTTTCTTTCACTGGGGCCAACCACCTAAGTGACATTAATAACTTAATAAGTAAATAAATAGTACGCCTTGTTACCAGGTGTGAGGTTGAGGGGTCCAGCCCGTTTTCTTTCACTGGGGCCAACCACCTAAGTGACATGAATAACTTAATAAGTAAATAAATAGTACGCCTTGTTACCAGGCGTGAGGTTGAGGGGTCCAGCCCGTTTTCTTTCACTGGGGCCAACCACCTAAGTGACATTAATAACTTAATAAGTAAATAAATAGTACGCCTTGTTACCAGGCGTGAGGTTGAGGGGTCCAGCCCGTTTTCTTCACTGGGGCCAACCACCTAAGTGACATTAAACTTAATAAGTAAATAAATAGTACGCCTTGTACCAGGTGTGAGGTTGAGGGGTCCAGCCCGTTTTCTTTCACCTGGGGCCAACCACCTAAGTGACATTAATAACTTAATAAGTAAATAAATAGTACGCCTTGTTACCAGGCGTGAGGTTGAGGGGTCCAGCCCGTTTTCTTTCACTGGGCAACCACCTAAGTGACATTAATAACTAAGAAGTAAATAGTACGCCTTGTTACCAGGCGTGAGGTTGAGGGGTTCAGCCCGTTTTCTTTCACTGGGGCCAACCACCTAAGTGACATGAATAACTTAATAAGTAAATAAATAGTACGCCTTGTTACTAGGCGTGAGGTTGAGGGGTCCAGCCCGTTTTCTTTCACTGGGGCCAACCACCTAAGTGACATTAATAACTTAATAAGTAAATAAATAGTACGCCTTGTTACCAGGTGTGAGGTTGAGGGTCCAGCCCGTTTTTTCACTGGGGCCAACCACCTAAGTGACATTAATAACTTAATAAGTAAATAAATAGTACGCCTTGTTACCAGGCGGAGGTTGAGGGGTCCAGCCCGTTTTCTTTCACTGGGGCCAACCCCCTAAGTGACATTAATAACTTAATAAGTAAATAAATAGTACGCCTTGTTACCAGGCGTGTGAGGTTGAGGGTCCAGCCCGTTTTCTTCACTGGGGCCAAACACCTAAGTGACAGAATAACTTAATAAGTAAATAATAGTACGCCTTTACCAGGCGTGAGGGTGAGGGGTCCAGCCGTTTTCTTTCACTGGGGCAACCACCAGTGACATTAATAACTTAATAAGTAAATAAATAGACGCCTTGTTACCAGGTGTGAGGTTGAGGGGTCCAGCCCGTTTTCTTTCACTGGGGCCAACCACCTAAGTGACATGAATAATATAAGTAAATAAATAGTCGCCTGTTACCAGGCGGAGGTTGAGGGGTCCAGCCCGTTTTTTTTACTGGGCCAACCACCTAAGTGACATTAATAACTAATAAGTAATAAATAGTACGCCTTGTTACCAGGTGTGAGGTTGAGGGGTCCAGCCCGTTTTCTTTCACTGGGGCCAACCACCTAAGTGACATTAATAACTTAATAAGTAAATAAATAGTACGCCTTGTTACCAGGCGTGAGGTTGAGGGGTCCAGCCCGTTTTCTTTCACTGGGGCCAACCACCTAAGTTCATTATAACTTAATAAGAAATAAATAGTAGCCTTGTTACCAGGCGTGAGGTTGAGGGGTCCAGCCCGTTTTCTTCACGGGGCCAACCACCTAAGTGACATTAATAACTTAATAAGTAAATAAATAGTACGCCTTGTTACCAGGCGTGAGGTTGAGGGGTCCAGCCCGTTTTCTTTCACTGGGGCCACCACCTAAGTGACATTAATAACTTAATAAGTAAATAAATAGTACGCCTTGTTACCAGGCGTGAGGTTGAGGGGTCCAGCCCGTTTTTCTTCACTGGGGCCAACCACCTAAGTTCATTATAACTTAATAAGTAAATAAATAGTACGCCTTGTTCCAGGCGTGAGGTTGAGGGGTCCAGCCCGTTTTCTTTCACTGGGGCCAACCACCTAAGTGACATTAATAACTTAATAAGTAATAAATAGTACGCCTTGTTACCAGGCGTGAGGTTGAGGGGTCCAGCCCGTTTTCTTTTCACTGGGGCCAACCACCTAAGTGACATTAATAACTAATAAGTAAATAAATAGTACGCCTTGTTACCAGGCGTGGAGGTTGAGGGGTCCAGCCCGTTTCTTTCACTGGGGCCAACCACCTAAGTGACATTAATAACTTAATAAGTAAATAAATAGTTCGCCTTGTTACCAGGCGTGAGGTTGGGGGGTCCAGCCCGTTTTCTTTCAATGGGGCCAACCACCTAAGTGACATTAATAACTTAATAAGTAAATAAATAGTACGCCTTGTTACCAGGGTGTGAGGTTGAGGGGTCCAGCCCGTTTTCTTTCACTGGGGCCAACCACCTAAGTGAATTAAAACTTATAAGTAAATAAATAGTACGCCTTGTTACCAGGCGTGAGGTTGAGGGGTCCAGCCCGTTTTCTTTCACTGGGGCAACCAACTATAGTGACATTAATAACTTAATAAGGAAATAAAAGTACGCCTTGTTACCAGGTTGGGGTTGATGGGGTCAGCTGTTTTCTTTCACTGGGTCAACCACAAATCCTGATATATTACCCTTTCGAGGTCATGCCTGTTCCCTTATCTTCCCCTTCCATGATCTGCCTTACCTATTGCCTAATCTTGCCTCTAAATAGTGATTCCTTATTTATATGACCTGATCTATTATCTCTGTCAATGTCAATGCCTAGGGTTGGGCCGACATATAAACGTTTATATATACGTTTATACATATAAATACGCTGTATAGTTTTCACAAAATCGACCTTATATACGTCGTATACAAAAAAGTATAGTCTATACTTCGAGAGTAACGCACACGTCCCGGCACTTCACTTTCTGTTTTTCATTATATTTTGATTTAGATAGCTCATTGGAAGCTTTTGATCTCCTCAATCACAATATGCAATACAATTAACCGTTCACATGCACCATTTATAACCATTTTGCCTAAAGTTTGATCTAGATAGCCAGGATGGCACACAAATCAGAGCGCCACCTAGCCTTCCATTCACAAGCTGTGCTCCTATGTGGGCTTAAGGATTGATGGTGCAAGCCTAGTGCAATGTGAACATGGACAATATTGCAATACCGTTAGTACTACATTATTATACTTATTCAGTTATATAATAGACCAACTGGCATTTAATGGCTCCCTTAGATTGGCACCAAACTTCTTGGGCGACGCGCTTTCTGGTCGTGATTCTTTTCTGAGATTTGGACAAACCTAAACTTGCCAGATTATTTTCTGAGAGTTGATATGTGCTGCCATTGAAATTAGCTATGCGGCAATACCTTTAAACCCATGTAAAATATTTTCTCAATAAGTGCCTAATTTTATATACGTTTTTATACGTTTTACGGCTTATAAAAATAAAAATAACGTTTGCTTCCCAACCCTAGTCATGCCTGCAACTTAATGTTTCCCTCCTATACCCAACCGCACTCACCCCAACACACCCACAACCGTTGCTTCACTGGGGCCTATCACCAAGTTGCAGAGAACATTTTTTTGAGTCAATTGTTCCCCTTCAACTGAATACTAGCCAGTGATTCTGTTGATTCAGTGGTGATCAGTTCCCTGACCTGTATGTAACTGAACCATGGAATACTAGCCAAGATTCTGTTGATTCAGTTGTGATCAGTTCCCTGACCTGTATGTAACTGAACAATGGAATACTAGCCAATGATTCTGTTGATCAGTTCCCTGACTGTATGTAACTCTCTTAATTATGGGTTCTGGCTTGCAGAATGGAGCAACTGCCTGGTGACTTGGGGGCTATTTGAGTTGATTAAACACAACTGTGTTTAGATACCATCACCTGGCAGGCAGACAGTTTATTAACGTTGTGCAATGGAGAGGGAATGGCAAGTCATATGATGTTCACCAAAGACGAGTATGATATCATATGATATCATGATATCATATGATATCATACAAAAATCATATGATATGATGGCCCAGGCCAAAGTTACCTAGTCAGACCGATGGCATCATATGATATCATATGATGACATGATATCAAATGATATCATATTGCCGATCCCTAAGAATGGAGCAACTGCTGATTATTTTGAGGAAGCCATTTGAAATAATATAGCTACCGTGTTTAGATACCAACATCTATATCACCCGGCCAGATGGACAGTTTATCAACGTTTGTGCAATTCCCATCATCTTTAGGTCTGGCCTGCCGAGTGGAGCAACTGCCTGGTGATTTTGGGGAAGCTTTTTGAGATTAAGCACTGCCGTATTTAGATACCAACATTTACCATCACCTGGCAGGTGGACTGTAATTAATCAAGTTTGTGCAATTCCCATTATGTTAGGTCTGGCTTGCAGAAAGGAGCAACTGCCGGATGGTTCTGAGGGAGCAATTGAGATAATATAATAAAGTTTTGAGATCATATAGCTCTTGAAGCACAACTGTATTTAGAAACCAACATCCTACTATCACCTGACAGGTGTACAGTTAATCAACGTTTGTGCAATTTCCGTCATGTGCAGGTCTGGCTTGCAGAGTGGACAGACTGCCAGGTAGCTGTAAAGGAGCTGCTGGGTCTTTGCTGGTGGGGGAGGAGACACAGGGGAGCATTCGCGTGCATGGCAAGAGAGCAGAATGAGGTGCACTTGCTAGGTGCCTTCAGCCACCCGAACATCACGCGGCTTCCTGGCAGTCTGCTTGGACCCTCCCATGATCGTGATGCAGTATACCCACATGGCTCTCTTCGACGTCTTTGACGGTACGACCCCTTGGGGGAGTAGAGGGTGACGCTTCTTTTGTTGGTGTGTTAGTCCCCCCCCCCTCCCCCACGCACACACACACAGACTGTATGCCCAACCCTGTCGCCTCCTTCCCCAACATACCACACACACAAAGACCCACGACCCTTCAGCCACCCCGAACACACGCTTCCTGGCAGTCTGTTTGGATCCTCCCATGATCGTGATGCAGTACCACCCACATGGCTCTCTCTTCGATGTCTTGGATGGACGACCCCTTAATGGGGAGAGGGTAACGCTTCTTTGTTGGGGCGTTCTTCTCCCCCCCCCCCCCCCCCTTCCCCCCCCCCACACACACGCACCCACACGCACCCGCACCCCGCCACACAGACTGTATGCCCAACCCTGTCGCTCCTTCCCCAACATATCACGCACAGACCCCACCGACCTTCAGCCACCCCAACATCACGCGCTTCCTGGCAGTCTTCTTGGACCCCCCATGATCGTTATTGCAGTATACCACATGGCTCTCTCTTCGACGTGTTGATGGTTACAACCCTTAGGGGAGTAGAGGGTGTGACGCTTCTTTGTTGCCCCCACCCCACTGCATATACACCACAGTGCGCAAGGGAAATGTGAGAGCATCCCGGACTGTCTCCTCCCAGCCCAACACCAATGACAACCCCCTTCTTCCCACCTCTCCCCCATATCCCCCTGCCCCCGATGTGTCCGCAGAGAGCGCGCAATGGAAAGTGAAAGCCATCCTCGAGCTGGTCACCCATCCCAACACCAATGCCAAGCCCCCTTCTTTCCCACCTCAGCCCCCCCATATCCCCCCCTTCCCCTGTGTGTCTTTAGGATGCGCGCAAGGGCAATGTGAGAGCCATCCGCGACCTGTCTCACACTCCGGTCCCAACACCAACAGCAACCCTTTTCTTCCCACCTAACCACCCCACTGCCCCCCCGGTTGTCCGCAGAAAGCGCGGAAAGGAAACGTGAGAGCCATCCGCGACCTCTCTTGGTGTAAAGCGACTGAACATGCTTCGGGATGTCGCGGTGGGATGATTACCTGCACACACGCAAGCCCTCAGTCATCCACGGTGACTTGAGAAGCCCAACCTCCTGCTGGATATGACAGTCGACAAGAGGGGTCCGCGTTCCACGTAAAGATTGCAGACTTCGGCTTCGGCAGGTAAGCCATAGCCGGCGATCTGGATCTTTTTGTCCTTTGTCAGCTTTATAGACGCTTGCCTCTTACTGGATTGGCTATCGTTAGGTATTGAATCGAGGACAGTGGGTTTCAGACTACTGGATATGGCAATTGACAAGCACACGCGTCAATTGAAGCTGAAAATAGGTTTGGCTAGGCGTGTGGTTGGTGGTAGAACGTAGTGGTGATGGTAGTATTAGTAAGCTAGTTATTGAATCGAGGACAGTGGGGTGCGGAATATGATATGGCGAGGGCAAGGACAAGCCAAGCTTCAATTAAGCTGGAAATAGGTTTGGCTGTGGTTGGGGCTGGCTGTGGTGGTGGGGATGGTGGAAGAGGAGTGGGTGGTGTGGTTGGTACCGTTAGTTATTGAACGGAGGGCAATGGTGATGACTACTGGGTATGGCAAGGACAAGCCAAAGCTTCAATTTCAGCATGGAATAGTTCTAGCTGCCTGTGGTGGTGGTGTAGAAGTAGTGGCGATGGTGGCACGTTAGTTATTGAATGGAGGGCAATGGGTGATGACTACTGTATATGGCAAAGACAAGCCAAGCTTCAATTAAGCATGGAATAGTTCTAGCTTGCCTGTGGTGGTGGTAGAAAGTAGTGGCGATTGTTCGGTACCGTTAGTTATTGAATGGATGGCAATGGGTGAAGTATATGTACTTGTTGGAAATAAAGATCTTAACAAAAAGACTTGGACCAATCTCCAGGATGCTCAACGGGTGGGAAGTGACGTGGTGAGGTTTCCAAAACCACAACCCTCGGTGGAGTGCTCTGAAGTGATTATGAGTAGTGCTTCGGGCCAGCTGCCAGAGTGTGACTCTTTCGCCATCATCATTGTGGGAGATGCGGACCTGGCAGCAGCCGTATGAAGATATGATGAGTGTGCAGGTGGGTGCTTTTCTGTTTATTTGTTGTGGTGTTTCTTTGGTGCTTACTGAAGTTTTTAACGTTTTTTGCCCAATTTGATGTGGGAGATGTTGACCTGGCAACAGCCGTATGAAGAAATGATGATGGGTCGGTGGGCTAAATATATGTATGTGTCATTTGATGAGCGTGAAGGTTGAGGGGGGGGGGCCCGTTCGCTTGGTGAGCGTGGGGGTTGAGGGGGGCTGTTCGCTTGATGAGCGCGAGGTTGAGGGGGGCAGCCCGTGGCTTGCACTGGGGCCAACCACCATTTTATGATATGCACATAGCAAGCAAACGGGCTGGCACCCTCAACCTCATGCTTGTTATGAGGCATACAAGTGAGTATTTGTTCATGATAAGCCCTCACATCTTCAGCACCTCTCCCATGGTCGCAATGTAACATCGTGTTCCCCAATCACTTCTGACCATCCACCGGATCTTGGGAGACCACCACTCCATGTACGGTCGCGGAAGTGTGACAATTCTCACTTCTTCGGACCTTGGAGAATCCCTTGTCCGACTTCCCTCCCTGCATAGTCATTGTGCTCTGTCGGGATGTCCCACTCCAGGGTACCTCCAGGCTGGCGCGCTGCCTTTTTGAGGCCCCCACTGCGCGTTTCGCGCAGTTTTTTGCACCCGCTGTAGGCGCAGCAATGCAATTTTTGCGCTTTTTGCACTACTAAGCGCAGTTTTTTTTTAAAGTGTGCTAAAGCGTGGCCATTCGGTCAATGGACAAGTACCCTGGTCCACTCCCTGTCCGTCGCGGCGCTCTGTTTCACGTGTGACTACCACTCCTTGGTCGGGGTTACGCTCTGTAACCTCTCACTAGAACCTCCACTCCTTGATGGGCGTACCGCTCGTTACCTCTCAGTCCAACCTCCACTCCTAGTCCGGGCGTACCTCGTGGCCTCTCACCATAACCTCCATCCTTGATCGGGCGTACTGTCTGTGCCCTCTCACTATAACCTCCACTCTAGTCCGTGCGTACCAGGCTCTGTGACCTGGTACTACCAACCTCGGATATTCCATTTTGGTCTGCCCCTCCATATTTTGCCTCTCTCAACAACAAACACAGACCTAATCTCATCATATCTCTTTGAGACCGTCGTGAGGCCATCTTCTCCGCCGCAAAAGGCAATTCACATCCATTCACTGGACCATCAATCCTTGATTCATCCATTTCAATCTCTATGCGTCCATCCATTAATCAGGTCATCTACTCTTCCGCACAAGGCAATCATCCATCCATCCACCTATCAAATCACTGATATTCATCCATCTATCACTGATTTCATCCATCTGTCAGGTCATCTCTCCTTTGACACAAGGCAATCCATCCATCCACCCACCTATCTAATCATGAATTCATCCATCCATCATTCACTGATGTTAATCCATCATCCAGGTCATTTCTCTCCGCACAGGCAATCCATCCATCCAATGCACAGCTTGTGGAAGGCAGCCTACAATCAATGACTCATCCATCCACCATTCGCAACAGACAAGCACTAATGGCCAGCCATTCAAATCAAGTGTCCTATCCATCCAATCATGATTCATCCATCCATCAATCGATATGTCCATCAATACGAGCACTTGAAATTTGTGTCCCCAAAATCCATTTTTTCTATGGTCCCCCCAAACTCTGCTATCCATCCAATCACGATTCCATCATCCATGCCAGCAAGCATCCATCATCAATCACCACATCAATCACTGAATCATCCAATCCATCCATCTATCCAGGTCATCTTCTCCTCTGCACAGAGGCAAACAGAGGCCCCTGACATGCCAGACGAGTGATAGTGTGCTACCAGGCAAACCAGGGGGTGTCTGGCTTGGTTATAGGAATGTGATGCACGATGAGTGCTGGAGCTCAGCAGACAAAGGAACGTCCCAACTTCAAGCAGATCGTTGACCTCTTCTCGAGTATGCGAGACATGGAGCAAAAGGCCAACCCACCCACTAAGGGTGGCAAGAGCGCTGCGGCAAGAACGCTGCGCCAAGCCCCCCTCGCATCCAACGCAGCGCCAGGACTGCTCACGATCATAGAAAGTAGCGCAATGGTCGGACAGTGGCTTCGATCCCTGAGGATGGGCCCTCTCCCAGAAATGGAGGCGTACAACCCATTGGTGACGCCGCGGGGGATGGCCTTGACACTGGCGAGCCGGTGGGGCAGGCCTGTAAAGGAATCAGAACCTTCTGGAGCGGATTGCTAGGAGACCAAAACCCACCTTGGTGCTGGGTCCGGCCGTCCGCAGACGGCGCGGTGCCGCTTACGATCCATTGGTGTGAGCAGCCGGGGTTCCCTTCGGTGATGATGATGCTGCCAACAACCCTTTCGGAGCTGGCAAGGAGCTTCTTTTGCAAAACCTGCCAACGATCCATTTGGTGCAGCGCAAGGGGCTCCTTGCTTGATGCTGCCAACAATCCTTTCGGAGCTGCGCAAGGAGCTTCTTTCGAATATCCCGCCAATAATCCATTTGGTGCTGCAAAAGGGGCTCCTTTTAGTGAAGATGCTGCCAACAACACTTTCGGAAGCTGCGCAAGGGGCTTCGTTTGAGCGATCCCCGCCAACAATCCATTTGGTGCAGCGCAAGGGGCTCCTTTTGGTGATGCTGCTGCCAACAACCCATTCGGAGCCGCGCAAGGGGCTCGTTTTAGTGATGCTGCTTCCAGCAACCCATTCGGAGTCGCGCAAGGGGCTCCGTTTGATGATCCAGCCAAAAATCCATTTTGGTGCAGCGCAAGGGGCTCTTTTAGTGGCTGATGCGCAACACCCTTCGGGGCAGCGCAGGGAGCCCCCATTCAGTGAGAGAAGAAGCTGGCGACGTTGTTGTCAACAACCCTTTGGACGCTGGGGAGGGGTGGCCTTCAGCTCGGAAAGACCAAAACTCAGCGCAACGCTCCATCGCTGGCAGCGATGCACCAGTCTCAAAGCCAGGCTCGGTGGGTGGTGTGAGTATGCGCCTTAGGGGGTGGCCTTGAGCAACAGGCGGACACAACTCAGCGCAACGCTCCCACGCAGGAAGGAGGCACCGAGCTCAAAGCCAGGCTCGGTGTCGTGTGATAGTGCGCCGTTCAGGGGTAGCCTTAAGCACAGGCGGTCACAACTCAGCACAGCGCTCCACGCAGGCAGTGAGGCAACGAGCTCAAAGCCAGGCTCGGTGTCGTGTAGAGCGTGTGCCGTTAGGGGTAGCCTTAAGCACAGGCGGTCACAACTCAGCACAGCGCTCCCACCGCAGCAGTGAGGCACCGAGCTCGAAGCCAGGCTCGGTGTCGTGTGAGCGTGCGCCGGTCAGGGGTGGCCTTCAGACGGACGGATACACCGCCGCTGCAACATTCCTACGCAGCCAGCGAGACACCAGCCTCAAAGCTGGCTCAGTGTTGTGTGAGCGTGCGCCGTCAGGGTTCTCAAATGTATCCTTTGGTGGCAAGTCAGCGAAGTCTGGACGCCGGCAGGACATTGTACGCCTGAGTCAACGAGATTGGAACCCCCAAAGAGAGATTCCCAGACTTCATGTCTCCCTTTGGGGCTGAAAGCCATGGCCCAACCTCTTCGCCTGGTAACAAGGCATCTTTATATTTATTTACTTATTAAGTTATTAATGTCACTTAGGTGGTTGGCCCCAGTGAAAGAAAACGGGCTGGACCCTCAAACCTACGCCTGCGTAACAAGGCGTTACTTATTTATTTACTGATTAAGTTATATGTCACTTAGGTTGTTGGCCCCAGTGAAAGGAAAACGGGCTGGACCCCTCAACCTCACGCTGGTAACAAGGCGTACTATATTTACTTAATATAGTTATTAAGGCACTTAGGGGGTTGGCCCCAGTGAAAGAAAAAGGCTGGAACCATCAACCTCACGCCTGGAACAAGGAGTACGATTATTTACTTATTAAGTTATAATGTCACTTAGGTGGTTGCCCAAGTTGAAGGGAAAAAGGCTGGACCCCACAACCTCACGCTGGTAACAGCGTACTATTTATTACTTATTAAGTTATTAATGTTCACTTAGGTGGTTGGCCCCAGTAAGAAAACGGGCGGACCCCTCAACCTCTCGCCTGGTAACCAAGGCGTATATTTATTACTTATTAAGTTATTCATGTCACTTAGGGGGTTGGGCACCAGGGAAAAGAAAACGGGTCTGGACCCCTCACCTACCCTGTAACAAGGCGTACTATTTATTACTTATTTAAGTTATTATGTCAGTAGGTGGTGGCCCAGTAAAGAAAACGGGCTGGACCCCTCAACCTCTCGCCTGGGTAACAAGGCGTACTATTATTATCTTATTAGTTATTCAGGTGAACTTAGGTGGTTGCCCCAGTGAAGAAAACGGGCTGGACCCCTCAACCTCACACTGGTACAACAAGGCGTACTATTTATTTACTTATTAAGTTTATTAATGTCCCGGAGGTGGTTGGCCCCAGTGAGTGAAAAGAAAACGGGCTGGAAACCTACAAACTACACGCTGGTAATAAGGCGTACTATTTATTTACGTATAAGTTATAATGTACTAGGTGGTTGGCCCCAGTGCAAGAAAAACGGGCTGGGACCCCTCAACCTCACGCCTGCGTAACAATGCGTCTATTTATTTACTTATTAAGTTATTAAGGTTCACTTAGGTGGTTTGGACCAGTGAAAGGAAAACGGGCGGGACCCCTCAACCTCACGCCTGGTAAAACAAGGCGTACGATTTATGTACTTATAGTTCATTAATGTCACTTAGGTGGTTGGGCCCCAGTTGAAAAGAAAACGGGTGGACCCGCAAGACCTCACGCCTGGTACAGGCGTTACTATTTATTACTTTATTAAGTTATCAATGTCACTTAGGTGGTTGGCCCCAGTGAAAGAAACGGGCTGGACAACTTCAACTTAACGCATGGTAACAAAGGCGTACTATATTTTACTTATTAAGAGTATTAATGTTCACTTAGGTGGTTGGCCCCAGTGAAAGAAAACGGCTGGACCCCCTCAACCCCACGGCCTGGTAAACAAGGCGTTACTATTTATTTAAGTATTAAGGTATAATGTCACTTAGGTGGTTGGCCCAGTGAAAGAAAACGGGCGGAACCCTCAACTCTCGCTGGTACACAAGGGGCGTACTTTTTATTTATCTTATTAAGTTATGAATGTACTTAGGTGGTTGGCCCAGCAGGTGAAAGAAAAACGGGCTGGACCCTAAACCTCACGCCTGGTAACAAGCGTACTATTTACTTATTAAGTTATTAAGTCACTTAGGTGGTTGGCCCCAGTGAAAGGAAAACGGGCTGGACCATCAACCTCCACACCTGGTAAACAAGCGTACTATTTATTTATTATAAGTTATTAATGGTCACTTAGGGGTTGGCCCCCAGTGAAAGAAAACGGGCTGGACCCCTCAACCTCACGCCTGGTAACAAGGCGTACTATTTATTACTATTAAGTTATTAATGTCACTGGTGGTTGGCCCAGGAAAGAAAACGGGCTGGACCCCTCAACCTCTCGCCTGGTAACAGGCGACTATTTTATTTACTTATAAAGTTATTAATGTAATTAGGGGTTGGCCCCCGTGAAAGAAAACGGGTGGACCCATCAAACCTCTCGCCTGGTAACAGGCGTACTATTATTTACTTATTAAGTATTCATGTCATTAGGTGGTTGGCCCCAGTGAAAGAAAACGGCTGACCCCTCACCTCACACCGGTAACAAGGCGTACTATGTATTTACTTATTAAGTTATAATGTCACGTAGGTGGTTGGCCCCAGTGAAGAAAACGGGCTGGGACCCTCAACCTCTCGCCTGGTAACAAGGAGTACTATTATTCTGATAAGTTATTAATGTCACTTAGGTGGTTGGCCCCAGGAAAGAAAAAGGGGCGGGAACCCCTCTCAAACCTTCAAACCTGGTAACAAGGCGTACTATTTATTTACTTACTAAGTATAATGTCACGAGAGGTGTTGGCCCCCAGTGAAGAAAAACGGGCTGGACCCCTTCAACCTCACGACTTGTAATAAGGCGTTACTATTATTTACTGTATTAGTGATTAATGTCACACTTCGGTGGTTGGCCCAGTGAAAGAAAAAACGGGTGAGACCCCTACACCTCACGCCTAGAGTAACAGGCGTACTATTTATGTACTTATTAAGTTATTATTAATGTCACTTAGGTGGTGGGCCCCAGTGAAAGAACGGGCTGGACCCCTCAACTCCCGCCTGGTAAACAAAGGGCGACTATTTTTACTTATTAAAGTTATTTAATGTTCAAGTCGGTGGTGGCCCCAGTGAAAGAGAAAACGGGGCTGACCCTCAACCTCAACGGCTGGTTAAACAAGGCGTACTATTTATTTACTGATTAGTCTCAATGTCACTTAGGTGGTTGGCCCCGTGACAGAAAACGGGCTGGCCCCTCAAACTCACGCATGGTAACAAGGCGTATATTTATTTACTATTAATATTAATGTCCCTTAGGGTGGCCAGTGAAAGAAAACGGGGCTGGACCTCAAACCTCTCGCCTGTTAACAAGGCGTCCTATTATGTACTTATTAGTATTAATGTCACTTAGGTGTGGCCCCCAGTGAAAGGAAAAACGGGCTGGGACCCCTCAACCTCAGCCTGGTAACAAGGAGGACATTATTTACTTATTAAGGTTTATTAATGTCACTTAGGATGGTTGGCCCCAGGAAGAAAACGGGCTGGACATCAACCTCACACCTGGTTACCAAGGCGAACTATTTTTTACTATTACGTTAGTAATGTCACTTAGGTGGTTGGCCCAAGTGAAAGAAAAAAGGGCTGGGACCCCCTACAACCCTCAGCCTGGCAAAAGGTGACTATTTATTTTTACTTATTAAGGTTATTATGTCACTTAGGGTGGTTGGCCCCGTGAATGAAAGAAAAAGGGCTAGGCCCCTCAAAATCACGCCTGGGTTAAACAAGGCGTACTATTTATTAAAGTTATTAATGTCACTAGGTGGTTGGCCCCAGGAAAGAAAACGGGTGGAAACCCTTCAACCTCAACCTGTGGTAACAAGGAGTACTATTTTATGACTATTACGTATTAATGTCCTTAGGTGGTTGGCCCCAGTGAAGAAAACGGGCTGGAACCTCAACCTCACGCCTGGTAACAAGGCGTATATTTATTGCTTATTAAGTAATAATGTCACTAGGTGGTTGGCCCCCGTGAAAAAGGAAATAACGGGCTGGACCCATAACCTCTGCCTAGGTAACAGCGTACTATTTATTTACTTATTAAGATTTTACTGTCACTTACGGATGGTTGGCCCAGGTAAAGAAAACGGGGCGGACCCCTCAACCTCACGCCTGGTAACAAGGGAACTATTTACTTATTACAGTGATTAAGTCACTTAGGTGGTTGGCCCCAGTGAAAGAAAAAGGGCTGGGGACCGCAACATCCCACACCTGGTAACAAGGCTACTATTTATTTACTTATTAAGTTATTATGTCACTTAGGTGGTTGGCCCCAGTTGAAAGAAAACGGGCTGCGACCCCTCAACTCAGCCTGGTAACAAGGCGTACTATTTATTTACTTGAATAAAGTTATGAATGTCATAGGTGGTTGGCCCCAGTGAAAGAACAAACGGGCTGGGACCTCAACTCTCGGCCTGGGAAACAAGGGTTTACTATTTATTTACTTATTAAGTTATACTGTCACTTAGGTGGGTGGCCCCAGTGAAAAAACTCGGGCTGGAACCCTCAAACTCTCGCTGGTAACAAGGCGTACTATTATTACTGATAAGTTATTATGTCACTTAGGTGGTTGGCCCCAGAGTGAAAGAAAACGGTGGACCCCTCAACCTCCAACCTGGTAACAAGGCGTACTATTATTTTTACTTATTAAGTTATAATGGCACGTAGTGTTGGCCCCAGTTGAAAAGAAAAGGGCTGGACCCCTCAACCACGGCCTGGTAATAAGGCGTTACGATTTATTTATATAAGGTTATTAATGTCACTTCGGTGGTTGGCCCCAGTGAAAGAAACGGGCGGGACCTCAACCTCACGCTGGGTAACAGGCGTATATTTATTTACTTATTAAGTTATAATTGTCACTTAGGTGGTTGGCCCCAGTGATGAAAGAAAACGGGCTGGACCCCTCCCCTAACCTCACGCTGGTAACAGGAGTACTATTTATTTACTTATTAAGTTATTACTGTCACGCGGTGGTGGCCCCAGTGAAAGAAAACGGGCTGGACCCCCTAAAACCTCACGCCTGGTAACAAGGCGTACTATGTATTTACGTATTAAGTTATCCCCCCCCCAATGTCACTTAGGTGGTTGGCCCAGTGAAGAAAACGGGCTGGGACCCCTCAACCCTCACGCCTGGTACCAAGGCGTTATATTATGAACTTATTAAGTTATTAATGTCACTAGGTGGTTGGCCCAGTGAAAGAAAAAGGGCTGGACCCCTCAACTCACACCTGGTAACAAGGGCGTACTATTTTTTACTTATTAAGTTATTAATGTCACTTTAGGTGGTTGGCCCATGAAATGAAATGAAAGAAAACGGGACCCCTCAACCTCACGCTGGGAACAGGCGTACTATTATTTACTTATTAAGTTATAATGTCACTTGGTGGTGGGCCCCAGTGAAAGAAAAACGGGCTGGACCCCTCAACCTCCGCATGGTACACGGAGTACTATTTATTTACTTATAAGTTATTCAATGTTCCACTAGGTGGTTGGCCCCAGTGAAAGAAAACGGGCTGGGACCCCTCACCTCACGCCTGGTAACAAGGCGTAATGATTTATTTACTTATTAAGTTATTAATGTCACTAGGTGGTTGCGCCCAGTGAAAGAAAACGGGCCTGGACCCCTCAACCTCCACACTGGTCAACAAGGCGACTATTTATTTACTTATTAAGGTATTAAGGTCACTTCGGTGGTTGGCCCCAGTGAAAGAAAACGGGTGACCCTCAACCTCACGCCTGGTAACAAGGCGTACTATTATTTACTTATTAAGTTATTAATGTCACTTAGGTGGTTGGCCCCAGTGAAAGAAACGGGCTGGACCCCTCAACCTCACGCCTGGTAACAAGGCGTACTATTTATTTACTTATTAAGTTATTCATGTCACTTAGGTGGTTGGCCCCAGTGAAGAAACGGGCTGGACCCCTCAACCTCCGCCTGGTAACAAGACGTACTATTTATTTACTTATTAAGTTTATTAATGCACGTAGGTGGTTGGCCCCAGTGAAAGAAAACGGGCTGGACCCCTCAACCTCACACCTGGTAACAAGCGTACTATTTATTACTTATTAAGTATTAATGTCACTTAGGTGGTTGGCCCAGTGAAAGAAAACGGGCTGGACCCCTCAACCTCACACCTGGTAACAAGGCGTACTATTTAATTTACTTATTAAGTTATAATGTCACTTAGGTGGTTGGCCCCAGTGAAAGAAAACGGGCTGGACCCCTCAACCTCACGCCTGGTAACAAGGCGTACTATTTATTACTTATTAAGTTATTAATGTCACTTAGGTGGTTGGCCCCAGTGAAAGAAACGGGCTGGACCCCTCAACCTCACACCTGTGACAAGGCGAACTATTTATTTACTTATTAAGTTATTAATGTCACTTAGGTGGTGGCCCCAGTGAAAGAAAACGGGCTGGGACCCCTCAAACCTCGCCTGGGTAACAAGGGGCCGTTATATTATTTACTTATTAAGTTATTAAGTCACTTAGGTGGTGGACCCGTGAAAAGAAAACGGGCTGGGACCCCTCACTCACACCTGGTAACAAGGCGTTACTTTATTTAATTATTTAGTTATAATGTCACTTAGGTGGTTGGCCCCAGGAAGAAAACGGGCTGGGACCCCTCAAACCTCACGCCTGGTAAACAAGGCTTACTATTTATTACTTATTAAGTTATTCATGCACTTAGGTGGGTGGCCCAGTGAAAGAAAAACGGGATGACCCCTCAACCCAAACCTGGTACAAGGCGTACCTATTATTTATTATTAAGTTATTAATGTCACTTAGGTGGTTGGCCCCAGTGAAAGAAACAGGGCTCGACCCCTCAACCTCACGCCTGGTAACAAGGCGTACTATTATTTACTTATTAAGTTTTTAATGTCACTTAGGTGGTTGGCCCCAGTGAAAGAAAACGGGCTGGACCCCTCAACCTCACGCCTGGTAACAAGGCGTACTATTTATTTACTTATTAAGTTATTATGTCACTTAGGTGGTTGGCCCCAGTGAAAGAAAACGGGCTGGACCCCTCAACCTCACGCCTGGTAACAAGGCGTACTATTTATTTACTTAATTAAGTTATTAATGTCACTTAGGTAGGTTGGCCCCAGTGAAGAAAACGGGCTGGACCCCTCAAACCTCACACCTGGTAACAAGGCGTACTATTTATTTACTTATTAAGTTATTAATGTCACTTAGGTGGTTGGCCCCAGTGAAAGAAAACGGGCTGGACCCCTCAACCTCACAGCCTGGTAACAAGGCGTACTATTTATTTTACTTATTAAGTTATTAATGTCACTTAGGTGGTTGGCCCCAGTGAAAGAAAACGGGCTGTACCCCTCAACCTCACGCCTGGTAACAAGGCGTACTATTTATTTACTTATTAAGTTATTAATGTCACTTAGGTGGTTGGCCCCAGTGAAGGAAAACGGGCGGACCCCTTCAACCTCACGCCTGGTAACAAGGCGTACTATTTACTTATAAGTTATTAATGTCACCTTAGGTGGTTGGCCCCAGTGGAAGAAAACGGGCCTGGACCCTCAACCTCACACTGGTAACAAGGCGTACTATTTACTTATTAAGTTATTAATGTCACTTAGGTGGTTGGGCCCAGTGAAAGTAAAACGGGGGCTGGACCCCCTCACCCTCACGCCGGGTACCCAAGGCGTACTATTTATTTACTATTAAGTTATAATGTCACGTAGGTGGTTGGCCCCAGTAAGAAGAATACGGGCTGGACCCCTCAACCTCACGCCTGGTAACAAGGCGTAACTATGTTATTTACTTATTAAGTGTATTAATCTCACTTAGGTGGTTTGGCCCCAGTGGAAAGGAAAACGGGCTGGGACCCCTTCAAAACTCACGCCTGGTAACAAGGCGTACTATTTATTTACTTATTAAGGTATTAATGTCACTTAGGTGGTTGGCCCCAGTGAAAGAGAACGGGCTGGACCCCTCACCTCACGCCTGGTAACATAGGCGTACTATTTATTTACTTATTAAGTTATAATGTCACTTAGGTGGTTGGCCCCAGTGAAGAAAACGGGCTGGACCCCTCAACCTCACGCCTGGTAACAAGGCGTACTATTTACTTATTAAGTTATTAAATGTCACTTAGGTGGTTGGCCCCAGTGGAAAGAAACGGGCTGGACCCCTCAACCTCACGCCTGGTAACAAGGCGTACTATTTATTTACTTATTAAGTTATTAATGGCACGTAGGTGGTTGGCCCCAGTGAAAGAAAACGGGCTGGACCCCTCAACCTCTCGCCTGGTAACAAGGCGTACTATTTATTTACTTATTAAGTTATTAATGTCACTTAGGTGGTTGGCCCCAGTGAAAGAAAACAGGCTGGACCCCTCAACCTCACACCTGGCAAGAAGGCGTACTGTTAATGTACATACACAGCTCTGCAACAGAAACAGTAGCATGGCTCCCATGCGCATCTACCTATGGCCTACAGTTACTACCATACCAGGGATTTTTCCGCTATATATAGCTATCGCTAGTTTTGACCCCGTTTCAGCGAAATTATCACCATACAAAAAGTAAATAAAAAGTTTTGTTTGCCCTATATGACCCTAAAAAGCAACAACAAGCTACAAACGCACTAAACGCTGTCCCTGGGGGAGGCCTTAAACCATAAAGCTAGGAAAAATTAAAGATTTTGAAAAAACAAAACGGAAAAAAATGAAAAAAAAGCTCCAGCACCTATCAACTTCTGGAGATTTTGGAAAACAAATCACTGTACAATCACCTTGCCGTAAGCTCCAGCACCTATCAACTTCTGGAGATCAAGTTCCGAGGATTCGATCATTTGGCAGCCGCCAGAGAAGCCAAAGGAGTTTGGGTTGGGCGCTTGGCTGGACGTGGCTGTAAGAGCGCCGCTGGGCGATTCCGACATGGAGGCTAAAGAACAAGGGTGGGGTTTGAGGGATATGAGAGGGAGAGACAGGCTGGAAGATACGAATGTAATTGTTAATACACCTCAAATGCGGAGGGGATGTAGGGTGTAATCATTTGGTGCAATCATCACGTATAATAGGGTATCATCATCGGGTGTATGAGGGGAATGTCATCGGGTGTATGAGGGGAATGTCATCGGGTATATGAGGGGATTGTCATCGGGTGTATGAGGGGATTGTCATCGGGTGTATGAGGGGATTGTCATCGGGTGTATGAGGGGATTGTCATCGGTGTATGAGGGATTGTCATCGGGTGTATGAGGGGATTGTCATCGGGTGTATTGAGGGGATTGTCATCGGGTGTATGAGGGGATTGTCATCGGGTGAATGAGGAGATTGTCATCGGGTGTATGAGGGGATTTTCATCGGGTGTATGAGGGGATTGTCATCGGGTGTATGAGGGGATTGCCATCGGGTGTATGAAGGGATTGCCATCGGGTGTATGAGGGGATCATCATCGGGTGTATGAGGGGATTGTCACCGGGTGTATGAGGGGATCATCATCAGGTGTATGAGGGGATTGTCATCGGGTGTATGAGGGGATTGTCATCGGGTGTATGAGGGGATTGTCATCGGGTGTATGAGGGGATTGTCATCGGGTGTATGAGGGGATTGTCATCGGGTGTATGAGGGGATTGTCATCAGGTGTATGAGGGGATTGTCATCGGGTGTATGAGGGGATTGTCATCGGGTGTATGAGGGGATTGTCATCAGGAGTATGAGGGGATTGTCATCGGGTGTATGAGGGGATTGTCATCGGGTGTATGAGGGGATTGTCATCGGGTGTATGAGGGGATCATCATCAGGTGTATGAGGGGATTGTTATCGGGTGTATGAGGGGATTGTCATAGGGTATGCTCTAAATACAAATATTTATCGCCAGGTATGATAGGGTATAAGCATTGGGTCTGACAGCAGAAATTTGTGTTAAAAAATGACATTTGTCTTCGGTGGCGATGCGAATCGAGCTCCTGTAAAAAACTAGACTGACGGATCGGCAGTATGGTTTCGCCCACAATGGCGCACTATGCTACCCGGGTTCAATCCCGTGGTACCCCATTTTGAGCCCTTAACTCTCGAGAAAAACGTCGTGAGACTTGCTGTGCATTTCAAATTCTCGTAAAGCAAGCATTGAATGATGATCACTCTGCATGTACACAAACCTGTTTCGTCGTGAGAGTTGCTGTGAATTCAAAAAAAAAAAAACACAAACCTGTTTCGTCGTGAGAGTTGCTGAGCATGATAGGGGCAGTGGGACTACCGCACTCGGAGGAACTTCGCTTCACAGGACCTATCTGCGTGTCAGATTCGGTCCGGCCATTGGAATTGAGGCTGAACTGTCGCCTTCCGGTTGGTCCTGCAGCAGTGCATTTTTTGTCGATGTTGTTGTTAGTTTTTTTTTTTACATGACCTGAGTGCACTGACAATGCGTCAGACTCGGTCTGGTTATTGGGAGTCAGGCTAAACTGCCGCCAAACGTTTGGTCCTGCAGCCCTGCAAGTTGCTTGTTAATTTGCTTGCTTACTTTGCTTTGCTTGTTTATTTCTTTGCTTGCTTGTTGATTAATGTGTTGCTTTGTTTGTTTATTAATTTGTTTATTTATTTGCATACTTGTTTGTGTGTTGATGTATTTGTTTGTTTATTTTTACACTTGTTTGTGTGTTGCTTTGCTGGTTGATTGATTTGTTTACTTGCTTGTCTGTTGATTTGCTTGTTGCTTCATTTGTATAATTGTGTGTGTGTAAATTTATTGTGTTGATTTATTTGTATACTTGTTTGTGCGTTGATTCGTGCATTTCTTTGTTTGTTTGGCTCAGCAAGATCAATCGAGAATGACTGTAGAAGCCACGGAAGGAGTCGGTATTACTTCTATTACGTATCTGACTTGGATGACGTCAGAGGAGAGAAGCCATAGTTCCACAAACATTTACTGATTAAGTATTAGGATGATATTAAATGCATAGCAAAACTACGGATATCGGTCGAATGACCCCCCACCCCCACCTACCCACCCACAACCTCTACCAGCCCCACCCACCCACCCACAACCTCTCCCAACCCCAATATTGAATGAACCCACACCAGGTTTGGATGAAGTCGTTCTGTTCATGTTTCAGTCTGATAAAAGGCCTTGACACCAGCACTAACCCTTCGAAACAACCCCTCCACCGCCCAGTGACGAATGAGGCACAGTCCAGTGCTCAAAACTATGTGTAGGTTTACTGCCTACTTGAAGGGCACTCCTCTTATAGCTGTCGCCCCACATACCTATTTTGTCTGAAGCCATTCTGTCCATGTTCCGATCTGTTACAAGGCCTTGATGCTCTGCCTCCGATACGAGTTCCTTGGCTTGCCACAGTTTAATGGTGCCAAGATGGGAGGCGCTCACACACGTGTTCTCGTATCCCACCATCATAGCAAGGTTTCCTTTGTGGGCTCGAATCTGCAGCAGAAGTTGGATGGTACATGACTACATTAGATATTATGACTACGTTACATGTAGGGAACGGCAATATGATGCGATATTATCATATGATGTTAGCAGTCTGATTACCCTTAAGTTCCCATTTATATGCAGATATCATATGATGTTTGCAGTCTGATTACCCTTAAGTTCCCATTTATATGCAGATATCATATGATGCAATTTTATAAAATGCTGGTCCCTAGTTATGTGAACATTTCAAAAAGTCATGTTGGTACAGTATTTTATATTTTACATTCTTAATATACATATTTGGAGACATTCCAAGCAGTGAGCACTGTTTTATTTTTCAGCGACGCGTCGACATCCTGTAGCCATCCTGTTGCTGCATGGTGACGCATGGGTCTGGCAAAAGCAGTCAAAAATGACTCCCAGAGCCCCCGTTTGCTCTTCACGCGGAGCCCCAGGGGTTCGGGGGGCAGTGTGTCGCACTGGCGTCGCGCCGAGTCGCTCAATTTGCGATGCGTCAAACACAAAACAGTGGCTGTGGGATGAGTATCAGTACGGTATTGAAGTACAGTATCAGTACAGTATTTCAGTATCAGTACGGTATTTCAGCTATCAATTTCGACTGACCTATAAAAGTTCAATAATCTGCATAGCGCAAACTCCGGGCCCCTGTTGTTTACGATTTGTTGAGGTTCAGTTTACATGTGCTTGTTCTGTTTACAGCCCTCCCCAACAGTGAGGTTGGGCAAGTCTATTTAGCCTATTTGGCTGGGCCTAAACCAACTAGACTGTAAAACATACACATATATCTTAACTGACCATGACCAGACAAGGCTTGAAAATTCCAAGGTTTGCAGATGAGCGTTGGTATGGTATTTTGGCTATCCATTTTGTGCCACTTGCTGATCCATAACTTTATGGAGAGATTGTATCAATTCAGTGGGACTATACTAGTATATATGTGATACACACATACATACACACACAAACACTATTTTGACTGACCATGACTCGACGAGGCTTGAACATTCCAAAGTTTGCAGACGAGAGGTTCTCAGAACCCGGGGGCTCCATTCCTTGCTGAGCTGTCAGTGCCAGCTCCCCGCTGGCATGACCTATAACCACCAGGTTGTAGTCCTTAAACACGGTGATTCCCCTGATGGGGCTAGTAGGCTCTCCGATGCGAAGGAGGGGCAGGAGGCGGTCAGAGTCAGGATGCCAAAGGAGGACCTAGCGAACAATTGGTTGTGTCAGTCAGTCAGTCAGTCAGTCAGTCAGTCAGTAAAATAGTGGGTTAAATAGTCAGCCAGTCAGTCAGTAAGTCAAATAGTGGATTAAAGAGTCAGCCAGTCAGTCAGTAAGTCAAATAGTGGATTAAAGAGTCAGTCAGTCAGTCAGCAAGTCAGCCAGCCATTGGAGGGCGAAACAGAAAATTGTTTGACCAGCCTGTCAGTCATTCACAGCAGTCGCGGACATACATTTCTTGGCATGTCAATCAGTCGGCTACCTTTGTCACATCTCATCACACAAATACCAATAAAATCACACTACACCACACCTCATCACTTAATTCCTAGATTATTTAATTCCTGGAGTACCTGTCCATTCCCATGGCCTGTGAACAGCTGCCATTGGGTAGCCTGAGACCCTAACCCAAGGGGTCTGGCCAGGCCGGTGGCAGAGCCTGCAAACTTAGCTATTATTCCCAACTCACCTCACCAAACCACCCTTCTCGTTTATTTACGAATTTCATGATGACCTGTCCATTCACAAGGCCTGTGAACAGCTGTCATTGGGTGGCCTGAGACCCTAACCCAAGCGGTCTGGTCAGGCCGATGGCAGAGCTTGCATACCTAGCTCGTATTCCCAACTCAACTCACCCCACTCCAACCTTCTCAATTATTTACAGATTTCATGAGTACCTGTCCATTCTCAAGGCCAGTGAACAGACGCCATTGGGCAGCCTGAGACCCTAACCCAACCGGTCCGGCCAGGCCAGTGGCAGAGCTTACATACATAGCTTATATTCCCATTCCACCCCACCACACTCCACCCCACCACTCTTCTCGTTTATTTATGAATTTCATGATTACCTGTCCATTCCCATGGCCTGTGAACAGCTGCCATTGGGTAGCCTGAGACCCTAACCCAAGCAGTCTGGTCAGGCTGGTGGCAGAGCCTGCAAACCTAGCTTCTATTCCCAACTCACCCCACTCCACCACCCTTCTCGTTTATCTACAACTTTCAAGCGTACCTGTCCATTCCCATGGCCAGTGGACAACCGCTATTGGGTAGCCTAGGACCCTAACCCAAGGGGTCCGGCCAGGCCGGTGGCAGAGCCTGCATAGCTAGCTCATACTCCCCACTCCACCCCACCCCATCACCCTTCTTGTTTATTTGTAATTACATGAGTACCAGTCCATTATCAAGGCCAGTGAACAGACGCCATTGGGTAGCCTGAGACCCTAACCCAAGGGGTCCGGCCAGGCCGGTGGCAGGGCCTGCATAGCTAGCTCATACCCCTTACTCCACCCCACCCCACCACCCTTCTTGTTTATTTGTAATTACATGAGTACCAGTCCATTATCAAGGCCAGTGAACAGACGCCATTGGGTAGCCTGAGACCCTAACCCAAGGGATCTGGTCAGGGCGGTGGCAGAGCCTGAAAATCTAGCTATTATTCCCAACCCACCTGCACCCCTCACTCCATCCCTCCACACCACCCTTCTCGTTTATTTGCAAATTTCATGAGTACCTGTCCATTCTCATGGCCAGTGAACAGCCACTAATTGGTAGTCTGAGACCCTAACCCAAGGGATCTGGTCAGGCCGGTGGCAGAGCTTGCGTACCTAGCTCAAATTCCCAACCCACCTCACCCCACTCTACCCCACCATCCTACTCGTTTATTTACGAATTTCAAGCGTACCTGTCCGTTCTCATGGCCAGTTAGCAGCCGCCATCGCGTTGCCTGAGACCCTAACCCAAGCGGTCTGGTCAGGCCGATGGCAGAGCTTGCATACCTAGCTCGTATTCCCAACCCACCTCACCCCACTCCACCCCACCATCCTACTCGTTTATTTACGAATTCCAAGCGTACCTGTCCGTTCTCATGGCCAGTTAGCAGCCGCCAAGTAGCCTGAGTCCCGAACGCAGTGGACAAGCTGTTAGTCGCGAAGTTGCCTGGATCGAAGTCCTTCCTTTCAGTCAGGCTGGATGCAGAAACGGACTTGGCCATAGAGCTTGACCTAGAGGGTGGACTTGATCCCCAACGGATGGGGCTGATGGCATTGCCTGGATAGGGAGGGTTGGGTTGGGTTGGGTTGGGTTGGAGGGGGGGGGGGGGGGGGGGGGGGGGGGGGGAAGGGGGTCAGGCAGGTGGCTGAATCTGAGCTAATCCTTGCGGGCTGGATGCAGAGTGGGTTGTGTTGTCAGTTGTGTTGTCAGTTGTGTTGTCAGTTGTGTTGTCAGTTGTGTAGTCAGTTGTGTTGTAAGTTGTGTAGGTTGTGATGTAAGTTGTGTAAGCAACTGTCCTATAACAGCACCACCTGAAGCAATCCTTATCAATAATCACACACTCCAAAGACTCTCCAATAAATAATCACACACTCCAAAGACTCTCCCATATATCGATGTGTGTGTAGGTGTCAGCAGACCACAAAGCCAGCCAGCCGTCATTGCAATAACTGTCATATAACAGCACCACCCCAAGCACCCTTTAACAATACTCACACAATCCAAAGGTTGGACTCTCCTAGATATCTATGTGAAGTTAGGTGTCAGCAGACCACAGGGTTAAGCAGCTACCACTAAGGCAAATGTAATATAACAGCACCACCCCAAGCACCCCTGATCAATACTCACACACTCCAAAGGTTGGACTCTCCCAGATATCGATTTGCGTGTAGGTGTCAGCAGACCACAAAGCTAGCCAGCCATCAGTGCGTCCTCCGCCCACCCATGCCCTAGAATTGGACACAAAGATACATCGTGCCGGACCCTGAGCTCTCTTGGGTGGAGTTGAGGCGGTAGCTGTCTTGTACCACAGCGCCTTCGCAGCTGGCTTGCCTGCAGCGCCTGCACCAGGCTTATCAGGCTGCACAGGGTACAAATAAAAGGCAGTGGGATAAGGTTTTTTTAAGTTGGACACTAAGATGCATCGTGCCGGACCCTGGGCTCTTTTTGCAGCTGTTGTGTGTGTGTGTGTGTGTGTGTGTGCGTGTGGTGGTGGTGAGTTGGGTTGGGTTGGGTTGGGTTGGGTTGGGTTGGGGGGGGATGTATTTGTGAAGTTAGGGTGTTTGTGGGTGGGTGGGTGGGTGGGGGTGGAATTGGGGGGTTGGGTTGGGTTGGGTTGGGTTGGGTTGGGTTGGGTTGGGTTGGGGGGGGGGCTGTGTGTGTGATAGCACCAACAATAAGTTGGTCACTAAAATGCATCGTGCCGGACCCTAAGCTCTTTTGGCAGCTGTTGTGTGTGTGTATGTGTGAGTGGGTGGGTGGGTGGGGGGGAGGTCTGTGTGTGATAGAATTAACAAGGCAGCAGCTGTCTTGTACCAAAACTGATTCGCGGCTGGCTTGCCTGCAGTGCCGGCACCTGGCTGATCAGGCTGCACAGGGTACAAAGAAAAAGCAGTGGGATAAGTTTTTTAAGTTGGACACAAAGATGCATCGTGCCGGACCCTGAGTTGTTTTGGCAGCTGTCGTGTCTGTGTGTGTGTTAGTGTGTGTGAGATAGCACCAACAGCGGGATCTATCTTGTACCACAACTGCTTCACGGCTGGCTGGCCTGCAGCGCCGGCACCTAGCTGATCAGGATGCACAGGTTTCGAAGAAAAAGCAGTGGGATCAGTTGTTTTAAATATGGACACAAAGATGCACCGTGCCGGACCCTGAGCTTTTTTGGCAGCTGTAGTGTGTGGGTTGGTGGGGTGAGGGGTGAGTCTAGTAGCACAATTGCTTCGCGGCTGGCTGGTCTGCAGCGCAGGAACCTGGCTGATCAGGCTGCACAGGGCATATGCCGAAGGGGATTGGATCAGTTTTTCACAAGGGAGCATTATGAAAAGGGAAGAAGTGGGGGTAGTTTTGGGATAAGGGGTTGGAAAGGGAGCATTAAGAAAACGGAGGAAATGGGGGTGGTTGTCATGAAAGGGGTAGGAGGGATGCCCTGTGAATACAGCACAGGAGATGGGTTTCGTTTTTGAATAGGGATCGTCATGAGAAGGGAGGAAGTGGGGTCAGTTTTTATGAAAGGGGCAGGACCAATGCCCAGGGCACACAGCCAAGGCAGCGGGATTAGTTTCTGACGTGGGAGCAACATGAAAAGGGAGGAAGTGGGGATGGTTATGATAAAAGGGGTAGGAGGGATGCCCAGGGAGCACAGCCTATGGGATGAGATTAGTTTCTGACAAGGGAGCAACATGAAAAGGGAGGAAGTGGGGATAGTTTTGATAAAAGGAGTAGGAAGGATGCCCTGGGCCTACAGCCTAGGGGATGGGATTAGTTTCTGACAAGGGAGCAACATGAGAAGGGAGGAAGTGGGGATAGTTGTGATAAAAGGAGTAGGAAGGATGCCCTGGGCCTACTGCCTAGGGGATGGGATTAGTTTCTGACGAGGGAGCAACATGAGAAGGGAGGAAGTGGGGATAGTTTTGATAAAAGGAGTAGGAAGGATGCCCTGGGCCTACAGCCTAGGGGATGGGATTAGTTGATGACAAGGGAGCGTCATAAAAAGGGAGGAAGTGGGGGAAGTTTTGATAAAAGGGGTAGGAAGGATGCCCAGAACCAAAACCCAAAACCCTAAACTCAAGGGGCAGGGTGCACAGCACAGGAGATGGGATTCGTTTTTGAATAGGGAGCGTGATAGAAAGGGAGGAAGTGGGGACAGTTTTGATGAAACGGATAGGAGGGATGCCCAGGGCACACAGCACAGGCGGCGGGATTAGTTTACAGAAAGAAGGTGGGCAGCCCCGAGTAGGCTGAAAAAACGTTAAACAATCAAATTAACAAGTCCGCAACGTACCTGACCCCCCTTACTCTGGCTCTTCCCGACCCCATGCATATCTAACCCCAACCCAATGCCTATCTAACCCCAACCCTATGCCTATCTAATTCCAACCCCAGGCTTATCTAAACCCAACCCCAGGCCTATCTAACTGAACCCCATGACTGTCTAAACCCAACCCCGGGCCTGTCTAACTGAACCCCATGACTGCCTAACCCCAAGTCTGCAGCGTACCTGCTTCAACTCAAGGCTGCTTAGATGGACCAGGGACGAGACCACCTCCAGCTTGGTTTCATTTGAGTCGTACTTCAGCACTCGCACTTGACCCTGATCGTCGGCCACCCAGGCTCTGCCCTTTGAATCGAAGCTGATCACCCTGATAGAAAGGTGGAAATGTGAACGTTGTCAGCAGGGTAGTTCAAAACTTCCAGAGAGGTGAGTGTTTGCTTTCACAAACACTTCCATTGGGATGTGCATGTTGACACACACATTTTTGACTTGTCTTTTCAGATGTTGACTGAGATGTGCGTGTTTCCCCCGTTTTCAAAGGTTTTCCCGCACATTTTGAGAGGGACGTGCACTTTTACAAGCATCGCGTGGGTCCCCAATATAAACCATGCAAAATCATATACTCATCGTAAGTCCCAGTTCGACGCCCCGTCTCTGGTCCCCACCCCCCACCCAGCCACCCCCACACCAGCGGCAAAACCAACCCCTTACAACTGAGACACCTGACAGGGGTTGCTGGGCCCTGATTTTCGATCACAAATTTCTAGGCCTGCTTTTTCTTCATCAGCATGAGACCCTTCCCATGACCCGCCAGAACCCAGCGACAAAACCAACCCCTTATAACTGACGCACCTGACAGGGGTTGCTGGGCCCTGATTTTCTATCACCAATTCTCAGGCCTGCTTTTTCTTCACAAGCACTAGACCGTTATCGTGGCCCAACCATACCCCCAGCGACAAAAACAACACATTGCAGCTGACGCACCTGACAGGGGTTGCTGGGCCCTGATTATCTATCACCAATTCCCAGGCCTGCTTTTTCTTCACGCGCACTAGACCCTCAAAGTGGCCTCACCCCACCCCAGGGGCAAAAACAAACAACCCCTTACAACAGACACACCTGACAGGGGTTGATGGGCCATGATTATCTATCACCAATTTCCCAGGCCTGCATTTCGTCAACGCGCAACTAGACCTTCAAAAGTTTTGGGGCCTCAACCCCACCCAGGGGCAAAAACAAACAACCCCATTACAAAACAGACCACACCTTGACAGGGGTTGCTGGGGGCCATGATTATCTACACCCAAATTCCCAGGGCCTGATTCTCCACGCGCAACTAGACCCTCCAACGTGGGCCTCCCCCACCCCAGGGGCAAAAAAACAAACAACCCCCTTTACACAGGACCACCAACCCCCTGACCAGGGGGTTTGCTGGGGCCAGATTATAATATACCAATCCTCAGGCCTGCATTTCTTCCAACGCGCACTAGGACCCTCAAAGTTGGCCCTCCCCCACCCCAGGGGGCAAAAAAAAAAAACAAAAAAACAACACCCCTTTACAAAAGGACGCAACCTGGACCAAGGGGTGCTGGGGGCCTTGAGTTTTCTATCACCAATTCCCAGGCCTGCTTTCTTCACGAGGCGCACTAGACCCTCCAAACGTGGGCATTCACCCCACCCCAGGGGCAAAAAAACAAAACAAACCCCTTACAAACAGACACACTGCACAGGGGGTTTTTTGAATGGGGGGAACATGGAGTTAGAGTTATTCTTACCCTCGATTTTCCCTTTTTTACTTCTTCTTTCGTTTGTACTCTCTCCATTCGTTATTTTGCGATCCTCTCACTCTCGTTCTTTTCTTTATTTCTCGCTCATTTTTCTCCCCTTTTCTCTTCCTCCCTTTTCCTTCATCCCTTTCTCTCCTTTCCTTTTTCTGCTCCCCCCTCCTTTTGTCTGACTCCCTATTCTCTGGCTATTCTCTTTCTCTCTGCTTTCTTGATTATCTATCACCAATTCCCAGGCCTGCTTTTCTTCACGCGCACTAGACCCTCAAAGTGGCATCACCCCACCCCAGGGGCAAAAACAAACAAAAAAAAAACAACAAAACCACTTTCCAACAGATACGCCTTGGACAGGGGGTTTTGATGGGCCATGATTATCATCACCAATTCCCCGGCCTGCAATTTCTTCACGCGGAACTTAGACCCTTGAAGTGGGGCCTCACCCCACCCAAGGGGCAAAAAAAACAAAAAAAAACAAACAACCTTACAACATCCATTGGACACACCTGGACCAGGGGTTGCTGGGCCATGATTATCTAATCCACCAATTCCAGGGGCCTGGCGCAATTTCTTCACGCGCATAGGACCATCGGAAGTGGCCTACCTCACCCCACCCAGGGGCAAAAACAAACTACCCCTTACAACAGACGCACCTGACAGGGGTTGCTGGGCCCTGATTTTCTATCACCAATTCCCAGGCCTGCTTTTTCTTCACGCGCACTAGACCCTCAAAGTGGCATCACCCCACCCCAGGGGCAAAAACAAACAACCCCTTACAACAGACACACCTGACAGGGGTTGATGGGCCATGATTATCTATCACCAATTCCCAGGCCTGCTTTTTCTTCACGCGCACTAGACCCTCAAAGTGGCATCACCCCACCCCAGGGGCAAAAACAAACAACCCCTTCCAACAGATACGCCTGACAGGGGTTGATGGGCCATGATTATCTATCACCAATTCCCAGGCCTGCATTTCTTCACGCGCACTAGACCCTTGAAGTGGCCTCACCCCACCCCAGGGGCAAAAACAAACAACCCCTTACAACAGACACACCTGACAGGGGTTGCTGGGCCATGATTATCTATCACCAATTCCCAGGCCTGCATTTCTTCACGCGCACTAGACCCTCGAAGTGGCCTCACCCCCACCCCAGGGGCAAAAACAAACTACCCCTTACAACAGACGCACCTGACAGGGGTTGCTGGGCCCTGATTTTCTATCACCAATTCCCAGGCCTGCTTTTTCTTCACGCGCACTAGACCCTCAAAGTGGCATCACCCCACCCCAGGGGCAAAAACAAACAACCCCTTACAACAGACACACCTGACAGGGGTTGATGGGCCATGATTATCTATCACCAATTCTCAGGCCTGCTTTTTCTTCACGCGCACTAGACCCTCAAAGTGGCATCACCCCACCCCAGGGGCAAAAAACAAACAACCCCTTCCAACAGATACGCCTGACAGGGGTTGATGGGCCATGATTATCTATCACCCAATTCCCAGGCCTGCATTTCTTCACGCGCACTAGACCCTTGGAAGTGGCCTCACCCCACCCCAGGGGCAAAACCCAAAACAACCCATTACGAAAACCAGACACAACCTGAACAGGGTTGTGGGCCATGATTTTATCTTCACAATTCCCAGGCCTGCATTTCTTCACCGCGCCTAGACCCCGGAAGTGGCTCACCCAACCCCAGGCGCAAAAAAAAAAAAAAAACAAAAAACTAACCATTACAACAGACGCACCTGACAGGGGTTGCTGGGCCCTGATTTTCTATCACCAATTCCCAGGCCTGCTTTTTCTTCACGCGCACTAGACCCTCAAAGTGGCATCACCCCACCCCAGGGGCAAAAAACCAAAAAAAAAAAAAACAAAAAACAAAACAAAAAAAAAAAAAAAAAACAAAACCAACCCCTTACAACAGAACACACTGAAACAGGGGTTGATGGGGCCATGATTATCTATCACCAATTCTCAGCCTTGCTTTTCTTCACGCGCAACTTGCCTCAAAGTGGCCCCACACCTGACAGGGGTTGATGGGCCATGATTATTATCACCAATTCCCAGGCCTGCATTTCTTCACGCGCACTAGACCCTCAAAGTGGCCTCACCCCACCCCAGGGCAAAAAACAAACAACCCCTTACAACAGACACACCTGACAGGGGTTGCTGGGCCATGATTATCTATCACCAATTCCCAGGCCAGCATTTCTTCACGCGCACTAGACCCTCAAAGTGGCCTCACCCCACCCCAGGGGCAAAAACAAACAACCCCTTACAACAGACACACCTGACAGGGGTTGCTGGGCCATGATTATCTATCACCAATTCCCAGGCCTGCATTTCTTCACGCGCACTAGACCCTCGAAGTGGCCTCACCCCACCCCAGGGGCAAAAACAAACTACCCCTTACAACAGACGCACCTGACAGGGGTTGCTGGGCCCTGATTTTCTATCACCAATTCCCAGGCCTGCTTTTTCTTCACGCGCACTAGACCCTCAAAGTGGCATCACCCCCACCCCAGGGGCAAAAACAAACAACCCCTTACAACAGACACACCTGACAGGGGTTGATGGGCCATGATTATCTATCACCAATTCCCAGGCCTGCTTTTTCTTCACAAGCACTAGACCCTCAAAGTGGCATCACCCCACCCCAGGGGCAAAAACAAACAACCCCTTCCAACAGATACGCCTGACAGGGGTTGCTGGGCCATGATTATCTATCACCAATTCCCAGGCCTGCATTTCTTCACGCGCACTAGACCCTTGAAGTGGCCTCACCCCACCCCAGGGGCAAAAACAAACAACCCCTTCCAACAGACACACCTGACAGGGGTTGCTGGGCCATGATTATCTATCACCAATTCCCAGGCCTGCTTTTTCTTCACGCGCACTAGACCCTCAAAGTGGCATCACCCCACCCCAGGAGCAAAAACAAACAACCCCTTACAACAGACACACCTGACAGGGGTTGATGGGCCATGATTATCTATCACCAATTCCCAGGCCTGCTTTTTCTTCACGCGCACTAGACCCTCAAAGTGGCCTCACCCCACCCCAGGGGCAAAAACAAACAACCCCTTACAACAGACACACCTGACAGGGGTTGATGGGCCATGATTATCTATCACCAATTCCCAGGCCTGCATTTCTTCACGCGCACTAGACCCTTGAAGTGGCCTCACCCCACCCCAGGGGCAAAAACAAACTACCCCTTACAACAGACGCACCTGACAGGGGTTGCTGGGCCCTGATTTTCTATCACCAATTCCCAGGCCTGCTTTTTCTTCACCCGTACAAGACCCTTGATATGGCCTGACCAAACGTTGCCCTCATGATCCACGGCAAGGCAGGTGACGGTAAGGTTAGGATCCTTCACTTCGAACGCTGTGGTTGAATCTGACGACTCTGAAAAAAACTCCAGGAGCTGGCCTGAAGACAGACAAACGTACATTTGAATAGGCAGGACAAACAAACATTTGAAAAGAACAGACAAACATACATTTGAATAGGACAGACAAACATACATTTGAATAGGCAGGACAGTCGTACATTTGAATAGGCAGGACAAACGTACATTTGAATAGGCAGGACAAACATAAATTTGAATAGGCAGGACAAATGTACATTTGAATAGGCAGGACAATCGTACATTTGAATAGGACAGACGAACGTACATTTGAATGGGCAAGACAATCATACATTTGAATATCGGGTAGGACACTCTTCCATATATACAGTACCGGCTATAGTACTGCTTTAGGCAGGACAGAAACTGGTGAGCGGTGCAACATGAGCCTAACAAGAAGTGAGAGGTCACTAAGGTGCTCCTGGAAAAACATACACATAGAGAGCATGAATTTCAGATGATATTGTACGTTATCGAGCGTATTCACCAGTGCAACACGTGTGTGCATTGATCGTGTGTGTAAGTAGTGCACATATACCTGTACAACACACAACACAGATGTGCATTGATTGTGTATGTAAGTAGTGCACATATACCTGTACAACACACAACACATACGTGCATTGATCATGTGTGTAAGTGGTGCAAATACACCCGTAAAACACAAAAGGCTTATGTGCATTGATCATGTTTGTAAGTAGTGCACATAAACTTGAATAGGTAGATCAATACACGGTGGGCAGTGAAACGTGAGCCTCACTCAAATGAGTGAGTCATGTCTGCAAAATTTGTCAAGTATATACCTAGAATTGTATGAAGTGCCCTTTTCTGTGAGCCATAATTTCTAGTCGTGGGCTTTATTATGTGGGCCATATATTTCATAAAAATGTTGTCGAAGACCCTAATTTACCAAATTGTGTAGACAATATATTTGTGGGGTGCTCTCGTTGATAAGACCTTTCTTTGTCGTATGCTGCCCATGGTGTACCGGCTCATGCAGCAGACAACAGCCCTACCAAACGTGTACACGCAAACCCGTATAACTAGGGAATGGCAATATGATATCATATGATGCAGGCAACCAGTTAAAGAGTAAAGTTACCATTTATATACAATACCACATGATGCAATGTGTATGATATCGTACGATATCATACTCGCCTTTGGTCAACATTATATGATATGCTGGTCCATACATATAACACATTTGGATACATCCATGACAAACCATTGTTTAGGTCAGATGGATGCACTAATATTCCACCAGACACATTAAGATAACAGTGTTATGCTTATTGAATCAGAACATGCATGTTGCTTCAAGTGTCTGCTTATTTTTCATTCCAACACCTTCCTCCGATTTCCGTTTGGGACTTATTTTGGATCTGATGACCTCTTAAACCTCCTCAACCTAGACTCCTGAAGCTCCTATACCCTACACCTTGTAATCAAGCCAACCATACCTGCAGACCACCACAGGCACACACACTCAAATGTGAGTGCCGATAGGGGCACATAGCACAGACTGACAATCCGCTGGTGCTTCCCATGCTTGTCCTCACGAATAACTGTGCCCAAAGAGGACGGAGAAGAAATGCCCAAAGACGCTGGGAAAGAGTAACCGCCTATGGATCTGGAGCCAAGAGGTCGATCAGTCTTTGGGGCCGGCTTGCCGACCAGAGGCTTCGGATTCTTTCCAGAGTTCTGTGTGGTGAGGGTGGTCCCAGCGTCAGTTGCTGCGGTACCAGAAGGGAGGATCTGCTTCAGCCTGTCTGCCACAACGTCGAACTTGGTGTGGATTTGCTTCCTCATCCCCAAGGTCAACATTTTGCCAATCTTGGATTTGGAGCCGTACACCTCGACCAGCGTGAGGGCTGTGCGGGTGGCAATCTTCAGCTCACATGCTACGGCTACCAAGGCTGCAGCTTTCTCTTTTTCAACAGCCTACGTCGAAGTGTGGGTCAAAATGTGGGTCGAAATGTGTAGAGATGCTAGGATGTGTAAAGATGCTAAAATGTGTAGAGATGCTAAAATGTGTAGAGATGCTGAAATGTGTAGAGATGCTGAAATGGGTGGAGATGCTGAAATGGGTGGAGATGCTGAAATGTGTAGAGATGCTGAAATGTGCTGAGATGCTGAAATAGATGTCATACAGATATGTAATATACATGTTGAATAATAATACGTCTTAGCGTGTCTATACATATATATGAATGCAAACATGCCAGCCACCACATGCGCATACTGGATCTGAAACCAGTGCTGGTGCTGGTACTGAAGCTGGTACTAGGACTGCTATTGGTACTGCTATTGGTATTGGTATTGGTTCTGGTACTAGCCCTGGTATTGGTATCGGTATTGGTATTGGTTCTGGTACTACTACAGTTACTGGTTCTTGTTCTGATATTAGTGCTGGTGCTGGTACTGGAGCTGGTGCGCGTACTGGTACTGGTCCAAGTACATGTGGTAGTACTGACCGGTTCTGGTACTGGTACTGGTTATGGTTCTGGTAATAGTGCTGGTTCTGTTACTGGTGCTGGTATGAGTGCTGGTGCTGGTGCTGGTACTGATTCTGTTGCTAGGACTATTAGTGAAGCTGTAATTAGATCTGGTTTTAGTGCTGGTGCTGTTACTGGCGCTGTTATTGTTACTACAACTGGTACTGACTGGTACTAGTATTGGTACTGGTACCAGTTCTGTTGCTTGTGCTGTTACTGGTTCTGGTTCTGGTACTAGGATTAGTGCTAGCACTGGAGCTGGTGCAAGTCCTGGTAATGGTTCTGGTTCTAGTACTGGTGCTGATTCTGGCATTAGTCCGGGTTCTGTTTCTTGTACTGGTATTAGTGCTGGTGCTGGTACTGTTTATATTACTATGAATGTTACTGGTGCTGTTACTGGATCTGGTTTTGGTGCTGGTGCTGTTACTGGCTCTGTTATTGATACCAGTACTGGTACTGACTGGTACTGGTTTGGTACTGGTTCTGGTACCAGTTATCTTCCTGGTGCTGCTACTGGTTCTGGTATTAGTGCTGGTGCTGGTACTGGAGCTGGTACTAGAACTGGTACTGGTGCAAGTGCTGATGCTATGCCAGAGTTACGCTGCCAACTGTTCAGCATTCTTACTCGCAAAAGCAAGTGAACTTGAGCTGATTTTTGCTGCAGATCCTCTTCAGTCAGAGGAACTATGTCAACAAAGCTATGCTCAGCCTTGCTCATAACCCTTGCAAAAAATGGAACAGCAAGCGTGCTCACTGTATGCGAACATCCACAAGCCACGCTTCTGCTGTCCATCCCATGTAGTCCACCTGCGTCAGGTGGCTTGTGACAGGCCTCCACCACCCTAAGCAAGTGACTGACACTTATTCACCCCTCCCCTCCCAATTAGAGCATGCTCCTCAGCATGGTGGTCAAGTCACCTGTTGAATTCTACTGAGAGCCCTGCTTGCTTCTTCCAACGTCGCGGATGACCTTTCCCTAAACGAAATCGCCTTCGAGCATGCTTTGTCTAGATTAGAGACGGCTTCTCTTGCAGCGGCGATTTCCTGCTTCAAATAATAGTACACGCCGCTTTCATTCATGGTGCTGGGGAGGCGTGATCCGTCTGGTAGGACATTGTCCGCTGCTCCTTTCATTGAACTATCTGAACCGCTGCGGGGAACTCCCCCGAGGTCCTGCGATAAATAGGGTCAAGTCAATCAAGTGGACGTTATCCAGCCGCTGGGTCCAGAATATCGCCACAGGAGTCTTAATGCGTGTGCAAAATCTAAAAGGGAGGAACCGGAATGGCCGGGGATAAAAGCACTGTCGGCCCCTGTGGGGTCCTTACCTCCGAGGAGGACATTCTCCCTCTGCAAGCGCACTAAGCGCGCGAAAGAGCTGTAGGGATGGCAATAATTATCCGTGCATGATGGTGGTGAACGTGGTGGGGAATATTGATTCGTCGCGGATATTAGGGACTAGGGCCCGGGGCCTGCTAGGGCCTAGAGAGGTTGAAGTACAGCAAGCACCCAGCCCTTCTTGTGATGACCCTTAACCGATACCCGCCCTTACCTAAACGCGGTACACTGGAAGTTGAGTCCTAGAAGGGGATACGTGATTGGAGTACGGTCGGGTGAGCGGGAGATAAAAGTCCATTGGGAGGCGAAAGTCCAAGGTTTACAGCTACACTGTGAGCTGAG
Organism: Chlamydomonas sp. ICE-L; assembly: GCA_013435795.1. NCBI lineage: Eukaryota > Viridiplantae > Chlorophyta > Chlorophyceae > Chlamydomonadales > Chlamydomonadaceae > Chlamydomonas > Chlamydomonas sp. ICE-L. The sequence continues at coordinate 39,170,682 of JACBWV010000626.1, forward strand.
CATCTTTTGTCGGCCAAACGAGGCTAGACAGATCGAGCCTACCCTCGTTCTCGCACGGCAATTTGTTCAGATACAGCAGTACGGCACCCGCCACGTCATTGTGTCACCTGTCGTTGTCGTTCCCAGATTACTATCTCCAGACTCTAACTCGTCCCCTGATTTCAAGCACGAATAAAGCCTTAGATTTACAATTTGCGGCAAGATAGGTGAACATGCTTGCCAGGAGAATTTGGTTTTTCGACTAAACCGGTAGCGATAGCTGTCCGCACTACGACGGGGTTCAGGGCTTACCAGGCAATGGTTCCGCTTATTTGGCAATCATTTCCCTGCTGATCTGGCACATTTTGGCTACTTGTGAGTGCCGCAATCAGGGTAGTGTGGTTCAGAGACAAATCGACCTTCACGAAAAAAATCGAATTTGATGCTGATGAAAGCGCGTGCAAATGCGAACGCCTGCCTCTGTCTAATTTCTCGAGCAGCGCAGTTTTCGAGGAGATGTGTGGCTTCCAAGGTTGGTGTCGGTTGGGTCGGTTGGGTCCTGTCATGCCTCGTATTTGATGCAACCCTGGAAAAGGAAATCTTCGTGAAATTCGCGTGCGCGAAGATTTCCCCAGCTTCTTTGTTGCAGTGCGATTTCATTAGCTATTATCTAGTTTTTGAGACCGCAGGAGTCAGCGAAGCATTTCTTTCTCTTCCTTCCTGGCCTAAATTGGGACTGACTCCGTACCACCTCCGGGCTGCAGCGAGGAGGCCCCCGAGGAGCGGAGCAACAACTTAGTTCTTAAATTAGGTTCCTACGAGATGATTTATCCTCCAGAGCTGGCTTTATTCTGCTGTAATTATAATTTTGGCCGTAGGGTCGGGAGAGGGTCAGGCGCCAGGACCTTGTGGTCATGCCATGACAATGCTCGGAGCGCCATTATTGGAGACGATGCATTAGGGTCCTATGCATGTATGTCCAACAGCATTCGACGAACCGTGGTGGCTAGAGTTGAACAGCCCTACTTTACTGGCACTACTATATGGCCCGATATGGCCCTACTCGACGGAACGGCGGGAGTAAGCGCCCGGCGCCGGGCGCCTAGCGCCAGGCGGGCTCGGGCGGGCTTAGAGACTTGGCTGAGTAGGCCCTTCATGTGTGTGTTTGAGCCTATAATTGGAGGTGAATAGCCTTGGGTCCTCCCAAAGTTGCCCGATTGGACGCAGGAGTTGTCCAATGGGTCCATGAGGGTCCTGGACCATAGAGCCAAGGTGCTGGGTGAAAACATTGGGTGGATCAATTTGTATCGGCCTCCTAAGTGGGTTGGTTTCGTGTAAAAACAGCATGCAACCTATCATGGGCCATATCACACTCCACCTTTTTTTTTCTTCTGAAACTTTTTTGTAATGTTCCCATCAATATTTTCACAATTATGGGCCATTCAGAAATTTTGTGAGAGTCAGTCACGAATTTGAAAGCATTTTTGGCGAAATAATCACTGCAAAAAATAAATGTGGGTCAAAAATCAAACATTTTCCATTGTTATTAATTTTCCGCCGATGACTGGGAGCGGCCAATTTGCTAGCTGGGAGCCATGTTACATTACATTACATTACATTACATTACATTACATTACATTACATTACATTACATTACATTACATTACATTACATTACATTACATTACATTACATTACATTACATTACATTACATTACATTACATTACATTACATTACATTACATTACATTACATTACATGTCAAAGTCTACTTAACACCGCGAGGGTGTATGAGACTCTGTGCTGTAAACAAAAAGAAAAAGCACCCACAAAGCAAAACAATCCATTACATCAGGGGGGTGTCGAGGACAAACAAACCAAACTCCCAACCACCGTTTTGGTGGCGTAGGTATTAAACCCCCTAGTGCAGGACCCAGATCTCAACCACTTACAGTGGCGGAGGTAAAAAGCTAACAAATGAGAAGTCACAAGAAAAAACGGAGAATAAATTACGGTGCCACTAAGCAGTCCAGGGCTTCCTGTCTTGCTCTTCTACAAGTAGAAAGATAGTCGGCTAGGTTGCTCCAAAACGTCTCAGTGCCATTTCCATTCATAAAGGTTCTGAATGTGGAATCGCACAATTCGGTATCCTCCTGGACATGCCTATAATATCTGTAAACAGCTTCTGGTAGCGGAGGCGAATATCATTATAAAAAGGGCACTCAAACATATGCATTTCTGGTATCGGAGGCGTTTAAAGCCAACCCTTCTCTCATTAGGGATGTCCCTGGCTGCATTGGTGTCACTTGGGTACTTTAACCTCCATGACTAAAAAACTTCAGACATAATACCTTAATAATAAGACATCAACAGCCTCCAAAATGTTGAAGTTTTTACTGGATCCTAGCTTGTGGAGAGCACAGCGTAAGCCGTGAACCCAGCCAGTGTTGGAATCAAAAGATTCCTCAAGAGCCATTCTAATGAGATCCTCAGCTTCTTTATCTATGATCTTGTTCCAGAAGCGCAAAGCTGGTTTAAGCCAAGCAAAACACACCGGGGTTATAAGTATACCTCTATGCCATTTCTCACAAGCATGGTCATTTGAGATAAGTGTGTTGTTCAGAATAGAAGGAGCCCACACAACCAAAATCCAGGATAGGTTATACAAAAGAATCAAATAGGTGGGTGATGTAATGATGTAACCAAGTTCAACCCTTGGGAATCACGTTATGTTAATGGCGGTAGTGTACCACCGGACATCTGATTCAGATGTCCGGTGGTATACTACCGCCATGAACACTTCTTGAACACCCTAAAATATAAAAGGGTGACAATGCTCCGGCAAAGACCACCATCACACAATGCCAGTCCATCAAATATATACATCAGTACATCACAACACATTTGTACATCACATCACTGGCCTGATCACAAAGTACGTAAGCTTCCCATTTCTAGAGACTCAAGCGATAATATACCTGCCGACAGACCAAGAAACATTTTTTATTTGTGAAAGGTATTTCACCCCAGGAGGTGGGTCTCACGAAACGAACCAGCGACACGGAGAATTCTGTTAGAGGATTCAATCGAATGATGTTGCCATTCGAATAAATCCAAGCTGAAATCCGGCTGAAAGTAGTTTAATGGTTTCAATGTTGATTTTACTGCCTAAGACGGCGTGCATCCTTAACAGGCTGGCGCCATGTAACTAAGTTCAAGTTGACAGTATTACGTTGTAGTGCAACAAACTCTACTACCACAATGAATGTTACAACTGCTTTAGTAGTATGGGGAATGGAGGACGAGAAAAAGTTACCCAGCTCCTGAACTCGAGGCAAAATCCACAGGGCTGTAGTAAGGGTACTTCAGGAGGACCCCCAGCTCTGCTGCCTGAGCCAATTACATTACATTACATTACATTACATTACATTACATTACATTACATTACATGTTAAAGTCTACTTGACACCGCGAGGGTGTATGAGACTCTGTGCTTTAAACAAAAAGAAAAAGCACCCACAAAGCAAAAAACCCCATTACATCAGGGGTGTGTCGAGGACAAACAAACCAAACTCCCAACCACCGTTTTGGTGGCGTAGGTATTAAACCCCTTAGAGCCGGACCCAGATCTCAACCACTTACAGTGGCGGAGGTAAGAAGCTAACAAATGAGAAGTCACAAGAAGAAGAAAAAAAGGGATGATAAATTACGGTGCCACTAAGCAGTCCAGGGCTTCCTGTCTTGCTCTTCTACAAGTAGAAAGATAGTCGGCTAGGTTGCTCCAAAAAGACTTAGTGCCATTTCCATTCATAAAGGTTCTGAATGTGGAATCGCAGAATTCCACATTCCATACGGTTAAGTTGGTATCCTCATGGACATGCCTATAAATATCTGTAAACAGCTTCTGGTAGCGGAGGCGAATATCATTATAAAAAGGGCACTCAAACATATGCATTTCATCCTCAGGTTTTTGGAACCCACACATTTGACAGTGTCTCATTGAGCGAGGGATGTGTGCTCTATCCACCACCCTCATTCTTTCTGTGTTCAGCCAATGGGAACCCATTCTAAATTGTGCTATAGAACGAATCTGATCCTGCTTATGTAAGGCGGATGTAAAGGGAATCAAGCCAATTGTACAGCCTGCATCCTGCGTCGCAACGTCCGCTTCCTTCTGGTCAACGGACCCTCCCCACATTGCATCCTACGACACAGCGGACCCTTAAACGTTGCGTCTGCAACAGAGGACGCAGCATCTTAAACAACCCAGGTCCGATTTCCCCTTCACATGGTCCTTTTACACGAAAAGCTGAGTGATAGAAAATATATTCATAGTCAAAGCTGGCGTGTGGCAACCCACTTGCGTCACACTTTTACATGGACAGCTGAGTGATAGAGCATAGATTCATAGTCAAAGCTGGCGTGTGGCAACCCACTTGCATCACACTTTCGCATAGGAAGCTGAGTGATAGAGCAGCACAGTGGCCATTGCAAATGTGGATTTACATTCAGATGCAGTTTCTGTCAACAACGTGTACACCATCACAACTAGGCTTACGTAGTTATGTGGCTTGGCCCTTTCAGCCTAGTCAGCCTAGTTATGTGGCCTGGCCCTTTCAGGCTAGTCAGCCTAGTGATGTGGCCTGGTCCTTTCAGTCTAGTCAGCCTAGTGATGTGGCCTGGAGCTACCATCAGCTACCAGGAGCATAAGCACCAGCAGAATATCCAACAGTACAGTCCACTGACCCAGGCTCATTGATCCTAGCTGTCTACTGCCCCAGGCTTATCGATCCTAGCTGCTCAACTGCCCCAGACTCATCGATCCTAGCTGGTCAACTGCTCTGGTAACAATAATACCTGCTGCCAGGCCTGCCACCAGACATAGCACAGGCTTGCCACCAGGTACAAGCTCCACCAAGGGGGCTCTTGCCACCCCCCCAGGTACCACGTCAATGCCGCTGCCTCCCCCAACCCTCACAGCGTCCTCCTCACATCCATATGGAGAATAGCGCTGTAGCCAAGACATGACCGCCGGCAGAAAGCCAAAGAGGCCCATGACACCATAAGTTGCTGCGATGCTAAGGGCGCTAATGAAGATGTCCGGGTGAGTGACTGCCATCCCTAAGGCAGGAACGATGGTCAGAAAATATGTGGGGATGGTGCGGGCTCCGGCTTGGGAGCCCATCAGGTCAGCCAGGAAGTCAGATATGGACAACACGAAGCCTATATAGGACGTGACTAAGGCCAGGAAAGAGAGGGCAGATATCACGGGGCCAATGACAGTTGGATTGGCCTCCTGCAGGGCCACTAGAGGGTCAACAATACATGAGCTAGTGGCAGGCATTGAGCCTAAGATAGCTGCTTCCCAGGCTAGGAACATGGTTAGGGGTAGACAGGCCCCAGCAACAATGGCCGTGCGAACCCGTTGAGGATCACACTCCAGATCTTGAACCACAATTGGCACAATGTTCTGGTAAATGAATGCGAGCACCAAGATTGGGAAGATAGGAGGGACCTGATTGAAGTCAGCGTGGTTAAGGTTGTTCGTGTCCACACCAGCAGAGACTAGTCCCAAGAGTGCCAAGAAGGTTGCGATGAACAACAGCACCAAGCTGCCATTGACTTCTGAAATCTGCTTAGGGCTCAGGTTATAGCACACGGCTCCGATGCCAATTGCAAAGGCAGCAGAGCATACGCCTTGAGGTAGGGAGGTGGTGTTGGATATAGTCTCCCCTGCTCGAGATATATCTGTTGGGAAGTTGTAAGGAGCGTTATACGCAGAGGATAGAAAAAGTATTTGTGAGAAAATGAAAATTGAATTTGAATTGGTGGGTAAAAACTCCAGCATGAAGCTCGTCATGAATCCTGATTCCTTTGAAGGATGGAAATATAGTCTCCCCTGCTCGAGATATATCTGTTTGGAAGTTGTAACAGGGATTTTTTTGAAATCCGAAAGTGGTTTTTTTCAAGCTTCATGGTTTTAGGCCTCCTCCAGGAACAGCGTTTCAGTGTTTTTATACCTTATAGAGCTTCTTAAGGACATTTAGGGCAAACCATTTCCCCCCCCCCTATTTTAGTGGCGGTAATTTTGCTAAAACGGGGTCAAAACTAGCGTTCGTTATACATACCGGACAAGTTCGATGCAGCGTCGCCTGCGACGCTAAAAATTGGCGGAGAGTGATCGGGAGGGAGCAACAGGTGGCAACGGAAGCGAGTTAGTTATGAGGCCGTTGGCTGACGTGTCGGGCTTCATCGCAGTCAGACGGATGGATAACACTGGGGGCTTCCGCCCCCCAGAAGGGGGGGCTCCGCCAAAAACAATCCCTGAGTTGTAAAGAGGCCAGGGTAAAGATTGTCAGGAGCTGTCAAGGGTGATAAGTCCTAGGTGCGTCGCAAGCGGCGCGGAAAATTGGTGGAGTTGGTGTTGTGTAACGGGAGAGTGGAAGAGATAGGAAGGAGGACAGGCGAACCAGAAGGGTGGAGAGTGAGGAGGGAGCGACAGTGGCACCGGAATCGAGTGCAGCGGACTGAAGCCAGGGTTTACGACATAGTCATGGCCAGGGTTCCATGCCGACAAACAAACAATCAACCGGACAAAGGGGTAACTCTAGGGGCTCCCGCCCCCCTGAGGTGGAGGCTCAGCCGAAAATAAAAATAAGAATAATGTATGCGTATCCCATTGTCATTGAAAGGCCATTTTTGACCAAAGGGATAATGAATGTGGAGGAAAAGGGGGAAAGGGGGAAAGGGGGAGGGAAAGGGCGTGATTATGTGTGATTATTTGTGATTTGAAGGGTGGTATGGTGTGGGGGAGGTTTGTGTGAGTGTTTGATGGTGTGTGTGAAGATATATGTGTGCTGGTGTGTGTGTTTGATGGTGTGTGTGATGATGTGGGTATGATGGTGTTTGATGATGTGTGTGATGGTGCGTGTGATTATGGGGCTTGTGATGATGTATGAGTGTCTGTTTGATGATGATGTGTGTATGGTGGTATGTGTAATGATGTGTGTGTGATGGTGAGTGTGTTTGGTGATGTGTGTGTGATGGTGTGTGTGATGATGTGTGTGTGCGTTGGTGTGCGTATTTGAAAATGTGTTTGTGTGCGTTCATTACTTCACATGCCATGAACCACACAATTGTAAACAAGCATTACTTCATTACTTCAATCAGGACTGTAAACAAATAGGACTTGGCCACTTCACTCACAAGTTACCACCGCATTGTTAACACTAGGGACCGGCATACCATATGATGTTGACCAAAGGCGAGTATGATATCATATGATTTTATACAAATTGCATCATATGATATTGTATATAAATGGTAACTTTGGCCTAGTCAGACTGACAGCATCATATGATATAATATTGCCGTTCCCTAGTAAACACACATTTCTTCCCCACTTCACCAACAAGTTATAATACTTAACTGTATTACAGTACAACAAATCCTAGGCGCGTCGCAAGGGACGCGAAAAAATGGCGGAGAGTGTTGGCTATCGGAGCAACAGGTGGCACCGGAATCGAGTGCAGCGCACAGAAGCCAGGGTTTAGGCCAGGGCCAGGGGGCAGTTAGGGCCGTTCTTGAGGTTGCATGGTTGGACAACGGGGTGATCCTGGGGGCTCCTGCTCCCCATAAGGGGGGGCTCTGCCAAAAAACATTTCAATGCCAGGTTACACTTGAACAGTAAACAAATCTAACTTCGCCACTTCACTCACATGCTACGAGGAGGCAGTAGTGCAAGACGAGAAAACCGGCACTAACGATGTTCCTCCCAGCTGGGCCAAAGGAATCGTTGGCCATGGCCACCATGGAAACCCCACCACCGCCTCGATTCCGCATCACGTTGATGTTCACCTCCGCGACCAGCAGGCCAGTGGTGATGGCGTATGCACAAGCAGCGCCAAGGCCGGCACTTGATGCCACAAACCCTGCATTGAATGTGACAGCTGGTAGTGCTAGCATACCCGCTCCAACCGTAGTGCCAGCGATGAGCAGTACAGATGAGACCAGCGAGCTGGGGTCGTGTGCTAGCGTCTTGGGGTTTAGGTTTGAGAACATTCGGCCGGGTGTAGTCCAGGACATGGGCCTAGCCGCAAGTTCAACCTTCACCCTGTCGTCTGCCTCGGCATTGCTCATGTCGCTCTCAGTGCTCCCCAAACACGAGGCCTGCCCATACTGTATTGCGATGTGTTGGCTGGGCTGGGATGAGCTGATAGAACCCCTATACCATGTACTGGGTACGCATGGGACCAAACCCACCCCAGGCCTGGTGAGGGACCTGACCGATGCTGGTTTGGGTTGGAATGTATGGGTGGGACGCATGGTGGAATGGAAGGCCTGTAAGAGGTGTTGCGCTTGTTTTGGGTAAACTCTGGCCTACCTCGGACAAGGTACGTAATGTGATGTAAAAGCCAGTTGGCTTAGCTGAGGCGACACACTTTGGTGGAGGACCCAAGGTGGCGGTGGTAATCCTGAGCCGGTTACCGGTATGGGGCTCACAGATCCGATCAGGAGGGCGAGGGCGCGGGCACGTGGGTGCTGATGTCACAGCAATCCAACGCCCAGATGGTACCCAGATAGCAGGCTACCCTTCCAAAGATGCCATGTCGCTGCGGGGGCACGCCGCTGTTTTTTCGTATCTTAACGGCCCATAGGTGCCGATGCGGGCGTGTACACTAGGGGTTGGTTACGTACAGCAAACGCGTACACCGGCCCTGAGAGGTGGGGGTTCTTGTTGAATGGAGGAGGGGCGATTGGTGGGGAGAGCGGAAGTGGCGGGGTGGTGGAGAGGCTGTGCTGGTCAGGGGTAGGGATGTGTGCCGATGTTGCGGATAAGTTGACCAAGAGTGAAGCCTCCAGTCCAGCCAAAATGTAGCAGGGAGGTATAGAGCGTGCTACCTGTACGACTCGATAATTGGTTTGGTAAAGCTTAGCGCATGTGAACGTGCGGCAGTTGCGGTGGGATTATATGATATACGATGGGTGGTGCCTATGCTGCCTTCCATTCACTGGGTTTCTACCCGCTGGCTGCTGCTGGCGTCGATTTGCGGTGGTGAATGAGCGTAGCAGTTGGTTTGTTTGGCTTGGCGTGAGGTGGCCCCGGGGGTGCCCCCCCTCTTGTCCTTGGGAATTCTTGGGGAAATTAGGTATCGCAGAGCAGAGCTCAGGTCAAAAAGAGAGCAGCTTTGCGTTGAGTTCCCGTTGGAGGATGGATTGCATCAGGGTCGTGTTCAAGAACCCCAGCCGATAAATGCAGCCTGGATAATCGAGATAACCACATAGTTGGCTCCCTAGTTTCTGTGAGTTTATTGACGGGTTAACTTCGCACTAGCATTGTAAGCCGGTGGCTGGAGCTATATACCCAAGTTCAACTTCAAGTAAGCCGGTGAGGAGCCCAGAGTTGGCTGAAAATCCATGTAACAATTGAAATTCAAATTCAAGGCAACGTGCATTCACAAAGCAGGCATGCACCCATGGTCCCATCCATTCATGCGGGCTTCTTGAACTTGAACTTAGTTAGGTATGGCAATTTGGCAGTACCATAATTACCAGGAAAATGCCATCATCATCATCATCATCATCATCAATTCAAACAATTCAATTATAAGCATTCTTATCAAGATGTACAGCGGCGAGCAGCCAAACTGCTGGCTGAAGCTATGTAACCAAGTTCAAGTTCAAGTGATCAACATATACTTGATCACATCCACGAATCCGTGATGTATACTGGATCCAATTGACACACGCTTGTTCACGTCCAGCTGGGCTACAACTTCTAGGCCACCCTTCGTTTTGCAGTCCAGCCAGAACCAGTCAGATAGCACCACCAAAGCATTTGCGTCCTTGTTTGCATGTTACAGTCCAGGGGTAGGCCAAATAGGCTAAAGGGACTTGCCCAACCGTGGTAGGAAGGGCGTCAAAAGGAAAGGATGGATGTCCCTGGGATGTCCGTACTGAGTAGTATATTGCAGCCAGTTACGCTATGGTGTCCTTAACTTCACGTCCTGTGAGTAACGGTATTATATGGATGTAACAATTTCAATTTTAATTTCAATTGCAGCCAGTTGAACGTGACACAATACATGTACGTACATTACAGTCCAGGGGTAAGCAAAAGAGACTAAAGGGACTTGCCCAACCGAGATAGGAAGAGCTCTAAAAGAAAAGGCAATGATGAACTGAACCCCAAACAACCGTTTTACCGACAGGGCCCTGAATTGTGCTACAGTGATAATTTAATTATACAATATAATTAAATCATCATCTCCTCTGGGATGATAATTTAATTGAACACACAATACATGCGGGCTTCAAGGATGTCACATGCAGGGTACTTCAGGAGGACCCACAGCTCTGCTGCCTAAGACACAACCAATTGTATAGCCTGCGCCCTGCGACGCAACGGACCCTTCCTTCTGGGCAACGGAACCTCCCTACGTTGCGTCCTGCGACGCATCAGCACCTTCGACGTTGCGTCTGCGACGGAGGACACAGCGTCCTGAACAACCCTGGTCACATCACATTACTGTTTGCTTGACCTGCACCCAAGCTCGTACTTGCGAACTTCCAAGTCAATGTTGGGGTTCTCACACAGACGCTCAACGTCACTGGAGCTGAGTAGTGCACCTTCAAAATGTGCGCCCTCCAACTGAGCCCAATTCCCTTTCGCATCCTGCAAAGAACAAAATGTTGATACGTTGTTTGTCCTCGACACCCCCCTGATGTAATGGGGTTTTTTGCTTTGTGGGTGCTTTTTATGTTTGTTTAAAGCACAGAGTCTCGTACACCCTGGCGGTGTCAAGTATATTTTAACATGTAATGTCTGTATGTGTGTACGTTTCATAACATCGTCATTGACAGGCCATTGTTTGTCCCCAATAAACCCGCTCCACAACATCTGGGAGGGGTCTTCCAACAAATCCTCAAGAATATATAGGCAATATTGCAGAGAGCAAGCGAGCCTTATTATCAGCACTGATTCCATATACCGGTAATTTATATATATTGATTTGTTCCCTTGAAATCAATCACCTTGCCATGCCATTGTCGAGATAGAGTTCTCAAACTGAAATTATTAAACAAAATGAAGAAAAAGGTGATAGGAATAATTGGGTTTACCAGATTAAATCAAATATGAACCGAAAAGAGCACTTCCCTTGCCCAAAAATGTCATTGTCTAGATACAAGTGGTGTTCTCAAACTGAAATTATAAAAAATGGGGAACAAAATGAAGTGATTGAAATAATTACGATAACCAGATGGAATCAAATATGAACCGAAAAGAGCACTCTCCTTGCCAAACGACGCTAATGTCAAGATAGTGTTCTCAAACTGAAATTACAAATCAAACTGAAGAAAAGTGTGAGTAATAATTGTTTTTACCAGAGTAAATCAAATATGAACCGAAAAGAAGACATAGCTTGCCAAATATTTGTCAAGATAGTGTTCTCAAACAGAAACAAACACAATGCACACCTTTAAAACAACAGGTAGACAAGTAGAAAAGAAACAGAATCCATCCATCCATCCATCCATTTGTCTCCTTAAAAAAAACAAATAGCACTGGACACATTTCCCAGGCTATAATCCCTCAAAACAAATAAACCCCACTTCGTTCTGTTTTTGTTGTTATTTTTGGCATCACCGACCTTGCCAAAAGATGCCATTGTCAGGATGGTGTTCTCAAACTGAGCTCCTCGTAGGTCAGCTCCGTTCAGCATAGTGCCGTACAGGTTGGAGTCGGAGAGGTCAGCATTACGCAGATTAGCACTTCTCAAGTCGGCTCTGCTGATCTCTGCACCAATGATTTTACAGCTGCGAGACAGGTGTGTGTGTGTGTGTGTGTGTGGGGGGGGGGGGGGGGGTTGTGTGTATTTGAAAAAATGCAGTTTAAGACATGAAGGAAAGTGCTATAGAGGTTGGAGTCGGAGAGTTCAGCATTGCGTAGGTTAGCACTTCTCAAGTCGGCTCTGCTGATCTCAGCACCTATGATTTTGCAGCTGCGAGACAGGTGTGTGTGTGTGGTGTATTTGACAAAGTGCAGCCTAAAACATTTAACATAGTGGCATTTAGGTTGGAGTCGGAGAGTTCAGCATTGCGTAGGTTAGCACTTCTCAAGTCGGCTCTGCTGATCTCTGCACCTAAGATTTTACAGCTGCGAGACAGGTGTGTGTGTGTGTGTGTGGGGGGGGGGGGGGGGGGGGGGGGGGGGGGGGGGTTGTGTGTATTTGACAAAATACAGTTTAAGACATGAAAGTGCTTTAGAGGTTGGAGTTGGAGAGGTCAGAATTGCGTAGGTTAGCCCTTCTCTGCTGATCTCTGCAGGTTAGCACTTCTCTGCTGATCTCTGCACCTGCGAATTTGCAGGTACAGGACAGGTGTGTGTGTATGTGTGTGTGGTGGTGGTGGTGGGTATGTTTGCATTTGACAAAGTGCAGCTTAAGACATTAAGCATAGTGCTAAAGAGGTTAGCACTTCTCAAGTCGACTCTGCTGATCTCTGCGTCTGTGATTTTACAGCTGCGAGACAGGTGTGTGTGTGTTTGTGTGTGTGTTTGTGTGTGTGTGTGTGGTGGGGGGGGGGGGGGGTGCGTTTGTGTGTGTGGGGTATATTTGCCGAAGTGCAGCCCAAGACATTAAACATAGTGGCATTTAGGTTGGAGTTGGAGAGATCACATTGCGTAGGTTAGCACATCTCAAGTTGGCTCTGCTGATCTCTGCACCTGTGATTTTGCAGCTACAGGACAGGACAGGACATGTGTGTGTGTGTGGTGTATTTGACAAAGTGCAGCCTAAGACATTTAACATAGTGGCATTTAGAGAGTGGAGTTGGAGAGGTCAGCATTGCGTAGGTTAGCACTTCTCAAGTCGGCTCTGCTGATCTCTGCACCTGTGATTTTACAGCTGCGAGACGGGGGGGGGGGGGGGGGGGGTATGTGTGTATTTGACAGAGTGTAGCCTAAGACATTATACATAATGCCATAGAGGTTGGAGTCGGAGAGGTCAGCATTGCGCAGATTAGCACTTCTCTGCTGATCTCTGTACCTGTGCTTTTGCAGCTACAGGACAGGACAGGACAGGTGTGTGTGGTGTATTTGACAAAGTGCAGCCTAAGACATTTAACATAGTGGCATTTAGGTTGGAGTTGGAGAGATCACATTGCGTAGGTTAGCACATCTCAAGTTGGCTCTGCTGATCTCTGCACCTGTGATTTTGCAGCTACAGGACAGGACAGGACAGGTGTGTGTGTGTGGTGTATTTGACAAAGTGCAGCCTAAGACATTTAACATAGTGGCATTTAGGTTGGAGTTGGAGAGGTCAGCATTGCGTAGGTTAGCACTTCTCAAGTCGGCTCTGCTGATCTCTGCACCTGTGATTTTACAGCTGCGAGACGGGGGGGGGGGGGGGGGGGGGGGGGTATGTGTGTATTTGACAGAGTGTAGCCTAAGACATTATACATAATGCCATAGAGGTTGGAGTCGGAGAGGTCAGCATTGCGCAGATTAGCACTTCTCTGCTGATCTCTGTACCTGTGCTTTTGCAGCTACAGGACAGGACAGGACAGGTGTGTGTGGTGTATTTGACAAAGTGCAGCCTAAGACATTTAACATAGTGGCATTTAGGTTGGAGTTGGAGAGATCACATTGCGTAGGTTAGCACATCTCAAGTTGGCTCTGCTGATCTCTGCACCTGTGATTTTGCAGCTACAGGACAGGACAGGACAGGTGTGTGTGTGTGGTGTATTTGACAAAGTGCAGCCTAAGACATTTAACATAGTGGCATTTAGGTTGGAGTTGGAGAGGTCAGCATTGCGTAGGTTAGCACTTCTCAAGTCGGCTCTGCTGATCTCTGCACCTGTGATTTTACAGCTGCGAGACGGGTGGGGGGGGGGGGGGGGGGGGGGGGTATGTGTGTATTTGACAGAGTGGTAGCCTAAGACATTATACATAATGCCATAGAGGTTGGAGTCGGAGGAGGTCAGCATTGCGCAGATTAGCACTTCCTCTGCTGATCTCTGTACCTGTGCTTTTGCAGCTACAGGACAGGACAGGACAGGTGTGTGTGTGGTGTATTTGACAAAGTGCAGCCTAAGACATTTAACATAGTGGCATTAGGTCGGAGTTGGAGAGATCACATTGCGTAGGTTAGCACATCTCAAGTTGGCTTTGCTGATCTCTGCACCTGTGATTTTGCAGTTACAGGACAGGACAGGACAGGTGTGTGTGTGGTGTTGTGTATTTGACAAAGTGCAGCATAAAACTTTAACATAGTTGGTCCATAAGGTTGGGTGGAAGGAGGTCAGCATTGCGTCGGTCTAGACACTTCTCAAGTCGGCTATGCTGATCTCTGACACCTGTGATTTTACAGCTGAGAGACGGGGGGGGGGGGGGGGGGGGAAGGGTATGTGTGTATTCGACGTGGGGTGTATTGAAAAAGTTGCAGCCTAATACTTTAATCTAGTGGGCACTTGAGTTGAGTTGGGAGAAGGTCAGCTTGCGTAGGTTAGCACTCTCAAGTCGGCTCTGCGGATCTCTGCACCTGTGATTTACAGCTGCGAGCCGGGGGGGGGGGGGGGGGGGTATGTGTTATTTGACAAAAAAACATTGTCGCCTACGACATCTACATATGCCATATAGTTGGGTCGAGAGCAGCATTGCGCAGATTAGCAACTTCTCTGCTGATCTCGGTACCTGGCTTTTGGCAGCTACAGACAGACAAGGACAGGTTTGGTGTGGTGGTATTTGACAAGTGCAGCCTAAGACATTTAACATAGTGGCATTTAGGTCGGAGTTGGAGAGATCACATTGCGTAGGTTAGCACATCTCAAGTTGGCTTTGCTGATCTCTGCACCTGTGATTTTGCAGTTACAGGACAGGACAGGACAGGTGTGTGTGTGTGGTGTATTTGACAAAGTGCAGCCTAAGACATTTAACATAGTGGTATTTAGGTTGGAGTTGGAGAGGTCAGCATTGCGTAGGTTAGCACTTCTCAAGTCGGCTCTGCTGATCTCTGCACCTGTGATTTTACAGCTGCGAGACGGGGGGGGGGGGGGGGGGGGGTATGTGTGTATTCGACAGAGTGTAGCCTAAGACATTATACATAATGCCATAGAGGTTGGAGTCGGAGAGGTCAGCATTGCGCAGATTAGCACTTCTCTGCTGATCTCTGTACCTGTGCTTTTCCAGCTACAGGACAGGACAGGACAGGTGTGTGTGGTGTATTTGACAAAATGCAGCCTAAGACATTTAACATAGTGGCATTTAGGTTGGAGTTGGAGAGATCACATTGCGTAGGTTAGCACATCTCAAGTTGGCTCTGCTGATCTCTGCACCTGTGATTTTGCAGCTACAGGACAGGACAGGACATGTGCGTGTGTGGGGTGTATTTGACAAAGTGCAGCCTAAGACATTTAACATAGTGGCATTTAGGTTGGAGTTGGAGAGGTCAGCATTGCGTAGGTTAGCACTTCTCAAGTCGGCTCTGCTGATCTCTGCACCTGTGATTTTACAGCTGCGAGACGGGGGGGGGGGGGGGGGGGGGGTATGTGTGTATTTGACAGAGTGTAGCCTAAGACATTATACATAATGCCATAGAGGTTGGAGTCAGAGAGGTCAGCATTGCGCAGATTAGCACTTCTCTGCTGATCTCTGTACCTGTGCTTTTGCAGCTACAGGACAGGACAGGACAGGTGTGTGTGTGTGGTGTATTTGACAAAGTGCAGCCTAAGACATTTAACATAGTGGCATTTAGGTTGGAGTTGGAGAGATCACATTGCGTAGGTTAGCACATCTCAAGTTGGCTCTGCTGATCTCTGCACCTGTGATTTTGCAGCTACAGGACAGGACAGGACAGGTGTGTGTGTGTGGTGTATTTGACAAAGTGCAGCCTAAGACATTTAACATAGTGGTATTTAGGTTGGAGTTGGAGAGGTCAGCATTGCGTAGGTTAGCACTTCTCAAGTCGGCTCTGCTGATCTCTGCACCTGTGATTTTACAGCTGCGAGACGGGGGGGGGGGGGGGGGGGGGGTATGTGTGTATTTGACAGAGTGTAGCCTAAGACATTATACATAATGCCATAGAGGTTGGAGCCGGAGAGGTCAGCATTGCGCAGATTAGCACTTCTCTGCTGATCTCTGTACCTGTGCTTTTCCAGCTACAGGACAGGACAGGACAGGTGTGTGTGGTGTATTTGACAAAATGCAGCCTAAGACATTTAACATAGTGGCATTTAGGTTGGAGTTGGAGAGATCACATTGCGTAGGTTAGCACATCTCAAGTTGGCTCTGCTGATCTCTGCACCTGTGATTTTGCAGCTACAGGACAGGACAGGACATGTGTGTGTGTGTGGTGTATTTGACAAAGTGCAGCCTAAGACATTTAACATAGTGGCATTTAGGTTGGAGTTGGAGAGGTCAGCATTGCGTAGGTTAGCACTTCTCAAGTCGGCTCTGCTGATCTCTGCACCTGTGATTTTACAGCTGCGAGACGGGGGGGGGGGGGGGGGGGGGGGGGGGTATGTGTGTATTTGACAGAGTGTAGCCTAAGACATTATACATAATGCCATAGAGGTTGGAGTCAGAGAGGTCAGCATTGCGCAGATTAGCACTTCTCTGCTGATCTCTGTACCTGTGCTTTTGCAGCTACAGGACAGGACAGGACAGGTGTGTGTGTGTGGTGTATTTGACAAAGTGCAGCCTAAGACATTTAACATAGTGGCATTTAGGTTGGAGTTGGAGAGATCACATTGCGTAGGTTAGCACATCTCAAGTTGGCTCTGCTGATCTCTGCACCTGTGATTTTGCAGCTACAGGACAGGACAGGACAGGTGTGTGTGTGTGGTGTATTTGACAAAGTGCAGCCTAAGACATTTAACATAGTGGCATTTAGGTTGGAGTTGGAGAGGTCAGCATTGCGTAGGTTAGCACTTCTCAAGTCGGCTCTGCTGATCTCTGCACCTGTGATTTTACAGCTGCGAGACGGGGGGGGGGGGGGGGGGGGTGTGTGTGTATTTGACAGAGTGTAGCCTAAGACATTATACATAATGCCATAGAGGTTGGAGTCGGAGAGGTCAGCATTGCGCAGATTAGCACTTCTCTGCTGATCTCTGTACCTGTGCTTTTGCAGCTACAGGACAGGACAGGACAGGTGTGTGTGGTGTATTTGACAAAGTGCAGCCTAAGACATTTAACATAGTGGCATTTAGGTTGGAGTTGGAGAGATCACATTGCGTAGGTTAGCACATCTCAAGTTGGCTCTGCTGATCTCTGCACCTGTGATTTTGCAGCTACAGGACAGGACAGGACATGTGTGTGTGTGTGGTGTATTTGACAAAGTGCAGCCTAAGACATTTAACATAGTGGCATTTAGGTTGGAGTTGGAGAGATCACATTGCGTAGGTTAGCACATCTCAAGTTGGCTCTGCTGATCTCTGCACCTGTGATTTTGCAGCTACAGGACAGGACAGGACAGGTGTGTGTGGTGTATTTGACAAAGTGCAGCCTAAGACATTTAACATAGAGGCATTTAGGTTGGTGTTGGAGAGGTCAGCATTGCGTAGGTTAGCACTTCTCAAGTCGGCTCTGCTGATCTCTGCACCTGTGATTTTACAGCTGCGAGACGGGGGGGGGGGGGGGGGGGGGGGGGGGGGGGGGTATGTGTGTATTTCACAGAGTGTAGCCTAAGACATTATACATAATGCCAGAGAGGTTGGAGTCGGAGAGGTCAGCATTGCGCAGATTAGCACTTCTCTGCTGATCTCTGTACCTGTGCTTTTGCAGCTACAGGACAGGACAGGACAGGTGTGTGTGTGTGGTGTATTTGACAAAGTGCAGCCTAAGACATTTAACATAGTGGCATTTAGGTTGGAGTTGGAGAGGTCAGCATTGCGTAGGTTAGCACTTCTCAAGTCGGCTCTGCTGATCTCTGCACCTGTGATTTTACAGCTGCGAGACGGGGGGGGGGGGGGGGGGGGGGTTATGTGTGTATTTCACAGAGTGTAGCCTAAGACATTATACATAATGCCATAGAGGTTGGAGTCGGAGAGGTCAGCATTGCGCAGATTAGCACTTCTCTGCTGATCTCTGTACCTGTGCTTTTGCAGCTACAGGACAGGACAGGACAGGTGTGTGTGTGTGGTGTATTTGACAAAGTGCAGCCTAAGACATTATACATAGTGGCATTTAGGTTGGAGTTGGAGAGGTCAGCATTGCGTAGGTTAGCACATCTCTGCTGATCTCTGCACCTGTGATTTTGCAGCTACAGGACAGGGGTGTGCGTGTGTGTGGTGTGTGTGTGTGTGTGTGTGTGTGGGGTGGGGGGGGTATGTGTATTTGCCTAAGTGTAGCCTAAGACATTAAGCATAGTGCCATAGAGGTTGGAGCCGGAGAGGTCAGCATTGCGCAGATTAGAACATCTCTGCTGATCTCTGCACCTGTGATTTTGCAGCTACAGGACCTTGGTGTGTGTGTGTGTGGTGTGCGTGTGTGTGTGTGTGTGTGTGTGTGGGGGGGGGGGGGGTATGTGTATTTGCCTAAGTGTAGCCTAAGACATTAAGCATAGTGCCATAGAGGTTGGAGTCGGAGAGGTCAGCATTGCGTAGGTTAGCACATCTCTGCTGATCTCTGCACCTGTGATTTTGCAGCTACAGGACATGGGTGGGTGGGTGGGGGGGTATTTGACAAAATGCAGCCTGACACTAAGCATAGTGCCATAGAGGTTGGAACCGGAGAGGTCAGCATTGCGTAGGTTAGCACTTCTCAAGTCAACTCTGCTGATATCTGTGTTCGCGATTTTTCAGCTGCAGGACGGACCGACAAACAGACAGGGGTGGGAATGGGGTGGGCTATGTGTGTGGGGTATATGTAGGGAACAGCAATACAATATGATGCCAGCAGTCAGACTAGGCTAAAGTTACCATTTATATACAATATCATATGATGCGATTGTTATGATATCATATGATGCGATTGTTATGATATCATATGATATCATTGTCGCCTTTGGTCAACATCATATGATATTCCCAGTGTTCTTTTTTACGGCGACGCGTCGCCACTGCGTCGCCCACCCGTCGTGGCTGGGCGACGCATGGGTTTGGATAAACTAGTCACAATTGGCCTTCCCTCGCCCACGAAGCTACAGAAGGCCATTGGCCAATTGTTTTTAGTCCCTAAGGACCCCCTAAATCTGCGCCCGCCGGCCTAACTGTAAAGGGGTGGCGCTTTGTGCCGCACACTACAAAATCCGGTGGGCTACTCAACGTTTCTGAAATCAGGTTTGAGTAGCACACTCTGGTGGGCTACTCAACTTTTCTGAAATCAGGCTTAGCCCACCCGGCTACAGAACCTTGCCTAGAAAAATCTGAAATAAAAAACACTGGATATGCCTGTCCATACATATGACACATACGGATACATCCATGATGAAGCATTGCTTGGGTCAGATGGATGCAGGTCCCTACTTATGGGTCAGTATGGGCACAGATGGATATACCAGCCACTGTTTGTTTTTTGGGCTACGTGTAGCAGCTTCTAGGAAGCTCCTTTCACCCGCCTATGGGCCAAATCTGAAGCTAGCTAGTGCCTCTGAAAGCTAGCATGACAGGCATTGCAATGCAGCTATAATCCTTGGCCTCGAATCAGTCGCTGCCTATCAGAGCTGGGTGCAAGCTGCTATGCGTAGCCTGAACAAGTCCTAGGCATAGCACAGTATAGGGCGGAGCGCAAAGCGCGGAGCCCCGGGAGGTTTGGTGGGCAGCACGTCTACTGTTTGTTTTTTGGGCTACGCGTATCAGCTTCTAGGAAGCTCCTTTCACCCACCTTTGGGCCCAACCTGAAGCTAGCTAGTGCCTCTGAAAGCATATAGCATGACAGGCATTCCAATGCAGCTTTACTCCTTGGCCTCGAATCAGTCGCTGCCTAACAGAGCTGGGTGGAAGCTGCTGTGCGTAGCCCGAACAAGAGCTAGGCATAGCACGGTATAGGACTGAGCGCAAAGCGCGGAGCCCCAGGGGTTCGGGGGGCAGCACGTCGCACTAGGGTTGCACTGGGCTTCACTGGGTTTGCACTGAGTCGCTCAATTATAAAATACAAAACACTGGTGCAACCAGGGGGTAGTGAGAAAGTTGTTTTCACATACCTATGTCGGAAGTTTTTATAATCTGCCCCCCCCCCCCCCCCCACCCACCCACCCACAAAAAACCATATCTACCGGGGTGCAACTTACTTTTCACAGCTAGCATCATTCATGAGGACACTGTGGGAGTCGGGGGGGTCGGGGTGCAGCACGTCGCTCTGGGGTCGCACCTAGTCCTTCAATTATAAAATACAAAACACTGGTGCAACTTACTTTTCGCAGTTTGCATCATTCATGAGGACACCGGACAGCACCTTCTTGCCGAGATCAAGATTGGAGAAGTCACATCCCTGGGTTGTATGAAATAAGAGGGTGTTAGGTGTGGGCAACCATGTTGATGGTGGTGTTGGTGCTGGTGTTGGTGGTGTTGGTGGTGATGATGGTGGTGGTGATGGCAGCCGTGTTGATAGTGCTGGTGATGGCAGCCGTGTTGATGGTGGTGGTGATGGCAGACGTCTTGATGGTGCTGGTGGTGATGGCAGCCTTGTTGATGGTCGTGGTGATGGCAGCCGTGTTGAAAGTGGTGTTGATGATGGTGTTGATGGTGATCAAAGTGGTGTTGGTTTGTATGGTCTTGGTGTTTGTGTTGGCGACGGTGTAGGCGTTGTTGTTAGCGGCGGCGGCAGTGGTGGTGGTCCCCTGGAGCACTGTTTTTTTCCGGTTTCGTGCAGCAGCTTCTAGGTAGCTCCCCCAACCAACCAGTGGGCTACACTCAATGATTCCAGCAGTGCTAGAAAACTAAGAATGGCAGCTTAAAGGTGAGCTAGGTTGCATACGGTTTGACTAGGTAGCCAGGAAAGACAGTTGCCCAGAAGCTGCTGCTTGTAGCTGAAATGAACAAACCTATGCAGCGTCGCAAGCGACGCGGAAAATTGACGGAGTTTGCTGGAAACAGAACGACAGGTGGCGACGGACTGGACCTGACCGAAGCCAGTTAGTTATGAGACAGTTGGCTGACGTGTCAGCCTTCAATTGTTTTGTCGCACAGACAGACAACGGGGTGAATATGGGGCTCCCGCCCCCTAAGAGGGGGGCTCCACCAAAAATCGGCTGTAAATGATCAGCAGTACACACAATTTTTCTGTAAATGATGAGCGGTGCACACAGATCAGCTGTTAATGATCAGCAGTACAAAAATTGGCTGTTAATTATCAGCAGTACACACAAATCAGCTGTTAATGATCAGCAGTACATAAAAGTGGCTGTAAATGATCAGCAGTACACCAAAAAATCAGTGATGATCAGCAGTGCACAAAAAACAACTGTTAATGATCTGGATTTTGAAAATAATTCCTGTTCTTGTCTTCCTGGTTGGCCCCAGTGCAAGCAAGCGGGCAGGCCCCCTCAACCTCACGCCTCAAAATAAGGCATACTTCAAAAAAAAAATCCTGCTACTGCAAGCTGTCCTAGGACTCACCCTTACGTCTACCTCGGCCTCGATTGCCCCTCCTGCAAAGCAAGAGCAAGTTCACAATTTTTGAAATGTCACAGTGGAATTGGTGGTTGGCCCCAGTGCAAGCACACGGGCTGGCCCCTCCAACCTCCCGCCTTCAGGCGTACTATTTATTTATTCAGTTGAAATGTAACAAGTTTGTCGGAGTGGGTGGGTGGATGGGAGCTGGTGGGTGGGTAGGTAAGTGGGTGTGGAGTGTGGTGTGGTGTGGCGAGCTAAGATGTGCAAATGGTGTATACCAGCCAACTTCCACAATGTGGCTGCGTGTTTGCCTTAGTGCGTGCCTGCTGTCTGGCTGGCTGTGTCTATGGCTGTGTGTGTGGAAGGAGGGGGAGGGGCGATCAACAAGTGGTGACTGACCATAGGACACCTCCATTGAAAAACATTGCCTGAGTGTGTGGCTGTGTGTGTGGCTGTGAGTTTTGCTGTGTGTGGCTGTGTGTGGCTGTGTGTGTGGAAGGAGGAGGAGAGGCGAGCAACAAGTGGTGACTAACCTTGGGACATCTCCATTGAAAACTACATGTACGTGTGTGTGGCTGTGCGTGTGGCTGTGTGTGTGGAAGGAGGCAGTGCATGGAAGGAAGCAGAAGGGCGCGCAACAAGTGGTAACTAACCTCCGGCCACCTCCAGTGAGAATTTGGCCCTGGTGTTGGCAAACTTGTCAAATGATGCGATCGAACACCTGCAGCACAATGGGGTAGTGGAGGGGAATGTTTTCAATATTTACATTTGTGTTAGAAAAATAATGTTTTCGACATTTATATTTCGTTCGTTCAGGTTGGGCCCCAGCCAGACTCAAGCCAGACCTGCAAAAACTCATACAACTTCTCAAAACCCAACCAGACCTCTGACTGCCTTCATCTCTGGCGCAATAAATCGTAAAAATACGCCTGATCTGCGTATGTGCATCTCAGAATGGTGCGGACACGGTCAATTCATTATGTGCCTCTTTTTTTTGAATCAAAAACCACGAGGTCAGATGAAATGAGAAATGATGTTCCAAATGTGTACAAGAAAAAAGGTGGTGGAATAATTTGTCAAGCGGAGGCTACTCAATTAGGACTTGCACGAGCAGTTTTTGGTACGAAACGTTTGCCATATGACGTGTTAGTGAACCTGCCTGAAAATGAGGACGAGGAGGGGAAACAGTTTTGGGCTTCACGTACCGGTAGATAATAATTTCTTCTTTTCTATTTAAATTAGACGTGAACCTGTGTGAGCAATAACAACTACCAGGGATGAATTTACTGATTTTAGTCTATACCGCAAAAAGATGAAACTCCTAATTATTTTTGTACAGCTGGTCACACTCAAGGAATCATGTACCCGCATCACTATAAGCAAGAGGGGGAGAAACGGAATAGGGGTTTACGTGTCGGTATCTCCATAAGTGCCTAAGTCCTAAAACGCCCTAAGTTGAATCGCTATAGTGATTCAAGGTCCTACACGAGCCCAACTGCTCGGAGTTGAATTCTGAGTATATCATATTGTTCGTAAGTGCGTCAGCTAGGCGCGCACCTTATTTCTGTTCGCATTCCCATCTAGCCGCGAGCAGCCCAGCTCGGGAGGCCGGCTGGCAGTACACGAGATGTACAAAAAGCTTGAACCGACTTCAACGAGATCGCGATACGGGATCGCGCGAGCTCCCGTGACTGAAGTTTTCGCGGGATGAAAGGAGTATCGAACCCCTACCACAAGGTCGGAGGCTGCGCTTCAGCCTCGGCCTCGGAATATACTGGAAAATACAAGTCGAAAATTCACCCCCCAGACCCAATTCCACCTCTCAACTTGAGATTTCACCCCCCATTCCTAAATACAAATCTCGCTTCAGATGTGGTCGTTAAAAGAAAAGTTTTTTTTTTTTGAAAAGTGTAATTTGAAATTTGAAAAACTTTTGTTTTGTTTTCAGTTATGCTACATGCTATCAAGCAAAAACTGAAGCTCAGAATGATGCAAATGAGTCTAGGCAGCTACGTACATGAGTTAGGACACCCACGAAATGCAAATTAACAGTGAGTTTTGGCTCTGTGTACTTCTGTACCGCCTGTACGCTACATCCCACAACCTGCCATCACCATGACATGTACAGGAAGGTGTGAGCTGTAGGACTACCTACTTTTTATTTTAATGGAATTTGTTTTGAGCGCGATAGACCTTGTATCATCTTTATACAAAAGGTGATTCAACTTAGGGAAGCCCATAGTTAAGAAATTAGCATGTTTCACTTGACCTGGTTCCCACCAATTGAGCAAACCCAAATTTGAGTATTTTTACATATTGACCTGATGCGGATGGGCAACTTTATGCCAAAAAATATTTGTCTTTGGACTGGAGGCCATAGGCTAAAACCAATCAATTCATGCTCACCAAGACTTAGGCACCTATCGAGTTAGATAATATATTTATGCTCAACAAGAATTTATTATTTTCTTGATAAATAATATGTTATATATAACAATGCAAGTACCGGGAATGAACTTTCTGATTTTATTCTATCTCCATAGGTGCCTAAGTCTGAAAACGCCCTAAGTCGATACAAGAATGTGATACTGAGCCGTACATGGCCCAAACTGCTCGGAATCGAATTCTGTCAGGCTCATATTGTTCCCGACGGTGTCAGCTATGCGGGCAGCTACTTATCGTGCGCGTTCGCATCTGGTCGCGAGCAGCCTTGTTCGGCAGGCCGGTGGCAGTACGTCAGATGTGCGATAATTAGTGATACAAATCCAGATCGCGTCAGATACGAGGCCGCGCGAGCTATTCCGAAGAAAGGTACCTCGGGACGAAAGGCTTATCGAACCCCTGTTACAAGGTCGGAGGCTGCGCTTCAGCCTTGGCCTCGGAATCTACTGAAGTAGCTGTACATCTCAAGATTTCACCTCCCAGTGGCCTACCACACCATGGCTCAGGATTAGTGTGTGTTTTCAACGATCTACCCCAAATCAAAAACTGAGTTCAGATGTGGATGTTTGAAGACAAATTAAAAAAATGTTTGTTTTTTTAATTTATTTTCAAAAACTATTTGAATTTTGAATTTTGAATATTCGAAAAAAATAAAAAGTTATTCTGCATTCTATATCTTGAGATAGAGCAAAACCTAGGCCCAAAATGTTTAAATTCAGGCTGTGCAACTCTGACCTAGACTTAGGACACCCACGAAATGTAAATAATCAGTGTTTTGGGGGTCCGTACTCAACTGTACTGCCTGTGTACTGCCTTCCAAGACCTTCCGTATCAACTACTGGTAGGGAAAGACATTACACAGCATTTGTACCCAGTGTTCTTTTAAAATGGCTTGTTTCAGTCGCGAAAGGCTCCGTATCACTTCCTACGTAAAACCCGTATCGACTTAGGGAACCCCATAGTAACAAATTAGCATGTTTCACTTGACCTGGTCCCCACCATTTGAGAAACCCAAATCCGAGTATTTGTGTGTTGAACTGATGTGGTTGGGCAACTTATTAGCAAAAAATCTTTGTTTTTGGACTTGAGGGCATAGGCTCAATCCATCCGTATCACTGAGGGTCTGACTTAGGCACCTATGGAGATAATGCAAAAATGAAACTCGAAATCATTTTTACAGGTGGTCAAAATCATAAATCATTCACCAGCAGCATAAATAAAGTGCAGAAGAGGAGGGGAATACAACAAATAAATGTGTTATATTATTTCAGTTTGCGCTGCAGGCATTATAGACCCAAGGGCACGGCGTGTTTGGCTACCAACCTTGCAAATGCATCATTCAGTGCAGTATACAAATTAAAAACAGTCAACTATGAAGCTGACTCAGATGAAATAAATCATGGTGTTACAAATTTGGCCTTATATACTTGTGTAAAAGTAAAAGACGGGGGGAAAATTGGTCAAGCAGAAACTATGAAGCTGACTCAGATGAAATAAATCATGGTGTTACAAATTTGGCCTTATATACTTGTGTAAAAGTAAAAGACGGGGGGAAAATTGGTCAAGCAGAAACTATGAAGCTGACTCAGATGAAATAAATCATGGTGTTACAAATTTGGCCTTATATACTTGTGTAAAAGTAAAAGACGGGGGGAAAATTGGTCAAGCAGAAGCTTTTAAATTAGGACTTGCACAAGCAATTTGTGAAATGACAAATTTGCCAAATGATGTGATAGTGCACGTGCACCACAATGAAGTCGAGGGGGGGGAACGGTTTAGGGCTGTACGTAGATACTATATTTATGCCTGATAATAATTCATTAAATTGTTTAGATAAGTTAGATGTGAACCTATGTGAACAATACAACTACCGGTAATGAATTTACTGAGTTTTGTCTACTGCAAAAAAAAAAACGAAATTATGTGTTTACAGCTGGTCAAAGTCAGGAATCGTGCACATGCATCACAATGAGGACAAGGGGGGGGGGGGGGGGGGGGGGGGGACGGGTAAGGGCTTTATGTACATACCATATTTATGCCCGATTATAATTTCTTTATTTTCTAGATAAATTAGGTGTTCACAATAAAACTACTGGTTCTGATTTTAGTCTAATGCAAACAAATGAAACTCGAAATCATTTTTTAAAGCTGGTCAAAATCAATTACGCTCGTTAAACTTGGAACACAGTGAGGTAGAGGATGTGAAACAGTCTAGGACATTACGTCACATAATATTAAATGACATTACATTACATAGCATAGCATTACATATAACATTACATAACACTACACTACATTACATAGCATTACAATACGTTACATTACATTACATTACATTACATAACACTACACTACATTACATAGCATTACAATACGTTACATTACATTACATTACATTACATTACATAACACTACACTACATTACATAGCATTACAATACGTTACATTACATTACATTACATTACATTACATAGCATAACATTACGTTACATAACATAACATAACAAAACATTACATAACGTTACATAGCATTGCATAACATTGCATAGCATTATATTACATTGTCATAGGTAAGCCAGTGTTGACCCAATCCCACACCACAACTTCGGAGGTTTTTCAAACTTGTCTCTGTTATAGCAATTCAGGTGATGATATGGATTGGGGGTTTCATAACATTTTGTAGGTCGTAGTTCATTCCTCAAATTTGAGAATTTGGCCTGAGAATTTTGAAGACATTTTGACCTGAGAATCGAGAATTCTGAGGATTATCGAAAAAATTGCCTGAAAACGTTGAGGTTCAAACTACAAACTGCGAGCTATGAGTACCAAATCCAAATCATGTGCTGAATTGATATAATCGACATAATTAGGAGTTATTTGGATGGGCCAGTGCTGAGTCAAGAGCAACCCGCGTCATGATATGATTGGAGAGGATAAGACTGGGCATGCTTTTGTTTTCTTTTGTTTGGTCTGGTCTGCTTTTTTTTGTTTAGGTTGTTCCGGGGTTGTTCTGCTTTTTTTTCTTCTGTTTGGTCTGGTCTGCTTTGTTTGTTCTAATCCGCTTTGGTTTTGTTTTTATTTGTTGTGTTTGAAATTGTCTGGTCTGGTCAGATTTGATTTCGTTTTCTTGTGTTTGGTCTGGTCTGGTCTGGCTTGCTTTTGATTTGTTTGGTTTGGTCTGGTCTGGTCTGCTTTTGTTTCGTTTTGTTTTGCTTGGTCTGGTCTGGACTGCTTTGGTTTGGTCTGGTCCGCTTTGGTTTAGTTTTGTTTGGTCTGGTCTGGTATGATTTTGTTTTGTTCTGCTTTGCTCGGTCTGGTCTGCTTTGGTTTGGTACTTAGGTCTGGTCCGCTTTTGTTTTGTTTTGGTCTGGACTGCTTTGGTTTGGTTTGTGAACATGGTATATCAGCATTCACGCTGCTCACAGTCTACCACGAGTATCATCAGCACTTCTACGTCACACTCCCGCGTACAATGTAATCACAGGGCAGGGCAGGGATCTACCTGCCAGGTGTTTCGATAGGTGGAGGGCGAGCATACGCTGGGGCCGATCCTGAGCACCCGATGATGATGGCAGCTGTGGCAGCGGCAATGCGAGCTGGCACCGCTGCGAATGATTCAGATGCTGGCTTGGCTGACGCGCGGGCGCATCGGGAGGTCATGGGCGAGCCGAGCATGGTGATCGAAAAAAAACGGAGGGCAACTGAAAGCTTGGATGCGAGGGCTGAGACAGTATGCGTGCAGGTGGGCAGGAGAGGATTGAAACACGAAGGCGGTAAGGTAGACCTCGATGTAAGGCGGTAAGGCAAGATAAGACCTAGATGAGGATGTCCGAGGTAATAGGTAGTCAATGAGGTGGAAGATACTCACATCAGGAGTAACGTAGTGCGTGGACTGAGGTGCATGGCAGGAGCGATGACCTGGCATTCACGGGCCTGCCAAAGGTACGCACCCGGTGTCCAACCCCTGCCCCGCCCTGCCCCCGGGCCCTGCCCCTGCCCGCCCCCGCCCCTGCCCCTGCTCGCACAGCTCGGACGATAACCAGGGCAAACGTTTCCCGGTGAAACCTAGTGGATGAGCTGTAAAACGTATCATACTAACGTGCTGGGGTTCCTATTATATACCAAACTTATAAGAAGAGATGTGTTGCCCATTTGTATGTTAGCACATAGCAGTCTGTACCAGTCTGGTAAGAGTGTGGCTACTTATCTATGCCTATCTTCACCTACATGTTACCTTGGCGGGGGGGTGGCTTGGTCTGGTGGTGGCATCGTCTCTTCGCCGGATTCGACAAATGCTCTTTCTCCCTCCTCGCCATTTCAATCCGAGGCGAGGATAGGTGCGCATGTTTGTCGGGAGAATCTTTTTCGCTGATAATTTCAGACCCATTCAGACAATTTTGGTTTCTACCACTTCGCTTTCCGATCTGTCGTTGCTGCAACCCGCCAGATTTGTTCCACCTGCTTTTCTGCCAGGCGGTCCTTTGTATTCCTCGAATGTTCTCAATGGCTAGGCCACGAGTTTTCTAAATGGCAAGGCTACGACCTCAATTACCCCCAGAATCATTGGCACCAATATCCACTCGTCCAGCAATCCATCGTAATTGGCGGTCTTAATGAACGAAAGACAGATCGCAAAGTGCGAGCCAGAATCAAGCATAATGGGGTACCCTGCTTCGCATGCAGCTGAGACAACTCACAAACCACCGCACACCACACACACAACCAACAACAAACACAAAACCTACACACACACAACACAACCACCCACCACACACCTCACACCACACCACCACACCGTCACACACCACACCACATCCACACCACACCACCCACGCCTCACCCATCCACCCCACACCAAACCACACACACACCCACCATCCACACACACCCACACCACACATACCATACGACAACACCAAAACGGACACACAAATCCACAAACAAAACAACACGGACATGGCTTCTTTCTTTGGTGTACGCCACGCCAGCACCACACCACCGCACACACCACACCAAACCACACCACGCCCACCACACCAAACACACCACACCCACACCACAAAACAACAAAGCCAGCACGACAAGCCACGGCACACCACACCTAACCACACCACACCCCACACCACACCACACAACACCTCACCACGCACACTTCACAACACTCAAACACCACGCAACCACCACACCACACCACCACCAACACCACACCACACCATACCACACCACACCACACCGCACCCACACCACAACCACACCACACCCACACCACACCCAAACCCACAACGCATCACCACACACACCACACCACACCACACCACACCACACCACACCAAAACCTTACCACATCACACCAAACCACACACACCACACCACACACACCATACCACAAAAACACACCAAACAGCATACACCAAGCCTGCACAACACCACACCACACCAAACCACACCACACAACACCACACCACGCACACCACACACACCGACTCACCACACCACACCACACCACACCACCACAACGCCCACACCACAGATGTCACACGACTCACCACACCACACCTCACCACACCACACCTCACCACACACACCACACCACAACCACACCACACCACACCACACATACCTCCAAACTCACCCACGCCTCAGCCACACAAAGTACACCACACCACACCCCACACATCATCACACCACACCACACCACACCACACCACACCACACCACACCACACAACACCACACCTCGCACACCACACCACACCACACCTCACCACACCACACCACACCACACCTACCACACCGCACCGCCCACAGCACCACACCACACCAAACCATCACAACGCATCATTCACACCACACCACACCACACCACACCAAACCTTAAACACATCACACCACAACACACCACACACACCACACCAACATCAACACAAACACACACCCATACCACACCAAACCACACCAAACAGCCTACACCACGCAACCTAACAACACCACACCACACCAAACCACACCACACCACCAATCACACACCACGCCACACCACACCTCACCACGCCACACCACACCACACACCCACACCAACCACACCACACCAAACCACGCCACACACCACACCTCACCACGCCGCACCACACCCACACCTACCCACACCACACATCAACACACAACACACCACACCACACCCTCACCACACCACACCACACCACACCACACCACACCAAACCACACCAGCGCCACGCCTCACCACACCACACACAAACCACACACCAACCACAACACACACCATTCCATACGACAACACAAAAGTGACGACAAATCCCACTAAAACAAAACGGACATGGTACGCACGCCACACCACACCACTACACACCACACCAAACCAACACCACACCGCACCACAACACACCACACCACACCACACCGCACCACACCACACGCACCACACCACACACACCCACCACACCACACCACACAACCGAAAACCACACCAGCCGCACCACACCACACATCACCACACGAAACACCCCCAGGACACCACACCACACCACAACCAACCGCTACCACAACCAAAACCACACCAGCCACCACACCACCACCAAACACACCACACCACACCACACCGCGCAAACCACACCACACAGCACAGCACAACACCACACCCACACCAACCGACACACGAACCGTCACAGCACCAAACCACACCAAACAACAACCACACCACACACACCACGACCACACCACACCAAACCGTAAACCACACCACACCACACCACAACACACCATACCACACAAAACCCAACCAAACAGCCTACACCACGCACTCACCACACACAACACAAATCCAACCACACCACACCCACCAACACCACACAAACCACACCACCCACACCACACCCACATCACACATCCACAACGCCTCTCTCACCACACCCCACAACTCACAACCACCACCTCACCACACAACACCACACCACAACCTCACCGAAACACACCACACCCACACCACACACGACAGACCACGCACCGACCACGCTCACCACACCAACCACACCAAACTCACACCACACCACCCCACCATCCACACCACACACACCATACCATATGACAACACAAAGCGACACAAATCACCACAAAAACAACACGACATGCTACGCCACGCCCACACCCACCACTACACACCAAACCAAACAACACCACACCTCACCACCACCACACCACACCACACCACACCACACAACACACCAACACCACACAATACACACAACGCCACGCCACGCCCACGAAACGCCACACCACACCACAAACTACCAACACCACACTCACCACACCACACCACACCACACCACACCTCCGCAACAAAGCCCACACCTAACACACCTCAAACAACAGGCCACACCAACACTCACACCACACCGCACCTACCACACCACACCACACCACACCTTGGACCGCAACCCACACCGCACCGCACAAAACACCACACCCACAACACAACACACGCAACGACACAACGCAGCACCACACCACACCACACCAACCAACCACACCATCCACCACACCACATCCGAAACCGGACCACAGCACACCACACCTACACAACACCACACCACACCCACACCACACCATACCAAACCACACCACACTGACAAACAGCCTAAACCACGACCTTCACACACCACACCCACACACACCACACCACACCAGACCCAGGACCACACCACACCCACACCACACACCACACCACGCCACGCCACGCCACGCCACACACACCATCACCACACCACACCCACACCACACCACACCACACCACACCACGCCACACTCACCCCAAAAAACCACGTCCACACCACACCTCCCTCACCTCAACCACACCACACCATACCACACACACCGGCACCGCACCACACCACACAACACCCACCACACCAACCCACAGAACGCTGACCCACCACACCAGCACCACACCCACCACACCACACCACACCTCACCACACCAAAACACACCACACACCACACCACACCACACCACACCACACACTCTTACCACATCACCCTTACACACCACACAACACCAGCACCACACCACACCACCCACACCACACCACACCACATCTCAACCACGCCTGACCACACCACACCACACCACACCTCACCTCATCTCACCTCACCACACCATACCACACCAACCGCACACCACCACACCACACCACCCACACCAAAGCCACACAACGCGCACCACACCATCACCACACCACCCACACCACACCACTACCGCACCATAACAACACCACACCACACCACGCCACACACACTACCACACCACACCACACCACACCACACCAAACCGTACCACAGCACACCGTTAACACACCACAACACACACACCACACCACAGCCAACAACACACCACACCACACCACACCACATATCACACGCCTGCACCACACCACACACACCACACACCACCACACCACACACAACACACATCACCACGCAACACCACAACCTAAGCCACAACCAACACAACCACACCACAAACCCCCTCACCACACCCACACCACACCACCCACCACCACACCACACCATCCCACAACCTACGACCACACACACAATCACACAACAAACACACATACGCACACCACACCTACCCACCACCGCACCAACCACGACATCACCACACCAAACCACACCACCCCACACACACACACAGCCACGACCACGACAACAGCTCCACACCACAATCACACATACACACACCACACCACCACACCTACGCTCACCACACCACACACCCTACACCACACCACACCAGCACCAACACCCATGCCCACTACCAACAACGACCGAAGCACATGACGACCAGACACCGCATCATCACCACACCGACACACCATACCACACACCAACACAACCAACGCCCACCACCCACACCACACCAGCCACCACACCCACACAACACACCACACCAAACCTACCACAAACCACGACACCAACCACCACCCAAACCGACCACACGCAACAGTCACCGCCTCACCACACCACACCACACACACACCACACCACAACACCCACACACAGCCGACACCCTAGCACACACCACGCACACCACACCACACCACACCACACACACCCGACGCCTACACCACGTCACCACCCCCAAACCACACCCACAACCACTCACCACACCACACACACACCACACCACAACACCACACCACACAAACACAAACCCACACCTACACCGACACCACACCACTGACACCACACCACAGCCACCCCACCAATCTAACAACACAACGCACAACAGCATACCACACAATACCAAATCACACAACCCCACGAACCCACCACACCACCACCCACACTCAACCAAACCACACAACGCCTCACACACCCACACCACACCACACCACACAACACCACACAACAACACCCACCAAAACCACACCAAAGAAACACCACACCACCACAACCAACACAACCACACCAACCGCCACCCCCCACCACCCACCACAAACACCACATCCCAACCCACACCACACCCCAACACACCACACCCAACCCAAACACACCAACCAGACACAAACAAAACCACACCAACAGCACAACACCACACACCACACATCACCACACCTGACCACACCACACCACACCACACACAAAACACCACACCACACCAACACGCCACACCACACACACCACAACACCCAAACCACACCACACCACACACCACACCACACCACACCACACCACCCAACCACACACACACAACAACACACACACCAACCACACCACACCTCAACACACCAAACCACACCACACCACCACCACACCACACCAACCTCACCCACCACACCAACACCACCACCACACCACCACACCACACCACACCATCACCACAACATACCACACAACACACCGGCAACACACAAAACAGCCTCACCACAAAAACCACACACACACACCACAACACCCACACCACAGCCACACACACCCACACCACGACACCACACCACACCACACCACGCCACACCATCACCACACACACACCACACCTCACACCACACACCACACCACACCACACCAACCACCCACCACCCACACCACACCCAAACCACACCAACCCTCACCACACCACACCACACCACACAACACTCACACACCCACACAACGCCACCCACCCACGCACGCAACAAACCACAACGCACCACACCACACCCACCACACCAACACCACACCACACCAACACCACACCGACACCGCACCACACCCACAACCAGCACACCACAACCTTCAACAAACCACACCAGCCACACCACACCACACACACCTAACAAACCACACACCATACACACCACACCACACCACGCACAACCACACCACACACACCACACGCACACCACACCACACCACACCACAACACACGCACACCACCACCACACACTCCCACCACACCACACCACACCACACCACACCACACCACATCACCCACACCAAACCTCTACCCACACACACCACACCACACACACACCACAACATACCACACCCACACAACCACACCACAACAGCCACACCACGCGCTACCACACCACACCACACCACACACCACACCACACCACACAACACCCACAACCAACCACACACCACACACGCCAAGACACGCAACGCCACGCCACACCACAACTACCCACAACACCACACCACACACACACACACCCACCACGCCACACACACACTCAACCACCACGCAACACACCACACCACACCTCACCTCACCATCCACCACACACCAACCTACCACACCACACCACACACCACACCACACAACACCCAAACACACCAACGCCTCACCACACCACCACCACTACCACAAACCCCACCCAAACCACACACACACCACACCAACCTACACCACACCACACCACACCAAACCACACCAACCCTTACCACACCAGCACCGCCACCACAACAAACACAACACACAAACCACACCACACACACCACAACACACCACACCCATACCACACCACACCACACCCACCACCACAACCCCACGCCCACACCACACACTCACCACACAACACACACCACAACAACACCACACCAAACCACCACATCAACCACACACCCACACAACACCACACACACACCCCTACCCCCAACACCACACCACACCTCAGCCTACACCACACCACACCCACACAAAACAACCACACCAACATCACCACACCACACCAACCACAACAACACCCTACACCACGCCGCCTCCACCACACACACCACACCACACCACACACAACCTCACCACGCCACACCACACCACAACTCACACACCACACCACACCACACCACACCCACCACACCACACCACATCACACAACACCGCTACCACACCACACCCACCACACAACACCACACCACCACCACAACCACACCACAAGCCACAACACACACCAACACACACACTACACCATCAAAAGGAACACAGCACACTACCACTATCCACTTACACAGCACCACCACACCACCACACCACACACACGCCACAACCATCCACCACGCCTGACACCACACAACACACCACACCACACCACGACAATAAACCGCATACACCACGCCCCACCACACCACCAAACCAACACCCACAACCAACACCACACACCACACCCACCACACCTCACAACGCCACACCACACCACAACCTCGCACACACCACACCACACCCCACCTCACCACACCACACCACCACCACACCTTACCACACCGCACGACACCACAACCACCAACCCACCCACACCACACCACACGCACACACACACACACACACAACACAACACTCCACACCACACCACATTACACCACACCACACCCACACCAACACCAGCCCACACCACACAATCCACCACAACAACACCACACCACACCACACCACACCATGCCATACCACGTCACAAAAAAACACAAATCGACACAAAACAACACGACATGAACACCACGCACACCATACCACACCACACCACACAAAACCACAAACACGCCTACCCACACCGCACCACACCGTCAACCCACACCACACCCTTACCACACCAAACCTTACACATACAATTTCCCACACCACCCCACACCACAAAACACCACAACACACAAAACAACAGCCACACCAGCCCACACCACGCTCAACACACCACACACACACCAACCCACACCAACCCACCCCACACACACCAATCACACCCAACCACACCACACCACAACCACACCACACACACACAACACAACACAACACAACACAACATTCCACACCACACCACACCACACACCCACACCACGCACACCACAAACTACAATACACCACACCACACCGCCCCATACCATCGCCATACCACGACACAAAATGTAACCAAATCGTCACAAAAACACGACAGGATACCCACGTCCACCATACCACACCACACACACACACCACACAACACCACACAACCCACACCACACACCACGCCACCGCCCACCACACCAAACCTCAACACACCACACTCACACACCACACCCACACCAACCAAGCCACGCTCACTCACCAAACCACACCACACCACACCACATTCAAAACGCTACACCACACCACACCCACCACCTCGCCCCCATCAACCACAACACACCTCACACACCACACCAAACCCACCACACCAAACCAAACACTTACCGCACCACAACAACAACACAACACAAACACAAAACAACAACAAACACCAACAACACTCCCACACCACCCACACCACACACAACACCAAACCACACCACGCCCACACCACACACACCACACCACACCACACCACACCACACCACACCCAAACCTTACCACATCACACCTTACACACCACACCACACCACACCACACCACACCTCACCAAGACTGGCACACAACACCACACCACAACCACCACACCACATAATCACCACTCCACACACACCAAACCACACCAACACCACAGCCACGCCACCCACACACACAACCACACTCACAACGCCACACCACACACACCTCGCAAACCACACCAAACCCACCTCACCACACCACACAAACCTTACCACACCGCACCCACCGCCAACACACCACACCACCACAACACCACACCACACTACACCCACCCCACCACAACACAACACAATCACTCAACAAACACCACATTACACCACACCAAACCACACACCACGCACACCACACACATACACCACACCACACCGCACCACACCATGCCTACCACGACACAAAACGACAGAAATCGACACAAAACAACACGAGCATGAATATACAGCCACACCATCCACCCACATCACCCAAACCCACACCACACCTCACCACACCGCACCACACCGTACACACCACACCACACAGCGACCTTAACCACACCAAACCTGCCCACATCACACTTACCACCAACACACCACACCACCAATTACACCACAACACAAACACAAGCTACACATGCCACACCAGCCTCACCACACCACACCACAACACACACCACACACACCAAACCACACCACACCAAACCGCACCACACCACACCACCACCACACCACACCACAGACAAACACAAAACACAACACAACACTCCACCACCCCACACCACACCACACACCACACCACGCCACACCACACACTGAGCAGCACAACCACACTCAACGCACCACACCATTGCCATACCACGACACAAAGACCACAATCGACACCACCAAACAACACGAAATGAAACCCACGCCACACCATACCCCACCACAGACACCAAACCACACACGCACGCACCATCACCACACCACACCAAACCACACCACGCCTCACCTACACCAAACCACACCACACAACACCACACCACACCTCACCACGCTACACCACACCAAACCACACCTCGCACACCACACCACACCTCACCACACTTACCACCACCCCCCCCCACCACACCACACACACCACACCACACCACACAGCCAAGAGACGGATATCCAAGAAACGGTTTGAAGCCGACCAGAAGGCTGGGTCAGGCGGCCACGTGTGCCTAGCACCAACCTGGGATCTGCCCATGCGAACATTTGCACCTCCATAGTTTGCAACACGAAGGTCGGCAGTGATTAATTACAAACTCCGCAAGTGCGTGAGATGAATATGTAATTGTTCATTGTGCAAGCTCGCGAGGCTGGAAACATGAACATTACGTGATTTAGAAGTACACAGTACATATCCGTAGGCCCACCCCACGAACCCGTCCCACCCCACGCACGGCCCTGCGGGTGAGTTGTGGGTGAACTCCGTGCTAATAATAGCTCAAGTGCGCTAGGGGACTGTTTCGTCCATTGTGATGCTTGCATGTTTCGCCTCGATTTTTTGACGACAATTCCATTCCCAAACATATGTATGCGCACATGATAGG
Organism: Chlamydomonas sp. ICE-L; assembly: GCA_013435795.1. NCBI lineage: Eukaryota > Viridiplantae > Chlorophyta > Chlorophyceae > Chlamydomonadales > Chlamydomonadaceae > Chlamydomonas > Chlamydomonas sp. ICE-L. Next base: position 39,209,073 of record JACBWV010000626.1, read on the forward strand.
ATGGTACGAATTTGAAATGATGACAAAAGGTACCCAATAATTGTCGCTTATGGCCCAAAAAGCACAAACCTTAGCTCCTTTTCTTGAATTGCGATGCTCATAAGTGGTCTTGTGAGAAAATCTCCAGTATCAATAAGTCTTATATTTGGGATATCTTATATAATGTTTCGTTTTTTTGTGATTTGAAGTGAAACCTGAAAAGTAGGTTGTGACGGACACACACACACACGGACATTTTTGGCAGGCTAATCCCTCAAAAATAAAGGGCGCCTGGAGTATAAGTATAAGTATAAACCATTACATGCCATGCTATGCTGCACCTTGCCATACTACACCAATAAACCGTGCATGTAGGTACAAATCATACCATGCTGTGCTACACCATGAAGGCTGGGGAGTGAGGAAGGGTGTGGGCAATGGGAGCAAAGCCCAGGCCAGGAAAATCTGGGGCGGGAGTGGGAGGAAAGGTTGACAGGTCCGGGGGTGGACGCTGGCGTGGGGTATAGGGGCGAGAGGATGGGAATATGGGGACTGGAGTGTGGGGGTGTAGAAGTGGGTAAAAGTGGGAAGGGAAGTGTCGAGAGGTCCGAACTCGGACGTGGACGTGATTGAGTTCAATGCGGCCTAACCCCCGTGCGATTGGGAGTGCATGTTAAGCATTGGACATGGTGTGTGGGTGTGGGTGGGATACCTGGTGGAGGCGGAAGGGGAGACAGGCGAACGCCGGGATTGTGAATTGAGCGGGATTGGGAGCTGATCTGGAAGGAGATTTTAACGGGAAGGAGAATTGTCGGAAGCGGCAGCAAGCAGACAGAGTGAGGCGAAAATTCGTCGTGATCAGCAGCAAGCAAGCAGAGGCAGGCGAAGGGAAGACAGGCTAACGTCGGTATTGAGAATTGATCGGGATCGAGAATTGATCGGGATTGAGATCGGCGACATAAATGAGGTGCAGGTGATGATGATTGCGGATGTAGGGGGGGGCCGGTGGGGGGGCCGGTCGACAGTCTGGCAGTGGCAGACTTGCAGTGTGGCAGCATCGCAGTGGCACGCCAGTGGGACCAAGGCGAATTGTTCAGGACACTGCGTCCTTCCTCCGTCGTCGAAGGAACGTCGAAGGGTCCGTTGCGTCGCAGACGTGGCTGCGTCTCACTTGAATGCCATGCGTCCCTCTGCGTCCGATTCCGTCCCATTGCTGGCGGCCTCGGAAGTGCCCATGCGAACGTTTGTACCTCCATGGTTTACAGCACGATGGTCGCAAATGCGTGAGGTGGATTTGTATTCGTTTCCCATGGAATTGTTTATTGTGCAAGTTGCAAGGCTGGAAACATGAACATGACGTGAATTAGAAGTAGAAGTACCATAGTTGGCGTGGCTTCATTACCCACACGGGACACCCCACGCACCGGTGCCCCACGCACGGCCGTGGGGCCGAGCTAAGGCTGAAGTCCGTGCTAAAAATAGTTCAAGTGCCCTAGGGGAATGTTTCGTCCATTGTGATGCTTACATGATTCGCCTCGATTTTTTGACGACAATTCCGTTCCCAAACCTATGTATGCGCACATGATTGGATGGTACGAATTTGAAATGATGACAAATGTTACCCAATAATTGTCGCTTTTGGCCCCAAAAGCACAAACCTTAGCTCCTTTTCTTGAATTGCGATGCTCATAAGTGGTCTCTTGAGAATATCTCCGGTATCAATAAGTCTTATAATTGGGATATCTTATATAATGTTTTGTTTTTTTGTGATTTGAAGTGAAACCTGAAAAGTAGGTTGTGACACACGGACAAACAAACAAACAGTTTTGACAGGCTAATCCCTCAATCAAAATAAAGGGCGCCTGGAGGCGCGTCCCGAATGAAAATGTTTATATTATCATTATATTTGGGATATCCTATATAATGTTTCGTTTTTTTGTGATTTGAAGTGAAACCTGAAAAGTAGGTTGTGACGGACACACACACACACGGACATTTTTGACAGGCTAATCCCTCAATCAAAAAATTTGTAATTGTTTTCATTCGGGTATTTTTTTCATTCGGGTAAAATCAGGAGATTTTTTCATTCGGGTACAGCCCGAAAGGCCTGTCGAGTCTCCGAGTCCATGGCGGCAAGCAGGAGGACGACACAGGGACTGGGGATTTACCGGTACGGAATTAGCCCAATTTCGGGGGAGTGCTGAGCCTCCTGCATGGCAGTGCCGACCTCCAGGCCAGATTCTTGCACGGAAAAGAGCGTCATCCTGCCGGTTCACTAGCTCAGCTTGGTTGCAGAAACCGAATTCAGAAGTCCCGCGTTGGATAATGCTCAATGGAACACTTTTAGGCAACAGTCGAACGGTGCGCTCCAAGTTCGATGGTATGATAGGTCGCCTCAGGATGACAGGTTCTATGCAGCGTCGCCTGCGACGCTAAAAATGGGGGAGAGTGATCGCGACGGAGCGACAGCGACAGGTGCAGGTGCAGGTGCACCAACGGAAGCGAGTTAGTTACGAGACCGTTGGCTGACGTGTCAGGCTTCATCACGGTCGCGTTGGACAAATGCATTTGCAAATGGTTCATCACAGAGATCTCTGGTTCATCACGGCCGCGGTCGCGGGGGGGAAGCCCGGGGGAGCCCCCAGGGCCAGGGCGGGCCAGGTTTACCCATTTGTCCGTTTGTCCGACCGAAAAAAAACTTGAAGCCCGACACGTCAGCCAACGGTCGCGTTAAACTAACCCGCTTTGGTCAGCTCCATCGTTGCCACCTTTCGTTCCGTTGCCAACACACTCCGCCAATTTTCCGCGTCGCTTGCGACGCTGCATAGGACTTGTCCATGTCGCTTGCAACACGACCTTATAACTTGTCCCGTGTCGCTTGTCACACGCTCTTAGCATGTTACACCACGATTCGGGTGTGACACGAATATATGCGCACGTAGCGCAGTACAGTCAGATATGAGAGCTTTGAGTTGTAGTTTGGGCGAGGACCTGCGTAAGGTTCCGTCGCAATAGTAGGGGTCCGTCCAATGTTCCCGATCCAAGATCTAGTTGGCCGATGGAATGTTCCGTGGGGGATATTCCTAGGGAAAGGTCCGTTTGGGAGCGACCCTTTGAGAGAAGATCCAATTGGGAATATTCCGATGGGAAAAGCTATAAATAGAGTGCCTACGCCTGAGTCTTTAATTATATCTTAATTCACTTGTAACCCCGAGTCAAGAGTCACCCCTGGAGTCCCGTCTCTTGTCCCAGTCTCCTCTACGTGAGTTGTCTTTGATTCCCCGCATCGCCCTGTCGGACATATCCTTGTCGCGACCCGAGACCCTGATTTGCCAAGACCCTGAAGACCCCAGCCCGGCCTCCGCGACATATCCTTGTCCCGGCCTCAAGACCCTGAAGACCCCAGCCCGGCCTCCGCGACATATCCTTGTCCCGGCCTCAAGACCCTGAAGACCCCAGCCCGGCCTCCGCGACATATCCTTGTCCCGGCCTTGAGACCCTGAAGACCCCCCCGAAAGTACGTGCTCAGAGGCAGTACCTGTGGCTGGCATTAAGCTTGTATAGTTAAGATATTGAATAGCTGTCCGAAGACCTTCTGTCCGACGATCCGCGGTTGCGCGTCCCTTGACCAAGGACGGTAATTGTCGTCCACTAGACTTGGAATTAGTTAGATTACGGCACTACTTGATTGACTATCAGTCGCTTAGTTGTCAGCCGACACTACCCGACTAAACAGCAGTCGGTGACGTGTGCAGATTGGCCCTACCCTAAAGCGCGCTCCCTAACTCCTTTTCCTGTGTGTTACATAGCACTTGTCTTTTAGCATCGCATGCGACGCTGCATATAACTTGATTCGTGGGGGTCGAAATCTCTCTGAACCGCACTGACTGTGTACCATACATCGAGCAGGCATGTTTTCGTCTTCCCTCCCCCTCCTTCTCCCCCTCCTCCTCGTCGCGTGCACCTTTCCCTCCGTCCATGCCCAGCCCGTTGCCGAGCTGTGCCGGACGCATCATTTCGTGGAAAAGGCTCGAAACGAGATGTACAAGCACTGCGCTGAGAAGTTCGACGATAACCTACCAGACTACATAGCCCCCAATGGCCCTGCCCAGGTAGCCACAGCCAGCTTCAAGGCCCACAAAATCAAGATGTTTGTCTACAAGCCAGCTAAGAACGTGACAGGGGAACAGAGAGACTTTGTGTCGCTCAATTTGAAGGAAAGTGGTCAATGGGAGCATGCCATGTTGGGGGCGATGGCATGGGCTATGGAACAGCCTCTCCCACCCAGTGCAGGCAATCATAGCACAGATATGAAGTCACACTCCCCCTTGTTTGTCGACATCGGTGGCAATGTGGGGACACATACCTTCGGCATGGCCGCCCAGGGCTACAACACCATGACCTTCGAGGCCATGGACAGCAACAGAGAGCTGATCATGAGCACCTTGTGCATCAACCCACAACTGAGATCAAACATTGTACTTCACGCATATGGTCTCGGTGAGAAGCCCACAACCTGCATGATGTACGCCAACAGGGGTAACTTTGGCGACGGGTACTCGCTCTGTGGTAAGAGCATGGATGACCTGCAAGCCTCCATCCCTTCCTTTGATAAACAGTACTTTGTACGAGGCCAGATGGACATGGAGATGCTGGACAGTTTCCTGTGCACTGATGTGAAGGTGTTAAAGATCGATGTAGAGGGCTTTGAACCGTGGGTCTTCGCGGGTGCGAAGAGGCTGTTCACCGAACACAAGATCTGGTTTATCGCCATGGAGTTCTCAAACTTGTTTGCAGCGCGCATCAAGCGCAACTTCACTTCGGAAGTGCCTGCCCACCCAATCCAGCTTACGGAGTGGTATGGCTACAAGTGCAGGCCGGATAGCTTCCAGGGCCCCGCCATGACTAAGGAGCAGATTGAGACAGCTGTCAACCACCCGACAAACGAGTACAACTTGTTCTGCGTGCATCCAGAAATGTATGAGTTCATGCAGCAGCAGGGTAAAACTTGACAGGGTGATGGTGGACCATGCACTTCATTCTCACAAGCAAGCAAACCTCAGGTGAGAGAAGTGTTGCTTTGAACATGCCAATGAGGCTACTGGCACCTTAGATCTAGCTTGCACTTGATTACGTGGCCCCAGCCTTATTAGGAGACACTAAGCAGCACAGAGTTGGCTACAAAACATGTAACAATCCAATGCAGAGTGTGGTGTGGTAGCGTTTATACCACCTAGGTTTATTCTGCCCGCAAACACTGAGCCTCAAGGCCCATAGACCGTGCAATTCAAACCAGATTCAAGTGTGACTGAAAAGGAAACACTGAGAAGCCCAGAGTTGGCCTCCGATCTAGCTTGCACTTGATTAAATGGCCCCAGCCTTATGGCTGCGCGCTGTCTTTGGCAAGTAAAGAAAGGGTACAAATATCTAGCACGCAATGGCTGAGGGCAAATTTGTCTGTGTGAATTGCCTCTTGGTCCCCACCTCTTTTCCTGAAGATGATTTCAGGCAGGGATTTTCCCCTCGCTATATGTAGCGATCGCTAGTTTTTACCCCATTTCGGCAAAAATATCGCTATTAAAAACCATTTTTTTGCCCTGAACAGCCCTTTAAAGCTATGACAGGCCATAATAGCTACAAAAAGCAGGGGGGGGGGGGAAGAAAAAGTGAAATACACCATCACAAAAAAGTGTGGAGGCACCCTTCTGCAGATCCCCCCCCCCCCCCCCCCCCCCCGGCTCCGGAACCCACTATACAGCCACTATCACATCACAGCCACCACTTAATGTTATGGTGTCTAATTATGCTCATTTTACAGGGTTTTCAAAAGTCTATTCATTGAGGTTGGTATCGAGACCATTGGGAATGGTTTAAAAAATGAAAATTATCATCATCAATGTTACATTGTTTGGTGGGGCTTGGGGGTCAGAGCCTCTTGGCCTCTTATGTGCCCACCTTTAATACTTTTCAACAATCAGGTCTTCAATAATCAGGTCCTCAATCTAAGCTCGACTTCTGTTCGACTGCAGCCAAGCACGCAAGAGAACTCTGATGGCGCTCTAAGTTTTTGTGGTCGTCGCAAAGCAATTCTTAACCGCACTTGTCGCAGGTAGTGCCCTTTGATTGTGGGTCCATCAAATAACATCGAATAGCACTAGGCGCCAGAACGAAAGCAGACGCACAGTGATGGGAAGGGAAAAAAAGAAGCAGTGAACTACCATGAGATCTTGCTCTGTACATTGTTGTACACGTGTTGGTTAGGGCGTTGTGTGTGTGTGGAGAGAGAGAGAGAGAGAGAGAGAGAGAGAGAGAGAGAGAGAGAGAGAGAGAGAGAGATAAGAAAAAGAGAGAGATAAGAAACAGAGAGAGAGAAGAGAATAGAAAGCTAGAGAGAGAAGAGAGAGAGAGAGAGAAGAGAAGAGAGAGATAGAGAGAGAGAGAGAGGGGAGTGGTCCCTGATCCCCCCCCCCCCCCCCCCCCTCTGCCTGGGCATAATATGTGGTGAATCTCTACCCCAATAGCATAAATCGCCTGTATTGAGTAGCAGGACACTTGAGGAAACACCTAGTTCCACTCCCATGTCATTCTGCGGGCTAGAAAAAGTGCCTGGAAAGTTCCTAATTTTGTTTAAATATCAGATTTTTCCCTCGACCCCCCCCACCCCCAACTTTGAAAGACCAGCACTTTTTTCTACTGGGCTGTACTGGGCCAAATTAAGATATAAAACAGGATTCTTCATCCTATCTATGCTATCTACAAAGTTGGGTGACGGTGTCATTTTGGTTTGAAGTTGTTCCCCCCTTGACAAAAAGCTATAAAAAGCACAAAAACTCTGTCCTTGGAGGAGGCCTAAAACCATAATCCTAGAAAAAACCCACTTTCAGATTTGAAAAAACTGGTTAAGGTGCACATGCTTGGCGCGGTATTGTGACCAGCGGTTAGTGAAGGAGCGTCCGTCAGGGAGAGTCTCGTCCATCAATCAATTCAGTCACACCTGTTCGACAATTCTCGTTAAATACCGTCAAAACTCTATCTTCAATACTTCTCCCCGGTTTCTGGTGTACCTTCGCGATTATCTCACCCATTCCGTATCACCCTACTGCATTCACCTCATACCACCCATCGCATCACCCTACTGCATTCACCCATCCATACTCACCCATTCCTATCACCCATACTGCATTCACCCTCCATACTCACCCATTCCGAATCACCCAGTACGGCATTCAACCACCATACTCCCACCATCGCATCCCCATACGGCTTTCCAAATCTTCACCCATGCCATACTCACCCATCCGCATCACCCATACTGCATTCACCCATCCATACTCACCCATCCGCATCACCCATACTGCATTCACCCATCCATACTCACCCATCCGCATCACCCATACTGCATTCACCCATCTGTATCACCCATACTGCATTCACCCATCCATACTCACCCATCCGCATCACCCATACTGCATTCACCCATCCATACTCACACATCGCGGCATCACCCATACTGCGCATTCACACCATCCATCCTCACCTATCCGTTCCATACTGCATTCACACCCATCCATACTCACCATGCCGCATTACCGCATACTGCAATTCACCTCATCATACTCACAATCCCATCCCCTCATCACCATACTGACTATCACACCCATCCATACCACCCATGTGCCGTACACCATCTTCATTCCACCCATCCATACTCACCCATCCGCATCACCGCATACTGCATTCAACCCCTCATACTTCACCATGGCCTTATCACCCATACTGCATCACCCCTCCATCTCACCCATCCACATCACCCATACTGCATTCACCCATCCATACTCACCCATCCACATCACCCATACTGCATTCACCCATCCATACTCACCCATCCGTATCACCCATACTGCATTCACCCATCCTGAATTCACCCACCGTATCACCCATACTGCCTTCACCCATCCATACTCACCCATCCGCATCACCCCATACTGCATTCACACCCATCCAATACTCACCCATCCCGCATCACCCACTGGCATTCACCCATCCATACTCACCCATCAGCATCACCCATACTGCTTCAATTCACCCTCCATACTCCCCCTCCGTATCACCCTTAATGCATTCACTACCTCATACTCAACGCATCCGCATCACCCATACTATAGCATTCACCCATCCCATACTCCCCCATCCGTATCACCCCATACTGCATTCACCCATCCATACTCACTCCATCCGCATTACCTACTGCATCACCATCCATACTCACCCATACTGCATTCACCCCATACTACTCACCCATCCTGCCTCCGCTGCACCCTACTGCATTCACCCATCCTTACTCATCCATTCCTCATCACCCATACTGCATTCACACCCATCCATATTCACCCATCCGTTCACCCTTTCGGCGTTCACCCATCCATAACTCACCCCTCCCCTCACCCATACGGCATTCACATCAATTCACCCATCCATACTCTCACCCAATTTTCCGTCCCTCACCATACTGCATTCACACCCCATCCATACGCACCCCATCCGCATTACCCAATACTGCCATTCCCCATCCATACTCACCCAATGCATTCACCATCCATACTCCCCCATCGCAATTCACCCAACTGCATTCACCCATCCATACTCCCCATCCGCATCACCGCATACTGCATCCCCCATCCATACCACCCATCCGCATCACCCATATGCATCACCCAATCCATACTCACCCATCCGCATCACCCATACTGCATTCACCCATTCTACTCAACCCCTCCGCATCACCCATACTGCATTCACCCATCCATACTCACCCATCCGTATCACCCTTAATGCATTCACCCATCCATACTCACCCATCCGCATCACCCATACTACATTCACCCATCCATACTCACCCATCCTTGATCACCCATACTGCATTCCCATACCCATACTCCACCCTTCCGCATTACGCCATACTGCATTCACCATCCATAGCACCCATCTGCATTATCAGTCACCCATAACATACTCAACATCCGCAGCAACCATACCTGCATTCACCCATCCATACTCACCCATCGCATCACAAATGCATTCACCCATCCATATTCACCCATCCGTATCACCCTTAATGCATTCACCAATCCATACTCAACCCATCCGACATCACCCATATGCATTCAACCACCATACTCAACCATCCGTGTGCACCCATTACTGCCTTCACCCATCCATTACTCACCAATCCGCATACAATACTGCATTCACCCATCCATATACTCACCCATACTGCATTCCACCCAACCCATTAATCAAACATCCGCATCACCGACTGCATCACCCATCCTACCACCATCCGCATCACCCACTTGCATTCACCACCATAATTCACCCACCGCATCACCAATACTGCATTCAGCCAGCCTAATCACCCTTCTGCATCACCCAAACTGCATCACCACCCTACTACCCATACGAATCACCCATACGCATTTCACCCATACATATTCACCCATCCGTGATCACCCTACTGCATTCACCCATCCATATCACCCCATCCGCATCACCCATACTGCATTCACCCATCATACTCAACCATCCGTATCACCCATTACTGCCATTCCACCCATCCATAATCACCATGCATTACCCATTTACGGCATTCACCCATCCATACTCAACCATAATGCATTCACCCACTCCATCTCACCCATCCGCAATTACCCATACTGCATTTCACCCATCCATACTCACCATCCGAATCACCCATACGGCATTCACCCATCCATACTCACCTCCGCACACCCATACTTGCATTACCCATCCATACGCACCCATCCGCATCACCCATTACTGGCATTCACCCATCCCCCCTTTAACTCACCCATTACTGCATTCACCCATCCATACTCACCCATCCGAAATACCCCAACTGCATTCACCCCATCCATACTCACCAATCCCATCACCCATAAATGCATTCACCCATCCATACTCCCATTCCGCATCACCCATACTGCATTCACCATCTATTACTCACCCATCCGCATCACCCATACTGCATTTAACCAGCCATACTCACCCATTCCGTATCACCCTTAATGCATTCACCATCCATACTCACCCATCGCATCCACTCCATTACTACATTCACCCATCATACTACCCCTTCGTATCACCCGTACTGCATAACCCATCCATACTCACCCATCCGCATCACCCATACTGCATTCACCCCATCATAGCAACCATCCGCTCACCATACTGCAGTCAACCATCCATATCACCGCATAAGCTCACATACTGCATTCCCATTGTATCACCCATACTGAATCCCATCCATAACTTCACCCATAAGGATCACCCTCACTGATTACACATCCAATTACTAAACCCATCCGCATTTAACCATAATGCATTACAACAATCCATACTCACCCCATACTAAATTCACAATCCATACTAACCATCCGCATAACCCATACATGCATTTACCCATCCATACCTCACCCATCAGCAGCACCCATACTGCATGTCACCCAGCCAGGACTCACCATCAGCAATTCACCCATACTGCATTCACCATTCATATCACACCCCCCCCTCCGCATCACCCATTACTGCATTCCACCATCTGTATCACCCATATGCATTCACCCATCAATACTACTCCGCTCACCATACTGCATTTAACCCATCCATACTACCCATCCGGTAGCACCCATACTGATCACCCATCCATACTCACCATCAGCGATTACCCATATGCATCCCCATCCATACTCCCCTCCGTATCACCCATACTGCATCCACACACATCCAACTCACCCATCCGCATCAACCATACTGATTCACCCATCCATACTCACCCACCAGCATCACCCATTACGTGCATTCACCCTTCCCTACTAACATCCGATATCACCCATACTGCATTCACCCTCCAAAATCAGCCCATCCCGCCATCACCCATACTGCATTCACCAATGCCATACTCACCCATCCGCATCACCCATACTGCATTCACCCATCCATACTCACCCATCCGCATCACCCATACTGCTTCACCCATCCATACTCACCCATCCGCATCACCCATACTGCATTCACCCATCCATAACAACCCATCCGCAGACCAGTACGCATTCACCCATCCATACTCACCCATCCGTATCACCCATACTGCATTCACCCATCCATACTCACCCATCCGCATCACCCATACTGCATTCACCCATCCATACTCACCCATCCGCATCACCCATACTGCATTCACCCATCCATACTCACCCATCGCATCCACCATTATGCATTCCCCACCCCACCCATCCATACTCACCATCCCGCAATCACATACTGCATTCACCCATCTGTATCACCCATACTGCATTCACCCATCCATACTCACCCATCCGCATCACCCATACTGAATTAACCAACCATACTCACCCACGCATCACCCATAATGCAATCACCCACTCCATACTCACCATCGCATCATACCTACTGACATTCACCCATCCATACTCAACCATTCCGCTCACCCATACTGCATTCACCATCCATACTCAACCATCCGCATCACCCATGAGCATTAACCAATCCCATATCATCCATCCGCATCACCCATACTGCATTCACCCATCCATACTCACCCATCCGCATCACCCATACTGCATTCACCCATCTGTATCACCCATTACTGCATTTCACCCCATCCTAACACCCAATCCGCATACCCATATGCACTCAACCATTTTTCTGTATCACCCATACTGCAATTTCACCAAGCCATACTCACACATCCGCATTTCACCATACTGCATTCACCCATCCTTACTACCCATCCGCATCACCCATACTGCATTCACCCATCCATACTCACCCATCTGGCATCAACATATGCATTCACCCATCCATACGCACCCATCCGCATTCACCCATACTGCATTACCATCCATATTACCCATCCGTATCACCTTATCATTCACCATCATACTCACCATCCGCATCACTATTACATACATTCACTCATCCATTACCACCCCATCCGTATCCACCCTACTGATTCACCCACCATACTCACCATCCGCATTACTCATACTGAATTCACCCAATCCATATCACCCATACTGCATTTCACCCATCCAGACTCACCCATCGTCATCACCATACTGCATTAACCCATCCATACTCACCCATCCGCATCACCCACCCGTACGAATTCACAACCTCCATATCATCCCATCCAGCATCACCCATACTGCATTCACCCATCCATACTCACCATCCGCATCACCCATTATGAATTCACCCTCTGTACTCACCCATACTGCATTCACCATCTAATAACCCATCCGAATCACCCATACGCATTCACCATCCATACTCAACCCATCCGTATCACCCATACTGCATCACCCCTCCATTACTCACCCCTGCCGCATACCATACTGCATCAACCATCCAATTACTAACCCATCGTATCACCCATACCCGGCATCACCCATCCATACTCACCAATCAGCATCACCAATACGTGCATTCACCATCCATTACTCCCATCGCATCCACCCATACTGCTTTCACCCCACCATACTCACCCATCCGCATCACCCATACTGCATTCACCCATCCATACTCACCCATCCGCATCACCCCATTACTGCATCACCCATCCCATATTCAACCCATCCGTATCACCATTACTGGCATTCACCATCCAACTCACCCAATCCGATCACCCATACGGCATCACCATCCATACTCAAACAATCCGTATCACCCATAATGCATTCAACATCCATACTCACCATCCGCAGTACCCATACTGCATTCCACCCATCCATACTCACCCATACTGCATTCAACCATCCATACTCACAATACGAACCAACCATACTGCATTCACCCATCCTATCATCCATCAGCCATCAACCATACTGCATTCACCAATACTAATCACCCATCCGCATCACCCATTACTGCATTCACCCATCCTACTCAACCATCCGCATCACCCAGTACGGCAGTCACACACGTATCACCCATAATGCTTCACCCATCCATACCTACCCCATTCAGCATTCACCCCATACTGATTCACCCATCCATACTCACCCATCCGCATCACCCCATCACTGCATTCACCACCGTACTGTATAACCATACTGCATTCACCCATCCATACTCACCCACCCATCCGCACCACCCCTTACCTGCAGTCCACCTCACCCTTAATTCACCCATCTTGCATTCACCCATCCTGACTGCATTCACCCATCCCCATCCTCACCCATGCATGCCGCAGCCACCCAGACGGCACGGCACTCCATCCAGACTTGTCACCCACATAGGCGAGGCACCCAGCCAGAATCAACCCATCCCGCAGCACCCATAGCTGCATGTCACCCATCCATTACCAGCCCATCCACTATCACCCATACTGCATTCACCCATCATACTCACGCATCCGCATCACCATACTGATTCACCCATCCATACTCACCCATCGCATCACCATACTGGCATTTCACCCATTGTACACCATATTGCATTCACCCATCCATACTCACCCTCCGCTCACACATACTGCCTTCACCCAGCCAACTCAACCATCGGCATTCACCCATACTGCATTCAACCCATTCCATACTCACCTATCCGCATCACCCGTACTTGCACTCACCCATCCCTACTCACCATCCGCACCACCCATTACTGCATTCACCCATTCCATACTCACCCATCCGATCACCCATACTTGCCTTCACCCATCCATACTCACCCCATCCGCAATACCCATTACTGCATTCAACCATCATAGTCACCCCTCCGACGGCATCACCCATACTGCATTCACCCATCCATACTCACCCATCCGCATCACCCATACTGCATTCACCCATCCATACTCACCCATCCGTATCACCCATACTGCATTCACCCATCCATACTCACCCATCCGCATCACCCATACTGCATTCACCCATCCATACTCACCCATCCGTATCACCCATATGCATTTCAACCCATTCCCTACTCACCCATCGTATCACCATACTTCATTCACCATCCATACTCCCCATCCGCATCACCCATTACTGCATGCATCCCATTACATACTTCCCCAGACGTTGATCACCATACGGCATTCACCCATTCCCTTACTCACCCATCCGATCACCCCAACGCAATTCACCCATCACATACTCACCATCCGCATCACCCATACTGCCATTCACCCATCCATACTACCATCCGCAGCACCCATACTTGTCATTCAAACCTCCCTATCTCACCCATCCGTAGTCACCCATACTGCATTCACCCATCCAACTCACCCAGGCGCAGCACCCATTACTGGCATTCACCCAGCCATGAAGCACCCATCAGTATCTACCATATCTGCATTCACCATCCAAGACTCACCCCTCGCATCACCCATACTGCATTACCCATCCAACTCACCCTTCCGTCTCAACCCATACTGCATTTCACCCATCCACCTATCCATCCGCATCACCCATACTGCATTCACCCATCCCCTACTCCACCCCATCCGCCTCACCCATACTGCCTTCACCCATCCGTTATCACACAACTCATTCACCCATCCATACTCACCCATCTGCATCCCCATACTGCATTCACCATCACCTTTACTCACCATCCGCCATTTACCCCTCCTGCATGCACCCATCCATACTCCACCCATCCGTATCACCCAGACTGCAATCCACCCCTCCATAACTCACCGCCGCATCACCCTACTGCATTCACCCATCCATACTGCACCCATCCGATCACCCATACTCCCACACATCCGCCTCACCCAGACCCCCTCCCGTGATCCACCCAGACTCACCAAGCGTATCACCCATACGTCACCCTCCGTATCACCATACTCACCCATCCGTATCACCCATACTCACCCATCCGTATCACCCATACTCACCCATCCGTATCACCCATACTCACCCATCTGTATCACCCATACTCACCCATCCGTATCACCCATACTCACCCATCCGTATCACCCATACTCACCAGGGCAGTGCAGGCTGCAGCGTCCTGCGTCGCAGGACGCAACATGGGGAGGGTCTGTTGCGTCCCAGACACAGCTTTTGTTAATTTGTTGCGTCGCAGATGCAGGTTCGGAATGTTGGTTGCGTCTCACTTCTTTACCAAGCGTCTCTCTGCAGCAGTTTCTGTCCGAGGGGAAATAGGGAATTGTGGGACGCAGCCTTAGGACTTTACTGCGTCCAAGGACGCAACTTACAAAATTACCGAATCAGGGTGCGTCTCAGGACGCAACGCCTGGGGTCCGTTTGAAGTACCCTGGTATGGACCTGAGGTTTGTACGCCACCTGCTCGTTTTTTTGCGGAGCCCTCCTTTCTAGGGGGCGTGAGCCCCCAGGTTTACCCCGTTGTCCGTTTGTGTGACCGACCGACCGAAAAATTGAAGCCTGACACGTCAGCCAACTGTCTCACAACTTCGGCACAATTTCACAATTTCTCACAATTTCAGCACTGCTGAAATTTCTCACAATTCCAATTGTCTCACAATTTCAATTGCAAGTTTCTCACAAATCGCAAATTCGCAAATTACAAATTGCAAGTTCACAAATTGCAAATTCGCAAATTTCTCACAAATCGCAAATTCGCAAATTACAAATTACAAATTACAAATTGCAAATACACAAATCGCAAATTCGCAAATTTCTCACGATTCCAATTGTCTCACAATTTCAGCACTGCTGGAATTTGTGGGCTTCGCCCAATGGCTGGCTTCGGTCAGCTCCATATCCGTTGCCACGCACCTGTTGTTCCGTTGCCAACACACTCTGCCAATTTTCGCGTGGCTTGCCACCTGCTCGTTTGTTGTGTGGTAAAAGAGGATATACATCAGGGTTCCTCCATCGACCAAATGGTCCAGCGCTTCAGCGCACTTGAAAACAAACGCTTTGTAGTGCAAAAAGCGCAAAAATTGCTTGCTGGGCCCACAGGGGGGTGCAAAAAACTGCGCGAAACGCGCAGTGGGGCTCAAAAAGGCAGCGCGCCAGTGTGCAAAAGCGCGCGCTGGGAAGTACCCTGATATACATACATACAGTTAATGGAAAGACACACTCATTTGAGTATTTTCGTGCCCAGACGGCAGTGTTATTCTTTTCAGCTATGAGCAGCAGCTTCTAGGTAGTTCCCTTAGCCAGCCATTGGGCAAAGCCCACACATTTCAGCAGTGCTAGAAAAGCGCTTATGCTGGCTTCCAAGTGTACTAGCCCGCTTTGGGTTAGGCTGAATAGCCAGGAAGAGGAGCTACCTAGAAGCTGGTGCTCACAGCTGAAAAGAAAATCTTTGGCAGACGGCAAGTAGCCTTAAGTTTGGTTCTTGATAGAGACTGCAGACTCTATCGTTACATCAGTTATAGAAGAGAGAGAGAAAGTCGCACTGAGGCGGTATTATACTAGAGCAGGCTGTAGTGCACAGTACTGCTAGGCGGCAGGAAACTCGGGACCGGGTAGTGACCGGCCCGCTCTTTGCCTACTCAGGTAGAGATGTAAGTCATCTACAACATTAAGGCTGGAGCCATGCAATCAAGCTCAAGTTTTTGGTACACCACCTGTTCATTCTGGTGCTGTTTTGTCAGGCGAATAATTTCTGGTGTCCGAGTAACTGCCTTGCCACCTCCACGGGCTTGGGCCTGGGCTGAGGATGATTAAACTTGAACTTGATTACATGGCTCCAGCCTTACGGCTGCTCGCCGTCTGGTCAAGAAAATAAAAATTGTCAAAATATGAGGGCCTGGGCTGAGGTACTGCATTAGGATAGCAGCTGGTACCCATATTTTTTGCGGAGCCCCTCCCTTCTATCTGGGAGGCGAAAGCCTCCATATTCACCCCTTTGTCAGTCTGTCCGACCGCCATCCGATTAACGACCGACGACCGAGACGAAGCCTGACACGTCGGCAAACTGTCTCATAACTAACTGGCTTCAGTCAGCTCCATTTTTGCCAACTGTCGTTTTGTTGCCAACACTCTCCGCCAATTTTCCGCGTCGCTTGCGATGCTGCATAGGACATGTTCCATGTGGATTCTACCTCATTGCCTGCCCCTGGTCTGCCATGTCTCCGTGCTTTCTGGGCCTCTATTTTGTTGTCTGGCCTTTCTTATCAACCCCTGTCCCTCCTACCTTCTGCCGTGTCACCTAGCATCTTTCATAGATATCATTGGATTACATTGTCATATATATATATATATATATATATATATATATATATACGAGGGGGGGGCAAGGAAAAAGATTTCGTACCGCATGTTCGATATGGATAGAGAACCGCGAGCAATAGTCGATATACAAAAAATCATGTCGATACACCCAATGAGAACGTCTCGACGAGAGGAGTGCGAATCTGCATTCGTTAGTAAGTTACACGCAGGGTGTACTAGGTGGATCTCCTGGAAGGTACATCCAGGCTGGACGCCAGGCTGGACGTCACCCAGACCTTCGCGCCCAGCTTCGCACGAGCGGCAGTTGGCGGCGAAAAAGGCGCGCGCGCAACGCGTTTGGATGCGCGTTCTGAACTCTGGTCCCCTACGAGGTTCCTAAAGCAGTGGACCCCCCCCCCCCCCACACACACACACACACACACACACACACACACACACACCCCAGACACACACACACACCACCCGAGCAGACCATCAGGCTCCAGAATACAAGTTGAGTCGATGAAGCCATGATAATGATGATAATAAAGTTATAGACAGATAAATAGCGCCTTCAGTCCTTTACATACCTTAGTGATCTCCTCCAAGGGTGCGGACGACTGCGGAGCGCTCAAGAAAGTTGTAAAAATACTGAAATCTAAATAACTTTGTCCAAACTTGATATTTGTATCTTTTGGTTGTATGGTTGGAAAGGCCTTGACGAGATGATGCTCATGGACCCCCCTTTCACTATGTTATACTGTCTGGGTGTTCAGATATGAGGTCTCAAAGGGGGGGAGGGAGGGGGGGGGGGGGGGGGGGGGGGGGGGGGGGTCCAGGGGTCAATATAACAACTTCCGAACATGCGGTCTGCCAACTTTATTCTTGCCCCCCCCCTCGTATGTATATATATATATATATGTATCAACAACTCAGCCTTTTGTTCACCCCCTTAATGTTGTAGGTGGCTGCGCTGTCGTCTGCCACCGATTTCTGGCCACAATTCGGAGAGGTTGCAAGACCTCCTGTGGCGATTGCTGATTAATAGCCAGTGTATTAGTAGTCACACACAGTAGCAGGAGCTCAGGATCTCCGTCGGCCAAAAGATGTGTTGGGAATCGGCTCTTCAGTACTTTTCCTTTTATAGCCTGTATATGTACCTTCAAAATATGGGCGGGTCCCATTAGCCTATTTCTAGGGATGTCGAGCTCCCTCTCGTACAAGATGTATTATGTATTTAAATAGTATATCATACAATATCATACGATAATGTGAACTGACATCGTATGATATTTCCAGTTATCATCTTCATCATTCGATATACCGAATTGTGCTGTGTGGCGAACTTATATCGTACTGATGACTGAGATCAACTCAAACTTGAAGCAAGGCCAACAGACAGCCGCCTTTCGATGCGCAGCAGAGGGCAACTGATCTGCCCATGCACAACTTGTCTGCAAATGGTCCGCAATCTTCCAATTCGGGGGTCAACCGTCCGATTCTCGTCAGGAGTACCTCACCCTGGGATTCCCTTGCACTTGGTTTGGGCCTGATTATTCAGTTTATCGCCCTATTTCGCGCTGTACTGTACAATTGACTGCTGGTTGTGGTGTATGACGCGCATGTAACCATAAGATTCCCAAATCGGACAGCTCCGAAACCAAATGTGGTGTATGAGGAAAACGTGTTGTCCGATTGGGGAATCGTATGGTTATATGCGCGTCATACATCACAGTGGTAGCGTGTGCACACCAGGGTTGTTCAGGACGCTGCGTCCTCCATCGCAGACGCAACGTCGAAGGGTCTGTTGCGCCGCAGGACGCAACGTGGGGAGGGTCCTTTGCGTCCTAAGACGCAGGCTATATAATTGGTTGCGTCTCAGGCAGCAGAGCTGAGGGTCCTCCTGAAGGGCCCTGGTGCACACGCAGTTCGTACACAACTGCATGTGACAGCTGTCCCGTACTAATATACATACGAAGGTACTGTCCCCTTGTAACACTGATGCCCCCCCACCCCCCACCCCCCATTACCGATCTACGTTAGTGGATCGTCATGAAAGAATGTGTTAGAAGGGGGTAGAAGGTATGGCAGTAAATTCAGGTATACGAATCGTTTTACCGACAGTGGCCCAGGGTTCGTGCTTTAGTGGAAATTTAATTCGATGACTAATGAGGTGAAACTCGCACGGGGCAAGAATCCACATTCAGGGGTGATGAGCTACTCATAAGAGTCACCATCCTGGGTATGGGCTGATGGCAAATTGGTCGGCGCTTTTTAGTGCAAAAAGCGCAAAAACTGCGCGCTGCGCCCACAGAGGGTTGAAAAAACTGCGTGAAACGCGCAGAGGGGCTCAAAAAGACAGCGTGGCACCGCTCTGCCGCGCGCGCGTAGTAGTACCCTGCACCAGACCTTTATCTTCCTATCCAGACAACCAGAACTGGCCTGCTCATCCATTGGGCCTTCGATAAGACGCCTTCTGAATAAAGCAGCGCAAGACGACTGTCGGCCAAATTACCGGTAGTAATATGCGCATGAGGAAATAATCAACAATGTTGAGGAACATCGCTCCTGGGATATTTTGATAGAATCGGGAGTATAAGAAACTGGGTGGATGGACTGCCCTTGCCAGGGCCTGCTCATAGGTGGTCTCAGAATGTCATTTGGGGGTCTGAGTAAAAAGTTCGGAAACACCCGAGGAGGGCTGCCCCTCCCCCGTCCTAATTGAGGTGCTCAGAATGACCTGGAAAATGTCAGAAATATCGCCATGAGACATGTCATTACAGCCCCATTATCAGAAAAAACGATCGGGAGAAATAAACATTTGGAGGCCTTGTCGGTTGACACCTCCTGATTGAATGCGTTTTTTTTGCTTTTGTTACGATCGATCCATAACCGGTAAATTTTCCCTGGTAATTTGATTTGCTGTCAAAGACGGCGAGCAGCCAAATTGCTGGCTGGAGCCTTGGAACCAAGTTCAAGTCCAAGCTCCTGGGATGTATTATATGCAATGAACAGCCACTTGAAAATCTGGTTGAATTCGGCACTCAGGAGTTTGGTGTTGTAGTAGTCTGTGTTCGAGAATTCGAGAAGACAGTATCAGAACCTGATTTCCCAATCTGAGAGTAAAATGATTACTCTACATTACCTGATGTGTAATCCAGAAGTGGAAGTGTTCAAGTTTACAGAGCTTAAATATGAGATTTAGCAAAGTACGGCATGTAAGGAATGGGGGGCATAGGGTTATGGTGGTGGGCTGTTCAAGTTTACAGAGCTCAAATATGCGATTTAGCACCGTACGGCATGTAAGGAATGGGGGGCCTGGGGGTATGGTGGTGGTGAGCTGTTCAAGTGTACAGAGATCAAACATGCGATTTAGCAACCCATAACCAAAGGTTTACAGACAGTTAACAGTTATTACCAAAAGTCTGTAACCATAGTGCATAAGTATTTTTCTGGGGGTTAATAGACTTTGGCATCCCCCCCCCCCCCCCCCCCTGTAAACCCCCTGTGACGGGCTCGGTAAATGACCCGAATATTGATAGTGCACACACATTCGTCCACACACACATACCCGAGGTTGGGCAAAGCCCTTCAGCCTATCTGGCCACCCCTAGCATGTAAGATACACATACCCAAAGGGCCACTTCTTACATATCATACACGGGCAAGTCCCTTCGCCTAATTGTCTACCCCTGGACTGCAACATACCTACACACACTAACACATACACACCTAGAAAGATGTGAGCTGAGTCCTTACCCCTCAGTCATTTATTAAGCACTCTCAGCAATCATAACCCATACGCCTGGGAGCCTGCTTAATATTTGAATATTTGAGCTACGAGTAGCAGCTTCTGGGCAACTCCTTTCACCCATCCTTGGGCCAACCCTGAAGCTAGCTAGTGCTTCTAAAATTGGACACGACAGGCATTCCAATACAGCCGCAAGCTGTGGGCTTGGCACAGTTGCTGGCTCATTTGAATTTGGCACAGTTGCTGTCACAGTTGGGCTTGGCACAGTTGATGGCTAATGTAGCTGGATGCAAGCTGTGGGCTTTGGGGGAGGAGGTGGTTGGATGAGGGGAGGGGTGTGTGGGTGGAGAGGTGGAGAGGTGGGGGTGTAGAGAGGTGGGTGGAGGAGGTAGGCTGGTGGGTGGAGAGGTGTGTGGCTGGATGGAAGCTGCTACGCGCAGATCAAACATGAAACAGCGCAATCATATATTCGGCACTCTCATCAATCATGAAGGCGTCGAAGGTGTCTATATGATTGAGGGGAAACAGAGGTGACCGGCGCAGGTTCATGCGCAGGTGGTGTGGGACGAAGGCCTCGGTCGACGCTGAACCCTTATGTATTGGTGCCAGGGTACTTGAGGAGGACCCCTAGCTCTGCCGCCTGAGACGCAACCAATGGTATGGCCTGCGTCCTGTGACGCGATGGACCATTCGTTCTGGTCAAAGGACCCTACCCACGTTGCGTCCTGCGACGCAACGGACCCTTTGCCGTTGAGTTGAGTTGACCCCTCATTGGGGGCCGGTCACTATTTGAATCGTGGTAGTGGTGAATACCACATGATTACCATTAGTGATTGTATGCAGGCCCTTTCAGAGATGTAGAACGGTCTAGAGGTATTACCAGATCGCTTGAGGATGAAGAGTCGGGGGTCCGACTCCCCCTTCGGTCGCTCTTGGCGTTGCAGGTCATCATCAACCGCAATGGTAGCTTGTCCAGTTGAGGTAGGAGACCGTTCCCCACCCGCGTACGACGGGCTCCCTTAACACCACGCTCCACCAGGCGTTATCATATTTGATTGTATGCATGTATGTTGCTACAGTCCAGGGGCCGGTAACTATTTGAATCGTAGTAGTGGTGAATACCACATGATTACCATTAGAGATGGTAAGTATGCATGTTGCTACAGTCCAGGGGTAGGCCGCATAGGCTTGCCCAACCGTGATAGGAGGGGCAAAAAAGAAGAAGCACTGATGAACTGAACCCCTGACAATTGTTTTGCCGAAAGGGGGCATGAGTTTGTGCTCTAGTGATTATGATGACCAGTCTTAGTGATCAAGACTTGTATCATTTAACACCGTATAGCCCCTTTCAGTGATATACAATGGTCTAGTGGTAGACCAGATCGCTTGAGGATGAAGCGTCGGGGGTTTGACTCTCCCTTTGGTCGCTCTTGGCGTTGCAGGTCGTCGTCAACCGCGATGGTAGCTTGTCCAGTTGAGGTAGGAGACCGCTCCCCACCCGCGTACGACGGGCTCCCTTAACACCACGACCCACCAGGCGTTATCATTACCTTCATTGGAGACACCGTATCATTGACAACATCTCATTGACAACGTATCATTGACAATGTTTCATTGACAACGTATTAATGATAAAGTATAATTTAATCAGCACTCTCGTCAATCACGTCTCCATCGCGCATGATGGAGTCGAAGGTGTCGTCCGTATCCTTGCCCTTGTCGACTAGCGCCGGCATGGGTGGCATGCCAAGCTCGCCGAAGATAGGCTCCTCCCAGTACTTGTTGTGCTGGCGAATCACGTACTCCCCTGTCCACATCTCCCCTGGTTGCAACCTACAGGGACACAAGAATGGATGGATGGTTGGATGGGCGTATGGATGGGTGGACGAGTGGATGCATGGATGGTTGGACGGGTGGATGGTTGTGTGGCGAATCACGTACTCCCCTGTCCACATCTCCCCTGCTTGCAACCTACAGGGACACAAGAATGGATGGATGGTTGGATGGGCGTATGGATAGGTGGACGAGTGGATGCATGGATGGTTGGACGGGTGGATGGTTGTGTGGCGAATCACGTACTCCCCTGTCCACATCTCCCCTGCTTGCAACCCTACAGGGACACAAGAATGGATGGATGGTTGGATGGCGTATGGATGGTTGGACAAGTGGATGCATGGATGGTTGGACGGGTGGATGGTTGTGTGGCGAATCACGTACTCCCCTGTCCACATCTCCCCTGCTTGCAACCTACAGGGACACAAGAATGGATGGATGGTTGGATGGGCGTATGGATGGTTGGACAAGTGGATGCATGGATGGTTGGACGGGTGGATGGTTGTGTGGCGAATCACGTGCTCCCCTGTCCACATCTCCCCTGCTTGCAACCTGCAGTGACACAAGAATGGATGGATGGTTGGATGGGCGGGGAGGTAGACTCACTCATGGGGGAAGACACATTTCCAACACCCAGCTTTGTTGCGAAACACTGTTAACCAGACAGACAGACAGACAGACAGTTTAACTTGTTATTATTATTCAACTTTTAATTGAATCCCTTAAAGGAGAAGACACATTTCCAATGCCCAGCTTTGTTGCGAAACACTGTTAACCAGACAGACAGACAGGCAGACAGACAGGCTGGCAGAGAGGTATACAGACAGACTTACAAGCAGGCTAGTAGACAGGCAGGCTGACAGGCAGATCCGCTATTTCGTTGTGAAACGCTGTTAACCACAGCCAAACAGGCCAGCAGACAGGCAGACAAGCAGGCTAGCAGACAAGAAGGCTAGCAGACAGGCAGACAAGCAGGCTAGCAGACAGGCAGACAGACGGACAGGACCGCTACTTGGTTGTGAAACACTGTTAGACTCACGTGAGAGGGGAAGACACATTTCCAACACCCAGTTTTGCCCAGAAACACTGTTAGACTCACGTTAGAGGGGAAGACACATTTCCAACCCCCAGCTTCGCCCAGAAACGGCTCGTGTCAGCTGTCATCTCCGGTGTGCCCTCATGTGTGAGGCCTGGGTGGTACGCAATCACATCCTGCAGACAAGGTAAATAAATAAATAAATAAATAAATAAATAAATAGACAAATAAATAAATGGGCAAATAAATAAATAAATAAATAATAACAAACAAATGCATTAGGAGTACCCTCATGTGTGAAGCTTGGGTGGTACGCGATCACATCCCACAGACAAATAATGTAAAATTTAATCATACATAAATCACAAATAAAAATAACAAACAAACACATTAATACATAAGGAGTGACATCATGTGTGAGGCCTGTGTGGTACGCAATCACATCCTGCATACACATAATTCAAAGGTTAATACTAATACTAATACTAAATAAATAAATGAATACACGAATAAATAAATAAATAAAAGCATGAGGAGTGCCCTCCTGTGTGAGGCCTGGGGGGTACGCAATCACATCCTACAGACAAGGAATGCAAAGGTTAATAAATAAATACATAAATAAATAATGCATGAGGAGTACCCTCGTGTGTGAGGCCTGGGTGATGCGCAATCACATTCTGCAGACAAATGATGCAAAAGTTAAACATACATAAATCATAAATAAATAATAACAAACACATGCATTAGGAGTGCATTATGTGTTAGGCCTGGGTGGTACGCAATCACATCCTGCAACCAAGGAATGCAAAGGCAACAAAACAATATACCGCGGGCACCATGCACGTATACAGCCAGACACACACATATACACCATATGTACCATGCACACAGCCACCCACCTGGAAGCCAAAGCGTGGCAACAAGTCATAGTGCGTCCTATTTCCAGGGCACATCTTTACATCGGCCTGCGCAGCTCCTACGTATGTCTTGTCAACACGATCACCACCAAAGTAGAGGTAGTCATCCTCAGAGGCATCTAGTCGAGGCGCACGAGAGTCCTCGGTGTAGTCCAAACGTGTTTCCACCTCCCAGACCAAGGACCTGCAGGGTTGGGTTGTTTGGTGTTTGGGTCGGTGAGGATGTTCGTTGGTTGATTGGTTGGTTGGCTTGTCTGTTGGTATTTTGGCAGTCATTATCAGAGGCATCCTGTGGAGGCGCACGTGAGTCCTCGGTGAAGCCCAACGTGTTTCCACCTCCCAGACCAAGGACCTGCAGGGGTTGGTTGTTGGTTTGGTCGGTGAGGGCTGTTCGTTGGTTGATTGGTTGGTTGGCTGGTCTGTTGGTATTTTGGCAGTCATTATCAGAGGCATCCTGTTGAGGCGCACGTGGAGTCCTCGGTGAAAGCCCAACGTGTTTCCACCTCCCAGACCAAGGACCTGCAGGGGTTGGTTGGTTGGCTTTTTGTCTTGTTTTTTGGCAGTCATGGTCAAGGCATACTGTTATGACTCAACGGAGTCATCAGTTTAGGTTTATAAAACCACTGAAAAACTAAACACTGCCCAACCACCCCCCCCCCCCTCCTACTCACCCTTTGTTCAGTGCGACCACCCTCCTCCCCCTCCAGACAACGACTAGTCCTTGCCTCCCACCTCTCCATCCCCTCCCCAAAAAACCACATGCTGCACCAACGTGCATAAAGTCTCCAATGACTAGTTTGCCCACTGTCAACCCCCACCCCCCCCCCCCCCTCAAACCGCCCTGGGTAAATGGCCACATCCTCCTCACTCCCTACCCAAAGCTAGTCTTTGCCGCGCCCCCCCATTCCCCCACCCTTCACGCCCCCCTCCTACTTTCACCAACTGGATAAAGGCCCCATACGCCAGTTTGGTCTACGGTCTCCCTCCCCCCGCCTCCTGGCTTTCCCCACCTGGATAAAGTCCTCCATGTGCCTAGTTTGGGATCTAGCGTAGCGATTGACCCCAACCAGCGCCGCCACTTGCACCTGCATGGGCTGCCCCCCCCCCCCCCCCCCTCTCCTTTTCCCCCCTCCCTGCTTCCCACCTTGATAAGTCTCCATGCCTAGTTTGATCCAGCGCAGCTATGGGCGCCAGCGCCAACACCTGCATGGGCTGCACCCTCTCCCCCCTCCCCCCTCTTCCTGCTTCCCACCTTGATCAAGTCCCCTTGCCTAGTTTGGTCCACTGTCTCCCTCTCTCCTCCCCCTTTCCTCCCTTTGTCCAGAAGCGACCCCTCCTCCCTTCCTCCCTCCCTCAATATGACTAGTTTCTGCCCCCCTCCCCCCCCTCCTGCTTCCCACCTTGATAAAGTCTCCATGTCTAGTTTGATCCAGCGTGGCGATGGATGCCAGCGCCGCCACCTGCACCTGCATGGGCTGCGACCCCTCATCATCCAGGTTTCGGAGCACGAAGTTCAGGCGGAGCTGTGTGGGAACATCGTCTATACGGCTCTCGTTGAAAGGATCCAGGCTCTCAGGGTCCTCTTCAGCAACAATACCGCCGTCGTCCGGGAACTGATCCTCCGCATCCTTAGCTAGGCCTAGGTCACGATAAATTCTTCTTCTCCGGGTCCCCTGAGCCGGGCGAACCTTCTTGTTGAGCGTCGCACACTCCCGCCGGAAGCCATCTGGCCCGTCGTCAAAGAGCTGTTGGACAGATCCACACTGGGGCCATCAGCCTGTGGTATAGAGGTGGGGTCACGGAGTTGACTTAGTTTTAGTGATTAGAGTTTAGAGATAGGCGTACAGGCTTGTCTGAGCGTTGCACACTTCCTTCGGGTAGGCCGTCTGGCCCGTCGTCAAAGAGCTGTTCCGACAGGTCAACACTTGGGGCCATCAGCCTGCGTATAAAGGTAGGTCACGGGGGTTGACTTAGTGTTTAGTGAGTAGAGGTTTAGAGATAGGGCGAACCTTCTTGTCTAAGCGTCGCACACTCCCTAGAGTAGGCCGTCTGGCCCGTCTTCAAAGAGTCTGTCGGACAGATCCACGCTGGGGTCACTCCCCTGTGGTCTAGAGGTAGGTCACGGGGGATGACTCAGTTTTAGTGATTAGAATTTAGAGATAGGGAGTACAGGCTTCTCTGAGCGTCGCACACTCCCTTCAGGTAGGCCGTCTGGCCCGTCGTTAAAAGAGCTGTTCGGACAGGTCAACACTGGGGCCATCAGCCTGCGTATATAGGTTGGTCACATGGTATATAGGTTGGTCCATGGGTCGACTTAGTGATTAGAGTTTAGAGATAGGGCGTACGGGTTGTTCTGAGCGTCCACAACCTCCCCAGCCGGGTTGGTTGTTCCTTCACTACACCGCCGTCAAAAAGTGATTGCCACAGATCCAGCGCGGGGGGCCATGTCCCTAGAACAGGGCTAGTGCAGGAGGGTAGGGTACCGCGGTTTGTGTTGATTGTGACTGTGTTGGGTGGTCTGGTGATTCGGATGTGGTCGTGGGCACCCGGTGGGTAGTGGGGGCTGTTTGCAGGCTGGTGGGTGGGAAAATGGTGCTGAGCGTGTGTGGGTGGTGGGTCTCTTGTCCAGCGTGGTCTTGGAATGACAGTAGAGTTATAAAGAAAGTAGAGATGAGATGGTGTACGGACTAGTCGGGGTCGCAACCCTAATGACGTTTGGTTGTCCGCTCCACATCATCCACAAACTAAACGTGTTGGTCGCCCCGGTCTACGATAATGGTCACGATCCCTCGGACGGCACCTATGATGAAGTGTGTGGAAAAACTAATATTAAATATATTATGTCATAGTGTTCCAATATTTGATTTTATCAAATAAATTCGATTCTGGTGAGACGCTGTCGCTCGTTTGACTTTATAGTATTGATATTATTTCATTATTTTTATAATTCACTAATATTATATTAGTCAATAGGCCGAAGCCTAGTCCATACCCGCTATCCGAACTGCACGTATGATATCTATGATGCCAGCATCTGACTACCCTAGAGTACGATTTCGACCGTAGATATAGTTCCTACTCGCCTATTGCTCATGTATTATCATCATATCCATTGGATGCCGTTTTAATGGAGTCAAATGATAGCATACGCGCCCTTGGTTGGTCTATCATTGATTTGCCGGTCCCCTCACACTCTCCTGCAATATAATATACGGGTATGTCAACGGGATTTAGTAGCATGTAGGTGGGGAAGGGTAGGAATTCATCCGCGTACCATCCTAAAAATATTTCAGATTCAATAACCTTGGGCAGGATGCCTATACTAAGCACCTACAGAGCCGAGCAACTGAGCAGTCCAGGAGCGGGTAGCCAACTTTGGATTAAGCACACTAACACCCTAAAACACATTAACTACACACCATACTAACCTTGGGCAGGATCTATACTAAGCACACTAACAGCAACTGAGGCGAGTTCCGGGGTAGCCAACCTTAAGCTATACAACCCTACACCGTAAACATTAAATACACACACGTCTTTCCCTTGGGCGTGAGCTTCGGGAGGTCATCGTCGCTCCATGATCGTGATTGTTTAACAGCAGCTCAAACTTGAGTGACCACACGCCGCGTGTCCTTGGTTGTCGGAGACGGCACAGCGCCAGATGGGGTCAACTTTACTCATGCACACACCACACCGAACACACCACACACTACACCTTATGCATGTGCATTCCCCAGGGTTACCCAACACTTACACCCTACTAGCACCTAGCGCTACTAAGTCAGCCTCTAATGTGCCAACTTAGGATAAGCACACTACCACGTTCGTACTAACTTGGGGGCAGGATGCTTTGGATAGTCTCGTCCTCCCATAATCGTGATTTTGTACAGCAAGCTCAACTGTGTGGGCCTACACTTGCCACGGGTCTTCGTTGTCGGGGAGCGAGCGTCACAAAGGGGGGCCGTGGTCCAACCCATCCATCCGCATCTTTATCCAGGTCGCCTCGTCCAAGTTCACTCTTCAACTTCACCCTGCGCCTGACCACTCGTATCCTAGCGCCGACCCTCCTCCTCGCCTTCCCCTCCTGCCCCTAGTGCTGCTCCCCATCCCCCTCCCCAACCCCCCCTCCATCACCGGCGGAATGCTCCCTCCTCCTCCTTCTCCTCCTCCCTCTCTCTCCTCCCCCTCCCCGCTTGCCTCAACCCCTCCCCCATGCCTGTGGAACTGGACACACCTCCTCCTCCTCCTCCTCGCCTGCCGTCTGTGCCTCCTCCTCCCCTGCTTCCTCCACCCCCACCCTTCGGCAACCTTTCTAACTTCTAGACACCTTCGCGATCTTCGCAGATCTTTTATTGTGTACCACGGGGGCCTACGTTAGATTCGCCATCTCCTCCCACCTCCTCCTTCTCCTCGCGCAGCAAGCCCCGCGGGACGCAAGGTCGTGCCTAACCGGACTTGTCGGCCGCTAATGCCTGGCCAAACAGCGTGTCCGGCCCAGGGGACAAGTCGCTGCACCTCAGGCATCTTGATGCGGGAATAAAGCCCCTCGAGCTCCTCGTGAAATCTAAGGCTCAGCCTCACCCTTCAAGTCATCTCCTCCTCTCACCGCCTCCCCCCCTCTCCCTCCTCGCCTCCTCCCCCTCCTCTCCTTCCTCCCCTCCGGCTCTTCGGTTCACAGGCGATCTACACGGGCTGTGAGGCGAGTGAAAGGTTTAGTTGAGTGTATTTGGGTGAGGTGGTTCATGTTAGGTTTCGGGTTGAAGTTGGAGGGTCTATGATGGGGTGAGGGGGTTTCACGTTTAGGTTTACGTTTAGGTTGAGGGTAATTTGGGTGAGGTTGTTCAATGTTTAGGTTTAGGTTTGAGGTAATTTGGTGCAGGCTGGTTTCTGTTTTGGTTAGTTTGAGGTTGGGGTAATTTCGGGTGGGGTGTTCATGTTATAGGTTGAGGTTTAGGTTGAGGGTAATTTGGTGAGTGGTTCAAGTTTTAGGTGAGTTTAGGTTGAGGGTAATTTGGGTAGGTGGTTCATGTTTAGGTTTAATTTGAGGGTGGGGGTAATTTTGGGTTAGGGTGGTTCATGTTTAGGTTCGGTGAGTTGAGGTAATTTGGGTGAGGTGGTTCACTGTTTAGTGAGGTAATTTTGGGTGAGGTGGTTCACTGTTTAGGTAAGGTTTTAGGTTGCGGGTAATTTGGGGTGGATGGTGGTTTTCATGTTTAGGTTTAGGTTAGGTTGAGGGTAATTTGGGTGAGGGTGTTCCTGTTTATGGTTTGGTTGAGGTTGGGGTAATTGGGTGAGGCGTGGTTCATTTGAGTTTCGGTTGTAGGTTAGTTTGGGTAGTGGGTGGGGAGGGTGGGTATGTTTAGGTTGAGGGGAAGTTTAGGGTTTGAGGGTACTTTGGTGAGGCTGTTCAATGTTGAGGTTAGTTGAGTTGGGGGTAATTGGTGCGGGTGGGTGCATGTTTAAGTTGAGGTTTAGTTGAAGGGTAATTTGGGTGTGGTGTTCCATGTTGAGGTTGAGGTTTTTAGGTTGTGGAGTAATTTGGGGTGGGTGTCATGTTAGGTTGAGTTTTAAAGGGTTGAGTAATTTGGGTGAGGGTGTTCTGTTTGGTTGAGGGTTGAGGGGTAATTTGGGTGGGCTGGTTCATGTTTTAGGTTTAGTTTGTGTGTGGGTTAGTTTGGGTGATGTTGGTTCAATAGTTTAGGTTGAGGTTTAGTGAGGGTAATTTGGGTGATGGTTCATGTTTTAGGAGTTTAATGTTTCGGCGGTTGAAGGGTAATTTGGGTAGGGTGGTGTCATGTTAAGGTTAGGTGAAGTTAAGTTTGAGGGTAAATTTGGCGGTGAGGCTGTTCTGTTTAGGTTTAGTTTCTAGGTTGGGGTAATTTGGTGGGGTGGTTTCATTTTGAGGTGTTAGAGTTTGAGTTGGAGCGGGGATCTTGGGGGTGAGGTGGTTACATGTTTAGGTGAGTTTTACGGTTGACGGGTCCTTTGGTGCGGTGTTCTGTATTCGGGTGAGGTTTAGGTGAGGTGATTTGGGTGAAGGGTGGTTCCTGTGTTAGGTTGCAGGTTTAGGTTGCAGGTTCATTGTGTGAGTGGTTTCATGTTTCGGTTTAGGTTGAGTTGAGGGTAATTTGGGTGAAGGGGTTCAATTCCGTTTTCGTTTTGAGGTAATTTTGGGTGAGGGGGGGTCATGTTTAGGTTGAGATTTAGGTTGAGGGTAATTTGGGTGAGGTGGGTTCATGTACTTGCGTTGAGTTGGGGTATTGGGGGTTGAGGGTGTTTCTGTTAGGTTGAGTTGAGGTGAGGGTATTTGGGTAAGGCTGGTTCCGAGTTTAGTTAGTTTGGAGTGTGGGGTAATTTTAGGAGGGGTGGTTCATGTTTAGGTTTAGTTTAGGGTTTTGTTGAGGGATTTGGGTGAGGGTGGTTCAGTTTAGTTTAGTTTTGGGTTGGGGTAATTTGGGTGAGGTGGTTCATGTTGAGTTAGGTTTAGGTTTAGGTTGAAGGGTAATTTGGGGTGAGGGTGGTTCATTTTTTAGGTTTAAGTTTTTCGGTTTATGTATAAGGGTATTGGGTGCGGTGTGGTTCATGTTTGGTTTAGTTGAGTTGGGGTAGTTGGTAGGGTGTTTTAATGTTTAAAGTTTAGTTTGAAGGTTGGGGGTAATTTGGGTGGGGTTGTTTCTGTTTAGGTTGAGGTTTAGTTGATGTAATTTGCTGTGACGGTGGATTCATGTTTAGGTTTAGTGAGGGTATTTGGGTAGGCTGGTTCATGGTGTAGTTTCTTTGAGTGTGGGGTCTTTTGGGTGAGGGTGTTTCACTGTTTTCTTTTGACAGGTTTAGTTGACGGGTAATTTTGGTAGGGGGTTCATTGTTTCGGTTTGCGGTTTCTTAGCGGTATTGGTTGAATGGTGGTTCATGTTTAGGTTTAGTTTGATGTTGTGGGTACTTTTTGGTAGGTGGGTATCTGTGGTTTAGGTTTGAGGTGAGGTAATTGGGTGAGGGTGGTTTCATGGTTTAGGCTTGAGGGTAATTTGTGGTGAGGGGGGCTCAATGTTATAGGTTAGTTTTGGCGGTTGGGGTTTTTGGTTAGGGTGGTTCATAGTTGCGGTTTTAGGTTAGGTTGAGGTAATTTGGGTGAGGGTCAGGTTCATTTGTTCGGTTGTGAGCGGTAATTTGGGTGAGGGTGGTTCATGTTTAGGCTTTAGGTTTTAAGGTTGAGGGAATGTGGTGCTGGTTCATGTTTAGGTTGAGGTTTAGTTGAGGGTAATTTGGGGTGAGGGTGGTCTGTTTATGTTTAGGCTTTGAGAGTTGGGGGTATTTGGGTGAGGGTGTTCATTGGAGCAGGTTAGGTTTTCGGTTTTAGGTTGAGGGTAAATTTGGGTCGAGGGTGGTTTTTTCCATGTTGTTAGAGTTAAGGGTGGAAGTTATTTAGGTTGAGGTAATTTGGCGTGAGGCTGGTCCTGTTTAGTTTTAAGTTTTGAGTTTGGGTATTTGGTGAGGTGGTCATGTTTAGGTGTAGTTTTACAGGTTGGGGGGTAATTTGGGGATGGTGGCTCATGATTTAAGTTGAGGTTTAGTTGATAATTTGGGTGAGGGCGGTTCAATGTTTAGGTTGAAGGTTTTAGGTTGAGGTAAGTTGGGTGAGGGTGGTTCATTTTAGGTGAGGTTTAGGTTGAGGTTAATTTGCGGTGAGGTGGTGCATGTTAGGTTTAGGTTGAGGTTGAGGGTAATTTGGGTGGGGTGTTCATGTATAAGTTTAGTTGGGGTAATTATGGGTGGAGGGTGGGTCATGTGAGTTGAGATGTTAGGTTGAGGGTAATTTGGTGAGGGTGTTTCTGTTTTGGTTAGGTTGAGGTTGGGGTAATTTTGGGTGAGGTGGTTACTGTTTATGTTGAGGTCTTGAGGTTGAAGTGTACTTTGGGTATGCTGGTTCATGTTTAGGTTTTATATTTATGTTGGGGGTAATTTTTAGTGAGTGTGGTTATACATCGTTTAGGGTTTAGTTTCTGAGGTTAGGGTTTTGGTTAATTGGGTGATGGTGGTTCATGTTTAAGGTTTAAGTTTGAGGTTGGGGGGTAACTTTGGGGTGATGTTTGGTTCATGTTTAGGCTTTGGGCTTGGTTGAGGTTGGTTAGTTGGGTGAGGGTGGTTCAGTTTAGGTTTAGTAGGTTGAGGCTTATGTTAATGGTAATTATGGGATGAGGGGTGGTCATTTTAGGTTTAGGTTGAGTTAGGGTTAAGGGTAATTTTTGTGGAGGTGGTTCATCATGTTTAGGTTTAGTTTGAGGTTGGGGTAATTTTAGGTGAGGGTGGTTCATGTTTAGGTTTACGGTTTGAGGTTGGGGGTATTTGGGTGAAGTGGTCATGTTTAGGTTGAAGGGTTAAGGTTGAGGGTATTTGGTGAGGTGGGTCTATGTTTAGGATTAGCGTTTGAGATAGTGGTTGGGGGCAATTTTGGTGAGGGTCGGTTAGACATGTTTAGAGTTAGTTGAGGTTTTGGTTTGACGGTACTTTAATTTCTGGGTGAGGGGTCGTTCAAATGTTTGGTTGAGGTTAGGTTGGGGGTAATTGTGGTGAGGCTGGTTCATTTTTAGGTTTAGTTTGAGTTTAGTTAGGGTAATCTTGGGTGAGCCTGGTGTTTCATGTTTTAGGGTCATGAGGTTTGAGTTTTGAGTTTTGTAAGGGTAATTTGGCGTGAGGGGTGCTTCATGTTTAGGTTTAGGGGTTGAGGTTGGGGGGGGTAATTTGGGGTGGGTGGTTCATGCTTGAGGTTTATGTAGGTTAGGTTTAGGTGAGGGTGGTTACTTTCGGGTGGGATGGTTCTGTTTAGGTTAAGGTTTAGTTAGGTTGAGTGTAATTTGGGGAGTCTGGTTCATGATTAGATTGTATTTTGAGGTTGGGGTACTTTGGGGTTGGGGTGGGTTTCTACTGTTTAGGTTTAGTTTGAGGTTGTGGGGGTAATTTCTGGGTGAAGGGTGGTTCATTGTTTAAGCGTTTGATGTTATTAGGTGAGGGTTATTGGGTGAAAGTGTGATGGTCTCTTTTAGGCGTTGAGGTTTGAGGATTGAGGGTGAGTTTGGGGGGGAGGGTGGTGTCGATGTTTAGCGTTTAGGTTTAAGAGTCTGGAGTGAAGTTGGGTGATGGCGCTAATTTTTAGGTTTAGGTTGGGGTTGAAAGGGTAATTTGGGGTGAGGGGGTGTTCTGGGTTAAGGTTGAAGGTTAGGGTAGGTGGGTGAGACGTGGTTCATGTTAGTTGATGGTTGGGTTGAGGTGTTTTGGGGGTGAGGGTGGTTCACTTTTACGTCTTTTTTTCCGTTGAGGTTGGGTGGGGGCGGTAATCTGGGGTGAGGGTGGGGTTCCTTTTTAGGTTTAGGTTTCTGTTTTCGTTCGTAGGTCATTTGTGTGAGGGGTGGTTCATGTTTCGGTTTTGGCGCTGTCGGTTTCCGTGTGCTCCGGGTCATTTGGGTGGAGGTGGGGGCAATGTGTAGTGGTAAGTTATGTTGAGGTGTGGGGAGGGCTGTTGGGTGGAGGGGGTTTTTTCTTGTTTAGGTTTATACTTGTGTGGAGGGGGTTGGGGGATAAATGGGGGGTGAGGGTGGTTCCTGTCTTAGGTTGAGGTTTAGGTTGAGTGTAATTTCGGGTTGAGCGCTGCGTTTCATGTTTAGATTAGGTTGAGGTTGGGGAGTGTCATTGGGATTGAGTGGGGGTTGTCAATGATTTAGGTTGAAGTTTGTAGCGTGTTGTGCTGGATAGGGTTCAATTTCTGGGTGGTTGGGTTTCATGTTTAAGGTTTAAGGTTTGAGGTTGGGGGTAATGTTGGGTGAGGGTTGTCACAGGCTTAGTGTATTAGTATGAGGGTTAGTTGAAGGGTATTCTGGTGAGGTGTGGTTCATGGTTTAAGTTGAAGGTTGTCTGTTATAAGCTTAGACGGTCTATGGGGTGAGGCCTGGTTCATGAATTATGGTTTAGTTTGTGGGGAGGATTGGTGGTTATTTGGGTGATGTGTGGGCTTCATGTTATATAGGCTTGAGCTTTGACGTTTTGACGGGGTATTTGTGAGGTGTTGTTTCATAGATATTACTAGTTGGGTTTAGGGTCGCACGGTAATTTGGGTGAGGGTGTTCTTTGCTGACAGAAGGATCAAGGGGTGGGGTCGCCGGGGGCAGAGTGTGTAAGTGTGATAAACTAGAAAGCTCGGCGGAAGGGTGCTTTCATGTGGTGGAGGTTGAGGGTTCTAGCGAGGGAGGGGAAAAGGTGGGGGAGGGAGGGGATCACGGTTGGGGGCTTGGGTGAGGTTTACTGTGGGTGAGGGTGGGTTTCAATTTTTTAGTTGAGAGTTTAGGTTGAGGTAAGTTGGGGTGAGGGTGGGTGTTATCATAGATTTAGGTAGGCAGATTGGAGCCTCTTTGGGGTAATTTGGTGAGGTAGGGTAATGTTAGTTTTGAGGCTTTAAAGGTTGAGAAGGTATGGGGGTGAGGGGTGGGTTCAGGTTTAAGTAGGAGGGTGGGGGGAGCTTGGGGGTACCTTTTTGGGTGAGGGTGTTTATGTTTTAGGGTTTAGAGTTTAGGGTGTGTACGTTGAGGTAAAGTTGGGCTGACGGGGGGTCAGTTTTATCGGTAGGGTGGAGGGGGAGGACTTAAGGTAATTTCTGGCGAGTGCACAGGTCGGTTTCATGTGGAGGTGTTAGTCTTGGAGTGGGGTATTTGCGGGTGAGGTCGTCATGTTAAGTTTAGTTTACTGGTTGGGGGTAAATTTGGGGGAGGTGGTTCTGTTAGTGGGGTTAGGTTTGAGGTACGTTGGGTGAGGCTGGTGTCTGGTTAGGATTGGTTGAGTTGGTGGGTATTTGGGTGAGGGTTGGTTCATATTTAGGTTAGGGCGTTGAGGTCATGGTTGATGGATTTGTGCGGGCTGAGGTTGTTCCATGTTTAAGGTTGAGGTGCAGGTTGAGGGTAATTTGGGTGGAAGGGTGCGTGGTTACATGTTTAGGTTTAGTGTAGGCTTGAGGTTTTAGTATGAGGGTAATCTGGTAGTGGGTGGTTGCATGTTTCGGGTTGAGGCTCTTGAGGTTTTAGGTTTTAGGGTAATCTCTGGGGTGTGAGGTGGTTCATGTTTAGGTTAGGGGTAATTATGGGTGAGGCGTGGGTTCTTGTTTTATAGTTCTGGTGTAGGTTTGGGTAATTTGGGTGGGGTGGTTCATGTTAGGTTTTAGGTTTAGGTTTAGGTGAGGGCTGCATTTTTGTTCTGAGGGTGGTTTCATTTTTTAAGTTTACGTTTGAGGTTTAAGGTTAGGTTGAGGTATTCTGCGGTGCGGTGAGGGTGGTTTTCCTGTTTAGTTGAAGAGTTGACGCTTTAGGTTTGAGGGTAATTTGGGTGAGGGTGGTTCATGTTTAGGTTGAAGTTGAGGTTGAGGGTAATTTGGGTGAGGGTAATTTGGGTGAGGGTGGTTCATGTTTACGTTTAGGTTGAGGGTGGTTCATGTGAGGTCTTGATGCGTATTTAGGTTGAGGGTAATTGGTGAGTGGGTGGTTCATGTTTTTATAGAATGAGGGTAATTTGGGTGAGGGGTGGTTCAATGCTCTTAGCTCCTTAGGTTGACAGTTTAGAGTAATTGGTGTGAAGGAGGTGGTTCAAATGTATAAGGCTTTAGGTTGGGAGGCTAACTCTTGCGTGTGGGGTGTAGTTCAATGTGTTTTGGTGGGATATTATCAGGTTGAGGGTAAATGATTGGGGTGAGGGGTGAGTCTGTTCCGTTGTGAGGTTGAGGT
The DNA here is from genome assembly GCA_013435795.1 of Chlamydomonas sp. ICE-L. Taxonomy (NCBI): domain Eukaryota; kingdom Viridiplantae; phylum Chlorophyta; class Chlorophyceae; order Chlamydomonadales; family Chlamydomonadaceae; genus Chlamydomonas; species Chlamydomonas sp. ICE-L. Next base: position 39,245,540 of record JACBWV010000626.1, read on the forward strand.
TGGGGGTAATTTTGCGTGCAAGGGTTGGTTCATGTTTAGGATTGAAGGGGGTAGGTTGAAAGGTGTATATATGGAGTAAAGGGCTGCTGGTGCATGTTTAGGTCTAGTTTGCGAGGGTTGGGTGGGGGTAATTTAGGGAGGGTTGTGTTCAATGTTTTAGGTTTTATGAATTATGGGTTTAGGTTGATGGAATTGGGGGCAGGGGTGTTCAGTTAGGTTTAGTTTTGAAGGTTGGGGGCTAGTTGGGTGGAGGTGGTTCCCTGTTCAGGGTTAGTTTTAGGTGAGGTGGAGGGTATATGTGGTGAGGGTGTTCTGTTTAGAGCTTTTTAGGTATGAGCAAGTTAAGGTTAAGGGTAATTTTGGGTGAGGTGGTTCTTTTAGGTTTTAGTTGAAGGGTTAGAGTTTAAGGGTATTTGGGGTGAGCTCGTGGTTCATGTTTTAGGTTTAGCTTTGGGTTGGGTATTTGGTTGAGGTTAGCTGCTGTTTCATGTTTAGGTTTAGTGTTTGATGTTGGGGGTATTTGGGTGAGGGTGGTTCGCTTTAGTTCATGAGCAGTTTGGTGTGGTACTTTTGGGTGGGCTGGTATACATGTTTAGGATTAGGTTGAGGTTGGGGTTGTACTTTGGGTGAGGGTTGGTTCATGTTTAGGTTGGTTGAGGTTTATGGTTGAGGGTAATTTGCGGGTGAGGGTGGTCATGTTTAGTTTGAGGTTGAGGTTTGGGTGGTAATTTGGGTGGGTTTGGTTCATGTTTAGGTTTAGGCTTTGAGGTTACGGTTGAGGGGCCTTTGGGTGAGGGTGGTTACAGTTTAGGTTGACAGGTGTTGAGGTATTTTTTGAGGGTAATTTGGGTGAGGCGTGGTTCGTGTTTAGGTTTAGGTTGAGGTTGGGGGTATTTGGTGAGGGTGGTTCATTTTGAGGTTTAGGTTTAAGGTTTTATGGTGTGACGGGTTTTGGGTGAGGTGGAGTTCACTTTTTAGGTTAAGTTGAAAGTTTAGGTTGAGGGTATTTGGGTGAGGCTGGTTCATGATTTCGATTTAGTTATGAGGTGGGGGGTATATTTTGATTGGTGATGGTGGTCATGTTTAGGTTTTATTGTGTGAGTTTGCGGGTAATTTTGGGTGAGAGGTGGTTCTGTTTAAGATGTGAGGGTCAAATGGTTGAGGGTAATACATGGCGGCGGCGGTGGTTCACATGTTTATGTGTTGAGCTTATAGGTTGAGGGTAATTTGGGAGGTGAGGGTTGGTCCTGTTTTGTCGTTACGGTTGTTAAGTTGGAAGGGGTGGTTAATTTTGAGGTGAGGGTGGTTCATGTTTCTAGGTTAGGTTAGGTTGAGGGTAATTTGGGTGGGGTGGTTCATGTTGAGTTAGTTGAGGGTAATTGGGTGAGGGTGCGTCTCAGGAAGTTTGTAGGTTGAGCGTTCCGAGGTGTGACTGATGATTTGGTTCTGAGGGTCGTGTGTTCATCTCTTAGGTTGGAAGGAGGTTGCGTGCGTTGTGGCGGTAATTTGGGTGCAGGGTGGTTCCATGTTTAGCGTTTAGGTTTAAGGTTTTCGCTAGTTGAGGGTAATGCTTGCGGTGAGATGCTTAGTTCTGTTAGGTTTTATGGGACGTTTTGAGGTAAGTGTAATTTGGGTGAGGGTGGTTGCATGTTTCAAAGCTTTAGTTATGTAGTTGGGGTAAATTTGGGTGAGGGTGTTCATGTTTGTTTATTTGGGTTGGGGGGGTAATTTGGGTGGAGGGTGGTTCACTAGTTTACTGATTTAGGTTTATGGTCTGATGTTCTTTGGGTAGGTGGTTCATGTTTAGGAATTAGTGAGTTGGGGGTAAGTCTTGGGTGAGGGTGGTTCATGTTAGGTGTTTTAGTTTGAGGTTTGGGTGAGGGTAATTGGGTGAGAGGTGGGTTCATGTTAGGTGAGGTTGATGTTGGGTGTAATTTGGGTGAGGGTGGTCTGTTTATGTTGAATGTTGAGTTTAGGTTTAGGTATTTGGGTGAGGGTGGTTCCTGTTTTGTTTCGGTTGAGGGTTGGGGTATTTGGGTGCGGTGGTTCACTGTTGAGAGTTTAGTATTTAAGG